>OZ007594.1:150547563-151747563 GCA_963931845.1 Maratus michaelseni | reverse complement strand
TAAATGGTGGTGGATATTTTACATTATCATTTGATGAAGCTACAACTTCACAAATTAAAAAACAATTGGTCATTCACTTCAGATATTGGAGTCTCAAACATAATTCAGTTTTGTCTTCATACTTTACGTCACTTTTCCTTGGGCATGCTGATGCCAAAATAATTTTTAAAAGCATTTTGGAGGCTTTAAAAGGAGAAAATTTAAGCATAACAAAAATTTTGATGCTTAGTATGGATGGCTCAAATACTAATTTATTGGTTTCAAAAAAAGTAAATGAAGAACTTTTAAAATTAGGATCAAAAGAGTTGGTGGACATAGGTACATGCAGTCTGTATAAAGTCCATAACTGCTTTGCAAAAGCATTAGGCAAACTGCTTTTAGATATTGATGAGTTCTGTGTTGATTTATTTGCTTTTTTCAAACATAGTGCTGCTCGTCGAGAAGATTTGCAAACACTGCAAAGGTTTCTTGAATGTGAAGAATTATTTCTTCTCAGGCATGTGAATTCCAGATTTCTAACTTTGGGTCCCACTGTAGAACGAATATTGCTTGTTTATGAATCATTGCTGGAATATTTTTTGAATTTCCTTCCAAAACAGAAAAATAGTTTTAATATGCTTCAAAACAACTCTCGTTATAAGAGAATTGTAAGCAATCTCAAAAGGAAAAAAAACACTCGTTTTTCTTCAGTTTGTTGTTACTCTGACACCAAATTTACAGACCTACTTGGCATTGTTTCAAACTGAAGGCCCGCTTGTTCATATGATGTATTTTAAAATGAACCAATTGCTGCGTAATATTTTGTTAATGTTTATCAAAGAGGAGATTGTGTCTACTCTGGAAGGCAGTAAATTTTTCAGATTGATTTCGACATTTTTGAAAATTACAAAACCCTTGGTGAAATAGAGGTAGGAACTGGTACAAAAAAAGCCCTTTTGCTATTGAAGGAAAATCCAGCAAAAATGGCATTACGATCATGTTTGATAAGACTGGTTAAACTGTTAAAAGCTTCTCTTCCACTGACAAATAGTTTAAAAGATCTCGCGATCCTTCATCCATTTATGAGAAATAAGGCAAATGGTGCAATTCAGCGTCTGTGTGCTAATTTGAAACCATTGAATATTCGAGACAGGGAATTGGACAATATAATTTTGGAATGTCATGCTTATAAAACAGATACTGAAGTAAGTAAAATCTGTAAAGAATTTTCTGAACATCCACAGCATATTGATGAATTTTGGAGTAAAGTATTTGAACTGAAGGATGTTTTTACATCAAAGCCAAGATTTCAAAATCTTTCTTTTTTGATAAAAACTGTTTAGTACTTGCACACGGAAATGCTGATGTAGAACGTGGATTCTCATTGAACACTAATATATTGTCAAAGAAAAGATTAGGTGTTTCAGAATCTACAATTATAGGCCTCAGGCATATTAAAGATGCTTTGAAAAGGCATGGAGGCATCTTTTCGATTTCCATAACTGGAAAGCTATTAAATTCAGTCGCAAAAAGCTATTCATTGTGTGCTGCAGAGAAAGAAGCTGTGGCAAAACTTTCTGAAGAAGAAAAAAAGAAAAGGGAATTAGAAGAACACGAAAAACTACATAGTGAACAGAGAAAGAAAAAAAATTGTAAATTTCAGAAAAACGAAAAACTGAAATAGAAAAAGTAGAATTTTTGCAAGAAGAATTAAATTTGGCCAATAAATGCTTAATTGAAAACAATGATGTGCTACGAGAAGCAATAAAAGTTAAAGATTTTATGAAAGTGAGAATTGTATCGAGAGTAATAGACCAGTACCAATAATATTAAAAAAAATTACCAAAGACCTTTCTTCAGCCCAAGATAAACTGCATAAAATACAACAATCAATTTAAAAATTTAGATTTTGCTGCCATTCTTTCTTTCTTTTATTTGTAAATTAACAAAAGAAAAACTTATAATAGTCATTGTGTATTTGACACATTTCAATAAATTATCTTAAATTTGATTTATTTTTGTATTTTTTTTTTTTCAATTTAATATTTGTATTCCTATTTTTTTTAACGATTTTTTCCTACTTTTTCCTATTTTTTTTTCGATATTGTTTTCCTATTTTTTCCTAATTTATTGTTTTTTTCTTCCTTTTTTGCGGGGAAAAGGCGCTTTGGGGTCTGTAAGAGGGTCCTTATTACTTTAATTCTGATGTTTGGAATCAGTTTGGGGGAAATCCGTAACATAGTTTCTGAGTTATAGAAACGGACCATAGTTAAGAGCAAAAAACTTGAAGGGGGGGGGGGGGGGGGGGGGCGAGGACACTGCTTTTCCTTAAACAACTGAATTAGACTGCCGGAGTACTTGTTCAAAAACTTTAAAAAGCTTAGAACTGACAAAAAAAAAAAAAAAGTTCTGAAATTATTTAAAATGGAATTAATTAAAAATGAAAAATCGTTTCTTGTAAACTAATCATCCTAACTAAAAAAAAAAAACATATTCTTGATCTTCACAAAAAAAAAAAAAAAAAAATCTAGGATGTGTGATTTTCAAATCGGTAAAAGCAATATTTAAAAATAATTTATACCCGGGTCAAAAGAAAGAGTAGGTTTTCGTTTTGAAATATTTCCTTGTCTGAAAATATCCGGTCACGTGTCGTTTTTCTGCATAGGTTACAAATGATTAGAAATAAATTGCTTCATTAACCGGTTTTTAATTGATTTCTTCCGATTTTACGGGCCGATTCGTAAGATCTTTTTTTGTTGAAATCAGGATTTTTTTTTTTATGTATGATGGCCGATTTGATTGTCCAGAGATTAATTCCTTCATTGTTTTTCGAAAGCGCACTGGAGCGATGAATACAGCGTGTCACGTGAAAAACCTCTGATCGTCCTCCCAAACACCTGCGGCGCCGGAGAGTAAAATCATTTCGCAGCCGTGTCTGGAAAGAAAAAAAAATGATTTTTTATCGATCGATTTTTAAAGGATTTTTTCGATTCTAATTGTCATATGGAAATGATTTTTCGAATTTATGAAACCGGAAGGTGTCCCGCTTCCGTCCGTACCGCTTCTGAATTTCTGGGCCCCAGACTTCTGGAGATCCGAGTCGGTTTAAAAGCCTGCACTGCACTTTATTGCTTAAATTACTCCCTGGGAACCCGCTGCCTTCACGGAAATCGAGAGACTGGCAACCCCTTTTGGAGCGAAAATTGCGGTTTTGATCAGATGGGAAGACTTTGGATAAAAAGGTTTCAATTTCCAGTAATTAAAACAGTTTTGTCAATCCCGACCCGGCCGAACTTGAGCTCCACGCCTTTTTTACGAATTTTTCGGTGCGTCGAGTGGTCCCAAAGCCTTTGCGTGTACAGATCGGGAATGCACAGACAGACGTTTACCGACATTAATAATTATCCGATGGTCATTTAACTGTTCATAACACGCAGTACTGCATTTTTGAAAGATGTGTGATATGTCCCAACAACTTTTCAATATCTCCTTTTTAGAACAAAACACTAAAAAATCCCAAATTGTCATTTTTACACAATTTTTCAGTCAGCATACTGTAATTTAATCTTCCAGCAAGAAAAGCAAAACAAATAGTAACAATTTCAAATTTTACGTTCACCGGCACTTAAATTTTAAAATTTGACTGTTAAAAATCATTGCCTAATAATTTTCATCACTTAAATCTGAAAAAAAAAAAAAAAAAAAAAAAAAAAATCACTCCTGTCTTCTAAACTTTTCTAAATTACATCATTCTAGAAGGAACGATGCTGAGGAGGGTTGCCATCTCAAATTTCATCATCAGTGATATCAACACAAGCATATTAGACTGGTTACCAGATACTGCAGTCCCCAAAATTTGGTGACTTTTTCCCTTTTTTAACCGATTAAGAAAAAAAAAAAATGGTGAATTTTGGTTTGGCATCATATCAAAAAATTCATAACTACAATTAACTTTTTCGAAAATAAAAAAATAATTCAAAAGAAAATTATGAATTATAAACCTATGAATTTTTAAACAGAAATCAATTTCTAGAAGCTTTCATAATTACAGTTCATTTAGCCAACTAGTTTTTGAGTTACACTTAAAAACTACTTGCATATCCATATGTTTTCCAATGACTGTAAATAAATTAAACATGATGAGTTCCAAACTTTAAACCTCCATAATTCCTAAACAGCTTGATTGAATAACTTCCCGTTAGGTATCTTTGGGTAAAATTTACTGAAAAAGCCAAGTAGTGTCGAAATTAGGTGTTCGTAATGGAAATTTCAGAGTTTGATACTATTTTAGTATGAAGACGAACCATTAAGCTTATTTTATAAAATGTAAATTGAAAAAGGACGTAATTTTCAGTCAAATGGCTATTTCTTTTCTTTTCTTTTTTCTTTTGGCTAACTAAATGTTATGCCATGAAAATTATGTTTGATTCAGTTTTTAATGTCTGAATTTTATAATGTTTATAGCATTACTTCTCAACTTGATCTTTATTTAAAAAAAAAAAAAAAAAAAGAAAGAAAGAAGGAAAAAAAAGTGAAATTTCTTAGGCAAGATTTAGGATGTATGTCATCCAAAGTGCATCCAAGAAAGTTAACAATTTTCCGTGGAGACTCCATGTTCCCTGCCTATGCCACTGAAGTGATATATTATTTTAGTGATTAACACATGGAAACAATGGATAAAATTTTCAGAAAAAAAAAATAAAGTACAAATTTAGGAAATTTTCGAATATATATTTCTTTGGAATTCCAGATAATGGGTCCTATATTGTAACTCATTATTTTCAGTAAGCTGGTATCTAAAAAATAAATCAGTTATAATAGATTTCTTAATACTTTTTAAGTGTTTATATTTTAAAATTAAAATTATTATGCATAGAAAAAAAAGTTTTAATGTCAATTTTAAATATACAGAAGTATACTTTACTGAAAAAAAATCCTGATTTTATAACTATCATAAGCGATCCAAACTAAAATTTATGACAATACAATGTTTTTTTTTTTTTGGCAGTAATTAAACTATGACTTGATAGTTCTGCCAGAAATAAAAATAACACAGTAGTTATGCAATTTCACAAAAATAATCTAGTTTTTTTTTCTTTCTAAAATTAACATAACAGTTGCATTTTTCATTTTTATTTTTTGCCGAATAATCAATTCAATTTATAGTATAAATACAACTACTGCCAAAAATATTGAAATCATTTCAGTAGTTCTCAAGAAAAAAAAACACCAATGTCATCTGTTTAAAATTTGACTTTACAATTGTTGTCGCCCTTCTTAAATTACAATTTTTAAAAAGAATTATTTTATGTAAAAATTATGCGTCTTTTTTTTCCATTTTCCGAAGCTTTTATAACTTTTATGAGTTTAAACTTAAAATGCTCTTATACAAGTCTGTGATAATATATAAAAAATCATTTTCATTAAAACCATCTTGGCCCTTTCTGTAACATAATCAGTGAAGTTTAGTTTAAAACGTGCTGTTAAAAACATTTTAAATAATAATTAGAAAAAAAAAGGCTGACAAAAGAACGTATTATACAAAAAAAAAAAAAAAAAAAAAAAATGAAGCTTTAAAAATGATGCCCTTGTCATCCACTCAACTACCGATCAGTAACTAATGAAATCGTCTGCTACTATGCCATAAATGATTGACAGGTGACTTCTCATGCACAACAGACAAAATCAGGTTTTATCTCATTTTATGTGAAATCTTAACTGTACTGAAAATAATTTATACTGTATTGTTTTTTGATAGAGTTGTTTCATTTTATTAGAAATATAATGTTTTTGAAATTTATTTAGGATTATGAATTGCGTTCGTATCCTGAATGCAAATGGGTTACTCTTTCAATTCATGATAAATTGCCAGATGAATTTTCCAGAGAAGATTTTCGCCGTCTTTTTGACTATATCAATGGAAAAAACGAAGCTGGTAAATATAGTTTAATATTTTACGATTAAATAATCTAATTATAGAAATGTAACAACAAACAATGATGTGAGTATATATATTTTTTAAATGAGGCTTATGGTAATAAAAATATTTACAGTGATATCTCGACTAATGAAGATAATTCATTCCAGAATATTTGTTTTGCAAAATATTTTCACTATGTGTTTCCTACAAGTCCATTTAACCCATTAGCCTGCTTTCAAATAGCTTCCACTCTTCCCTATAACAGCAAGAATTTAATTTTCATAATGACCAGTGATGTCAATAGGCTTTTGAAATCCTGGTTCCCTGGGAAATATAATGTTTTTGAAATTTATTTAGGATTATGAATTGCGTTCGTATCCTGAATGCCTGGGTCCCTGGGACCCAGGTATTTCCAAAACACTGGGTCCTTTTTGACAAATGTGATTCTCAGTTTTGGAAATAAGATAGAGCCGATGTATGTAATACAAAATATTTGTAATTTTTTGCTTAACAACTTAATAGTTTATTTTCCCTGCTATATTGTGTCCAAAAATAAGCACATTTTTGATAAACTATTTTGTATTCAAATCAATTATATAAATTAAAATCAGCACTCATTGTTACAAGTATTGAATTTATTAATTTTTAATTACAGCAAAAAAATTGGCATTTTTACTTAAAGTTGGCTTTTTTTCGAAGAACTAACTGAACTGAAAAGAGCATGCATTTTTTTAATACTTACAGTTTTATTTAATTTCAAAACTCAGCTTTTGTATGATAAACTTTAAAACACAGATAAGCAGAGTCCTCTATTGCAATCGGGACAAAAATATCTGTTTTCTTTTTTGGAATAGTGATGCAACGAATAGTGGTTTGGCCGAATAACAGAATACCAATTATTCAGCCAAGTTATAGCCGAATATTTATTTGGCTTATTCGGCCGCTGAATAATGAACTCATATTTGTCAAAAAACAAAATATAGTATGCACTATATGCACAATTCTTGTATATTTCACAATTAAAATGTATTATTTTCTTTTTTAAAAATTATTTATATGCAAATTTTTAATTTTTTTAAATGGTATTTTATTCTGAAAAAATATTTGTCTATGTTCGGCCTAAAAATTGCCTCAATAATATAATTCGGCTTAAAAAATAAATAAAAACTTCTTAGCAAAAGTTCCTCATCAAATACTGTCTAGTGTTTTAATAGATATATTATGTATGTATGTTGTTGTTACATTTTAAAATAATGACAAAATTTTAAAAGTTCTAGAAAAATTTCAACTTTCAGATGAAAAAAAATAAGAAATATTAATATCTTAAGAAAACCACTGACAGAAAGGAATATCCTCTAAAATGGTGGAAAGAAATCAGTGTAGACTTTATAAGTCAAAATGACTGCTATAGTAAGACTAAGAAAGGCTAGTATGAAACCAGTGACAGAATCTGAACAAAATATTTCCAACATAACCATTTCAGCTTCTCAAACTTAAGTTCCAAAGTCTTTGTGGGCATGCTTTAACTCTTTAACACCTGTGACGGCCCAATACGGCCTTGCAACTTAAGTCCTGAGAAGGCCGTTTTGGGCCGTATACTGAAAAAATAGGGGTGATGGGTATAATAAGAAACGTGTTTCACTCCATCCTGTGGGCGTCAACTTTATCGTCCTCCATCGCTTTCTTCAGCTGACAGTGATTGAATGATTTGTAATGGCTTGAAGGTTTGTGATTACTCTGTTCATCAACTGAAGGAATACTGTTCAGACAAGCTGGGTTTCTTCTCTCCTTTTATTTTTCTTCAACAAAATGATATCGTTGCTTGTGGAGATAAATTGAAGCTAGTTTTTAGATTTTTACTTATGTTTTAATTCAAAAATATTAAATAGTAATATAAAACTTAATATTAAAATTCCATACTGTACACATTTTTGTAAATAAATTTAAAAAAAAAAACCTTTTAAATACTCCAGCAATAATTGCTGCCAGTCTTAAGCCTGGATAAAATGTGAAGGGAAGTTGAAAAATATTATAAAAAAAAAATTAATTATTAGTTCAAATTGTGTAACATCGAATGAATAAATACTCTCCTCCTCCCTAATTCTTCCGAATAAAACTTTGAAACACGTTAGCAACATCTGAAGCTAGTAATTACTGCTTAAAATAAAATAGAAAGAATAATCCCCCCCCCCCCAAAAAAAAAAAGCTGTCTCTTTTAATACAAGTGATTCCATATTTATTTCCAACAGATTTTTAAAAATATAGAGAGAGTGTGTGTCTCGCGCGCGCGACATAAAAATCAATATTTACTGTCCATGAGTGCAAATAAAATGGTCTGTATATGCAAGTGTGTCCCTGAATTACAAGGTTAACTACGACATTTTTATATGTTTTCTATATAGACCATATCATTTCTCAGTGCGCAATGCTATGTTCAGCTATGCAATGCTATGTTTTGGGAGTTAGACCATTTTTCGAGTTCACTATGCTGTAATACTTTTGTAACATAAACTATGCAGTAAATGAGTCAGTGCTACATGTTACATGAAATTATCTGTCTTTGAATATAAATTTTTTTAAACTACTTTGTAACTACTTTTTAGTTTATAATACTGACGAAAATGTAATATTATTAAAATTTACATCTTAATTTAAATCTGACTTGTAATCTTAAAAAAAAGCATCAGATTTTTTTTTAACTTGACACCTGATTTTAAAATCAGTTTTGATGTAATTTTTTTTATATAACTTTCATAATTTACTGCATATTTGTACTACACTTCTTATATAACATATTTATTTTGCAGAACTAATGTGTATTATATTAACTGTAGCTTAAGATTTTTCTAAAATTCGAACTAGCTATTTTTTTACATATATCTGAACACTTTTGTATCGCTGAAAGCGCAAACTTTTTAACTACTGACAATCGGGCATTGTTTCTCTTTTTTCTATAAAAGCAAATGAAGTCAAATTTGATGTTTTTAGCCAATATCTAAGACAGAGAAAAACGGAAAAACAAAATCTTCATTGACGAGCACGCTAATACTTTATATTCATAATTTTCATAACATTTATCGAAAACTGAAAAATGCTATTCGATTTCAAACCAGTTTATTAGTTACGCTTGAAAATGTTATACTTTTACATATAAAAATTACTTCATGAGAGTAAGATAGGGAAAAAAGTTTTTTTTAGAGTAGATTTTAAATAAATTGGAAATACAATAAAAAAATTTCAAAGTCGCACCATGCGTTTGTATCTCAGAGTAAAGATTACTATTATTAGAAGGTCTATGGTTTGTATAGTTATACATCGCAGAAAGGCTCTTCATGAATCAGTTATTTTTTTCTTTTCCATTTTTTCATGAAAGGACAAGTTTGTTTATGTCTATAGAACCGCCACAAGTTACAAAGACTGAAATAATCCCTAGAAAAGCGTGAACAATAGTACTAGGGAACCCTTTGCTAGGATTGAGATGACATGATGAAAGAGTTTTATAGAGTCTTATCTTTTGAAACGGTTTGAAAAAATTTTGCAAAGGGATTATCCTACTTTTTGTCATTCATTTAGGAGACAAAATTGGAATCAGAAACATACAATATTATTATCTTTACGACCTTCGAGTTGTAAAAACGTTATGCAAATACAATGTAAAAGTAATTAAAAACTCATATCGATACTTGGGTTTCTTACAATGTTGCAACGGCCGGCGCTGGGAATCAATAGGCTTTTGTTAGAATACTCACTATTGGAAAAGTGTACAAAAAAAAAATCTATAGGTCACGATTTTAAAATTAGTCGTTTTCGTGACTATTTAACATGGTAAATCTAACATAAAGAAAAACATGAACAATCAGAATAAATTCAGAAAACAGTCCTTAAAACTTTTGTGTACACCTGATCGTTGATAAATTCCTTTCTCGCCAGAAAAAACGCTTTTTTTTGTTTTCTTCTAATAAACTTACTTTTGATTTTCTGTTTTAATCCCATTCTTTCACTACGTAGCTGTGTCTTCATGAGGCATATTAGAAAATCATTTTTATTAGGCTTTGGATATAAGATATCTGAACAAATTAGTTGCCCATCTCAATCACCGAGCAGCCCCCCCTCTCTCCTCTCCTCCCATAAGAATTTTTTACCTACATGCTGGATCGCAGTCTTTTGTATTTTTCGTTGCTGTTTTTTTAAATGCACTAAAAATATTTCTAATACATAAAATCTCCTCTTTGATGCATTAATCTATTGATAAATGTAATTTGAACGTTTAAAGATTTTTAGAAATTAAACCAACTCATTTTTTATCTAAAAAATTTTACAAAAATCTATATAGCTAAATTTTTGTCTAAACAGAACCTCTTGATATTTTCTTACATAATTCACTGGTGCAGTAAGGGAGAAATTAAAAGGTTACCAAAAAATTTTGAATTCTATGCTGAATACCTTTTAATTAATTGTATTGCTCTCCTTAAAAAATTCGGAATTTTTTTATTTCCCCCCTACTCAACAACGCAAAACATTTCAAAAATTAGCAAACTCATTTTTGAACAAAAATCATGGAACTCTAAAACATGATTATTCAATCGCCTACTAAGCGAATGGTGCTATTTATTTTTTCGTAAATGTGTTATATCTTGTATTATAATTATCTACAGCACAATGATAAATTTTCTTTGGCTGTAGCATCCCAAAAATTGACTTAAAACGCAATTTCTGCCACCATTTTGATGCAAAATATATTCCAAATAAATCCATGGACGTGTAAAAAAAATTAGCAGTTTGGATCTGAGAACAAGTTTATTTTGCCTATTAAATAATATTTAAATTCAAAGTAGTGGAAAATGATAAATATTGTTTCTGTGGAAATTGAGACAAAGTGAAAGGGATTATTTTTTTAAAACAGATCACTATCTTCTTTTAGTTGTTTACGACAAGAACGGGGAGCGGAAGTAGGTGGGAGATGCAGAAGAATAAACTAACATATATCAAAATGACATTTCGAGCACGCCTCTCCCATTTACGTGCTACAAAACTCAAGCGGGAGAAATGGACGCGTTCATTTACAGAATTTCCACCTGTGAAGTGCCAGGATTTAAGTGTAGTAAAATTTTCGTCACCTCCGGTATTAAAGGGTTAATGAAATTGCAAGCCAGTCACAGAGTGAAGCCTCTATAGAAAATTTCGCTCAATGTGAAGAAGTAAAAGAAATTAGTAATTTTCTTTCCCAGCCACTACTAAAAAGACAAGTGTCCTTTGGAATGGTGGGTGAAAAGTTCAGAAGACTTTCCAAACTTTTCACAATTAGCCAAAAAGTATCTTTCTGCAGCAGGAAATACCATATATAGTGAGCGATTATTTTCAGAAGCAGGTAAAACATTTATGGAAAAAAAAAATTAGACTATCACCTGAAAATGTTGAATTATTAATATTTCTGCATCACAATCTACGTTTATTAAAAACGTTTTAACTTTGTTTTTTAAGGCAAATATAAATTTAAACATTACAATGATATTCTTGAAAATATTATGTAAAACATACATACATACTAATTAAAAGAATTTAGTATTTACATTTCTTTCATTATTTAATAAGAAATAGTAGCACACTTAAAAAAATCCCTTAAATTATTATTAACTTTTAGGCATATTTTACTCCAAAAAAGTATTGCAGCATTTATGACTTAAATATCTATGTTATACATAAAATACATCTATATCTCATCTGTCATGTATAATTATGTTCTTTATAGGTATAATTAAAAATATCATTGAAAGAAATAGTTTTTTATGTAACAAAGGATAAATATTAAACTTCCCATTATGCTTTAAAAAACTAGAATTTGCTTGTACGGCTCTATTAGAACAATTTTGAATAGATTAATTTTAAATTTAACAGATTGCGTTAACTTATTACACATACTTTTTATACTTATTGATACATCATAAAAGTTTTAACATGATTCCTAAATCACCCTCTTATATAAAAATGGGTAGATAAAACCCATTCAAGGTATGAAAGTCAAAGGGGAAAAAGTGTCAGTTAATTTCAAATAAAATTTTCATTATACATTATGAATATAAATTAAGTTGTACTGTGTAAATATAAATATATTTATTACAGTATTATTCGGCCAAGGCCGAATAATGGACATGATGTTCAGCCGAAGCCGAATATTCGGCATTTAGACCGAATGGGCCGAATAATCGTTGCATCTCTATTTTGGACTATTGTTTCTTTTTGAGCAACACTCAAAGTACTGCCTCGTCAGTCTCAGTTTTTTTTCGGTGGGAGAATTCACTTCTTTAAAGTGTCTTTCAGTCAATTGTAGGGGATTTGGAAAAATTCCTAGTTGTCCTTTTTTCTCATTCATTGTTCTTTGCCTTTTGATCAGGGATCCAATCAACTAAATCAAGTCTGAAGTTTATTCAAGTGAGAGTATTTTCCTCCATGCTTCGAATACAAAACAAAAGCATTCCACAGTGATATATCATAAAAGGTGAAAGAATATTTTTTTCTTCTCTTCTTTATGATGAAATAATTGGTGAGATGTTTATCCATTCTGTTAACACCTTGCATAATATTATTGTACTCTGTTACTACTTTTGATTTCTTTCGAACCTCATCATTGTGAGAGTCATCAATCATTTCACAATTGTGTATAGTAGATAACTGAGTTACAGCCTTCTTACCCTTCCATTTGATGATGCATACCTATGGTAAGCATGGATTTCGTCATTTTTTGATTTTTTTTTTTTTTTTTTCTACAATTCTTTTGGAATGCCTTTTCTGCTTGAGTGTTCCATATATATCTGTTTTCTTTCTGAGAAAGGATGTCCGTCAGTTTTGGAGATTGTTCTGTTAGGCAATACCCTTTATTCAATAGTGGTTCCATAAGAGTCATTGCCACTTGAGATGACATGCATAAATTTTGATAATTATAATCAAAAAGTGTGTTTTTACCAATGTATATAATAATTTGATATCCATAACCAGACTTCGATTTGCATAGGATAAAACTTTTTATACTGAATCTTGATCTCTTCAGCAGTATATATTATTTCCAGTGTAATTGCCCTTTGAACAGCATCAAGCTCTCAGCAATTGCTACATCTCTTTTAGGCATGGTAATTTCTTAATAACGGGTATTCAAATACTTGATTACAGGCCAGAGATTTTTTAATTTTGGATACTCATGTGTTGTAGCATCAAATTTAGGATCATCATAAAAATGTAAATAGCGGTGAATGAGCTGAAAACACCACTAAAACATTACCTTTGAAAAAATTGGTATTGATGTAAAATGTCTCTTACTCCAATATTGCTCAATATCAGGATTTTTCACAATTTCTTGTAAAATGTTCAAAGCGAGGAATACTTGAATTTCGTTAATTTCTTTTTTAAATGTTGGTTCCCATTTTCTTGCTCTGTAATTTCTTCTTAAGTTACTGTTTGGAATACTGTGATCTGCATATTTATTAGTTTCAGAAACTATCATTTCAAGAAGGTTATCATCAAGGAAAATATTAAAATACTATGGAGTTTCATGACTTACACCAATATGCAAATGAATAGCAGGATTTGCTGTGAAAGGAAATTGCGGCGGTGTTGGAAGAGGATTACTAGTATCAATTTCACAACCATTCTGAACCTAAATTAGATCATCCGAACTTTCCATTTCCTGATCACTTAGAGAAGTCAGATAACAAACTGTCACAGCTGTCAGAATCATTTAGAGAAATTTCTGATTCACTATCTGATCCAATATCCTAATTATATTCTGTTTTGAGCTGTTCACTGTCATTTATTCTTCTTTTATTTTAGCACAAAATAGGAAAGAAATGGTATTCACAACACATGATACATTGAACAAGTGCAAACAAAATTATCTCCTTTTCCCACATAAATGAACAGCAGTAAAACCTGACCTTATAACCGGCATACACTTGTTTTGCAATCCAATCTTTACTGGATGATTAGAGATAATTAGAGCCATCTCTTAGAAACACAGCAAACTAAAAAGTTAAAAAGTTGGCTGAATCAGTGTAATGGCATAGAGAAATACACTGCCCAAGCAGCATATGGGCAAATCGGATGTCTCCTTTCAGAGCATCCGAACAGTGTTTGGGAAAAACTGTTAAGGGGTTAAATGATGCTTTACACTGCATCCACAGCATCACTGATGACTTTAAAAATGTAATCAGCAGTGATGTTGCTAGGCTTTTGAAATCCTGGATCCCAGATACTTAAAAAAAAAAAAAAAAAAAAAAAAAAAAACTGGGTCCTCCTTTTAAAAATAAGACAGATTCAATGTATTTAATAAAAAATATGCCTATTTTACAATCTTTCAAGTGAAAAACTATGTTCTGAAGAACCCGTTGCCTGCATTACATCCTGAAGGACCCATTACAATTTATTTATTTTATTTTTTCTTTTTTGCATCCTTTCTCCACATTTTGGCTTACCCTGGTGTCGCTGGTATCGCTGATCAAATTTCTGATTGCTTTTTAATTACTTAATATTAATGGTATCCACCACATATGTGAACGATTTCCCATTGGACGATTCCACAGTCATGTGCACAACTAAATTTTCATGAATAAATTTGTAATAAAAGTAGAATTCCAGAAATCCGTTGCTTCTGAATACATTTTTCTGTCTGCGACACTACACTTTCAGGTTAGATACTCAAGTACAATAGTGTTTTAGTAGTTTTCAAAGTTGAACATGAGTAAAAGAGTAAAACTTACAAAATGAAATTTTTATCACTCAGGGAAAAATTGAAGTTATTGATGACAATGAGAAGGGCATTTGTGTGCAGAAATTAGCAGAAAAATATGGATGTGGAAGGACTCAAATATAAAATTTTAAAGAATAAAGAAGTGCACCTTGAGAAACATCTTAGAGGCAAAAACCATCCTCGCAAATGTCCGAGACATTAAATATTTTGCACTAAATCAAAACGATGAAGATTTGTTCCAAATAACACATAGATATCGTATCGATAGAAAAAAAAATTAAGCTCGAAATGTACAAAACAAATGAAAGTAACAAATTTCTTTAATATGGATTGATTAATTTCTTTAATATGGTGTGTTAGATTATACAGGGTGATTACAAATGAATATCCCACCTTTACAGGGCTATTAAAAGAAAACAAAAAAAAAGTTAAACCTTGTTGTTCATTGGAAATCAAAACTAATAGTTGAAAGTTTAAATTCAACACAGTTCAGTTATAAGTGTTAAATGTGAGCCCCTCCAGGAACACGAGCGATATCGAGGTGGTATGCTTGCTAACTCATCCCAAATTTTTTTTCAGCATGTCTGGTGTGACTCTTTAAATGGCTGCAGATATGAGTGTCTTTTGTTTGTCAATGTCGGTTGGTAGCGGTGGAACAAACACCTGATCTTTGATGGGGTCCCACCAAAAAAATCACATGGAGTGATTGTCAGTGATGAGTTATCGTACTGTTTCGATATCGTTCATGTTTCTAGAGGGTCTCACATTGAACATTTATAACTGTGTTGAATTTAAACTTTCAACTGTTAGTTTTGATTTCTGATTAACAACAAGATTGCACTTTTTTTTTCTTTCTTTTAATAGCCCTTCAAAGTTGGGATATTCATTTGTAATCACCCTGTATATATTCTTTATTATATCTGCTATCTAATCAATGTCTTGTTATTACCCTCCATTGTAATTGGATTCTTCCAAATGCTGACTGACCTTACAAGGTAATGCACATGATGTTTAACTTCTACAAAGTGTGTTTGTTAAGTATATCCATGTCTGTACTTCATGTTGTTTGTTCATGTAATTAAAAGAAATGTTTAATAACTTCCATTGTGTATTTAATAGCTCTGCCAATTAATTTAACATCCTTCTGTGGCTCTTCCTCCCATAACAAAACCATCTTCACAGACCACTATACAACATAAAGGGATTACTTTTCCAGATCAATTTTCCCTCCAAAATGGTCTATACGATTCAAAATCTAGCCAATCTGACAACTTAATATAATGCCTTGAGGGGAAGTACTGCAATTGCGAAAATCTCTCAATATACCATTACGGTTATGTCCACTCTTGTTTTGGAACAGAGTTTTTGCAAGAACACTTTGAGTTTAGGAAAGAATGTTAACGACTTTGTTGACAAATTAACTCGCGGCATGGGTATAATGTTTGAAATCCACAATGAAGTCAGATGATGTCACACGACACTGAGCTTGACACTCTTTTAGCTTGGGATGAAGGGTGAAAAGATGGTTAATGCCAGAAATCAGAAATACTTATCCTGATGAATTTAAAATTTGTAAAAAGGAGGAAAGTAACTTTTTTGATTAAATACTTTAGTAAATAAAATACTAATTAGGAAGGATGTTTACTTGAAGAAAAATTGTTCTTATGAATGAATAGTTGTTACTTTTTATAAAAGTTAAGTAAATATCTATTGCAAACTACTTTAAATGAATAATATTTAATGAATTTAATAACGGAATTATTTAATTTTGAAGGGTAATAGAATTATTGAAATTTTAATTCTGAATTTTAATTAATATTATAAATAATAGTAAATTTTGACCTAAATTAAAATAAGAAGAAAATGTTACTTATTGTAACAGGATATAATGAGTAATATTACATCTGATTCTGAAGCCTTTGTGCGGTCAGTGTTAATAACATAAAGAAACTGTGGGATATCCCATGTCTATGCTCGCTTTCTGTTAGGAAGTCCTTTTTCAGAATTACTGGAAAAACGACCTCCTATTCTTCTGTGATAGATGTACAATTATATCATTTATATAATATGCAAATAAGGTAACGATTCTGGGCCAAACCCATCTATTTATCAGATTACTCCATTGTTGCAGAGTATAATCCTTTGTTCTTACTTCCATTGTTTTAGCGTATAAAAATATGCAGACACATGACTTTTTGGATGTATATTTTTTTAATTTGCTGGTTAAATTTCAGTAAAAGTATTTCTTCACCTGTACTTTGTTTTTATAAGTGGATAAAAATTCATATTTACTGTGACGTCATGAGAATATTGTCTTTTGGGTTTATTTTATCTTTATGCATTATAACCTGAAAATTTTTGAGCTGGTGAAAATGACGTTATGCTTAGCTTGAAATGTATTTTCACATTGATAAAACTAAAAAGAAAAATTTATATGATTGTGTCAATGTGATGTAATTTTAATTGTTTTTTTAAGTTGTTAATTATAAAAATTACAATTGGAGCCTTCATCTGTATTGTGTACCTTGATCATTGTTTGTTTACATTTATAATGCAATAAGCTTATAACATAACATACATACGGAAATATTACATAATTTATTGAATAAATATTTTAAGAAGTATTTTCTATTTTTTCAACTAATGTTAGTAATTTTAATGATTATCTTCCGACAATTTAATGATTATTGATCATTATTCATATGAATAATTATTCATATCAATGATTCATATATTTCATTGTTCTATAGTGACAACAGTCAAATATTGTTGCTTCAAATATTGTTGTCAAATATTTAGCACTAATCTATTTGCAGTCAATTTTGAGTGTTTTAAAATCAATTTTTTATCTTTTGACTATGGATCTTCAAAATGAAACTATTGCAGAAAGAAGGCGCCAGTTAAACAGGGCAAGAATAGCACATTAAAAATTGTGACTGTCTGCAAGAATTCATGTTCAAATTGCAGTTAAAAGTATAGGAAGTACCATATTTTCTTCCTCTGGAGTTTGACTTTTACAGATACAGTTTTTGTGCTGATTTTGCTGACTTGCCACTGTTGGAATGATCACACCTAACACAACGTGAGAGTAAAAGACAACAGTACAGATATCCTCATATTGGATCTCCAATTAAAACACACAATATTTCAATTTATGTCATCTGTTTAAATGAAATAGTATATCAATAATCTGACTTAAAGTTCTAAACATAAAATAACACTATTCCATCATTTTTGACAGGGGCATATGCTAGTTTTAAAATAATAAGAAAAAATTGTGTCTTTTGCAGATTTCTTCCAGTGGTTGGGTATGAATAACAAAGTTGCCATTTTAAACAGATTTTTAGGGACATGAAAATCACGAAACATTGTCATGACCATGAGGAAGTATTTAGGATTAATACATATTTCAATGTAATATATATTATATTACATATACTATATTACAATAGTGCGTAATTTTCTATTGCATAAAAAGAGATTTTTAAATGAGAAAATTAATCTTGAAACAATTTATTAACATTTTTTTTACTGCATGCTTTTGGTATCATGCTCAGATTTCAAATCATTGTTCAATCTCATTCTAGTTTGCACAGGCAGGAGTTTTCAGGCCCACTCCACCCCAGTGTAAAAGCTAAATGTTTGGCCCATCCATTTATATTCTCTCAATTCACAGCCTGGTGCATCCAAAAATCAGTAAAATCAGCTATTTCTATATAAAAAAAAAAACCTTGATATTCTTTTAAAGAATACTGTGTACATGCAAAAATTGTACAGCATATTTAAGACTGTATGCCCGCAATCCCTGGAATATAAAATAGCAACAATAATACTACTTAGACAAAAAATTCTCGTATTCATTAAACAAATTAATTTAGCTTAGAATAAAAGGAAAGGGTGGTTAAAAATATCATAATTTTGAAGCTCTATAATTATAAAAAAGTAGAATTAAAAAATATTTCTTTGTAATACAGTAGAATCTCGTTACAACGAATGTCACTTTAATGAATTTTTCAGTTTAACGAATTTTTTTGGATTGTTCAAAAAAAATCCTATGCCTTCTCATAAAAATATTCATTTTAACGAATTTCATATTAACGAATTTTTCAAATTAACGAATTTATTGACGGATTAAAAAGAATAGTCATTTCAGTTTTACGAATGTTGACTTGGAAAAAAAAAAGAAAAAATCTTTATCGAAAAACTAGTATGCGGAAGAAAACTTATTTCCTCATGATCTTCGAAATTTCAGCATATTTTGAATCTGTTTTTTGAGAGAAGGGATTAAAATTACTACCCCACGCGCAGCTGCAAAAATAATAAACTCGTCTTTTACATTTACAGTCAATCACAATTTTTTATTTTGTTTTGTTTTTCTGTCTTCGGTCTGTGTTACATATCCGTTAAAAAAAAATGCAATGAGTCCAAAAAATTTATTACGGCAGTTCTTTGTTTCTTTTGAATGCTGTAACATTTAGCGATAACTATCTGTCACTATTTGCCTGGAATAGTTCGCATCTGGAGTTCGATTTATTTTATTAAAATGGCAGATAAAAAGAAAAGAAAACAGTTTTCATTGAAAGAAAAGGTTAATATTATAGAAGCAGTAAGCGCTGGAAGAAGGCAGGTAGATGTAGCGAAAGAATTTCATATAGCTACTTCTACATTAGCTACCATCTTAAAAGAAAAGGACAAAATTTTAAAACTATCTGAGGGGTCTAATATGTGCCTAGACAGAAAAAGATTACGACTTGGAGACTATCAAGTAATTGATGAAGCTGTATACACTTGGTTTAAAGATGTTAGATAAAAAAAATCTACCCGTTTCAGGACCTTTGTTACAAGGTAAAGCCAAAGAATTTTCAGAGGCTTTGAAAATACAGAAATTTGAAGCAAGTTCTGGTTGGCTATTTCGTTTCCGTGAAAGGTATGGTATAGCATGGAAACAAATATCTGGAGAAGAAAAAAGTGTGGATGTGTCAGCTGCGCATGAATGGAAAGAAAAAAACTTATGGATATACTAGAAAAATATCCACTAGAAAATATTTTTAATGCCGATGAAACAGCTTTTTTTTATCAACTTTTACCGAATCAGACAATGGCAATGAAAGGTGAACATTGTAAAGGCGGAAAAGAAATCTAAAGTACGACTTTCGGTTTTGTTTTGTTGTAATGCCTCGGGCACTGAAAAGCTAAGGCCCTTAGTCATTGAAAAATCTGCAAAACCACATTGCTTTAAAAATATGAAAAATCTCCCGTGTGATTATGAAAGTAATAGTCGTGCCTGGATGACTAAGGATCTCTTTTTTTTAAGTGGCTTAGAAGTTTGAATAATCAAATGAGCAAAACGAAACGAATAATTATTTTGCTCGTAGATTTGGTGCTCATTTACTTACAGCAAATTTATCTAATGTAAAATTAGAACTTTTGCCTCCTAACTGTACTTCCATTTTACAGCCTCTTGATCAAGGGATAATAAAAAATGTCAAAGTGAATTTCCGGCGCCGACGTGTAGAAAAAGTTCTTGCAGATTTACAAAATGAAGTTTCTGGATCTGCAAAGATAAATGTGAGACAGACAATTAACATGATATGGGCTGCCTGGCAAAATGTGTCTTCTACCACAATTAAAAATTGTTGGAGAAAATCCGGCCTTGCACCTTTAACAAATGAACCAGAAGAAACTGCAGAGGAGTCTATCATCGAATTTCCTTCTGATCTCTGTTCCACAGCAACAGAACGCTTACTACTTATATCATCTGCTAATGATTACGTTGAATGCGATGAAGGAGTTATGACATGTTCTGACCTAACTACAAATGACATAGTCGTAAACACAATGAGGGAAGGAGGAGCAGGTGACAGTGAAAGTGGAGATGATGATGCTGATTGTCCATCAAGGACCGAAGATTGTGTTATACGGTCAAAAGAGACTCTATCGAACATTGAAACTCTTAAAAAGTATTTATCACAGCAAATTAATGTTCCGGAAACATTTTATACTTTTCTGAATAATATTGAAGATTTTGTTTTGAAAAATGTGTTGTCCACTTCAGTGCAGAAAAAAAATTTCTGATTTTGAAAGAAATAAAATTGCGTCAACGGCAGATGTCGAGGAGATTTATTTTAAGCTGCCAGGTATGTAATATAAATGATAATTATTTTAAAATGACAGTTACGATTAAAATCTTGAAATTTAACCCTGCGTTAGTCGCATATGTATCTTTGTGATACAAACCGATATTTTCCTCGTATAAATTTTGGAACCTGTGGCCCCTCCTACCTTCCTCCCACCGGTATCAATATTTCAACTGCGGCAGTTGTTCTCAAACCGGATAATGCATTCAAAACTTAGAAGCTGAAAATGGCGGCTTGTATCATAGAGATACACATACGATTAACTCAGGTTTAATTAACTTAATAAATATCTTATTTCTAATTAGTATATTCACCATAATGTACTGTATATTTATTATTTACTTACATGTTTGTATATTAATCAAAATTTACATGCACATTGAATAAAATAATATATATTATTACTATACATATGTATAGTAATAATATATATATTTTTTATTCAATGTGCATGTAAATTTAATTTTTTAAACGAAATATTGTAATTTCAGATTTACGAATTTTTCAGTATAACGAATTTAATCAGTGGTTTTTACTGTATATTAAACTTGAGTAAATTTTCAAAGATTCTGTTAACAAATGTACAATTTTATTATATCTCCTGCCCCCCTCCCCTCCTCTATACATGCACACACATTAAAAAAAAAAAAAAAAAAAAAAAAACAGGCCGAACTCTAGTATGTAGAAAAAAATGCAAGTCCTCTTCATCCCAGTCTACTGAAAGAAAATTGGCCCGAGTGTATACGCAAGATTTTGTTATGGTGGGGTAAATGCAACTTGTTTCTGCCTAAATATGCACATTATTTCAAAATCTCTGTAAAATCAAAAATATCTATATCTAATATTTGGTGTCTGAAACTTTGGAGTGAACGAAGTATTTCTGATTATTAATTGGTTTTTCAAAAAAATTTTAAATAGCATATATTTGAAATTAGCATTAGATTCAAATTTCTGTTTAGACATTGTTTATTCTTATTTTAATGAAATTTATAAATGCATTAATTAAATTTAGATATACATAAATTTTATGTGCGTATATATCTTGAATTTACTTTGTAGATTCTTTAAGTACAAAGTTGCTGTGATATTGATATTTTAAACGAATGTTTATTTATTTAAATTTCAACTATAGGGCTATCTATGGATATGACAGTGCCTTTAGTCACCCATGTTAGTCCAGTTGAAGAAAAGGCTAAGGATTATTCTGTATCCTTTTTCTTGCCAGCAAGTTTAGAAAATCCACCAAATCCTACTGATACCGATCTTGCATTATCTGAAACCGGTCCAAGAGAAATATATGTCAGGTAATATAAGCTGATTGTGTGTAATAATTTGTTTCTGTTAATAACTTTGTTTCATCATCACTCATTTAAAGAAACTGTGTCATTTTTTTTTTTTTTTTCCGTTTTAGATTTAGAATTTGAACACTGTGGAGTTTTACCATTCACATATACATGGTTGAGCAAAAAGTAGCAGTGGTAGAATTTTACTTTCAAAATTAGCATGCAATTATTTAACATTCAATATTCTGTAATGAAAGTGCAGATGGTGATCTTCCTCTGTGAAGTAAGCTAGCTACAGAACACCAAAAAAGTGTAGGTGAATTACATATTGTCATCTCTGCAGGATGATCTTTTACATTAAAATGTCTGCAGTATTCTCATTGCATCACAAGAATTGAGGGTTAATTTTACTTTTAGTTCAACCGTTGTATTGTAAAGCTCCAAAGTGTCTTGATTTTGAATGTGGAAAAAATATGAAAAACAGTCAAAAGTTATTTTTTTAAATCACCTAGTAGCTTTTGGGCCACTCTGTAGATGTACTGTGTATTATGCATTTTTAACTATATAATCTATATTGCTATAAACATGTTTTATAAGGCTTTGTTTATATTTTAAAATTTAAGAATGGCATGGATAGGAAGAATATGTGAGTCCATATCCACCATTCTTCAAATATACATTCATTTACCAGAAAGCCAATGATTTTTCATTGTTTGCTAGAACATCTAACTTCTTCCAGTGTTTCCCACCTCAGACACTTTTAGAAGAGTGCTGCATTCTACTTGCTTTGGGTTTAAGAAAAAAGAAATAGCACCCTGGTTGCCTCTCATACAGAAAAAATAAATTTCACTCCTTTTGTTCTCAGTAAGAAAAAAAAAATGTGTGTGTGTGTGTGGAGGGGGGGGGGGGTTGTAATAAAAAATTGTTTGCATAGTAAAAGACAACAATAACTTGCTTATTGTTTTGTCTTGTAAAGATTTCCCTCAATTATCTAAACAGTGTCTTTTCTTACCAGCAGCACCCTGTCTTTTTTTCAATCTGGGGGAAACTCTACCTTAACAAAAACTTTGTACTTTTGTGTATTTTAATATCAGGCTCATCATTAGCTCCCAAATTCCTCATCAAAATCATACCTAAGCTTACTAGGAGATAATTATTTTTATTTAAATTTTTTCTGCAACCATAAATTTTTCTTAATTTTTTTTTTCTACTTCAATACTGCATTGTAAAATACATAAAACAAAAAATATGTATTTTAACTTATTATCTAATGACATATGATGATGTTCAGCACTAGTCAGCACTAGTTTTGTCATTAAAACACTGAAATTATGCTGCATCAGGCATGGTCAATAGTTTGCGGGATTACTCCTAGGAATGATTTTAAAGGACAAAAGTAGTGATTATCGACCACTAAATGAAAAAAGTTGGAAATTGTATGTTAAATGTGACAAATGAGGTGTGTTCATACTATAACTAGTTTTACAGTGTAAAAAAACATCCTTATTATTTTAGTGAAATGAATTATATCATCTGTTATGAGCGAAATGAGCATGCCTTTTGTTACATATCCACGTTTACAGATGCAATTTTTTTTTTTTTTTTTTTTTTTTTTTTTTTGACACCAGACAGTGCTGCAAAACTCATGGAGATCTCGCTTTGTGAATGATTACCTCCATGGTTTAACATTTCTATGACTCACAATGAATGAATCTCAAGTGTTTTACTTTAATGCATTGAGATATTCGGCTGTTAACCTAATTTCCACTGAAGTTATCTCAGAATCTGTACATTTTTTAATGTAACTCATCTCTCAAGCAAACACTTTTTTTCAATGATCTTTCTAAAAATGTAACTTTTATGCAATTTTATTCCGAAACATAATTTTCAATAAAAATGACGCCTTGGTATATGAAAAAAGATGTGGTTAGTCCGTATTTGTTTTCCTCAGTCATATGACTTGCGCTTTTATTATATAGATTACGTGTGATAGGATTTAATAGAATAAAAAAAAACTTTTATTGATATATTTTAAGATTTGATTTGATTTTCATAAAATTTGAAATGACCCAACAAAATTCTGCAACGATTATATATATTAAATTTCAAACCATTCAGTTGGGTAGTTTTTGTGCTGTTATAAGTGGACGGACAGACCAGATGATGACTATAAGTGCTACATATTTATATAATTACGAACTCGCCTCAAAAGTGGCTATAAAAACTTATCTGCCAGGGGCCATCTTTCTTAGTAAGAAAGTAAAATTTTCTGCAATGCCATCAATGATTCCACTCTTGCTGGTTGCAATATATTAACATATTTGTTTATGCTATTTAATTTTAGAGTAATACTAATAGAAATTTTAACAAAAGTTTATTGTTTAGCACTTTTAAATAAAAAAGTGGTCACTAGTTTAAAAAAGTGGCCACTAATGAAATCTCCCAGTTTTGCCCATTCTTAAATGTATTCATGTTGCTGCAAGACCTATATAAAAAAATCCATTTTGTGAAAAGACCTCTTGCTGGGAGGTCGGTAGGTAAGAGAGAGATGCCAAGCCAGGAGATTCTCCTCTCCCCCTTACAGAAACACACACCTTCTAGAACGATAAAAACTGGAGGCCAAAGATTTCCATTGTACAGTGCCTTGTCAAATGGAAGCTGTACTCCTATCATCAGCACCTTCAGGCAGTCGCCAGGGAGCATAAGTCACAACAACAACAAATAATAATTATCTGCAAATCTAAATAAATGGTGAATTAAATTTTAGTATTTCAGATTGCACATAACTTTAATGGAAAATTTTAAATAGCAAAAAATGTTGCCTACAGATTGATAATTTTTCTTTATTAGCAACATGATTATGGTAATAAGCAATATTATTATGATAATTATAGAAAAAAATAATATCTTTTGACCTTTGTATATTTGTTATTATCAATAGAAATTGAGTTGGGTGATACACATACATGGTGTATTTTCTCATGCTGCTTCAGAAAAGAATTTAACTGAATTAATTAGACAATTCGCCTGTGTAAAAGTACAAAGGTGTGTGTACAAACTTTCATTGTTTGCTAGAAATTATCCTTCCATATTATAAATTTCTGTGAGTTGGGGAAAATGTAAGATTTTGGTATAATTTTCCAGTGTTTTTGCTTGTTTTTTAAATGTTTAAACTTTTACTTATTCTCTCATATCTACAATTCTTAAATTTGACTATAGAAAGAGTTTGCTGCAATCAGTTGTACTGGACTTTTCATTCTCATTGTAACAGTTGTTATTTCCAATTCTGATTTTTTATTTTCAGTAACTTTTTCAAGTGAGCTTTCTTTTTCTTTTGAAAAATTCTTCATCTTATCTTTAAAGTAAAATAATATATTCATAATATGAAGGAAAATCTTAAATGATAAATAACTAATATCATTATGATTTTCAAATTAGGATATCTTTAAAGATAATAATAGGTCTCAGTTTATTTTTTCTTTAACTTGATTATTTAATACATTTATTATTTTACTTGTAGAATTTATGAGTGTGGATCAGTTCTCAGTGTAATAGTTTATTTCTTCTTTGGATTTATTCTGATGTGCCATAATTGCATTAAATCTGAATTGTAATATGATGTAAAATGTTATAAACTCCATACTATGTATATTATCCAAATCCATAAAATTTAAATAATTTTCAAATCTTATAAAAATATTAATTTCTATTAAAAATAAGTAATACAAAATGTTTAAAAAATTGTTCTGACCTTATTTATGCTTTATGTTTGAGTAATTTCTGCTCATCTTTGGTTTTCTTTCAAGAATTTACGATTCCATCTTTATGCATCTCTTTTAACATGTGTGACTTGATATGTTAGTTCTGCAATTTTTTTTTTTTTTTTTTTTTTTTTTTTAAACATTCATTAATATAAGAAGTTCAAATCTGATTTTCTTGGTAATTCTTTTTAACTGAAGTTCATCTCCGATGGTTTTGGAATATATTTTTCTACAATGGCTATATTTTTACGTTTACTATTACAGTCCAAAGTCTTTACTTCGAACACTCAATGTACAGAATTGTTCAAAGTTCGGACTTTCCAGCTACAATATTCAATGAGGGAGGGGAAAAAACAAAATTGTTGAAACAAACAAACAAAAAAAAACATTGGAACATCATATCAGATATTGCTTTCTGTTTTGTTTTTTTCCCCCCAGCTATCAAAATTGTAGATAAAGCTTAGTAAGCATTCCAGAAATGCTACCTCCTGCACTTATATTAAGCTTTCAGTTTCCTCTTTTCATTCTCCTCCCTGCTTAAGTTGGGGAGAGAGGGAGTAAAGGAGTGCTCGCTATGCTAATTCATACATCAATCTGCAGTCTAAATATAGAAACGTGGACAGCCAGGAAGACTAGAGCTTGGCAGCTCGGAAACTCATCTCGCGAGGAACCAATCAGTCCGCTAATGGTAAAGCTGCGAGCAGCGTCATGGTTTTGCTTTCATCATGTTGGAGAATCCTCTGCAATCATGCACTGTGATTGGTTGCTTTTGAGACAAGTTACTAACATCTAGTGCCAGGAAGGGATCGCAAACTCATAATTTCATTTCAGCAGGATTATCGGCTAAGACACCAATGCATTTGTATTATTTTTTTTTCTCTCATTGTTATTAAGAATTGGTTGACAGATTTTAGATTTTATAATGACGAGAAATAAACCTAACGATGCAAAGGATAATAGTACTTCTAAAAGAAAAACAATTTGTTTTTTCATTTTGTTCTTAAATTGTATGTTCCCTTAAATAAATGTTTTTGTTTTACTTCTTATTTCGTTATGATTTATTTAATGAAAAAGGTTGTTTAATTTAGTATTAATAGCTGTTATATGCAATTTTTAATGTATGAATGGCACATTTTGCATTTTTAAGCAGTGAAATTTATATTTTTGATGACCCAAAATTCGGAAAAATTCGAAGTTCAGACTTGATAAAGTCCCGAGGATTCCAAACTCCAGACTTTGTACTGTATTTTTATATTCCATTACTGCTCTTGAAACACTGCTCTGTAAAACATGCATTTCTTCTGCAATAGATTGCTGTTTTTTCCACTTTTAAGTAGAGGTAAAATAATAGCATATTTTGTAGTTAGAGAAATATGCTGATAACCCTTTATGAATAATAAAATAATATTGAGTCTTTCGAATGCCAAATTTTATAAGGCATAATTAATAAGATATTTTAATTTTATGAACCAGCATAAAATAACATGAATTGTGGGTACTTATGTTATTATCTGTGCCAGAAAGATACTGTGCTGACAATCACCTATAATATTAATTGCAATAACACCCACTGTTTTTCTTTTCGCATTGTAACTGTATAGTTAATAATACATAGTTTTCTGATTAAAGTCAATTTCAGAAGTTTTTATATGTAACTATATAATGTGATATACAGTACAAAGTCTAAAGTTCGGAATCCTCGGGACTTTACTGAGTCCGAACTTCGGATTTTTCCGAATTTTGGGTCATTAAAAATATTGCTTTTCTAATAAAAAGAAAAATAAATTTCAGTGCTTAAAAATGCAAAATATGACGTTCATATATTAAAAATTGCATATAACAGCTATTAATACTAAATTAAACAACCTTTTTCATTAAATAAATCATAACAAAAACATTTATTTAAGAGAACATAGAATTTAAGAACAAATTGTAACTTACTTAGCTATTAAACATTTCAGTTAATGTGCGCTGCTTCATTAATTTAGGTTTCTCATTAAGAAGTTTTTCTTTTTTTTTTGTACACAGACATGAGTTCTGATTCTGTAATAAAACTTCTTTGCTCTAGACCTTTAATGGCATTATCCAGGGAGTTTATGATGTCATCGATTGGCATCTTTTCTTCTTTTTCCTCATTGTCAGAGTCACTTTCTGCTTCTTGTTGGTTTAAGACTATCTCGCGAATTTCACCATCACTTAATGAATTTATTACAGGCGCGTCCTTATCAACATCCATAACTTCAAGGACATCACTTTCCTCTAAACGCATTGCTGAGGATTTAGCATACATTAAAAATTCCGAAATGTAAGTTTTCTCTTTCCGCAAACGAAAACCCTCCCAGTCTTGTTCCCGATCGTCAACGTCAAAAAAATTTGATGAAGGCCATAAATTATGCCAAGCATTTTTCAAAGTGTCTTCTGAAATATTGTCCCATGCACGAGAGACACTCCACAAAGCATCCTTAATAGTGAATTGTTTTACAAAGTCGCGTATATTTTCTCCTCTATTAATGAAGTCGAGCAAACGCCTCAGGAAGTCATTTTTGTAACGGCATTTTAGAGCACGCAAAATGCCCATATCCATAAGTTGTATTAGTGATGTACAATTTGGAGGCAAAAATAAAACTTTCACATTTTCTTCAACAAGAATTTCTGCCTCTGGATGAGCTGAGCAATTATCCAAAATTAAAACAATAGTGGCATCATTTGGAAGACCGACAGCTTTGCAGTGAGCTTTAGCTTCAGGTACGAAATGCTTATGGAACCATTCTGTCATTATTTCCCATGTTATCCTTGCCTTTTTACTTGCTTTATAGTGTACTGGGGGAAAGGTTTTGACTCCTTTAAAGGCACGAGGTTTAGCACTTTTGCAATAACTAAAAGTTTGCACTTATGAGTGCCTGCGCCATTTGCGCAAGCTAAAATGGTGATTCTTTCTTTAGCATCCTTAATGCCTGTGGGTGCAGTTTCATCTACCGTTGCAAGTGTTTTCCGTGGTAGATAGTGCCAAAACAAACCAATTTCATCAGCATTATAGATCTGGTTTGGTGTTAATGATTCATCAGATATTAATTTGTTAAATTCATCCACATAGTGCTCTGCTGCTTCGTGATCTGCGGAAGCTCTATCACCACATATTCTTAATTGACGTATTCCGTGCCGTCTTTTGAATTTGGTAAGCCAGCCAGTAGAATATTCACAAGGGGAGGATAAATTCATATCCTTGTGAAACATTCTGGCTTGTTCCATAATCATTGGTCCTGTTAAGGGTACATATTCAGACCTTCGTTGCCGGACCCATTCGATCATAACCTTATCTAGGTCTTCATTATTGGCCGAACGCATAGTTTTTCGTTCTTGCATTGCTAAGGGTACATCACTGTCTGCAAAAAAATGCCAAATTTTCTTTTTTTTGCTTTTGTATGTCATACACTGTTGATTTGCCAACGTTGTATTCTTCACATAAATTTTTCACTGTAGTTCCTTTCTCCAATTTCCTAAGTAATTCAACCTTTTTAGTGATTGTAAGGTAATTAGTTTTTCTTTTAGAACTACTATTATCTTTTGCATCGTTAGGTTTACTTCTCTTCATTATTAAATCTGAAATCTCTCAACCAATTCCTTAATAATAAGAGAGAAAGAAAAAAAAATAATACAAATGCGTCGTTGTCTAAGCTGATAATCCTGCTAATAAAATGCAATGATGACTTTGCGATTCCATCCGAGCACTAGCCGTTAGTAGCTGGGAAATGTATCTTAAAGGCCACCAATCCCAGTGTACGATCGCAGAGGATTCTCCAAGAGGCTTTAAACATGATGAAAGCAAAACTATGACTCTACTCCCAGCTTTACCATTAGCGGACTCTGATTGGTTACTCATGAGTTGAGTTTTCTCTCTACCAAGCTCTAGTTTTCGCGGCTGCCCGCATTTCTATTTTTAGACTGCAGAGCGGATTGGGAGACGAAGCGAGAGAGAGAGAGAAAACAGTTCTTTACTCCGCCCTTTTTCCTCAACGCAGGGAGAAGAGCAAAAAGAGAAAAATAAATGCTTAATAAGTGCAGGAAGGAGCATTTCTGCACTTTCGATAGCTGTTGGGGAAAAAAAAAAAATATATATCCAATGGGATGTTCCAATATTTTTTGTTTCAACAATTTTGATTTTTCCCTCTCTCCTTGAATATTGCCGCAGAAAAAGTCCGAACTTTGGACAATTCCGTACTTTGGGTGTCCGAAGTAAAGACTTTGTACTGTAATATGTATAATTCATAGATATAGTATATATGAAAGATAATATTTTATATTCTTTCTGGGGGACATAACATGCCAACAAAACTAAAAATAACACTGTGAATATTTTTTATTACTAAATCCACTAACCTGATGTTATGTCTTGAATTAATATATACTAAATTATTGTATGGCATTATTATAGTTTGCCTTTATTTTATTTACCATTTTTAACAATATTTTGTATTAGAGTGTCAATGATTAAAATCCTTATTTTAATCAGACAATTAAAAAAAAACAATCATTGATTAAAATCAGAATTTATTTTCTTTTTAATTTATCAGAAAAAAGTATTAACATTTAAAATAAACATAATTTAAATGTGTCTAACCATATTTTGCCCATTTAATAAACAAAATAAGCATTAAATAATAGTTTTCAAACTTATTTAATTTAAAATCGTTATAATTAAATCTATTATAATTTACATTGTCATAATAGCTTCCTTTGATTTTTCAAATTATTTACTTTTTTATATAACATAAGCATAATACAAAACAATAAAAAATGTAATTTCTTAAATGATAACAAATACAGTTATATATATTGGCATGTTTTGTCGTATTTAGCAACTTATTTTGACAAAATGAACACTTTCTAATGGCATTATACCTAGAAAACAGCTTGGTGGAATCTGAAAATGGTGGGGTGCTGATGTTAAATAAGAATAATGACTGAAATTAAATAATGTGATGACGATTTTGTCGTTAAACCTAGATTATTTCATTTTGTTGAATTTAAATACCAGAAAGACACCAAAAATTTTTTCATAATTTTGTTTATAAAATTATAAACAAATAGTTTATGGACCTTAATATCATCTAATTAAGAGGCTTAATTGTTTTGGAAACCTACAATTCTTAATAATCATTCAATACCTTAATGCAGAAAAAATAAAAATAAAAAATAAATAAATAAAAATTAAATTAAAAATCTGATTTTTTTTTTTTTTTACACTTTATTTTGTATATAATAAATGTACATCAAATTAATGTTTTGAACATGGTTGGTGATACATATCTTCCTGGCATGGATATGTAAGTACAAAATTTCCAAATGCATTAAATTGTTAGAGAGAGAGAGGGGGGGGGGGACTTTTTGCAAAGTATTTCACCATTTTTCAAGTAGATAGCATCATTCAACTGTTTGCATAAATGAAAAGAAATGTAAGGATGCAGGATTTTTTTTTGAGATAGTTCTTTTAATCTAATTTTTTACTTTCTGGACACATATAGTGTAAGGAAGTATGAAATAATATTATAATCATGATAAAAATTTAATTACCGATATTTTGCAGGGTGTCTAGCCACCTGGAAAAGTCAGGAAAATTTATATGGACTTTTCCAAGTCAGGGAAATTTGAAAATTCTGAGAAAAAATTTGAAAATTTTGAACTTAAGGAAAATGTTCCTTATAAAACTAAGGATTTGAAATTGCAACACCATTAAAATCAAACTTTGGTCTTCACAAGTACTGTAAAGAGTATTTCAAACTCTCTTGTAAAGCATTTAGTCTACCACCCTTGCAGTCCTTCTTTGTAACTCAGAGATTTTCAGTTCCAGTTTCACTGAAACTTTCTACTGAATGTTGTAGGATTGATTAGGTGTTTCATTCTGCTTATTTATTTTTGTTTGGGAACTGAACTTAGCTTACTGCTTAGCTTGGGAACTGAAGTTAGCTTAACTTGTTAAATATTTATTATTTGTATTAAAATATGTCAAAGCAATCTGTATTTAACTGTGACTGATGTGATAAAGAATTTCATCCTGATTTGACAAAATGGATAGAACCTGATGCTAAAAGTGTGCATCTGCAAAATGTTTAGCATGTAAAAAGTTCAACAATTTGTAAGTTTTGCAAAAAATTATGTAACAAATCAGTAATTTGGGCCTTAGAATCAGTTGTGAAATTTTTACTCTCAAACTGACAACTTTTAAGATTTTTTACATGTAACATCACAAAATCTCGATACCTGGAATTTTTCTTTTATTGGTATGGAAAACGTGGAAAAGTCGGGGAAATGTCAGGGAAATTCATTGCTGATTTGGAACAGACACCCTGATTTTGGTACATTTTTACATCTTGAGGTTCCCTGAATCAGTTTTCACTATTTTTAAACCTATTCCATATTATATGTGTATATTAAAATTCCCTGACATTTTCAAGTCCCCAGAGCCGATTTTGGATGTTTTTTCGATGTTGGTATGTATGTGTGTGAGTGAACACTATATCATTCAAACTTGTTTTCAATTGAGCTTTCATTTGGTGAATATGTTATTGGCCACTGTCATAAGAACTGTATTCATTTCCATACAAATCAGACTACAGGTTTGGTGTCTAAACTATTTAATTATTCAATTACTGTATATACTCATGCATAAGTCGAACCCCCCTGAAAAAAATTGAATTTTCGTGTCTAAGTCAAACCACATTTCTGGTAGTATGTTGAAAAATGATTTGTAATCGAGGATAAAAAAAAAATAATAATAAATTTTCATTAAATTAATTTAAAAAATTTAATTTTTCTAATCAGTCTTTCTTTTTTTAAATTCAACATTTTAAAATTGTATAATTATGTAAAACTGAAGAAACTTAAACTATTTTGAAAGCTATTCACATCAATTTAATGATTACTTAAAAAGAAAAGAAATTCATTATTTGAAAAATCTATTCAAGCCTTGGGTAAACAACTTCGTAGACTGCTAAAATATAGTACTTCTTTGTATTATAGGACTTTTAGGATAGAAATCTAGAAGCACGTTCAAGTCGAACTCTTTTTAAAAAGGGGATTAAAATGTTGAAAGGAATGCCCCTGTATTAAAGGGAATTCTATCCCAAGAGAAAATGGGTGCAGAACAATTACAGGGACATTATTGTTGAGCTTTTTTTGTCAATCGCAGGGAAATGACCATTGTCTGCTTTTATATGTCTCTTCAACCTAGACCCATATTGTGATTACTTATAAGACTTGCCCATTCACCTATTATCTGCGAAAAAAACATGACTCCAGTATTTCACTCCTATTTTTTTTTTTTATTTACCAACTGATATAAGTCGACCGCCCCCCCCATTTTCAACTTCCAAATTTTGTCTAAAATTCTTCGACTTATACATGAGTATGTACGATAAATATTTTTAATGCTCACGGTTATCTTATGTCAATATAATATTTCACCAGAATGTAAATCATTTAGTAAAACTTTTTTAAATTAAAAAACCAAAGTGAAAATAATTATGCGTTTCATTGGTCTGATAAAAGCATGTAGAAATTTAAGTATTGCATTTTATTTTAAAAAAAAGCAAAACACATGTTTTTAAAACAACTTAAAATTCTCATTAGCACGGCTCTGTATATTCTTTTTCAATATTTATTAGTTTCTGGATTACATATAGAGTGTGAAAAGTATTGTAATCATGATGTATCTATGTATGTGTGTAAGTGAACTTGATAATGTCCAAACTGTATTTTCGATTGAACTGTTGGTTGACAGGTATGTTATAGTCCCCTCTTGCAATAACTGTATACACTTATGGAAAAATCAGCCAACGGGTTAGGTATCTGAACCATTTTTAAGCTGTTTTTCAACTATTTTTTGACCAAAGGTAACTAATAAATATTTCAATAGGGAAATTGATCATGGAAATGTACAGTAATACTTGCATATATACACAGACACATCTATGCAAGTATTTTCACCAAGCTTGGCAACCTCAAATTTGCACTAATTAAAGAATTTTGTGAAGTTCTTATATAATTGCAGTTATTACAATAAGCCTCTTTTGTCTACTCACAAACTAGCCGGATTCCTTCATAATTGAGTCCACAACCAATTGGCATATGCTAGCAAGCATGGTTTGGCACAAAATTAATTAATATTGTAAATCTCATACACTTGAAACTAATTGTTGCCAGTGTTTCTCATGTTTGATACCAGCTTTGGCTGTAGATCTGATTATGGAAGATTAGCTTTGTAATTGAAGTATTTTAGTTGAATACATTGCACTAATTTGATTTATTTGCAATAGGAAGTATTAATAACACCATTGTAATTTTTTTATATGTTATGTGTATAATAAAGTAAATTATATGTAAAAACTACGATGGTCTCATAAGTGCTTTATATTGAAAAAAAAAAATTAAATTTATATCATTGAAATACATTAACATTTTCTAAAAAACCTGTGTTTCTGATCTTGTACAATGCATTTAAACAATCTTCAAACAAAAATCAATCAGAGAGAGGCAGTAAATATACATCCTAAATTATACTCAAACAATCAAAACATTTTATGAAAAAGAAAAAGAATTTGACCCTATCAATGAATAAAAAATGAATGGTTATCTACCCACCTCTTTTTTCCCTTATGAATATATATAGTGATTTTATACTGTCTTTTATTTGAAAATGTTTTTTTATGCTTTTTAGGACCTTTGGTGGTATGGCTAAAGATGCAGATTGGAAGAGGGAATTTGAATTTTTGAAATCAAAAATCGAAAATCATGATGATATTGATCTTTCAGAGTACCATCGGGCTGGTTATGATCCTCCCTTCAAGCCTTTCAACAGAAGGAATGAAGTATGGATTGTTAAAAAGTCAATGTCTGTTGTTGACCCTCAAACCCCTACAGATTAAAAGAGAGCTGCCTCTTTATTGTTAACATTTTGGAGAAGAGTTACGTGTGATTAAAATGAATGCATTGTGAAACAGAAGCTGTTTTATATTGTAACATGTATGTTGTTTGCTGCACATATACATTCCAAATACTATCTCGAATACTCTTATTTTATTGTCTGTTATTTTCCATTAATGCATATAAGTTTCTTATTAAATATTATTTTATTATATTATCTTTATGACTGTTTTTGTTGATGATATTTCTGTTATGTGCTATTTTAAGCTTTTACAAATTTTAATTCTTGTTGACATATATTCATTCGAATTATTACTTGACAATATTTTATGTATTTCTGATATATCATAAAATTAATAGATCTAATTAACTATTGGTTGGAATTTCACCTTTGATCTATGATTCTAAACATTTAGATTGTTGTCCTGAACATATATATTGATGTTAGTCTTGTGAACTATAAGGTCTAACATATTTAATAGATCTTATCAGATGCCTGTTGTTGATTCTTAGAAAAATGGGGTAACTACTCTTATATATATTTTATTGTTATGACTGTTTACTCTAGTGCATGTGTCTTTGTGAATTTCTTTATTGGAAACCATATTTACTTTATTGAAAATTGTTTTTTAGCAGTTGAGTATTTCTGTTTACAATTGATAAAAAAAATTTGCATGGATATAAAGTAGTGAACCCTCGAAAGAGGATTAGGGAATTTTCTTTTATTATTAATGTTCCAGTTTGTGATATTATCATTTTAAGTATTCTGGAGTATATTAATTTAAGAATAAAAATGCTCCTCATATTCTTTCAATACTTATTTATTATCTTTACCTCTCCATTTTAAAACAGCAGTATTAATTTCTCATTTTCAATTTCCATTTAGTAAATATGGTTTATTAAATGGCTTTAATGTCAGCAATATATAATGCAAAATATTACAATTATAATTGTGTTTTTGCATTTTGAATACATCATTCTCGTTCACCTGTGCAGCTGAATAAAGTGTTTATATGGCGTACTTAAGCAGGATGCAAAATCTCCTTTTCTTTTAAATCTTAAAAACTGAAAGAAAACATTTTAAATGGGAATCATATATTTTTCATTTCATAAACTTTTTACAATGCCAGTTTTGTCAAAAAAATATTTTTTTTTTTCTTTAGCAAAATTATGAATCTTGTATCTTTAAAAGGTTGAAAAAAAAATTGATTTCAGTAAACGCTTTTTTTTTTCTCGTATTAAAAAAAAAAAGTTATACTGATCATGATAAAAGATCCAAAAAGAACATTTTCTTAAGCATGGTGCCTTCAGAAGTGCTTAAATCTACCCATAAGTGCTTGAATATTTTTCTTATGAGAAGTAGCAATCAACGAGTTATCTTGTACTTTCATGGGAGTAATATGAGCTGAGTTTTACAAATGTCAAAAGTTTGCTTTATTGGTAAATAGCACATTAAGAAAATTTTCTATATTGGGTGATAATGTGCAAGTTTCATCCAATATTCGTATAATGGTGTTTTTATACTAGGAATTATAACTGGTTGTGGAAGTATTCTGAAAAATTCCTCCAGTATAAAATAATAAAATATATAGTTTGAAAATATATTAAAAATATTTTTATTTGCTACTTTCAAATTATGCATTTAAACATGCATAACATAAATCCACTAGAATTTATCAACTTTTATCTTATTTTTATATGAAAATTAAAAACTTAATGAAAAGTTAATTTAAAATTATATAAAAAATAGATAAATTCAATAGTTGTCAATTAACTTTTAAAATACAAATTATTTATATCAATTCAAAATTAATTTTAAGACTGCAGTTTGATTTACATGAATTATGCTTAATCTTTAACTTAAAAATCATCAGCATCCTGTTCTTAAGGAATTACACTGCCATTTAAAATATTTTTTTGCTGTTGTTACTTAGTAGATCAGGAACGAGAGCTGTGAGTGTTTCTGTATTAATATATGTAAATCATTTATTGCTGTTTGAGCTGCTAAAAATTTAGATTTCTTAGCTGTTTAGATTTTTGGGACATCTTACTTTTGCATTTGATAATACTTTACATTATTTCAGTGTTAAAAGATCAAATTTTTAAATGCATATCAATAGAATTTATTTTAATTTAGCCAAAGATTTTTATCTAAATTACATTTCTCCTCTTCCTGTTATACATTACATAAATCATGTGATAATACATATCTACAATCTTTGTTTTGTGATACATTTTTTCATTATTTTATTTATTTTTAAATTTCATGAAGATTTTGTGGATGTTTTCTATATATATATTTTATGCTTGTTAAACATTTTAATGATGGATTTTTTCCCCATGTTATAATTTTAAGATGAATATATAAAAAATAAAATTGACATGTAATATTGTGCCAAATTTTAATTACCTTTTAATTTTTACTCTTTCCAAGCTACATTTGTTATTTTTGAATTTATTAATTATTTCTTAACAAATCAATTACTTATCATTTAGCTTCTTATACATTGTTAATATTCATTATCGACAGATGTACATTTTAAGTTGTTGAAGATTTCATATAATATACTAGAGCTTCCAGGGTTTATATGTTTTTTCTTTTGACTGTACATTCAAAGACTGTGTGCATTAGTCAAATGATGATGCTTTATTTTTGAAAAAAAATAAAGAAAAAAGTAAAGACACTTTTATATTAGTATATGATTGCATATATAAAATAATTTTTCTACTGATGTATATATTTTTAATTTCAATAATATTTAAGGGGAAAAAAATTTGCTATCATTGTTTTTTGTGTCCTGCTATTTCTTCAAATTTTATACTTTTCTATTTTTAATCGAGCTTCATAATATATTGTGTATTAGCTAAAAATATATATATATAAAAAGATTGTCTAGGTCATATTATTGAACCACATTGTTGTAAAATTTAATTTAAGCTAATATTTTATCCTTTCATAGTACCATTATCCCTTCCTCATCTTCTTGCATGAAATGAATAAGCATTCACACTTCTTTGGGAAGTGTATTGTTATTATTATTGAACAGAATTTGATAGGTCTTGAAATTCAGTAAATACATAAAGGCAGTAATCAGTTCTTAAGTAACCTGTTTTATCTATTTCACTTACCAAAAAAAAATTCACTTATAAATACTCTGAAATAAAAATTACATTTTTATTCATGTTTTGTATATTTTAGAAGTGTGATTTAATTAAAATAAGTAGCCAAATTTTTCATGTGCAGTATTTTATTTTCGAATGATAAAATAGGTATAAATAATATTTTAAAAAATAGAAATTTTTTTTATTTTTAATTGTATCTAACTTTTTTTTTCCTTTTTTTTTTTTTTTTTTTTTTTTTTTTTTTTTTTTTTTTGAGTGGAAATCATGATTATTTAATTTGAAAAGTGTTCTTAAAAAAACATGGTGGTTACCAAAAGAAAAAAAATGGTTATGAATATATATTCTTATTGATATGATTTCCATAATACAGAAAGAAAGTAATTTATGAAATCCAAAAAGATATATTTAATGGTAGATTTATTTATTGAAATTAGAATTTATAAAACTAATAATTTTACAAAAAAAAAAAATTAGCCATTTTTAAATATGATCCTTTTATAAGAAAAAGGATCATATTAAAATTTACAATGATCTTTCTTTATAATTTTTATTTATCTTATTGAATTTATTAACCTTTCATATTGAATACTTTGTTTGTCTTCTTATCAGATTATATGTATATGTTTTTTAATGAATATTATTATTATTATGTTGTTCTGTCATTTGCCATAAACTTGCGGCTTAAAGCTGTCACTTAGTGATAACATACATGATTAAGAAATTATTGCTAGAAAACTGTTCCTTTTTATTCCAGACAACTATGTGTAGCTAAGGAATGAAATCATGTGCATCTGGGAAAAGCTATAAAAGCAAGTCTGTTTAGAACTCTAGTTTTTAGTGAGGAAAAAGATTTAATCATGAGTTATTCTAAAACTAAAATTTATGGAGTATTAGATGAATATCTCTTCTCTTAACTACTTTAGAAATTCATACTTCAGATATTCTTTATTTGTACTGGTTCATTATTAGGTAAATATTGAATTATCAAAAATATTTGAGTGTATTTGAAAAGTATAATTTAAAATAACAGCCTAAGTGAAACACTCAATTTATTAGTGTAATTTTTCCCATAATAAACTTGCCAAACCATTAAAAAGGAAAGTATTTTCAATGATACACTTTTTAATTTTTTTGTTTTTTCAGGAAGTCTTTTGTTTTTATATTATCTTACCACTGAATTTTATACTCGCATTTTTTCACTTCAGTTGTGTTGGGTGTTCTAAGTACATTCGTATATTTATCATTTTGATATTCCATATGTGTACATACCATTTACAAATTTCATATTTGTTACTGATTTAATGTCTGTGTGTATCAAAATCAACATAATTCATTTTTGATAAGTAGTCAATTTTTAAAAGTTGCATAAAGCATTTTATCAACTTATATGTTTGATTTAATTAATATACATCATATCAAGATCCTTTCCTACTACCCTTTTTAAAATATGTATGAACATATATATTGCAAAAATTTTAGTTTAAATAATATTTTAAACTTGTTTAAACTAATTCATATCCCCTCCTTTTTGTCTATTGTAGCAACAAAGATGATTAATTACTGATTGAAGGCAGTATCTTGTTATGTAAATAAAACATATATTGGCTGGAAAGCAAGAATAACTGATGTTCTAACAAATTAATGTAGGTTCAGTATTTTAAAAGAAATTCTAGAATTTAGTTTATTATTGCAGTGTTCTCCAAAGGTTTTTCTTTTTTTGTTTTTACTGCCAGGCCACAAGAAGAAATATTTGGATGAAAATGTGTGTGCAAAACACATTATTATAAAAACTTCAGACAGCCTGTAAAAGCCTGACTTTGTATGGAATATCTAAAATTCTAGACAGGTGGTTATCAAAAATTGCAATACGATCTATGTAGTGAAACGGCTCTGGGGAGAACATTGTATTGTTATTTTGGAAGCAGTTTAGATTTATAAAACAAGTATGTGCATTTTATGATGATGTTCCAAAAATTTTATATGTAGAATAAAAATGAGCTGTTAATGTTTGCTGTAATATTAAATCCAATCAGCAATCACTTTCTTTGATATGTGATGTGTGACTAGTGATATTTTTTATCAAAATGCATTGCTTTTATTTGAAGCTTTATTACATAGCAATAAAATATGCATAATCTGAATTAATGCAATTTGAAAATATATGTGACATACAGTATTCGAAGTTTCAGTAAAGTTGTTTTATTTTGTGTTTTCTTTTCTTTTATAAGAATTGTGCCTGCATATTGACTTATCTGTTACGAATTTTATTCTGAACTTGCCATCGATCCTTCATGTCAACTTCTTGTCGTGTCAGCTATGTCTTTCCTGATATTTCTCTGTGTTGGATGTTACTGTTTTGATTCATATCTCCAGAATTCTATATATTTTATTGTGATGAAATAAAATGAAATATTATAACTGTATGAAAAAGAAATCTTTAAATAAAACAAAATTGAATGTAGAATACAGTCTCAATTATTGCACAGTGTAACTTTCTTAGAGAGAAAGAATAAATATATAAATTGAGAGATTGTTAACGGTTGATAAATTACCTAGTATACAAATTATGTTCTACATTTTTAAATGTGTTAACTGATCAAATTATAAAATTTCTTAATGATTATGAAATTATAGGTTTATTCTTTATTCTACTTTAGACTACATACATTCAGTGGCGTATCCAGGATTTAATTTTGTGAAGGGCTGACTTAAATTTCGATAATGTTCCGAGTCATACTAAACATGTTGGATTGCGTTGTAAACAAAAATCATGTTTGACAATAAAGTTGTAGCCAGAGGAAACCAGGGTGCGAGGGAGGTTACGGGGCCAGACCAAACCCTCACCCACCCACACACAGACCTAAAGGGCCCAAAAATTTCTGGTGTGTCAAATGAATTTTAATGTAAACAATCTTAATGGAAAACGAAATTAAAAATTTCTAAATTCATTATACAACTTATGTAAGTTAAAACTGTCAGTGATATCAGAAGTGTATTTACAATTTTTCTGCTCATTTAAAGTCTTAAGTTTCTCGTAATTTGCCTAAATATTTCTGTTTTTTTATATGTGTGTTTAAACTTTCAGATGGATGTTTTAATTTTATGATTATCTTATCTATAAAATCGCATTTTCTTTGGGTAACATATGTTTTTAAAGTTCATGGAGCATTAGTTCATGTTTATTTAAGTTCATATTTGAGTCTGGCAAGTTATTTTTTATTAAGAAATTTCAATAATAATTATAATAATCCAACTTCAGTTCACATTTATTCTCAGTCTTTCATTTACATGGGTGCATTACATAGTTATATTTATACAATTCTCATTTACAATATTTGTAAAAATGTGATAATCTATGATTAGGGATGAAAATATTTTCTGTGGCCAGGGCCCAAAATTTTGATGGTTGGGCTTTGTTCAGAATAAACAAACTTTCTTTGTTGAATCTCTTTTTTTTAATACCAACAAAAAGTTAATTCATATTCTTAGGCATAGCAAGTATTCTTTCTTGATCTCCCCCCTTCCTTCTTATACATGCTCATGGGATTTTGATCAAACATATGGCTATTAACCTTCAAGAAATATACATTTAAAAAAATCATGAAATTTGTGAAGGAAGGGACAAATTAAGGATTAATTGGAAACTAATGATCAGATTTCCTTTTTTAAAAAAGAGTTAAAGTTATTGAATTAGGGCTAACAACTTTACTGGACTTAAAACCTAAAATAGAAAATATTCCAAAAATTTTAATAAAGCTGAATATTTTGAAAAAAAAAATGTCCAAAAATAGCTACAACTTTTTTTGATCACACATGGCTAAAAACCTTCCCAGAAGCATATACTTTAAAACAAAAACAAATTATCAATAGCAAAAATGAATTGTAATAATGATAAAATCTGACTACTTCTGGAATCAGAACTTAAAAATAGCTATTCTATGCAGAATGAGGAAACAATATAAAAACAATAATTTCTTAATTTTTTTATTGTACATATTCTTATGGATAGGGAGGAGCTATTTATTAATTTGGAGACCCTAGGAACACTTTGTTTTTGGAACCCCTTCGAACACTTGATTTTATATATATATTTTATTCTATTTTGAAACATTTTGGGTTTCGGAGACTTTTTAAACAGCTTTCCATGTGTGAGAGTGCAGCAGATGCCACCCAAACAGCCTGCCGTATAAAAAGTTCAATTTATAGATGCACGGTGCAGTGCGTATTTAAAACGACTTAATATTTAAGCAAATTACAACAGTTTTTTAAATTAAAAAATATTGAAGAAGATATTTGAAATAATGGATTTTTTTTAGAAGAAAAAAATCTGAAATATACAAATACCAATATTAACTAGTTGTTGGGGAGCCACCATAATACTTATCCATCATGGATATGCTTCTATCTCAATATGTTGGGAGTGTTTAAAATAGTGGCTTGATGATGTCATAAACTTTAAATGCTATATCACTGAATTGCATACAAGAAACATCCTTATAACTCCAAAAATGATAATCATATTAACTAACAGTTTATTGCGTCAGATTAAGCATCTCATTTCCAATTAAAATATATCTTTGAATTGAAATTTGAATGAAAAACAGTGCCATGGAAAATCAAAGAGTGTGGAAAATGGGATTACAAATATCTCGGCAACTAATTATCCGATCGACTTCATTCTTTATGCGAAATTTATGTTTTTTTATTGTCTTTATATTCACTCCTTAAAATAAACAATTTTGAAAAAAAATTTATACCTTTTATCAGAACGAATTTTTCAACAGTCTGAAAAAAATAGTTCCGGATAACTAGTTCCGGTTACTGAAATTCAATAGGCTTCTTATCATTATTACATACTAAGTACATACTAAATTTCCTGTCTCAATTTATTCAGGAGATAGAGCATTTACAGACACACACACACTGACAGACGGACAACATTTTTTTGTTTTTTTTTAACTATGTTTTTCGGAATCTGCAGTGTCTGAAACAGGTAAATCTGTCAAATTTTTTTTTTCAATTTTTAAAACTTTTACAAGACTTACCCTATACTATGTATGATGGGTAAGTAATAATAATAATACAAAAACCTGTGTTCTTCAGTACCCGTTGGAGTAATTTTGCAATTTCTACTGTATAATCAAAATGTCTGAAAATATATTTACATCATTCATACCTCAAATTCGAACAACATTTAACTGGCTTCAAAATAAATATATAGGAAAATTTATTTTTCACCTGTGTTTATTATTAGATGTTTACGTTGACAACGGTGTAATTTAATTTATTTAATGATCCTTTTGTTAAATATTCCAAATGTTAAAAAATGCTGATGCTAAAGTGTGTCATGACAAAATAAAAGAGAATAGAAAAGAACACTATTCATAATATTGTTCTTTCATAGAAGAGTAATTCAGAAATTTATTTTTTGCTGGATCACTCGATCACTGAAATGTTAAAAAAGGAACCTTCCTTTTAAATCCCCTCGAAGCATGTAACGTAAAAAAAAAAAATAGTTTACTAGTAAAAAGACAAAGAACTAACAAATCAACAGGAGATATTGTTCTAGTATTAACTTCTAGGCATCTTTGAAAAGCCCTTCCAAAACCAAATCTTGCTTAACATTGCCATTCACAAAACAATTTCAGTTTGTGCATTTGCTCATTTGACGATAATGTTTTAAAATGATCAGTTTGACAATGCTTGTTGGGTGACACTACGAAACACAAAATAAAAAGCGCTAAAATATAAGGAATGCATGGTTCTTAAACTAGATCCCGTTTGAAAAAGAGACTATACATTTTTTTAAAGGGCAAAGAAACAATACCAGTTAGACGTTGTCTATATGATGCTGGCCTATCCTACATATATGGTGGACATTGGATGCATTCTACCCTTATTATATGCATACTAGCATTATACGCCCAGCATTACGCTGCATCTAAAATTTTCTCAGAACGCTGAAAAAACATTTACCCCAAAAATGGGAGATGTTGGTGCTTTCAAAGATTTCCTGATCTTAGACCTCACTTTTACATTACCATAATTGTTTTCTCACAAAAATATACACGCATACATCATATTTTCGTACAATTGAACTTCATAAAGCTGTTTATATGGTGTATCTCTCTTTTGTTTTCTTTCAAACCAAAAATTATTATTAAATGAGTTTAAATAAAAATATATCAGATACCCAGTGGAACAGCAAAGTTTGAGTGGAGGAAGTTGAATGTCAAAATTTCCTGCTAGAACATTAAAAATCTTAATAAAATAAATAATTTTTTTTTCTGCTATGTGATGTGTAAATAGCAGCATAAAGAAAGGCGCAAATAACCCCAGAATAAAAGATATATGTAACATCATAAAAGAAGTCCGGTTTTTCAGTGTCAGAGAAACAACATGAGGCTTTTGAAATGTAAAGCCTCCACTATGAAGCAGTAAGATAAATTTATTTTAAAGTTAGCCCGTTTTTTTTTATTTCACTGGGAAATGAGTTTTTACTCGATAACTACTCTCCCCTTGTGTTCTAATGTGAGACTAAAGAGAAGAAAGTGGGTCATCCATTATTTGACAGAAAAAATAATTATAAATTTATCTCAAATATAAAGAAAAATAAACAGCATTTTTTTTTCATTCCATTTTCGACTAATTTTGGGAGGAGGAATCTGTACCCCATCAGCCCCCTTCCCCCACTTTGTGTATATTGTGGTGTTACTGTGCACTAATAGAAAATAAGAGAGTGAGTAATTCGTTGTATGACAGAAAAAAAAATACAAATTTATCACAAACAGAAAGATAATCTAGCACTTTTTTTTTCATCTTTGATTATTACGACAGGAGGGCTGTACACCTTTCAGCCCCTTCCCCCTCGTTGGGTATAATGTAGTGTAATTGTACACTAATATGAGGCTAAAAAGAAGAGAGGGGTTATTCTGTTGTATGACAGAAAAAAAAATTCAAATTTATCACAAACAGAAAGATAAAAAGCTAGCACTTTTTTTCATTTCATTTTCGATTATTTCAGGAGGGGGGCTGTACACCTTTCAGCCCCCTTCCTCCTTGTTGGATATGATGTGATGTTACAGTGCACTAATATGGGACTAAAAAGAAGAGAATGGGTAATCCGTTGTATAACCGAAAAAAAATACAATATCTAAAAAAAGCACTTTCTTAATTATGTTTTTGACTATTTCAGGAAGAGGGGGGCGGCTGTAACTCCATCACCCCCTTCCCCTGTTTTGGTATGCTATGTCAATGTGGACTAATATGGGACTAACGAGAATGGCTAGTCTGCTGTATGACAGAAAAAAAATTACGAATTATCTAAAAAAGAAAGAAAAAATAGCACTTTTTTTTTTCATTTCACTTTTGACAATTTCGGGGGAAGGGGTTGTAGCCCCATCAGCCCCCTCCGCCCTCCCGGATACGCCACTACATACATTAGTTTACACGCTTCCTTTGTTTTCACTTCTCATTTGCAAAAAGATAAAGATGATAAAATATTTTAGTTTTACTGTTTGTGTTCCATTCTGCTTGTAGTATATTCACCTCCACCTGCCTATAATGCATCTACAGGGTGTTTAAAAAATGACCGGTATATTTGAAAAATCAATAAAAACTAAACATGCAGCGATAGAAATACACCGTTTGTTGCAATATGCTTGGGACAACAGTAAATTTTCAGGCAGACAAACTTTCAAAATTAGTTACAATTTTCAACAACAGATGGTGCTGAAGTCTGGAAAAATCTAAAGCACGTTATTTTCCACATATCCACCATGCGCAGCAATAATATGGCGTAGTCTCTGAACGAAATTACCAGAAACCTTTGTAAACATGTCAGGCAGGATGGCTTCACATGCAGAAGAGATGTACTGCTTCAGTTGTTCAATTGTTTCTGGATTGTGGTGGTACACCTGGTCTTTCAAGTGTCCCCACAGAAAGAAGTCACAGGTTCTATCGCTGCCCGTTTAGTTTTTATTGATTTTTCAAATATACTGGTCATTTTTGAAACACCCTGTATGTTTACTGTTAGTAAACTTCTTTAAACTATGTGAAACTTCATTCATGGGTTCTAATTTTGTATATACAGTCCCTGGCCGAATTATTAGACACAGTCATTTTCTCTTGTATAAAATCATATTACTAGCTTCATAGAAATGGTATTACTGTGTTAATAGTTGAAATTGATTATAAATATTAATTGTAGGGTTACAATAAATAAAAAGCATGCCAATGACTTTTAAAATATTTATTTTTGTAAATCAAATTAAAAATGACTGAACTTGAAGCTCGAAAAATGTCAATATTGCGTGGAGCCTCCTTTGGTGTCAATCAATGCCTCTATTCGTCGTGGCATGCTGTTAATACGAAACTGAGTAGTTTCTTGCATGTGTGGATGATGATTCCAGACATGGATAAATTTTTCTGTCAGATAGCCATAGAGGTCATAACCAATAAAATTCAATTCTCTCTTCATCAGCCCCCAAACATTTTCAATGAGATTTATGTCTGGTGAATTAACTGGCTAACCCAGCACATGGATATTTTCTTATTGTAAGTAGGCCTTGACTGATCGTGCTGTGTGACAAGAAGCTCCATCTTGCATAAATACAAAAGATTCTTCATTTGGAAACCATTCTTGTTGCAGAATCAACAGATTTTGCAACACCTCGTTGTATTGATCTTGTTTCATAGTTCCTTTGACTATGTAAAGGCATCCAGTGCCTTTGCCACTTATGACAGACCAAATCACGACCTTTGTTGGGTGCGTGGCAGTTGGCACGACACAGTCTGGATGAAACTTTTCAAAAGGACGACGATGCACAAACTGGGGTTAGTTAGCTAAAATTTCAAAAGTGCTTTTGTCACTAATGCAAACCTGAAACAAGTAAGTTTTAACATGTAGTACTTATCCAACGGTTAAGGAAAGGCATTGTTAAATGGTTTAAGTCATAATAAAATAAGGATAATTTCATAATTGCCGATTTCCAATATTACAATGCCTTGTTTTTATGCTCTGTAGTCTACTTCATCTGCTTAGCTTTCATTGCATCAATTAATTTTGGTTTTTTAGCTGGTCTAAAGGCCTTGAAATTCCTTGCTGATAGTTTTCTGTGTACAGATCGTTCTGACACAACAACATCAGACTCTTCAAGCTTCGATTTGATCTGTTTAGTATTTGCAAATCGGGTTTTCTATACAGATCTTCTTTAAGCATCGTTCTGACCTTGACAGAAATACAGTTTTTCTTCCTTTTCGAGCTCAATGTTTGTCGAAACTGAAGTTCCCTCTTTATCCGCCTTACACTCACTTGTGAAATATTCAGTTTTATTGACATTTCTCTATTCGAATAATTTTTCGTATTTAAAAGTGCTTTTATTTCACTTTAGTTTTGTGATGACAAGTCCGTCTTTCTACACATATTTAAATCATCTAAAAATAATATATTCATAATTAAAAATAATCTATTCAGAGTAAAGATACAAATAAACACCTAACAACTGATTTTACAATATCACAAACACATCCTTAATCGTCTCACGTATGCATGCAACTGAAGCCTGTTATGACGTGTTTTCGTTCGGTTGACCTTGAAACAATGATGTAATACGACATCAACAAAAGCAGTTTCTCAAATAAGGAAAATATATGACGAACATTATTTCAATGAATTAAAAATATATTACCACATTGAATTAATTTTTAAGGTCATTACATACCAAATATGTTAATAAAAACAGCCACAGCTAATAATTTGGCCAGGCACTGTACACCATAATTGTGTATATATATATTTTACATATATGAAAAGTAACCTTTTCACCTGGATCATCTTAAGTGTTTAAAACACTGTCCACTAGTTGTGAAATGCTAGACTGTTTAAAACTTTGGTTTAATTGTTTGTAGCAATTAGAAATTTAAACTAGAGATCCCCATCTGTTTAGCCATCGTTTGCTAAAATTGACTTTACCACACCGCTACCAATTCTATTACCATAGCGCACCATTCTGGTGCATAAATAAAATCTGTAGATGAAGCAGATTTTCAATGTTTTCAATTGACAATGTAAAAAGTTCTCTGATTTAAAATTTCCATAAGCAATCGCAAGCTAAAGTGATAACATAATAATGAGTGATCTATATTTTTTGTTGCAACATTTTGATTGCATCTGAAAGAATAAGTAACTACTGTTTCTAAACACCAGTAGATAAAAGTCTATATTTGGTCTATGATCCAATCAGTTTTTCTTTCTTAACACGTCTTATATTTAATTCCAGCTATATAATTTATGGTTGTGCATTTAGTATTTTTAGTATAAATTTCATAAAATCAGTTTTGTAGTTTGCAAAAAGAAGCAGCAGCAGTTTGTTTTGCTTTGAAGTGGCCAATGATATTTTACTAAATTAAAAGTGCCTTTAATGCTTTTTAATTTATCTTCAAATGGTTATTGAGTTTCTACATTTGCAGCCAATTTTTTTATTATTATTTTTAAAACAGTAAATTAGAGTGGTTTTAGAGACTGTTGGGTATGGATGGGGGGTTGGCGAGCATAGCCAACCATCATGCATTTTAGTTTGGTGCATCACCATGCATTTTAGTTTGGTGTGTTTGAGTAAAAGTAGCTGAATTCTTACAAACAAGGAATAGGGAAGCCACATTTTCCTCTCGGTTATAATTCTAGTCTATCGGGAAGTAATTTAAAAATTGATTACAAAATTCCATCTTTACATACAAAAACCAAGTTAGTTAAACAAGTTGGAAATTGTACGTTAAACGTGACAAATAAGGTGCGTTCATATTATAACTAGTTTTACAATATAAAAAAAAATCATCCTTATTATTTCAGTGAAGTGAATTATATCGTTTGTTATGAGCGAAATGAGCATGCCTTTTTTTTTCTTATTATACGTATGCTACGTTTACAGATGCAAATTTTTTTTTCAACACCAGACAGCTCTGCAAAATTCACCATGAAGATCTTGCTTTGCGAATGATTACCTCCATCATTTAACACGTTCACTGCCGGATTAATTTTATTTTATTTAGAAAGTTCGAGTTCATACCAGAAATACTAATAGCAATATTTACTTTATTTAATTACAGACATTTCGTGATTACATAAAATAAAAATTCTTTCGAAATTTCCGGTACGAATTCGTAATTTTAGATTGAAAAACCACAAGTATACTCGTGGTTGGCAGCAAATGGGTTAATATTTTTATGACTCAATGAGCGAGAATCTCTTGTGTCTATTTTCTTTAATGGATTGAGATATTCGGCTTTCAATCTAATTTTAACTGAAGTTATGTCAGAATCTATTACATATTTGAATGTAACTCATCTCTCAAACAATTTTTTTGAATGATCTTTCTAAAAACATAAATTTTATGCAATTTTATTCGAAAAAATAATTTTGAATAAAAATGGCCTCTTGGCATATGAAAAAAGAAATGGAATTCCTCAGTCACATGATTTGTGTTTTTATTATTATATAGATTACATATGATAGGATTTAATAGAATGAAGAAAACTTTTATTAATATCTTTATAAGTTTTGATTCGATTTCATAAAATTAGAAATGACTCGACAAAATTCTGTAACGATTATATATAGTACACTGGCCTCCAAAAGTTAAGGTACAACCAGTTTTTTGACGCTCACTATTAAAAGAATGAAAATAAAGGTAAAAAATATGGTTTATATGAATGATCATAAGTAACTTCAATAAAATTTTATGAAATAATTATACCCATCTCAATTATTTTAATGTATTGGATACTTATATGTTTGTCAGGAGGAACTGCGAATATCCCACTTTGGGAATTTGTGTGATTTTTTTTTTATGGTTGATGATCTTGAATTGTTGATACTAAAATAGTGTTCTCCATGTCTAGGAGATGTCGTTTACTTGATTCGTTAAGATGGCGGGCAATCTGGATGGAAATGGGGTTACCACAAGCTGGTGCTGCTAGACGTCTTAATGTGTCTCGTAGTATGGTCCAAAGGCTCTGAGATCAATTTGAATCCAAAAATTCAGTATCAAGAAGACTTGTTCCAAACTGCTCATGGGTTACAACCCCTGTACAAGATCGCTTTCTGGCTCTTTTGGCCCGAAGGAGGAGCATCATTACTATGGCTCAGCTCATTTCAGATAATCGTAAAGAAACAGGGATAACAATACCTGCGATTACGATGCATAGACGCCTTCACAATTCAGGACTCTATGCAAGACGACCCGTTCTGTTTGGCCCACTTAATCGACAACACAGAAGTGCCCGTTTATGTTGGCCAAGAGAGCACGTTACCTGGAACACACAACAATGGGCTTCCGTACTGTTCACAGATGAGTCCCGGTTTGCTTTGGAGAGTAATTCATTTCGTGTGCTGATCTGGTGGGAACAAGGCATCAGATTCTACCTATGTAACATTGTTGAAAGACACAGTTATAAAGGAGGTGGAATCATGGTTTGGGCTGGAATCTCTCTTTTGGTCACAGTAACTTCCATGTGTGCCATGGAAGAATTCTGACTGTTGTGAAATATCGGGACGAGATCCTTGCTCCGTCTCTCACACCGTATGGTGGTGTTATTGGTTATGAATTAATCTGAATGGTTGATAATGCCCGATCGAATTGAGCTAGAGTCGTTGATGAATATCTAGAGGATCAAGGTTTGGAGCGAATGGAATGGCCACCACAATCTTCGGACTTTGATCCTATAGAGTATCTTTGGGACTATCTCAGCAGATAGGTGACTGCCGTAAGTCCTCCTCCAAAGTCGTTAAATAAGCTGGAACAAGTGTTGCTCCATGTATGGGAGTTGTTTCCCTTTCCAGTGTCCGACAACTTAATTGAAAGTATGGAAAGTCGATGCCACAAATTCATTACAAGTAGGGACGACAATTGCCTTATTTATTAAAATCCGTTTATTTAAATTTTTTTTTCACAAAAGAACTGCTATTTATTTTTTTTATCAAACAGTGGACTTTTGCAAAAATTTCAATTTTTTATTTGTAAATCATGCTTGATGTTAAAATTAAGTAAAATTGGATAAATAATTGTTTAAAGCACAATTGTTCTAAATTTCATGTTTTTATCTTCATTTGTTTTCAAATTAGACACAAAAGACTGGTTGTACCTTAACTTTTGGAGGCCAGTGTATTAAATTTCAAGCCATTCGGTTAGGTAGTTTTTGTGCAGTTATATGCGGACAGACGAACGAACCAAATGATGACTATAGGTGCTACGTATTTATATAATTATTAACGCACATAATAATAAAAGAGTGTAATCAAATAAATTATAGCTTTATGATACAATTACAAGAAGCATCAAGGTATAAGTAGGCAGGAAATTCTTATTTTTTGTATGTTTGTCAAGAAACTAAGGTACTTACTAAGCTTTACGGTAATAAGACATAATGGTATGGAACCCTGAGGTTAAGAGTTCTATTCGCACCTGTCCTAATTTTTTAATATAATCAGAAAATATTAAATTATGATCACAAATTATAGAGTTAAAATAATAAAACTTTTCATCGCATGTTGCTTTTTTTCTCAATTTATCAGATTCATTTATGTACTTCAATATGTAAATCTTGTTTTAACAATGTGTCAAATGTGTTCCACATTCGAAGTTTCTAAATGTACCGGAAGTTTATACAAGGTTTGATTACAAATATTATGATTTATCTGTGAGTGAATATACCGAATCGGCGATTTTTCAACCAGTGTGCCGTGAAAATTTAGATTTTACAAATATTAACAAAAATATTATTTTTTGACAACATTCTAAGTAACTACGTTGTGATGAAGTTTAGTGTAATTAAAATTGAAATTCTTGCAGTGTTATTTCAGTGTTTAAACACTCTTAATAAGAAAATGCAGGGAAAATTATGAAAAATGTTTTCAAAGCTACAGATAATGCTTTCAGAGAAAAATAAATTCATTGGAAGGGAAAGGGTTAAAATATAATTTACAGGAAAAATATTTGAACTAGAAAAAAGAAGAAAAAAAAAATCTGTAAAATGTATTATCTTGCTGAACAAATTTTAGATTTATTGTATAGAAGTTTTGAAGAATATTTTATTAAAGTATTTGAGTATTTGAAAAGTGGTACTTTTGAGTTATAGCAGCCTGCATAATTACGATTACACCAAGTTGCAGTCAATTTCGCCAAGCTCGTGAAGCGCGAACAGTGCACAACATCAATATAACATCTATATAAAATTGACAACATCAATATAAAATTATAGCATGTCCAGCATAGAAATCGTCATTGGACGAGTACAACATGTCTGAGCTCGGGCAACATTTTTTAGGCAGACTCGTGCAGGGCGGGATCAGGCTTACATTTTACTCTACATACTCGGGCCGGGCCGGAAATGGACGTAATTGTTCTCAGGACGTATAGAATAAGCAATTTGCTTTACAATAACGGAACCTTTGAAAATATTTTAATAAATTATTGAGAAACATTTAATTTATATATATATATATTTATTAATTTTTCATTATACAGCAACAAAAGTTATGTTTTTAACCATCTTTTTTTTCTTTCTTTATTTTTTTTTCTGAACTACATTAATTTTTTAATGTCTTTTTTTCAATGTAATAGTCCAAGAGTCTAAATGATCATTAATGTTGCTATTCTGTGTTCTAATGACTTGTGAAGATATAGTAAATCTAAAATATTACGATAAAAAATTCCCATAAGTATAGATGCTATATTAATTGAGTCGGGTCATTTTGAGCCGGTCTGATTTAATTGGTTTTTTCATGGTCCGGTCCAGTCCGGGCCTGTTTTTACTAATTTTTGAAAGGCCTGGGCCGAACTTTTAGTTTTTACACCGGGCCAAGATAGCTTTTGTTCGGAACTGAAAATCCCGGCCCGTTCGGACGTCTACACCTTGTATAGGATTGTAAGCAAAGAAATTTAATTCATAAAAAATAATTTCTCAGTGGCCATTTTTCCTCTCAACTTTAATATTACCAGGCGATCCAACCCAAGCTACTTGAGTTTAAAATGCCCGATGGACAGAACATCGATACAAAGCGTTTTAATTGAAAATTATTTTAAAAACTATAAAAAATCAGTAAACTGTGATACAGTTTTTAAACAAATTGCATTTAGCAGTACATTTTTTTTCTATCCAACGGTGCAAAAAAGTTTAATTGTGCGAGGTTTAGAGAAGTTAAAAAGATTCCAGTAAAAGCAAACTTTATCGTCAGGTTGTTACCACCTTCAATATGACGTCAGCATTACGCACGGGCATGTTTTTGCTTTATAATATAGATTTCTTTTATCTGTCCAGTGATGAATTCAGAGGATGTCCCCGAGGTGGGGGTGACATTAGCCCCGAGACCATTGGAATGGAATATTTCAGATTTTATACTTTTATATGGTCAAAAGCAGGGTTTAATTTCTAAGGAAAAAAGTACCGGAGCCCTAATATTCGGCAGTACTAACACCTGTAGCGTACCCTACCCCCTTCTGCCGTTATTCCAATCTTCATACTTATATTTCATACATTATTTTCAAAATTTAAAGCATTGTTTTTTTTATTTAGCAAAATAAAAATTTTAAATACATCTATCTGCGTATACTTAGCTATCAACTATTCCACTTTTTAGTTATCATTACTTCCAAATAGAAACCTTTGCCTAATCTTAATGTTAATTAATCGCAGAATTCTGTGATTAAATAAGCTCAGGATTATGAATCGGAAATAGTGTTAACACAAAAAATGAACAGTTCACAGCTATGCAGAATAGAAAAAATCCCTGACGGCTCGGTCTACAGACACATGTAGATTTCGAAGACGCAGACCGTGGGACGCCTGTTTGTTGGGAATTGCGGAATGACCTTTTTGAAATGATGCGGCATTTGGAAACGCCCACTTGGAAACCTAACTTGTTTGCAGGCGGAGCCAGCAGGAATTTTTTTTTTTAAATATTTTTTTGCTATAAGGGTTGGTTTTATAAATAACTTGTCAATATAAAAGTTTTAGATAATATCAAGAGGATTTATAATAAATTCAAGCCGATTTGATATCTTCTGAGTTGACGAAGTTATGAATTTTTTTCTTCTACCCCCCCCCCCTTTCCCCCACCTTGGGGACATTTTTAATGATATCAAAAATCTGTTATACATAAATTTTCGGCCCTTTTCCTAGAAGTAATAATAACTTTAAACGGATTCGATACGTATCATAATTATGACCGAGATTTTATGTATCAGTTTGGAAGAGATTTGTGTAGAATTATGGGAGTTATCGTGTCCATAAAAAAGTGACATGCATAGATAGATAGATAAAGTTTTGAATTGGGGGTGGTTTTGAGTTCTTGGAGTCATGATCGGCGTAGATCTGCAAAATTTTTTTCAAAAATTCAAACTTAGGTGAGAATGTAATAGGTAGTATTTCTTACGAAATCTACCTAAATGACTATTTCTGTTTACTCTTTATTCTGATTAAAATAGCATTAAATTGATTTGAAATGGAAATAAATAAACTTTTGAATTTAAGACAAATTGAGCTCGAGTCTGCCCAAACCCGAAGCCTGATATAAAAATTGAGCCTGTTTCATTTCCATCTCTTACGTGAGTGACACATTACGTCACTTATAAGTGTTTTGATACAAAATATTGGAGATGGGAGGAAAGTAAAGGGTAATTTAGGATTCATTTTTAGGAAGCGTTATTGCACTGGGCTCCGGAGCGCAGTGTTTATGAACTCCGGTGAATTCTGGCCAATATTTAAATATTCACTAAAAACACAGAAGTGTGGGCTCCGGCGCAAATTAAGCCCTGGTCAAAAGTGCAAATCTCTCCCTGCCCCCGGGATCTGAAAAATTCCCTCTCGAAGAAAAATGTCTGAATTCCACACTGTATCTACCGTCATATCATTTGCCACTCTTCTTTATAATTTAAAATGACACATAAAAAAATATTTATTTAATCATTCATTTGGTAAATTTTGAGTTCTTTTTAAAAGGTATTTGTATTAATGAAAGACAAAGTATTTAATCTATAAGCAGATTTTTCTTATTAAATCGTTTTTAAAAAGTTGAAAACATTTTAAAGACTTCTTTGTTTGTCTTGTGTTTTATGTTTTAATATGTGCATTGTTATTTACATAACAATTTATTTCATAGCATGCAAATAAAAAATAATTGAATTTTAACTTTAATTTCCGCTTACAGATGTCGCCACCAGACGTATACTATTTAAATAATTTGCTTTTGAGTAAATAAATATATTTTTTCCATTTTACATCAACCTTTTGAAGGACCGGTGGTATATTATCTATACCGCTTAATTTTAATTTCCAAATTTCACCCAGAATTTTTTAATAAAATTTTGCTTTTATAATTTATACGCAGGAAAATAAATATATTTTTTCAAGTCAAATTGTTCGTAAATTCTGGTTACTAGACATTTATTTAAATTACTAGACATTTAATTTATTAATCAAATTTTCATTTATTGCATAAAATTTTTCTTTTATTTAGCCGTGTTTACTTACTTCTTTCTATGTAATGGGAAATATAAAGGAATTTCATATTATACAGCTTCGTTCAGGTGCTGGGGGGGGGGGGGGGGGGGGCTACTTCAGTGTTGAATTCAGGCACTTTTATCCGGGGGGGGGGGGATTGCACTTTTTCACCGTTAAAAGCATAAATCTCAAATCTTCCGCGGGGAGGGGAGGGGGGATGACCCCTCGGGCCACTCCCTGAATTCAACACTGGGCTACTTCACGCACGCGAAAATATCCGCTCGCTGATGTTAACCTATAAGGCAGTTCTTTTAAAATATATCGTTTGCATTTCAATATATATATATATATATATTTATTTATTTATTTTTTTTTTTGGCGTTGGATAGTTGAGGTGGTTTAGAAAGTAAAAGTATCCTCATTAAAAAAAAAAAAATCGAAAAAAAAAAAAAACGGGTTTTGTAGAGATCAGCTGTCCAATGCAAAAAATAGAAAATAAAATCATTTAAAAATATTGAAATGCAAACGAAATATTTTAAAAGAACTCTCCCACAGGATTAACGTTAGCGAACGGGTGTTTTCGCGTGAGTGAAGTTCTTAACCTCTGAAGTTAGGGAAAGCACAATGCCATTTCGGGGCTCCCTTTCATTCGCTGATCTTCTAATCGCTACATATGCGTAAAGTAGAATTTGAAGTTAATTCTGTAGTTGCTAGATCTCCAAGAATTGGGGCATTTATCTGGGCAGTTTCTAATCATAGTATCTAGTATATCTATATCAAGGTGCCATATAATTGGTTAATAGCGTATTCTTCATGTTTAAATTTCCACTCACGTAACAAAACTTTTCTAAATTTGGGTGCTTGCTTTTGCTTTGAGCATTTTTTTTTAAAAACTTTAAAAATATAATATCTATAATAATAAGAAAAGACATGTGTCTGTTCGCTGTGTTCTGAAGAGACCGCTGCACGCCGAGCTATAAAATTTGGAAGCAAGGTACCTCTCTATGTATTATGCAGTTTTGCATCTCGAAGCCCGATTTTGGAATGTTAGATTAGATTTTTTAATTTTTATTTTTTATGCGATTTTTAGCGTTTTTTCACTTTTTGCAGCGATTTTTCCACATTAGTAACACGAATCCGGTACCAATCTTTAACCCAATATAATACATCTAGTATCTAGTCCTCTTTTCAATAAAGTTTATTCGGAATTCGTACGACGATTTTTGAAGATTTTTTTTTCCGTCGCTACTAAGAATTTTTTTCTAGAATATTGGTTAACTGCTTGCTCCCATTTCGGCCATGATTATGTCCAAAATCGTCATTTATAAATTCGTCAAGAAAAAAAATCATGATTTTAAAAGGGAAGGACAGGTTATTAATTATCCCGATTTGGATATTTTGATTAGTTTTTTTTTTAAATTTAATTTTTTAGGCATTTTTTCACGTTTTACGGCGATTTTTATACATCATTAAAATGAATCCAATTTCAATCTTTTAGCTCAATATAGTAAATTTTGTCCTCTTTTCAATAAAATTATTTCGAATTCGAACAGCGATTTTTTGAATTTTTTACGATTTGTATTCTGCAATTTTTAGAGTTTTTTCATGCACGTGACGTCATTTATGTATTTGATTTCAGAAATTGGCAACGATAACTTACCGTATTTGTATGTCAAACCAAAAAAAAAAAAAAAGCCCCATTTTGTTTCTGTTTTAAAAGTAAACAAAAATTGTTAATGTTAAAAGTCCTTGGTTTAGTTTTGAGGGGAGGAGAGGGGGGTGTCCTGTCGTAATTTATATATTGCGTTAATGCTTTGATCGAAACTCTCCCCTCCTTCCCCACAAAACAGAACTTTTTTTTCATATTGGTCCGATTCAAACGGATACTTTTCTAACATTCTTCCCAGGTCCCGCAGGCACTAAATAAATTTCGGTATCATTTTTTCAGCACTTGGTTACCACCATTTTTGAATATTAATCTCTGTGCGAGGGGGGTGGTATTTTCGCGGGTTCTATGAGCCCAATTTAAACGAGAATTGATTCATTCAACTGAACATTTCAACATGAACTAATTAAGACATAGATTTGGCACCCTCTGGCGGTGGAAAGTGGAATTAAAAGATTTTCAATGAGTGCACAGCACGTTTGCTATACGGTGCTGTAGGCAGCGGGGGCACGAGCCGGAGTTTCGTTTTGAAAGAGGTTTATTTAGAACAGAGTGTGCCCCCTGGCGGTGGAAAGTGGAACTAAAAGATTTTGCATTTAATATTGGTCTGGTTCAAACGACAACTTTTCTAACATTCTTCCCAGGTCTCCCAGGTGCTAAATAAACTTCGGTATCATTTTTTCAGTCCTTGGTTACCACTATTTCTGAATATTAATCTCTAGGGAGGGATTTAATGCCTGAGTGGGACAGATCGGTCCGGCAGAGCCAGATCGTGGACCTTCCCACCCGGGATGTTCCCCGGCACGCGGGATTTCGTTAGGGTGACTCCAGCAGCGCGACGGAGAGAGCACACGCCCCAGAGGCTTCCAACGCAGCACTTGCTCGTCCCCCAAAGAAGAACGCCCCCGATGAGCAGAACGTCCACTCAGGGACCAAGGCACGCGCGGGACCGGAATTGTTTTTCTCTGGTTCTATGGGTCCGATTTCGACGGGAATGGGTTCATTCAACTTAACATGAGCTAATTAAGATATAGAATTGATGCCCCCTGGCGGAGAAAAGTGGAACTAAAAGATTTTCAGCGCGTGCGCAGCACATATTCCATATGGTGGCGGAGTTTCGTTCTGAAAGAGGTTTGTTTGGAACAGAGTGCTCTCCTTGGCGGTGGAAAGTGAAACTTAATGGTGTTTTATTTAAAATGGTCCGATTCAAACGAAATCTTTACTAACATTCTTCTCAGGTCTCCCAGGTACTAATTAAACTTCGGTATCATTCTTTCAGTCCTTGGTTACCACCATTTCTGAATATTAATCTCCAAGGAGACAATTTATTTTCTCGGGTTCTATGGGCTCGATTTCAACGGGAGTTGATTCATTCCACTTAACATGAGCGAATTAAAATATTGATTTGATGCTTCCTGTCGGTGGAAATTGGAACTAAAAGATTTTACAGTGCGTGCGGAGCACGCCTGCTATATGGTGCTGTAGGTAGCGGCGACAAGTGCCGGAGTTTCGCTCGAAAAGAGGTTTGTTTAGAACAGAATTCGCCCTCTGGCGGTGGAAAGTGGAACTAAAATATCTTGCAGTGCGTGCGCAGTACACCTGTTCTACGGTGCCGTAAGCAACAGGGACACATGTCGAAGGTTCGTTTAGAACAGAATGCGACCCCCTGGTGGTGGAACTAAAAGATTTTCCAGGGTGTGCGCCAAAAATGGCTATTTTTATCGAGACTGCAAAGGAAAATTACCGATTTGATAATCCTAGACAACGAAATATTCTCATTTTCCCCCATAATCGCTTATTACGAAAACTGCTGGAGGTATCGATTCGAAACTCGCATTGAATACGTAGTTTATTTTTCTGATTCCGAAAATGCAAATTTTGTGAAAATCGGACAGTAACTTTTCTTAATTTTGGCCAGAAACTGATAGGTTTTGTATCAAATGACCCAGACATTTGAGAAGGTTGAATTGAATTTATTTCTGCTTCGGGGTCCGTATCTCTATTTACTTTCTGAAAGACGAAAGGGTTACCAGAGGAACGATTTCGTGCAACGATTTTTAGAGTGTTTTCACGTTTCGTAGTATTTTTTGATGGGACCAGGCAACGTCACGTCGGGCGGATCAACTAGTACTATATATATAAAAGGGGAAGCTCCACATTTTAGTCATTTTTCTGCCCATCTTATGTTTTAGACGGAAAGCTCGTGCCTGCTCGGTAATCAGGTCTTGGGTTCGTTTATGAATCATCGTGAAATAATCGAATGCTTTTTGCTAGCAAATAAAAATGAAATATATACAGAGAGATATTTATATATTTTGTGGGAATTGAATCTGCACTTAAAATGATTAACACTGAAGTAGTGTTTTTCCATTTAGCTACGTTTCTCAATTCGCATATTGTTTCAAAACAGTGGAATAACCTATAATTACCACCTTTGAATTTGTTATAGAGGTTTCATTAAAATTAAAAAATAAATCCCGGAAATTAATTTAAATTCCACTTTTCGAGAGCACACTCGACATACATTTGATGCCTGTGTCGGCTGGCAATTCGTCCTATTCTCGGAGAAGTAGATGTGAATGCATACAAACCATAAGCGCCGGTAAAGAGGACAGGCAAGGGTTGGCCATTGCCTCTCTCTAAATTTTGAAATTTAGTTGCTAAATTTTCTTTTTTTCTGATGATTGTGTTTGGAGCAGCATGCCCCATTAAACTCTATGTACCATTAAAATAGTATTAATTACTCTTCACAGTGACTAATTACTCCTCACGTGACTTGTAATAATTAAACATTAAGAGAAAAATTAAGTTATAATATTCCTTCGGCGGAGGGAGGAGAGATTTGCTCCTCATGAAAGTCAATTTTTAGTTTAGTTTTTCTGTTGTTCTGGAATTCTGACAAAAAGTTCTTATTTTAGCTTATTTCATATTTATATTAAAAAACGTGGCCAAGGCTAAGTTCCACAGGCACATCTGTTCCAAAATCTTGCCCATCCCTGGATTTCGTTCTGCCGGCGCCCAGTAAAATTTTAGTATGTGTAGATTTTATAGATTGAAAATACTGTATAAAACAAGAACAAAAAAATCATGCATCGGCATAAATTGTGTAACACTTTTCAACACTATGAGAATATTTTTAAGAAATTTAATTTTTTCATACAATTCAATGAGATATCTGAATAAAGAGTTTAAAAGACACCTAATGGAGTTAAAAATAAGCTTTTAGCAATTGCTGTCCGTAGCTGGTGATGTATGTGAATACTTATGTGCAGTCCTGTATTCTGTAAGTTTTTATACATGCCAAGTTATTTTAGTATGAAGTTAAAAAACAACTTATAATTAACAACCGTATAAAACAACTAAATGTTCTTTCTGGGAATTGCAATCCATAGAGGACAATATATTCATATCCTTTTGTTCAGTCATGTATATCAATTTATTTATGTTATAGTATACTAACACTATATAAGGTAAAATTTGGTTGAACTGCGAAACGCGTAAAAGAGTTGAAAGTGCTTTTTCATGAAATCCCGTAGGCGTTAATTAGAATTCTTTTGTATAAACTTGTATTTAGAGAATTTGTACACACCGTATAATATAGTAAAATTTAATTCAACTGGAAAACGCGCTGTACACACGCACACACAAAACCACACTTCCAGCAACTATCATCCATAGATGACAATGTATCCAATTTTTGCGCAGCCATGCATATGAATTTATTTTTTTCTACGAGCATGTCTTATTACACTAAAATATAGTTCAGCTGGAAAATGCATGACACAATTAAAAGCGCTCTTTAGGTTATTCATGCCCATAGATGGTAATGCTTACGAATTGTTTTGTGGGGCCCTGTATATGATCTATAGAATTTATACACACCACGTAAGACACTAAAATTTACTTAAACTTTAAAATGCATACCGCAGCTGAAAACGTATTTCAGGCATAATTGCTGTTGTGTGTGTGTGTGATTATGCAAATTTTATCTAAAAAACGGCTCAAACGATTTTGATTAAATTTTGAATCCTACCGTTTTGGGGTACGAGAAGACGATTGGGTTGGGTCACATGTTCGAGAAAATTTGATTAGTGGGTTATTTTTGTGTCACAACGGACCAATGAATTTCAAAGTGAATGAAGGTTGAAACAGTTATTAAGTTTTTGAACAGTTGGCAGTAAACGAAGTCGAAAAGTTGGCAACATTTCGCGAAATATCGCGAAATTTTGCGAAATGTTGACGACATTGGCGAGAAAACAGACTTTTAAGATTACCAATGCCAAAACACATATTAGGCGCCAAATTAAAGAATGTCGCCAAGTTTGCGACTTTTCGTCAATTGTTGACGACATTTGGCGAAAAAATTGACTTTCAGAATCTGAAGGAATTTTCTAGAAATTCCCAATAGGAGCCGAGATATATGATTCAACAAATCAGAGTCCATAGTTCTTTATTAAGGAATGCTGTACTATTTCTATGTACAGGATGATTATAAAAAAAACTATCCCGATATATGAGCCCCTAACTGTCATACCGTTCACAGAAACTGAATGAAATTCTGGCCTAAAGTATTTTGAGGTATGCGCCCAAGAATCATGTGAAAAACAACAGTTAAATTCTAACAGTTACGGTTACAGTGACAAAATTTCGGAAATTTCAAATTGCAACACCTACTTTTTTTTTTATTGGAATGTGATCTTCATAGTGAAAAACCATCAAAAGCGTTGGAACGGTACCTGTAGCACGAAAATCGCCGGCGCTAGACTGACTAAGAAGAATAGTGAAAACAACCAATAAGGACAGAGAAGCAACAGAAAACAAAACATTTTATTGTGTTTCATACATTTTTTATTTCACACACGACGACACTTTACATGCGGCAGATGGTGGATAGCACTCAACAATAAAATGTTTTACTTTCTGTTGTTTCTCAGTCCTTTATTGGTTGTTTTCACTTTTCTTCTTAGTCTGCCTAGCGCCGGCGATTTTCGTGCTACAGGTACCGTTCCAACGCTTTTTATGGTTTTTCACTATGAAGATCACATTCTAATAAAAAAAAGTAGGTGTTGCCATTTGAAATTTTCGAAATTTTGTCACTGTAACCGTAACTGTTAGACTTTAACTGTTGTTTTTCACATCATTCTTGAGCACATACCTCAAAATACTTTAGGCCAGAATTTCATTCAGTTTCTGTGAACGGTATGACAGTTAGGTGCTCATATATCGGGATAGTTTTTTTTATAATCACCCTGTATATGTAAGCGTCTTAAACTAACTTTTCAAACTCATTTCAAGCTCATTTCTCACGAACGAAATTTGTTCAAATATTTAGAAAAAGTTTCTTTTGTTAAATTTATGTTTTGATAAAATTTTTCTGATTAGTTTTTTTTTTTTTTTTTTTTTTTTTTTTTTTAAGCTGGTAGCGTACCTGGTAAAAAATTGTATAACTAAAATTTTAAAATGGATTTTTTAAAAATGGTTTCTCATAGAGTAAAGATACTGAAAGTTAAAATTAGATAGAGTACTTCAAAATCAACTTTCTCTTACGCTGCTAACGCCCGCTAGCGAGAAATATACTAACCATTTTTTTTAAAGTGTGTTTTTTATATTTATTTGTATGATGGCCATAATCAAGATAAAAAAAAAAGTAGCAATGATTCAACACAATTTCTTTTGCAATTATAGCGCCCCTGAAGGGAAATAGGATAACTAAATTTAAGCAAAATTGATTTTTTTTTTTTTATGTTTCTCTGTATGACAGATGCATTGAAGTTAAAACAGGTGGTGGAGATTCAACGCAATTATCTTTTGTGTTTATAGCATTTCCAGGCGGGAGATAGGGTAACTAAATTCAAATAAATTGGATTTTTTATTATTTTTAAATTCCTACTATTAGTTCACTCTCTCTCTATATATATCTTGTTCAAATTTTCAATCGTTAATAAAATATTTTCTATTCATCCACTCAAGTTCAAATTTTTTTTAAAACTTGTAGTGGGTGACACTTTATGTTAATACAGTTTTTTCAAATATTAATTAATTAATTAAATTAAATTAATTAATTTTAGTTTTAAATGGGAGAAAAAAATTCCTCCCATTGTTTTCATAAATGAAATGAAAGATTTATCTCAAATTAGTGATGCCACAGAAATAAAATACCGCAACGATGATTATAAAATAATGTTGAACAAAGATAACGTGAACATTAATGCTGCGCGGGTTTATTTTATATATTTATGATTAAAAATTAGAAATTGACTTTAAAAATGTTTTTTATATTACTTGTTTTTAATAAATCTTTAAAATACACTTCTGCCACGATGGAATTTATGTTTTGATAAATATTTTTACATGATAGTTTTTTTTACGCTGATAGCGCCCATGGTGGGAAATTGCATAATCTAAAACTTTAAAATGGATTTGTTTTATGTTTTCACCCATGGCTACTACGCGTGCCGTTAAAATTAGATGGGACAAGATTCCCGTCAACTTTCTTTTACGCTGCTAACGTACTCTAGCTAGAAAAGAATAACCTAAGTTAAATATATATATATTTTTATGTATCACTGTATGACAGTCTTAGTATAAAAATAACTGATACTCAAGATAAAAATAGGTTACACAGATACAACGCAATTTTCTTTTGTGTTTATAGCGTTGCCTGAGGGAAATAGGGTAACTAAATTCAAATAAATTTGATTTTTTTTTTAAGTTTATTTATTTATTTTATTTTTTTAATATAAATCTTAAGAATAATAAGCTTCTGCGATGACCAAATTTGTTTTGATAATAATTTTCAAATGATAGTTTTTTTTTTTTTTTTTTTTTTTTTTTTTACGCTGGGAGTGCTGCTGGTAAAAAGTTGCATAATTAAAACTTATTTATATTTTTTAAATGTTTTTTTTTTTTTTTTTTTTTTTATGAGGAAACCGTACTCCAAGTTAAAATTAGGGAATACATATTCAACAAAATTTCCCTTTGCATTTATATTTTGTATGGTAAACGAAATCTTTATAAAGGGGGAATTTTTTCAGTTTTCAAAGCCTCCTAAATTCTAGTATAGCGCGAATATAAGGGCCCAATAACCACAAATATTTATAATTCTGATACAAATTTTCACAGCCCACACAAATCTCGTATGGTAAAGTAATCGTTTCAACAAGTGGGATAGGGGATATTGTCGATTTTTTTACCGAAGTCCTCCATAATTTGGTGTATCATAAATATAAGGTGCTGCACCCAGAAAAAAGTTTTGTTGAATCAACAAAAATTTGGTTGACCCAACAAAACCTTTTTGTTTAAATATAGGTCAATGGAAATTTTGTTTGAATCAACAATTTTTTTTTTTTTTTGCAATTCCAAAAAAAAAATGTTTGTATCGTCAGCAAAAAATGTTTTGTTAATTCAAGTAAAATGGTTCAATTTTACTTGAATTTTGCTAAAACAACCAAAATGAACTCAACAAAATATGTTTTGTAGTTTTAATCAATTCCTTTTTCTGGGTGTGACAATTTAAAACATTGATAACTGAGAGCTGTAATTATCGCAGAACACTCATATTTTGTATGGTAAACGTAATCTTTACAAAGGGGAGACTTTGTCGTTTTTTTAACCAAAGCCTCCTAAATTTTAGTATTTCGTGAATATAAGGGCTCGATCAGGGGTCGGAAAAACTACTTTTTTATTGTAGCGAACTACAACTACAACTACTTTATCGAAAATGTAGTTAACTACAACTACAACTACTTCTTTTAAAAAGTAGCGACTACAGACTACTTTTCAAAAGTAGTCACTACTTCGCTACTTTTAGATTTTGTCAAAGGGTTCCATTTACACTAGAAATTGAAGACACAAATTAAATAATAAAGCGATCCCTCGTTTTATAAGGCGTCTGCCGGGATATAAGTAAATAAATGCAACATAATCGAGGGCATTAAAAAAGATAACATACAAGAAAATGTTTTGTGTTTTTTGTAATGTGTGTATAAAATGTTAATTTATACACACATTAAATTTCATAGCAAAATTAAGAAAGAGATTATAATCTGGTAAACTACAGAAAAACAACTCTAGATGCAAATAATAAATAAATCTATCAATCAAGAAATTTCCGAAATATTAAGAAACCGGCGATAAAGCATGAAGACTTATTAATGAGACAAGTGTTGCCAGACATAAAATTAATTCATTTGGTGGAGTACTTGATTTTAGTAGCAAGTGTCAATGGGGAAAATCTATCACTTCATGCAATACGTTGTTATACGCTGCAGCTGAGATTCACAAATTGTTGAGCAGAACAAATTTTGCACAAAAGAAGCAAATTTTGGCAACGTGTTTTGCAGAATGGTACATTTCCCACCAGTGAAGTAGCGTTAAAAGTAGCGTCGGTTTTCGCTACAAATTACTGATTTTTTGTATCGCACTACTCGCTACACTACATTGTTCAAAAAGTAGCGCGCTACACTACAAACTACTTTAAAAAGTAGCAGCTACAGTAGTTTCGCTACTTGTAGCGCGCTACTTCCGACCCCTGGGCCCGATAATTACACACACTTATAACCCGGATCCAAATTGTCGTAGCGCACACAAATTTTGCATGATATATGTGTGGGATGCGATAATTTGTGTCAGGGTTATATGAGTTTATGGTTCTCGGGCTCTTATATTACCGCTAAACTAAAATTTAAAGGGCTTCGGTTGAAAAAACCCCAACAAAGTCCCCTTTACAAAGATTACGTTTACCATACAAAATATGAGTGTTCTGCGATAATTACAGCTCCGAGTTATAGATATTTTAAGTTATCTGCACCTTATATTTGTGAAACACTAAAATAAACACTAAAATAAAACTCTAAAAATCGGCAGAGACTACCTCTCATTTTAAACGATTACGTTTATCATATAAATTTGTGGGGACTGCGATAGTTTGGATCCGTGTTATAAGCGTTTGTGGTTATCGGTCCCTTATATTCACGCTATAGTAACATTTAGGGGCTTCGTTCAAAAAAAAAAAAAAAGCCTAAAATGTCACTTATAGTCACGTTGTCCACGCACACAAAATTTGAGCGCGCTGTGACAATTGGATAACAAGTGATAAGAGTTAAAAATTTTCGGGCCTTTATAACTTCAGCTTTTTATAAAATTTAGGGGGTTTGATAAGAAATGATAGTAGCCCCTGATATTGCCCCTTATGGAGTTCAACTATACAATGTTTGGCGTGCCCTACGACAATTAGAGTCCGAGTTATAGGATTAGAGGACCGAAATGGCAAGGGAACGAAACGTCGAAACCGAAACGCTGGGACCGAAATGGCGGGACTGAAGTGTTCGAAACGTCCTGCTTCGTCTTTTTAGGTGCATCCATAATTATATAAATATGTAGCACCTATAGTCGTCGTCTAGTCTGTCCATCTGTCTGTCTGTCCGCATATAACAGCGCAAAAACTACCCAACCGAATGGTTTGAAATTTAATATACTATATAACCGTTGCAGAATTTTGTCGAGTCATTTCAATTTTTATGAAAATCGAATCAAAACTTAAAAAGATATTAATAAAAGTTTTCTTCATTCTATTAAATCCTATCACACGTAATTAATTCAACGATATCCCATGATAGGTAATGATTCTAGGTTGCTATGATGATATTTAAGATGGATTCATATTATTTCCGTATTACTTAATTTAAAAACCGAATTTGTATACTAAAATTGTTTAATTATAGCAATCAAATAATCTACCGACAGTTTTTTGAATAGATGTTTCCGGAGAAAAATATATTAAATGGAAAAAAGAGTCTAAACATGGATTTCAGTTCTGAAATTTTCAAAGCTAGGCTTAAGTTTACCATTGAAATTTTCAGTAAATGTCAGCAAAAGATAAAATGTTGCCAACTTAAAATGTGCTTATTTTATGACGGAAATTAATGATATCATAATAATACATGATATAATTCATTTCACTGAAATAATAACAATGATATTTTTTACGTCTTGTATTGGATATTGGCGCATAGTATGGTTTTAATGTAACAGAATTGTAATTAATTGTTTGTAAAAGTGTATTGAAACTTAATTTCATAAAATAAAATTAATATCTATAATATGAAAATCTGCACATAAAATAAATTTTGTATTCATGCATTTTTGCATAAGAGTGCAAAACAGCTATTGCACCAAGATCTGAATATTTATAGAACTACTTATAGTACGAACGCATCTCATTTGTCACGTTTGACGTACAATTTCCAACTTTCTCACATGGAATACGATAGGAAAAAAGCAATTTTCCATCAAATCAACGGCTACGCGCTATATTTATGTCTCTTACTTATTTTTCTCTCACTTCTGTTTTTAACTTTTACTTCTTTTCTTCAAATTCTCTCTTCCCTTTTTCCTCTTTCTTCTGCCTTACTTACAATCCCAAAACTAAATTAGTCGTTGGGGGCCACAGTAATACTTTACTCATCATGGATATGCATACTATAAAATATGAAAATAAAACATGTGTAAACTATTTATAAAATGCACTGCAATTCGAATAAAATCGTGGCTTGATGACGTCATAAACTTTAAATGCTCTATAACTTCAAAATTGATAACCATATTAACTAACGGTTTACTGCGTCGGATTAAGCATCTCATTTGCAATTAAAATATATCTTTGAATTGGAATTTGAATGAAATACAGGGTCACGAAAAATCGAAGAGTGTGGGAAATATATTTACAACTATCTCGGCAACTTATTATCCGATCGACTTCATTCCTGATGCAAAATTTATGTCTTTTTATTGTCTTTTATATTCAGTTCTTAAAATAAACAATTTCGAAAATTTTTATGTACCTTTTTTCAGAACGAATATTTCGAGAGTCCGAAAAAAATAGTTCCGGATAATCGAGGTTACTGAAATTCAATAAGCTTCTTCCCATTATTACATACTAAGTACATACCAACTTTCAAGTCTCTATCTCAATTTGTTCGGGAGAAAGAGCGTTTACAGATACACACACGCAGACAGACGGACGGCGTTTTTTTTTTATTTTCTAAAAATATGTTTTTCGGAATCTCCAGTGTCTAAAACGTGTAAATCCGTCATATTTTTTTTCGATTTTCAAAACGTTTACAAGACTTACCCAGTACTACGTATGATGGGTAAGTAACAATGGGAATTTGTTGAATAGCGCCTCAATATATTTTTATACGCTGTTAGAGCCGCTAACTGGCAATTTCTTAACTAAAATTTTAGAATGATTTTTTTAATATATTTTGTCATGTCGTAACCATACTCGAAGTTAAAATTAAATTAGACAGATTCAACTGAAATTTCTTTTATGCTGATAACTCCCCTAGAGAGAAAAAGAATAACCAAATTTAAATAGATATTTTTTTTATGTATTACTGTATGATAGTACTCAAGATATAAATAGGTAGCACTAGGTAGCACTAGGTAGCACAGATTCAACACAATTTTCTTTTGTGTTTATAGCGTCATCTGGCTGGAATTAGGAGAACTAAATTTAACTAAATTTGATTTTTTTATGTTTTTTTTTTTTAAATAACATCTGCCATGATTAAATTTATGCTTTGATAAAAATTTTCACATAATAAGCTTTTTACACTGGTAGAGCCCCTGGTGATAAATTGCATAACTAAAATATTAAAATGGATTTTTTTTATGTTTCCTCACGCGGCAACCGTACTCCAAGTTAAAATTAAATAGGATAGATTCAACTCAACTATAACGCCCCTCAGCGAGAAAAAAATAAGCAAAATTAAAAAAAATGTTTTTTTTTTTTTTTTTTTTTTTTAATGTGTCACTATATGACAGCCTTTAGTATAAAAAAGGTACTACTCAAGATAAAAAGAAGTAGCCCAGATTCAACGCAATTTTCTTTTGTGCTAATAGTGTTCCCTGGCGGTAGCTAAATTTAAATAATTTTTTGTTATCTTTATTTATTTATTTTTTTTAAATAAATCTTCCGAATAAGTTTCTGCCACGGTCAAATTTATGTTTTGATAAAAATTTTCACATGATTGGTAGTTTTTACAACGGTTGGTGAGAAATTCCATAATTAAAACTTTGAAATGGATTTTTTCATGTTTCTCATGACGCAGAACTTTACAAATTTGATAAAATCTGGTAGCTAGCAAAAAGTTCTAGTCGAAAGTTAATATTTACATCCCCACCTCCTCCGTCATTAATTTTCAAAAGCACAAAAGCTTTTTTTTTTTTCAGAAAAAATAATAACAAGCACGGTTTAGAATTATTAGTGATATAGTTTAGACTAGTAATGCATAATATAGAACGATAATTTATAAACTAAGTTTACCAATAAAATATATCAAAATTATATACATCTGGAGGGAAAAAGAAATACTTTAAATGCTGAATTAACATCAATTGGCATGTTCGGGAAATGCTGAATGCTGAATGCCGAATACTTCACATGTCCGGATAATTTAATGCTATAAAATCTATATTTGATGAGGAGGGCATCGATGAAATAGTGAAGCAAAAAAACAATTTTTGTTTATTTTCCTATGGAAGTCAGTCAAATAATTGTGACTTTATTATTTTAAAATTTGCATTTGATGAACTTATGTTTGCCCAAATTAAAAGTATTTTTGTTTGAATATAATTTCTAAGTTTATTTCTTAATATTTCGTAATTTTGCGACATCTATCATGAGACATCTTATGTGAATTTTATTTCATGTGAATTATTTATAATCACTTATATATTATTCCTTAAAAAATGAATGGGATAGATCAATCAGTTTTAATACTGAGCACAAAAATCTAACTTGAAACTTGAAAATAATTGAAGCTGAACTTGGTCGCCAGGTAAAAAAAACTTGTTCGGCAGTGACCACCTGGCGACTGCATTTGTTAAGCCCTGTTCATGAGACAACCATACTCCAAGCTAAAATTTGGCAATTCACATTCAAACAAAAGTTTCTTTTGCGTTTATAGCACCCCCTGGAAGGAAAGGGGTAACCAAATTACCCTAAAATGAATTTTTTTTGTTTCACTTTATGACAGCTATACTGAAGTTAAAAATAGGCAGCACAGATTAAATATAAATTTCTTTTGTGTTTATAGCACTCCCTGGTGCCACAGGGTGACTAAATTAAAATACATTTTATTCTTTATATATTTTTTAAAAATAAATCTTAAGAATAAACTACTGCCATGGTCAAATTTATATTTAATTTTCACGATAGTTTTTTTTTAACGCTGGTAGCGCTGATGGCGGAAAATTGCGTACCTAAAACTTTTGAATGGATGTTTCTGTGTTTTCTCATGAGGCAATCAACCTCCCTAATGTTAAAATTACGAATACAAATTCAAGGTTTTTTTTTTGTTTTTTTTTTGTTTTTTTTTTTTTTTGTTTTAGCGCCTACAACCAAATTTAAGTATACTTTTTTTTGTTTATGTTTCACTGCATGACAGCTATACTGAAGTTAATAATATGTAGCACCGATTCAACACGATTTTTTCCTGTGTTTATAGCGTTCACTAGCGGGAAACAGGGTAACTAAGTTAAAATAAAGTTGATTTCTTATGGGGTTTTTAAATAAATTTTTAAAATAGGCTTCTACCACGGTCAAAATTTATGTTTTGATAAAAAGTTTCACATGGAATCTTTGGGATTTCTTTGGGTATTAACCGTTTAGCAGCAAATGCGAAACCATCGTTTTTAGTAAATTTCAAAATTTTATTTGGATACATAATTGATATTTTTATTATATAAAAATGTTTCTTGGTGTTGCTAGTGGGAAATCTAAAAGAATCCATCCGGCAATGTTCGGGTCAGATCTTTTGGTACATATAAAGCAAAAGAAAAAAAAAAGTAAAGATGCGGATATGAAAAGCTTAGGTAAAATTAGTTGCGTCCAAACCACCCTTTTTTATTTTATAAAATATTTCATCAAAGTTTTATAGAGTCAGTTAAAAAACATTTTTTTCTGAGTTTTATTAATTAAGTTTTGAAAAAAATATTGTATAATTTTCCTGTAAGCCTTTCAAGCATGTGTTATTTATTTATTTAAAATTTCTTTTAATAAAAGTTATCTAGTTCTAGATCAAAAGATAATCTGTCACAAACTTTTTGACCTTTTCTACTGTTCTTAAGTTTGGACAATAGAGTTTGCCGTACTTCAAACAAAAGCTTGAGTTAGAAAAGCTTTTTTAAAGTAATGTGTTTTTGTTTTGAGGGTAATTTAAGAAATGAAAAAAAAGGGGAGATTCCACTGCTGATATAGTAGCATGGGAATAGTAACACTTCTAAGAGAAATTCTTTCACAAATCGATATATCTAGGTTTTACGTGACGTCATTATGACGTTCGGCTGACGTCACCTTTAACACTAATTCAAAGGTTGCGGGTAGAGTAACTTATAATAAATCTAACGTGAATCTTTCGTTAGAGCTGCTGTAGATATTTAATAATATATATTTTTTAGTAGTAACAATAATTTCTGTTAAATTAAAAAAAAATAAAACAAACAAACAAACAAAAAAAAACAATATTAATAATTTTTGTCGTATAAAGAAAAGTTGGAGATTTTGAAAGTAAAACTATTTTTTAATGAATTAAAGTTATTGTGCTTCGTAAACTTTTCATTAATTAAAAATTGCAAATAATCATATCAACTAAATCTGTGCCACTTTTATAAACATAAAAAAGGCACATTTTCTGGAAAATTGAGTAAATGTTAATTTTATATTAATTGCAGATCATCAGGAAGCTATATGTGTAAAGTAGTGTTTTAAACAGAGTACTTTTACTCTGTTAAAAACTGTTAAAATTTTTGCATTTTCTGTTTGTCCTATCAGTTCTTCATAGTCAGCATCCAACATTAATTTAAAACTTGGTTATACAGTATCCCCTTGTTATAAAACGCCTCGTTATTTCAATCATCCCGATATATCTCTGTTTTTCCGTGCCTCCCCAAAAAGAAGAAGAAGAAAAAAATCAATTATTTTTCTGCAGTTTATAAACATGTAGATAATAGAATAAATAAGTTTCATTCTCCATTACTAGTTTTGTTAATAATATTGTAATATACGTTTATGGGGCGATGTATTTCTGCGTTTTAAACTTGATAATAAAAAAAAAAAAAAAAAAAAATCTACAAATTATATGGATTGTATTTTTATTTCGATGTTGAAATGTGGAGTGTTTACGTGCCCTTATCGCAAGACAATCAAAACTAAACTAATGACTTTTATGGAATTACATACTGAAGTAGAACAAAGCGCGCCAAGGACAGCGCCAAATAAAATCTTGCCAACATTTAGACGTATAGTTACAGATAATTACAAACATACCCCTCGAAATTGAAGGGTGAAACTTCAATCCATTATACAATATAAAATGATATATTAACAGTACAAAAAGTTAAATTAATATGATAAAATACAACCACTTGTTTCTTTTACATGAATAATACAATTATGAATATACAGCAATAGTAAACAAGAAAACAAACATAATGCAGGCTTTCTCTCTCTCTTTCTTTTTTATTTTCTTCTATCTATAATAGAAGAAAGTATTGTAATCCAAATTTTTTTCGACTTCCGGTTTTCGACGGATTTACACGTTTTAGGGGTCAGAGATTCTGAAAAACATGTTTTTACAAAATGTCCGTCTGTCCGTCCTCATTATATCATCGAAAAGTGTATGAAGTTATGCTTCAAATTGAACCAAATTTTTTCTATGTTTTTGGCTATGGCAAGCAGGTTCTATCAGAATTTGGGGATATTTCGAAGAAAGGGGGCGCTGTGATCGATATTTTTGTTCCATTTTCACTATTGTATCATCGAAAAGTGTATGAAGTTATGCTTCAAATTGAATAACATTTTTTTCCTATGTTTTTGGCTATGGCAAGCAGGTTCTATCAGAATTTGGGGATATTTCGACGAAAGGGGGCGCTGTGATAGCCATTTAAAGATTTCAAATTCAAAAAGGTGTACAAAAAAATTAGAAATCCTAAAAGTTTTTTTCGTTAAATGTTTGGTCTTGATCTGGAGAATCCGGAACAATTTTTGTTTTGCCTCTATCTTAAAAAAGGCTGAGATATAGCGGTTTGAAATTTTAGGGTGGCTGATATTTTCAAACAAGACAGCAGAATTCATCCATAAACGGGTTTAATTTATGAGTTTTAGTTAACATGGTTCCGGCAAATTTTCTTTCATTGTTGTAACCATTGTTCCTATTATATGCTTATCACTATATATTTATATTCGCCAACGTCAAATTCTCGCCAAACTTGACGAAATATTTCAAATTTGGCGACCAAAATAGGTTGCCATAAATGAAGCCAACTTGGCTGTAGAGGACTAATTTGGCGATACTCTCATTCAAATCCAATGTTCACGAGAACTGGGATTGAATCTTCTTTAATTAGGTTTCACGCATTTTACCTTCGTGTTTTCCAGTAAAATTAGCTAAAATCGTAAAACTAAGGAATCTGTTCCTGTCGGTTCAGACCAGAAGGGATTTTCGTAGTTTAGTATACATCAGTTGATCGCATCCCGGTAACCCGACGATTCGCAAGCAGCTGACGTACAACAGAAAAACGAAAAATATTGATTTTTTTGGCGATGTGATAGCGAATTTTGAAGTATTAACATAACTGAGATAGAAGAAAGTTTTGGGATTGGCACATCCGACTAGTTTACTAAACAGTTCATAAATAGTTTTCAGAAATTTGTTGAGACAATAAGGCAACTTTTGATACACCCCTTTTTAGGTGTGTTTGTAATTATATAATTACGTAGCACCTATAGTCATTGTCTCGTCCGTCCGTATGTCTGTATGTCTGTCCGTCTGTCCGCTAATAACAGCGCAAAAAGTACCCAACCGAATGGTTTGAAATTTAATATATATTGTCGTTGTAGAATTTTGTCGAGTCATTTCAAATTTTATGAAAATCGAATCAAAACTTAAAAAGATATTAATAAAAGTTTTCTTTATTCTATTAAATTCTATCGTACGGAATCCACATACTAAATGTGCAAGTCATGTGACTGAGGAAAACAAATACGGACAAACCACTTCTTTTTTCATATGCCTGGCGGCTATTTTTATTCAAAATTATTTTTTCGAATAAAATTGGATAAAAGTTACATTTTTAGAAAGATCATTGAAAGAAATTGTTTGTTTGAGAGATGAGTTACATTAAAAAATGTATAGATTCTGAGATAACTTCAGTGGAAATTACGTTAACAGCCGAATATCTCAATCCATTAGAGTAAATAAACACAGGAGATTCTTTCCTTATGAGTGATAAAAATATTGAACCATAGACGTAATCATTCTCAAAGCAAGATCTCCATGGTGAATTTTACAGTGCTGTCTGGTGTAGAAAAAAAAATTGCATTTGTAAACGTAGCATACGTAATAATAATAAAAAAGGCATTCTCATTTCGCTCATAGAAGACGCAGACGATATAATTCATTTCACTGAAATAACAAGGAAGATTTTTTTTACATTGTGAAACTAGTTATAAAACCTATGTCACGTTTAATGTACAATTTCCAAATTGTTATTATTCTTTTTGCTGTTTTAATTTCTACAACCCAAATTTCTCAACCCCCAACCATCTGCACTTGGAGATACATTTATAATGCGTCCTAGTAAATATTAATTTGTAGGAAGTTCGCCTTTCTTGATCAACACTAAAGTTTCTATCTTTACGTTGTCTTTTCAAATTGCCATGTTGAAGTGCATTTAGATACTTTCTATGCCAACGGTTCCATATCAAGTGAACCCATTTAGTAACCCTGTGCCATATCTAGAAAGTCTATTTTTGCTTACATTTATTAATTCTGGTTCCACGATGGCCCTCATACGTCTCCCGATTAAGAAATGGCCTAGAATTAAAGCCTCTAAGGTCACTCACATCGAAAGACATTGGAGGAATTCGTCGGGAGTTTAATATCGACTTTATTTGAGCAACTACAGTTAGTAACTCCTCGAATGTTAGCCTTGCATTGCCTACAGCGAGTTTTAGTAAGTGATATTTTACCGATTTTATCCCTGCTTCCCACAAACAACCAAGATTAGGTGCAGGAGGAGGAATAAATGTCCAAGAGATATTTTCTTCTGACAAATAATTTTCTAACCTTTCTTCGGGTCGGCTTAGTAAATTATGGAGTCTCCGTAACTCAGCGTTTGCGCCAACGAAATTTTTTGCATTATCTGAAAAGATTACTACGCATTTTCCGCGTCTATTAATGGACCTTTTTAACGTTGCAATAAAGGTATCCGTGGTCAATTTTGACACTAATTTGAGATGCACTGTCTTAGTTACAAAGCAAACAATGATTGTCAGTCACACCCTATTAAGAACTCCCTTTCTTTGTACCTTGTATTTTATAAGAAAGAGGCACCAAAATCTGTGCCCACATAGTTGAGAGGTGTACTAGGACTTACTCGCTGTGTTGGTAGCGAACCCAGAATTTGTTTTACAGGTATAGAGTTGTTTTTACTACATGTTACAGACTCATGCGTTATTTTTCTAGCTAACTTCTTTACCCGTAATGACCAGAATTTTTGCCTCAAATAATGTAACAATGCTTGCGGACTTATATAAAAATATTTCTTATGATAATGATCTGCAATTAGTTTATATAATTTACCCTTAGCTGGCATAATATATTGATGTTTTTGAGAAAATTTTAGGTCTGCAAGAGCTAAACGACCTCCTACTCTTAGCACCATATCTACATCCAAAAAGAGGTTTAGCAATCGCAATTTACTTTTATTAGAAATTGGTTTACCTTCTGAAAATGAATTATACTCTACATTAAACTCTACCTTTTGGAATTCTCTTATCAAATAGAGCTCTACCTTATTCATTTATTCTATACTTACGCATCCTATTTTTTTATGAGATTGATCTTTTATATTATTCAAAACCTGAAAATATAACTTTAAACACGTGATATTTTAATATAATTATTACTAACATTTAAGATATCATCAACAAATTCAGTAGAGAACTAAGACATATTAATTTTGTATCAGTTTTATGTTTAAGTTCTGAAGAAAACTCATAAATTTCTGCCACATGTTGCAAATCAATGTTCTTATTGGATGTGGTGCCCTCCTCCCACAAGAAAGAAGGACCATGCCACAAGAGATCACAATCACGTAGCTTATCAAAGTTTAATCCTCGAGATACAAGGTCTGCTGGATTGTTCTCTGCACGTATATGATTCCACTGATACGTCTGCATTAACTCTTGAATTTTGTAAACTCTGTTGGCCACAAAGGTTTTAAGTAGATGAGGATAAGTCTGAATCCAAGCTAAGACGATGCGATGGTCGAGTGATACCACAAATACACTTTACTGGTATTTAAAATGATGCTGCTTCTAATAAACTTTGTGTAGTTAATACATATTTCAGCAAGCTAAAAAATTGTACAGAAATAAAAGGTGTCAAAATATCATAAAAAAATCCTACAATTATTATGATAACCGTTGTAATTTGAACTGGAATTTTTTGAAAATTGAAAAAAATTATATTACTTTTTTTATTTTAAAACTCTGCATGTATTTATTCTAAGCCGATATTTTCAAAAATAAATAAATAAATAAATAAATAAACTGTCAGGCAATAGGTTAATAAAAAAATCAAGAGTTGCTCCCACCCTTCCCTTTAAAAATCAGATTGTCCTGTGGGACGCACGCACCACGTTAGGAACCACGGATGTAGACAATGTACTTAGTGGTGTTGAAACTTTGAATGAAGGGAAGGAACTTCAGAGAATATAGGAATATTTGAGAATAAAGGAATGTCTTTACATAAGTGGTGTAGTAATAATAAAACGCTTGTGCAAAGTAACAACAACAACAACAAAAAACTATACATTTGCCAATCATGAGGAAATCAGAACGTTAAGTGTTTTTTGGAGCCAAAGTACCGCTTGTTTTGCATTTAATATAAAAACTTATATTAAATCTTCCCAAACAAAAAGAGATATTCTTTCCACGATTTCAAGATTATTTGACCCTAGGGGTTTGTTAGGACCGGCTATAATATTTAAAACAAGGCAATGCTTGAGAAGCTTTGGTTATTTAAAATTGACTAGTTGTCTTATACTGCCATCATAAGAAGCAATAGTGAAAAAAGTTTATTGAATCGATGTATCATATAAACACAAATAGTTTAACAATTGGTCGGTGTATTTTACTGGAAAACCATGAAGTGATAGAATTACATGAATTTTCCAATGCCTCAGAAATATGTTATTGTATATATATCAATAACAGCTCAAGGAAAAATCCTAGTAAAATTGATTTGAGCAATTCACGTTTATCGTCACCCATAAAACGAACAATCATGCCAATCTGTGTAATCTTATTAATAGTTAAATGAGTTCGTACAGTTAAATCTTCATTACAATTTGAGATACCTTGCATTTGTTTGTGGTGTGATTGTATGATTGTGCTATCGTGGTTTAGAAATAATCCCTATCACCCAAAATATTTGTGGCGAACCGTGTGTCGAGAATTCAAGAACTGAATTAATGTGTCGCAGTGGCATCATATACCTTCCCAGGATAATCCAGCTATATCAGTTAATCGCAGATTTTCCTGAAGAATGAGTTAAAAAAAACCTCTTTCCCTTCAATAGTACAGGAAAACGATTTCTGCGGCTTTTTTTATATCAAGTATAAGAGCCAGAGGAAAGATATTTAGAAAATAAAATGTATGGATATGTATTTGATTTGTGTCTAAATTAATTCATTTAGAGGTAGTGTCAGATATGAAATCGGCCTCAGTTTTTGCTGCTCTTAAAAAGTTTATTATTAGACGGGTCAAATGTGCTAAGTTATTTAGTGACAACGCAAAAAACTTTGAAGGCGTGAATGCTGAGCTTAAAAGGTTGTGGATTATTAATTAATTAATTAATAACAAATAAGTAATAAATACTTAATAATAACTAATTAATTTACTAATTAATTTATTAATTATACGTGTATTGAACCACATTTCTAAGAAACAAACGTACATATATATGTGTGTGTATAGGTTTCAAACAAAAATGAAACATGAATAATACAACTTTTATATTTTATTATTTTATAACAACCAATAATTATAGGCATTTATCAATAATTAATTAACAATGCAGTTAAATAATGTAAAACAAATTCAATAATAAATATTTAATTTTTAAATATATTCATATTTTCAGTTTGTTAATATTTTGCATTTAAATTGTTTAAGTATACAGTTAAGTATTGATTAAGTAAAAGTAATTGTTTAAGTAAAAGTTTAAGTAAAGGGCACAAAAGTTAAAATAATTTGTTCAATTTGACTAGAAAATTAGCATTAGGACAACATTTTAAGCCTACAAATTATTAATTATAAACTTTATTTTCCATTTCAATATTCTCAAAGTGAGACATATGTTTAACACTATTTAGTATTATCTAATTTTAAATATATATATATATATAAGGATAAAAATGTAACAGTTGTCAATTTCCTTTTAGGATGTGCACAATAAGATCAAAATAAATCTTTGCTCACACACCGCCCCCCCCCCCTAAAAAAATCTTTGCCACTCCCTGCCTCCCTAAGAAAGTATTGAAATGGCACCCCTGTTTGAAAATTTTATCTCCGGTGCCAAGTTGACTCTCTGTGCCTCTATCCGAAACTATTTTTTGTAAAATAAAACGTAATTAATTTAGCAATAAGACGGAAATAGTGTCCAATTATACGAATTTCATCTAATAAAAAATATTTTAAGTCTACCCTATATATATAAAATCCTAATGAAACAAATTTATGAAACGAATTTATGAAACGAATTTATGAAACGATTTTATGAAACGACTGATTAAACGACTGATTATGTTTCAGGGCTATTTTTAATAAAATATTAAACGCTTGATGGGGAAATTAATACCATTTTTCCATAAAAATCCGCGGAAGTCAAAACTGGTAATAGAATTTTGAAATTGGAATTAGTTTTCGAGATATTAATTTTTTTATAATTTTAATGACATTTCTGTAATGATGGCAACTAATTACTCAGTTTTTTTGTGACAAAAAAGGGAAAAAATTGAAAAGGATCCCGATAGGGATTATTGATTTTTTTTTTTTATTTGTCATTTTCAAATTGAAATTGAATTTATCTTTTATTTCAATCGATAATGGAGATAAAATTGTGATTAAATTATGTTTTTCAGGAAAATTTGAAAAAAAAAATCACATTTCTATCGTCAGGATTCAATCGTCTGTCAGCACTTAATTTAATTTATAAACTGAAAATATTTTGAATAAATTCGTCCAAATAACGTCATTTATGTAAACGCAAAAGAAAGGAGCAAAAAAATATTTATACAATTTGTTTAGCGTAAAATGTCATTTATCCTATTTTATATATAATCAGAAGTAATTTGTATGGAAAAAACAATAATATACGTATAATTAAAATACGCATATAAACAAAAAAATCGTCGAATTTGTTTCCATGGCTGTTTATGTCATTTGGCACCAAATCTCACTTTCTGATGCCCGAATTGCGCCAATCTTTTTAAAAAAGCGTCAAGACCCCTATAATAGAAAAGCACCAAAAGTTCATTGGGTTTGTTTTCATAACTTTTGGCAACAAATCTATGTATATTAACGAATCTATTCCTTTTTGAAGCTCGAATTACGCCAAACCTAAAAGCAAAGGATCCTATACTGGAAAAGTACCCGATTTTCTTATGGACAATATTCAAGTGACATAACAAGGTGTAAAATTATCGCGGATAGCAAATTTGTTTAAATATCCAATCAATTGATGCCGAATAAATGCAGGCATGCATGCACAAAATATTTAATTAATTTTGTATGATAAATAATTATTAGAAAATTCGTATATACATATTACTTAAAATAAATAATTTACATATTTAAAATAACATGAAAATATGCATGATGGTGCACTAAAATAGAGATAAAATTAAAACCTGTTACTAAAAATGTCTATAACATAGTACTTTTCAATACCGTGGTTCTTAATGTTATTCACAAGCAGATGGAATTTTTCTCATCCTTAAACGCAAAGGAAGAATAGAATACAGATTGTTGTTATAAAAGTCCGAGAGGTAGTCACAATTTAAACCTAACCATTTTATACAAGCTGGTTTTCAAGTTGTAATTGATTTTACTTATCAATCCCGAAAACAGTCGTCAGTTGTCGCAACAGCTGTGTATGAGGCCATGATAATCAAAAAATGCCCCATTAAAACGTTAAAAGCATGGCAACCCAATTACAGATTTACCAATATTTTTAAAACAAAGCACGCTGTCATGTTTTTAGAGGCCTCGAAGTCTGAGCGGGGGTTGGCGAGCGTAGCTCGCAGGGGGTAGGCCCCCTAGTATACATATATCGATATATGTTTTGTAATAAATTTCGTAAATCTTCATATGTTTTAACAACACCTTTCTCATAAAGCATTCGAAACAATCTGGAGTTTTAAAGTAAAAATTTTCTATTACTGTTAAGTTTTCAGCTTTTAAAGATCACGTGATAAGCATCTTTTAAGCTTAGTCGTATATGCATTGCTTGCTTTATAATTTACACTCGCATCATGGATTAGTCATGACCGATAATGATAAACACTGGAGTTCACAGCAATAAACAGTGTCTCATTTGAGCCGATACAACTCACATCAATGAGTAAAGTTGAAAATTTCCAAAAGAAGGAACGAGATTTTGAAATACAGATAGTTTCGGTCGAGTTTCGGTCGAGTTTCGGTCAGACCGAAACTTTGGCAGCAGTTTCGCGAAAACGAATATTCAGATGAGAAACTCAGATTTTGTGCCGAAACCGAAACCGAAACCGAAATTTCGGTCGATCTCTAGTTTTCATAGATCAGATAACAGATTAGAAGTTTCTTCCTCCTTGAGCCTCAAATCTCGGAGATATTAATGCAAGAATAAAAGAAAAGCACCGTTTTAATTTCTATAATGGTATGTGGCTCATTTTGTCATAAAGAGTCGTCTTGCATATTAAAAATTAATCACTTTCATTTTTCAATTGGTAAATCCACTTTAACACTTTCAGTTCCTTGGATAAAATAAAACCGGAAATATACACTGCTCAAAACAATTAAAGGATATTGCAGTTTTAGGTGGATTTTGTATCTGGGAAACTTTTTAGCTGATTGATACATGATCGACAGACATAGTAGGTTATATGAGAATAAATTACACATGTTTGGCAGAAAAAAATGCATTTTATTGCGCATTTGTGTACAAAAGGAAAAAAACACAATTTGTGCATATGAGAAAAAAAGAATAAGAAAAGGTGTTTTCTTCAAAGAAAATCATTTTCAGTAGGGGGTATGGTTTCCACGGGCGGCCAGCAACGTTGAACACCTTTGAGGCATGGACTCAATGACGCTATTAATGACGAGTTGGGGTATTCTGCCCCACTCTTCCAGAAGAGCTCTTTCCAGTTCTTGGAGAGTTTGTGGGGGTTGTTGGCGGCCAGAAACTCGTCTTCCTAGAGCGTCCCAAACGTGCTCGATTGGATTCATGTCTGGAGAACACGCTGGCCATTCCATTCGAACGATTCCTTCCTCGAAAAGGAAATCCTCCACCAGGTTTGCACGATGTGGCCTGCAGTTATCGTCCATTAAAATGAAGTTATCTCCGATTGCTGCAGCTTAAGGGACTACAATAGGTCTGAGGATCTCATCCCTATATCGGCGACCAGTCAGAGCTCCATCTCGAATGATGTAGAGTTCAGTGCGCCCGTCAATGGAGATGCCACCATACACCAACACTCCTCCACCGCCAAATCTGACACTTTCGTGCACGAACGCAGGATTATTCCTACTGCCACGCTCCCTCCAGGTGAAAATACGCCTATTATCCGGATGCACAGAAAAACGGGACTCGTCAGAAAATAGAATATTGCTCCATTCATTTCTCCTCGAGTTGACATGCTCGGTTGCCCACTCCCTGCGGTCGCGACGATGCCTTGATGTTAATCTAACACATACCATCGGTCGGCGAGCATACAGAGCTACAGCATGGAGCCGGTTTCGGACAGTCTGAGTTGAAATTGTGGTGCCTGTAACCGAGCGAAGGTGTTGTTGGAGAAGAGTAGCGTTCATGTTTCGGTGTCTCCGAGCTGTTAACGCTAAATACCGATCTTCATTGGGCGTTGTTGCCCGTCTACGACCTTGCCCTGGTCTTCGGCCTGCACATCCACTCTCCAAAAAACGGTTCCAGATCCTGGAAATGACACTTTGTGACACTCCAATGGCTTGCGCCACTTCGGCTTGAGTTTGGCCCCCTTCTAACCTATCAACAATTCTCCAAGCTTCTGAATCTGTCAAATGACTTCGCTGATACATTGTACTCATCGAAACAAAGCAATCACTGAATGCCGATCATCCTTGCCTTCATTCTCTTTTATCCAGTTGAAAGTCAAATTTCATTCGCTGCCGCTGAAGCGACGTTTTTGACGTCGAACTCAAAATTTGCATACTCCACAGTTTGAAAACCAGAAAAATTTGCATTTGTGATTCTCTTCTTCTATTTTCGGCAAAAAAAATTTCGTTTATATCTTTATTTTATATAAAACTTCAAATATCCTTTAATTGTTTTGAGCAGTGTAGTTTATGATTTTTTACTTAAATCTTCAGAGTTATAAAAGCAAATGGCTTAGGGGTTTTAAATAAAGAAAAAGAAAAAGTCTTAGGTCCATAAAATTAGAAAAATAAAATTAAGATAAGGGATAACTATGAGAGTCATTGATTAACAATAAAATTTAAAAAAAGCTCCCAGTAGAAAATAAGCTAATTTAAAATAAAATAGAATACAACTTTTTCAGGTACTTTTCAAGGTTTTCTTTTACTTACCCATCATACGTAGTATAGGGTAAGTCTTGTAATCGTTTTGAAAATCGAAAATTTTTTTTTGACGGATTTACACGTTTCAGACACTGGAGATTCCGAAAAACATATTTTTAGAAAAAAAAATTTGCCGTTCGTCTGTGTGTCTGTGTGTGTGTCTGTGTGTGTGTCTGTGTGTGTGTCTGTGTGTCTGTAAACGCTCTATCTCCCGAAAAAATTGAGATAGAGACTTGCAATTTGGTATGTACTTAGTATGTAATAATGGGAAGAAGCCTATTTCATTTCAATAACCTCGATTAACCGGAACTATTTTTTTCGGACTCTCGAAATATTCGTTCTGATAAAAGGTATATAAAAATTTTCGAAATTGTTTGTTTTAAGAAATGAATATAAAAGATACTAAAAAAACATAAATTTTGCATAAAGCATGAAGTCGATCGGATAATTAGTTGCCGAGATATTTGGAATCCTATTTTGCACACTCTTCGATTTTTCATGACCCTGTATTTCATCCAAATTTCACTTTAAAGATATATTTTAATTGGAAATTTGACGCTTAATCAGATGCAATAAACCGCTAGTTAATAGGATTATTATTTTTGGAGTTATAAGGTAAAACCTCTTTCAAGCAATTCAGTAATCGAGCCTTTAAAGTTTATGACGTCATCAAGCCACGATTTTATTTGAATTGCAATGCATTTTATAAGTAGTTTACACATTTTTATTTTGATATTTTACATTATGCATACCCATGATGGGTAAGTTTTACGGTGGCCCCCAACGACTAGTTTAAGGATGCAAACGACGGCATTGTTTGACCGTTTAAATCTAAAATCCCTCGATATCTAGAAAATCAATGATGGAAATGAGCTGTGGATTTACAAAGCCATGTTTTTGACAAGTCTGATTCATTTTATCTAAAATATTAAACGTATCATAAATCATAAAATTTCTAAATATTATTTTGTTAATAATTTTCATAATTAAAAATATGTTTTGCAATAAAAAAAAAGACTTAAATTTTGTTTGGGTCCATCCAATGTATCTCAAAAAAAAAAAAAAAAAAAAAAAAAAATATATATATATATATATTTGGGAAGATATAAATTAAAGTTTGTCACGCGAAAGTTATATTCATCATATATATATATATATATACACATCCTCAAGTTTGGCTCCTTCTATGAAGATTTAAGAAAAATGCATAGATATGTACAGGGCTTGACAAATGTGGTCGCCAGATAGCCATTTGCGACCAAATTTTTTTCATTTGGCGATTAAGTTATTTGATCCAACCTCCCCCCCCCCCCCCCCCAAGAATGATTTAAGAAATGAGCACAAATGGGATTTTTTCTCTCTCCCAACCCACCCATTCGAAACAATGATCGTCCTCCTCTCGTACTTTTAATGGAAAAACCAAGTTTAAAAGGCATTTTCCGTCTCATGCACAGAACACGTCAATCTTTGCCGCTCTAGCCAGCTGGTATGTCACGTGATTAGAATGTGGGGGGAGAGGGGTTCAATAAAACTATAAGAAATAGTGTGGCTACAGTCTCTGTGGCATCTAAAAGTGGATAAAATGCTCACGTTTTTTTTTTTTTTTTTTTTTTTTTTTTTTACGTTTAAAATCAGATTTTGTTGTTTAGAATTAAAATTGATTAATCTATTCATTTTAACGAATAATAACATATAAGTGATTACAAAAAATTCACTTGAAGTGACTGTATAAAACCAAATTATGTAGTATTTTAAACTATATAACTAATAATTATGAACTATGCTTGTTCTTATTTTTTCTCAATTAATAAACAACTTTTGTGCTTTATGAAAATCAATGACGAGGGAGAAGGCGAAGAGCGTAAATATTTTTTACTTGTTACTAGAATTTTTTGCGGGCTGCAAGATTTTATGAAATTTGTAAAGCCCGATATATGCACTTTTACAGGCTTCTTTGATCCGAGGAACTCAAATAAAGTGCTAAATGTGAATGTTACCATTTAAAAACTGAAAGTTGGTCCAATTTTGAAGATGCAGATGAGTCTTTGTTATAAATTAACCCACATACAATTTTAAATTTCTTTTGTTTTATTCTTAAAATATCTAGAACTAAACTTATAGGGCATCCTTCGAATTTTATTTATTCATTTATTTTCTGCTTGCGGTATAATCTTGATCCTAAGAAATATATTTTATCGCACTTCTCACGATTTTATTGCTTAGATAGCCGATCTTTATCGTACCCGAGGTTAATGCCACAGTTGTTCCAACTACAGCTAAATGATAGTTATTGCTGTCGGGGCAAAAGTACAATAATCAATTTACCGTGCTTAAAGTAATACATACTTCCAAATTCTATAACAAATATCAGGTTAACACTTAAATATTACAATAAAATAAGACAATCTTACAGAGATCTTAAATTTTTAATGATAATTATGATAATTATTCATAATCTATTATTGTACTAGTTAGAAACCTTTTAAAATGGTTAATAGTTAAAAAACTAAATGGCTAACATTAATAGTTTTTCGGTTGAAGATATTGCAAATCTGCCTCATCTGCATATTTTTAGTTATGCACGAGAATGGTAAAGTGTATATTTCGAAATTAAAATTAAAAGTATTAATTATTTTTAGACCCTCTGGCGTGTGAATGAAGTCTGAAAATAAAGCAACCCTCCTGCTCAATTATATTTAAGTATACATCAACTGCTTTGTTTATTTTCTTGCAATTCAGCGCATTATAACGCTTTCTGTATGTTTCTGCTTTTCTTTATTTTAGACTGTTGAAATCTAAAACCAAAAACAGCTTTAACCTAGGGTCCCAATTTTGGGACGCTTTAGTAAAATGGGAAAAAGTGCATTTCACACGACTTTTTTTTTATTATTATAGAAATTGGGTGTCTTATTTTATCAAGGAGTCCTCGATAAAATAATACACCCAAATTTCTATTTTTAAAAAAGTGGTGTGAAATGCACTTTTTCCCATTTTATTAAAGTATTGACGCTAGGGATAAATGGGTTAAACATGGATCTACGCAGAATTTTCGTTAGAGAAAGAGCCAATAGTACCCAGTTGGTATATTCTCTGTGTATTTCAAGTTATATGTTACTATTTTCAAAGAATTAGGGGAGAGTGACCGCTGGCCTTTCCTGCACCCCCTGCGTTCTCCCATGGCTTTAAAGAATAATTAAAAGATAAAAATGTAAGACTTAAAGATCTATAGAACAAAGTTAAGCTATTAATTTAGCTTATTTTATAAGCGTTAAAATTGTAGAATGAACATATAATTTGCAAGATTAATTAAAAACAAGTAATATAAAAACATTTTTTAAGTCAATTCCTACTTTTTAATCATAAATATATAAAATAAACCCACGCAGCATTAATGTCTCACGTTATCTTTATTGAAATTGTTTTTATAATCATCGTTGCGGTATTTTATTTTTGTGGCATCACTAATTTGAGAAAAATCTTTGATTTCATTTATGAAAACAATGGGAGAAATTTTTTCTCCCATGTAAAACTAAAATTAATTAAATTTAATTAATGAATTAATATTTGAAAAAACTGTATTAACATCAATTGTCATCCACTACAAGTTTAAAAAAATGTATTTGAACTTGAATGGAGGAATAGAAAGTATTTTATTAACGATTGAAAAATTGAACAAGATATATAAATATATAGAGAGTGTGAGCTAATAGTAGGAATTGAAAAAAAATCACTATAGGTAAGAATCTAACTTTCTTCTGATTATTAGAAAGAAAAAAAATTTGCAGTTGAATAAACAGAAAAAAAAAAGTCTAATTTTCTCAAAATCAAAATGGAAAAGAAAAACATCCAATATGTTTGTATTAATATTTATTTACGATCTTTAGAAATGTTATTAATATTTATTTTTCTGTTATAACAATATTTAAGTGTCGAATGAAAGTACTTTATCTTAGAAAATGGAATTTAGAAAAAAAAAATGTTATACAATCGTCTTTTAAGTTATGTATTTCTACTGAAGATAAAATCTTGAAATTTAAAAGTGGGATATTTTTAGAGAGCAATTTTTGTTACTTAATTCTTATCTGTCTGAGAAAAACGCTTAATTAAAGAGTCAAAAGTGATTTAAATATTTGCTATCCGTAAATTAACTGACGGCAAATTTTATATCTCTTCTGGCAGTGATGTTTTTCAAAGAATCTTGACAGGCTTAAAAGTCGCTGATTTTCTTTTTCATGTAAAATGTCGAAGTGTTTTTTTTTAATTAAGAAGTGTTTTTTTTAATTAAGAAGTGTTTTTTAAATTATTTTTTTAAATAAAGATTTTTTAATTGAATAGAATTATTGAAAGTGATTAATAAAGGTTGTTGCTTTAAATGATTGCTAAAACAATTTGTGATTAAAGCATAATTGGTACAATTACTTTGTAAAAAAGTTAAAAAAAAATTTAAATTTTAATATATGATTTTTTTTTTACCTTAAAATAAAGAGAAGTCCAGAGTTCTAAATAGTTATTCAATTAAATGATTAAATATCACGAGGAAACATTACTTAATATAATACTAGCTGGTGTAGCAACCCGGTGTACTGAATTTGCATTGTATGAGGTCTTTCAATTTTTGGGGAAGAAATGAATCTAATTTAATTCTACATTTAGAAAAGATATATAATATTAATTTGATTAAATTTCTTATTATGAGCAATAAATCATGTTTGCAATGTAAATGAACTGAAAATTACGAAAATTACATTTTACAAGTTACTTGATTTTGATGTAATTATAGTAGAATGCCTTGGTAAGAAAATTGCAATATACGGACAATAAAATTATTGGTCGAGACAATTTTAGATAAAAACTTTCACAGTTTGCTATTATTTCCCAGCTGATGTATGTTTATTTATCTAACGCGTCTAAGCGAATTCTTCCAAATGGGTATCACCAAATTTTGTGGTGTGGATTGCTATAGTTTGTATAAAAACTTTTAATCTGAGTAAATGGCCTCACTGATCTTCCGTAATATGTGGGTTAGTTTGACCCATGTTTAGTATGTTTTGCAACCGACATTTTTTAAAGAAATGAAATTAAATACATTCCACGTCGAAAACTGAAATTAAATAAATAAAGATTCATCAAATAAATTTTCTGGTTCGAAACGTTGTTAAACTGGGTCAAATGATTCCACATATTACGGAAGATTATGTGGAGTTTGGTTGGTATCTCTGCCTGTACCCACTACGAGAGGGAACCGTGACTACCTCTGCAGGTTTTCACACTCCTCCAGTTGTGGTAGAGCAAGTACTGGTTGGAAAATCCCGACTTAAGGCCTAGGGCCTGGTTCCCTTTTGGGTTTCCAGCTCCGAAGCTGTTGGGGGACGCCGGCCCGTCTCCAAGTGTCTCGTGGTGACTCCCCGTGGTTTCACCACGTATCGCAACGGCTTACGTCGTCGACACGTGGGTTTAAGGTTAGAGGGTCCGTAGGTGACGGTCCTCTGACCGGCCGAAGCGCCGCAGGGACACAAACCTGCTGGCGCGATAAGTCCCTCAGGACTTTGGTTCGGTGGTCGTCTACGCGCAGGACGCTCCCTCAGGGCGCCTGCTGCGCAGCTTACTTTTATCTCTGCCTGTACGTAAGGTTATACTTGACGAATGCTGTTGTATTCGTCACTATTGCCCTGTGAAGGTTTTTTGAATAACTGTTCATACAACTTTTGTTTAAATTACATCGCCGTGCGATACATGCAGCGTATTAGGTAGCTTTCAATACAAAAAAGTATAAAGCTACCTATTGCAGCCGTTCGGAGGAAAACAATTCCGGAAAATTTTGATATATTTTCACCGATCATGACCCCCAGACCCCAAAACCACCCTCCGTTCAAATGTTGATTTATATATATATATATATCTGACCTATGTCATACGATAACGCCCGCATTTATAAATCGATTTTGATGAAACTAATTGTGTGTATTAAGGTCACTAATGTCTCGACCGAGTTCGTTGGCCAGCTTGGTCCGCCATTTTGTTTCAAGATGGCGGCCATTTAAAAATTTAAAACTAAAATAAATATACAAAAAAGTTAAAAATTCAAATTTATTTTTTAATTACGTGTTAGGCCTTGATACAAGAATTCCAGAGCATTTTTTGGTTTACCTCTATCTTAAAAAATGGCTGAGATAGAGCAGTTTGAAATTCTAGGGTGGCTGACATTTTGAAACAAAACAGCACATTAACGCGATTACTCGCAAATGATTTTCTTTCATTGTTGTAATAATTTTCTCAATCATACGCATAAAACTATATATTTATATCCGTTAGCGCCAAATTCTCGCCAAAATTGGCGACATTTGGCGAAATATCGCCAAATTTGGCGACCAAAATAAGTCTTCATAAATGAAACCAATTTGGCTATTGCTCAATAATTTGGCGAATTTCTTATTCAAATTCAGTATTAACGAATCTTTTGTAAACGTTTCTTTGCATTTTAACTTGCTGTTTTCGTGTAATACGCTAAAATTTTAAAACGAAGATACAGGAAAGCTACCTTTTCCTCCTGGTACAGGCCGGAAGGACCTTTTGAACTTCATTTTACTTTCACACTATTTTGAATAACATTTGAAGTTTTCACAATTTTTAGGATGTGTCAAATCCTCTTTATTCATAGGTCCATGGGTTGGACAGGCCAGGCACTCAAAACAACAAACGATTTTTGTATAGGAAACTAGGGTCACAATCAATTTATTCAGTCAAAGATACAGGGTGCCTCACTCGAATACGAATTAGGATTTTTGTTCATCATTTTAACAATAGCGAAGATATTTTAACGAAATCTGAAGTAGACCGATGTATATGTACCGGCTGCAGTCTCCTCGGGCCTACACGCATTACGTAAGAACAAGAGCATCACTTCAGGGGTTGCCGTACACCGAGGCGGGGCTACCAGCTTTTTCCTTACTGAAAAATAATCATTTTACGGTATAAATAGCGATTTTTTACTGAAAAACAATCATTTTACGGTTACGGTATAAATACCGTTTATAATTGAAATGGCACATATACGGTTTTTTTTTTACGCTTAATATACCTTAGAAGTACGGTACTCATACCGTAAAGAGTGAAAACGGTACAAGTACCGTTAATTTACGGTATATCTACTGAAATTTTACGAAAATGTTTTACAGTGAGCTAAGTTTTTGATTTTCCAGTAACACTTTAGGATAAATTTCCTTTGCCCATAGCTTAGTCTGGTTTCAGCCATTATTTCAAGTTAATAAAACCATGAAAGGAGAAGACGAATATCCCAGTTATTAGCGAATAAATTATGTGTACATTTCTTTCGGAATACCTGTATTTTATTAGCATTAAACTTGAAGGTAAATCACGCAAATTACTATAAGCTACATCTTTTTTGAAATGCTACATCTAGAATTTGCTTCTTTCAAAAGATGTTACAGAAATTATTTTCGTGCACTACACTGAAAAAAAAAATGTTTTCGATAAATAAAGTTATTTTTAAATCCTTATTATTAAAACTATTTTTGTTGAAATTTTAATAATCTTGAAACAATATAATTTTTGCTACATTTTCAAACTATTTTAATTTGTTTGACTTTTAATTAGTATTATTATATTTAAACTTAAGTGTACTTCAAGTAATTTGTTAATTGAAATTATAACATTAGAAAAATATTCCTCTAAAAAAGAAGAAAAAGAAAGAAAAACGTCATTTTTGCATCTCATTGACACATTTATTTTAATAACCTGTTGGTTGAATTGCTCATTTTTATCTTTTAAGAGTAATTATTAGAAGAGTACTTAAGCTTATTTTATAAGATTCTTCAATATTTTTGTTTCAAAAGTACAAACTTACATTGTGAGGCTTTTTTAATTCCCCCGTCTAGACGGTCGTTTTGGGAGGGAAGGGGGTGGCACTGCGTTCAGAAGCGTGTAGCCTGGGCTTAGTTCGGGGACGCCAAACTACACTTTACTTGGGAATTTAAAGAAAATAATTAAATAAAATACTTAATTCTAAATTACGAAAATAAGTAATAGAAATATAAAAAAAGCATGTAAATAAAGATTTTTTTAAAGATAAAGTAAACCTTATTCCTGAATCTCCAGACAAACTTTCTCTACTAAATAAAATAACAAAAAGAAGTGGAATATACCTGCAGAGCTGCCTTATAAAATCATGAGATCTTTCAGAAAATAGTGCAAAATTTGGTGTTCTTAATAAATATGTTTGCTTACGAAAGTAAACTCACAAGAGTGTATACAAATGTTATTAAAGCCATTCACGTACATTATTATAATGTATGGGAAAATGATTAAGAAATCATATTACTTAAGCGTTCCTCTTAAACAGGGTGTATTATTTGAACGTATTTTTAAAGACGTAGTATTATTACGTCATGTGATGAGAAACTAAATTAAATTGAAGCACAAACACTACATTTACAAAACACGCAAGCTATGTTTTAAACAAATATGCATCCATTTGTTAAAAAAAAGTAAATTTACGAAATGCATTAAACGAAAAAAAAAAATCGGCAACGCTTTTATTATATCTTTTAGTTTTTTTTAAATCTTCAGATCCCAATAAATAATTATTATGGTTAACACTTTCTGTAATTCTTTAGTTTTTGTTATCTGCAGACTAGAATAAATTAATATTATGGTTTTGGGAACTTTAACGTCGCAGAACACTTTTAATGCAGATTAAATTTAAAACAACAACAACAAAACAGAAGAAAGAACGCAATAAGAAATAAACGCAGCTTTTTGATTTGTTATCAGAAAAGAAAATATCAGGTTGTAACAAAAGTTTTCCGCCAAAAAAAGTTCTTAATAGAGTTAGAAAAAACCCCTATGAAAACTGTATCTTTAGTGTGGGTAGTAATCACCACCCAAATCTATGATTTTCTGCCAACGTTTAGGTAGTTTTTCAAACCCTTCGGCCCAGAAACTTGGAGGCCGCGAGTCCAAACACAGATCAACCTCATTTCGGACGTCCTGTGCAGAGTTAAAGATAGCACCAGCAAGATGTAGCTGCATGTGTGAAAAAAGGTAGAAGTCCGAGGGAGCGATGTCGGGGCTGTATAGTGGGTGGGGCAAAAGATCCCATTCCAGCCGGTGAATACACACACGTGTGGTCTAGCATTATCTTGATGAAACATTATGTTAGGGAAACCGTCGGTAGCATAATTAATTTTCTATCTTTATTGATTCTTATATCAGTCTTCATATTTTAATATACATTTTCATCGTTCGATAATGGTAAAAAAGGTTTGTTCAGCTTACCTGAGAACTGCTTTTGCGCAAAGTAATATCCACAATAATGCACTGATATTTATCCTTTTGATTCATTGAAGTGTCGCTGTATGGGAGTAATAAACAACATTATTAGAAGAAAGTAATATTGCGTGAAGTAAGGAGTAGATCTATTTTTCTTTGAATATAATATTATTATTGTAATTCTTGGCTTTATATACACATTTAAATCGCGTTTTGGAGACTGCATAAAAGTGCTCCAATTTTACATTTTATTTGGGATATTTACAAGGGCGTCTTGACTGTTCGGGGGCATTTTAGATTCTGAGAGATTGTTATTGAGTTCTAGCGCACGGTATCAGCTGTAGGTTGAAGTAGGGAGGTCTGCAGAATTTCTCAGCTGATCAGTTTCGACAGTCTCTGGTCTTATTCACTATGGTTTGGTTTGCAGCTGCGGTTATCACTTGAAGTACTTATAGTTAATTGGGGTCTGGTTTTTAACATGTTCTAAGTGTTCTTTCGATAGTTCACAACACGTGGAGATTATTAACGGCATAAAAAGGTTTCTCCGTCACATTACCTTCTTGCGCCGGAATTCATTGCCTTGATGGCAGCATCAACACGGACTAGCATCTCGCTGTACACCATACTGTCCATGGTTTTACCTTTTTCCAGATACTCTTTGTGGGTAATACCACGGCAATTTCACCAGATACAAAGCATTATCTTTTTGTTAGTCAAACTGCGCTTTGCGACGCTGCCGACGGGCTCACCGGGTGCAGACCAACTCCCTTTTCGGCTTGTGTTGTTGACGTAAATCCACTTTTCGTCACAAGTGACGATACGTCCCAGAATTTTGTCCTTGCGTTGATTGAGCAGATTAGTGCAGGCCCGAACACGTCTGTCCTTATCTGCTTGCGTCAGCTCATGTGGCACCCAGCTATTGAACTTGTACGGTAAGTTTATGCGATGCATAGTGCGACTAACGGACATGGCCATAACGTCTAACTCCATAGCTAGCACTCGAGTGGTTGCATACTGATCTACTTCCACAACTTCTCGCAGGCGGCCTCGTCAACATCAATAGGCCATCCAGAGCGCTGTGCTTCTTGAATTTCATAGTCCTTGTTTTTGAACTTTCGGTACCAAACAAGAGGGTTTCGGTTTCACACTTAAGGTGGTTAAATGGGTGGTCGAACGTTTTAGGTCATTTCGCGATATTTCAGCAGCAGTTTTAGGCAGGAGCATGAAATTCAGGATAACAAATCTACTAAAAAAATGGTTAAACATGTATTTCAGCTATTTTAGAAATTCACCTTTAAGAGGGGGGGGGGGGGGTTAAATGGGGGGTTGAACGTTTTAGTTCATTTCGCCATATCTCAGCAGCTGTTTTAGGAATGAGCATGAATTTTAGGATAACAAATCTACTAAAAAAAATGGTTAAACATGTTTTTCAGCGACATTAGAAATTCGCCCACTAAAGGGGTTAAATGGGGGGGAGGGTCGAATGATTTAGGTCATTTCGCAATATCTCAGCAGCTGTTTTAGGTAGGAGCATGAAATGCAAGATAAAAAAATACTAAAAATGGTTAAATACGTATTTCAGCGATTTTAAAAATTCACCTTTAAGGGGTGTTAAATGGGGGTGGAGGTCTAATGTTTTACGTCATTTCGCCATACCTCAGCAGCAGTGTTAAGTAGGAGCATGAAATTCAGGATCGAAAATCTACTAAAAATATTTAAGCACGTGTTTCAGCGATTTTTGAAATTCGCTGACTAAAGGGGCTAATTGGGGGTCGAAAAGTTTAGGTCATTTCGCAATATTTGAGAAGCAGTTTTATGTAGGAGCAGAGAATTAAAGATAACAAATCTACTAATAAAAAAGTCATTCCGGCCTGTACCGGGAGGAAAAGGTAGCTTTCATAGTCATGTTTTTAAAAATTCAACTCATTTTACTCAAACACACAAAGCTAAAATGCTTGGAATCCGATTATAAAAGATTCAATCCCAGTTTTCGTTAATACTGAATTTGAATGTGAATTTCAGCATGAGAGTTACAGCATAACAAAAATCCGATTGTTTTCAAATGTCAGCCATCCTAGAATTTCAAACTGCCATATCTCAGCCATTTTTTAAAATAAAGCCAAAACAAAAAATGTTCCGAAATTCTTGTATCACGGTCTAGCACTTAACAGAAACAATTTTTTCAATGTATAATTTTTTATATATCTTTTTAAATTAAAAAAAATTAAATTGCCGCCATTTTGAAACAAGATGGCGCATGAAGCTGGCCAATGAACTCGGTCGAGACCTTGGTATGTTCTGTACACATGATCAGTCACATTCATATCGGTTCATAAATACGAGAGTTACAGCATAACAAATATCAGATTGTTTCAAAATCTCAGCCACACTAGAATTTCAAACTACCATATCTCAGCCATTTTTTTAAAAGATAGCCAAAACAAAAAATGCTCCCCAATCCTTGTATCAAGTTCTAACACTTAAAAGAAACAATTTTTTCAATTTATAACTATTTTTGTACATCTTTTTGAATATTTAAAAATTTAAAATTTTTTAATTGGCCGTCATTTTGAAACAAGGTGGCGGATGAAGCTGGCCAACGAACTCGGTCGAGACCTTGGTATGTCCTATACACATACGCAGTCATATCCGAATCGGTTCATAAATATGAGATTTACTGCATAACATGCGTCAGATATATATATATATATATATATATATATATATATATATATATTTAAAAATGAATACACATGTGAAGAACGAAGATCAAAACACCATAAAAAGCAATGGAATGGACACTGAAGGAATTATACTTAAAAGGATGAAAAAGCAAAAATGGAAAAAGCAAAACTGGAAAACTATGAATATCTTATAGAATCTTCAGAAGGGCTTTATAAGAATTTATATATATATATATATATATATAAATCAATATTTGAACGGAGGGGGGTTTGGAGGTCTGAGGGTCATGATCGGTGAAAATATATCAAAAAATTTTGGAATTGCTTTCCTCCGAACGGCTGCAATAGGTAGCTTTTTGAAATGAAAGCTACCTAATAGTTAAACACGTATTTCAGTGAATTTAGATATTTACCAATCGGGTTAAACATTGGTTATGAGGCTGAGTATTGAAGATTAGAGGAATAAGACAACTAATACTGATTTTTCATCAGATATTTTGCGCAAGACATTTGTAAAAGGAATTAAAAAAAAAAAATATTTATAAAGCTGAGGGTTTTAGTATGATTTCGTCAAAATAACATAAGTTATTTTTATTGTTATTTTGACGGTTTTCGGTTGCGAATGTGTTATTGTGATCGGCGTATTTTTAGGATATTATATGTTCACTTATGTTACCCGGTAGGCCAAGGTTAACTCGGGCGAAGTCGGATGGTTCTGCTATAATAAAAAAAATTATTAGCTTCAATAAGTGCATAAATAGAAAAAAAAATATTTATCACATTTTTACAAGTTTTTATTTAAAGTTCAAAATTTGTAAGTACTGCAATTTTGTCTCACTCCCGCTTTTATCCGATTTAGAACAATTTTTTAAAAGTACGTACCCATCTCTACCCTACATCGTAGTCGACACATTGTTCACCGAAGCCGGTATGGGCCGCTAGTAATAAATAAATTTTTATTTAAAACGTACAGATCATTACAAAGAATACAATTATTTTTGCATGTATTAACATTTGATTTGATTTTTTTTCTTTTTAATGGGCATTTTCAATACTTAACAATTTGGCCTTTCTGTATTAATTTAAAAAGCTTGATTTTTTTCAATAGAACTTCATAAGATAGCCACTGCAATAAAATAAAAAGTGGTACCAAGTTTGCTACGTATTTTACAAAAATAAATAAATAAATAAATAAATAAAACCCGAACCATTTTTCTTGCGATTTTGTCTTAGCAGCTTTTTCTTTGATAAATATTCGTACTTTAAATAAAAGTTTAAATAAATGTCAATCAAAAAAGTCATCGTTCATTGCAATTCAGTCATTAAAAAAAAAAAAAAAAAAAAAAAAAAAAAAAAAAAATTGAAAATTTAGCGTTTCATATGACAGAGAAAAAAAATATTTCAGCCCCATTATAAATGTTAGTAAACCTATTGAATGTATATGATAATCAGTATTAGTATGCTGAATATTTTAGTAAATAAATGCAATTTTAACTTTATGTAAAAGGCAGTTTTTTTAATTCTTTTCTACCAATAGTTTTTTTTAAATGATGCCATAAGATATTACAGACATTATGAAACAGGGTATAATAAAATTTAAGCGAGGCTTCAGAAAAATATCTCGATTGTTTATGTAATGCTAAATCTCAGGCTATATTTGAAAGCATTATTCAGATTATCTAATCTTTTTTCCATTATCTGGATTTGTATGCACAGAGTTTTTGCGGTTTTTTTTTTGAGAAAATGTGGGACTTTATAAAAAGATGATTTCTTCCTAACTTTATTTTATCTAGAGAGTAGAAAATTCTGCCTAAGGCTTTACGGCAAACATTCGTAAGTTAAAGTAATATCCAACAAAGCTCTTTCTCACCAGTAACTATCTCACTCGCGTTTTTTTATTTTATTTATTTATTTATTTTTTTTTTTTTAACTCGACGCTTAAACGGATTACATGTTTATTAATTTCCATACTGTATTTGTATATGTCAGGATGTTACGCCTCAATCAACAATTTGCAAGAATGATTTATCATTCTACTCGTATGTTTAAATTTTCCAGCAAAATTCAATACTCATTCCAGTAAATTCAGTAATAATCATAACCGTAAATTCCAACGTGAGAACAATAAGTGTCGAAATATAACACATAAAACTTATTCAAATCCGATAGGTAGCAAACGAACCCTATTGCATGTACGCTCATATTCATAATTAAGAGAATTTGCATATTTTGTCGAATTTCATGAAAAATACTGGGCGAAAGGTAAAACTAATACTTCGAAACAAAGATGCAAATCTTTAGTGTCTAATAGTAAGCGTACACCTCGCCGAATATCTTGGTGTTTTTTTGCAACATTCGGTGAAATTCAAAAGCAAACAGTAAAAATTAGTAACCACCAACATTTGGATGATGAAAGAGGTGGCGAATCATGGGGAGACTGGAAGCAGGGCAATCTCAAGTGCAGATTTCTAGAGACTTTAATGTAATGCGCATCGTCGAGTCCAACTTATAAAAACAGTTTACGGAGACTGAATCCATAGACAGAAAGCCTGGACAAGGTCGTCAAAGAGCCACGACGGCCAATGAAGATCGCTATTTGTCCATTACAACGAAGCGTAACAGGAGTGCAACAGCTTCTCAGCTCTCACGTCCACGGGAAGACGAGTTTCAAGGGTTACTGTTTCCAGAAGGCTACATAAGAGAAGGCTGTTTGCAAGAAGACCTGATGTATGCGTCCCGCTCAATCCTGAGACCTGATGTATGCGCCCCGCTCAATCCTGCACGCAGGAGAGCCGGTTTAGCATGGTGCATTGATCATAAACTTTGGACCAGGCATCAGTGGGGGCCGGCCATTCTATTCACGAATGAGTCTCGGTTCAGCCTAAACACCGATCCTCGACATACTTTCATCTGGAGAGAACCAGGTAACCGCTACCTGCTCTCCAATGTCCGAGAAAGGGACGACTATGACAGCGGAGGTTTGATGGTCTGGTCAGGTATCATGTTGGATGGGCGCACATCCCTCCATGTGTTTGGCAGAGGATCTGTGACTTGTGTGAGGTATAGGGATGAGATCTGGGAGTTTTGTGTTTGCCTTTTCAAGGGTGCAATTGGTTTTGATTTCATTTTAATAGACAAGAACCCAATATAGAGCTTATCTGGTCGACAAATTTTTGGAAAGTGAGGAAGTTCGCCGGATGGATTGACCAGACAGATCTCTAGACCTAAACCCTACAGAGCATGTCTGGAATGCTCTGAGGAGGACAATTTCACTTCTCAGAACCACCCAGGACCTCAAAACAGCATTGCCAGAGGAGTGGTAGCGACTGCCATAGGGACTCATAAACTGCCTGATTTTTAGTATGAATTCACGTTGTGAGGTGTATAACTGTAAGAAGTGACCATACCCCTATTAATCCATTTTTTTTCAATATTGTAAGCTCTATTTTATACCTTCCGACGCTGATGAGTCTTACGCGCGATCATGTGTGTGTATTATAACTGTTGAATGGTTATTTTTTTATACTTTATCATCCTATGTACATACCTAATTCCATTAAAATCTGTCTGGTAGTTCTGGAGATAATCTACCAAATTTGAAATTTCTCTTAATTTTGAACATGAGTGTATGACATTGCGAGACGAATGCAAACAATACAGGGCCATCGAAAGAGATTGTCGGAATACTGCAACCTGGTCCAAGATGTGTGACCGCACGGACGCTTAGCCGAAAGGGGTGTCAACTGGTAAAAGAAATAAAAAATAACTTTAGGTTTAGTGGATTTTTTCTTTTTCTTTTTTTACATTTTTAATAGTCAGGCTGAAGTCTGCTGGGGAGACAGTCTCTTTGTGTTTAAATAAGAATTCAAAGGCACCAAATTCTTACGCGTAGATCTTATGAGAAACTTCGGCATTCTTTATATGAGACAGTTGTCGGGAAAATTTATTTTTTACTTTGTAGTGAACTACAACTACAACTACTTGTTTTAAATATAATGACTACAAACTACTTTTCAAAATTAGTCACTACTTCGCTACTTTTAGATTTTGTCAACTTGAAATTGAGGACAGCGATTAAGTAATACAATAGCCCTTCGTTTTATCGCTTTTGACAGGATACAATCAAATAAATGCGATAAAACAGAGAGCATTAGAAATTAAGAAAAATAACATACAAGAAAATGTTTTGTGTTATTCTCTAACAGGTCAGTTTAAGCACATATTTCTAATTATATGCTGAGCGGGGCAATTCAATATTAATCTTTTCTATCATAATATAAAAAATTAATAAATCTGTAAATAAAGCAATTCCAAAAGAAGAAACTCGGCATTAAAACATGAAGGTCTAATAATGAGTAAGTAGACAAATGTTTATAGCAAAAAAATTAATTTCTTTGATTTGGATTTTGCCACTTGTATTTATCAGAAAGTGTCAATGGAAAAATACATGACGTCATACGTTGTGTTACTAAACGCTGCAGCTGAGATGCTGAAATTCACAAATTGTTGCACAGAATACATTTTGCGCAAAAAAGCAAGTTATGACAAGAAAAATGCTCCTCCCCCGAAGTAGCGTTAAAAGTAGCGTCAGTGCTCGCTACAAATTACTGATTTTTTGTATCGCGCTACTCGCTACATTAGAATAATAAAATCTTAACCATACGGAAATAATTTCTGTGTTGAAATGTAGTTAAAGGAGATATAAGATTTTCTTCTGCCCATTAGATGACATTCCTAGTACATGTCGTAGCGCATAGGCGGTTTTCTAATTGCAGTTATTATTTCAGCCTGAGTTGTGAAAAAAACAAACAAAAAAAAACATAATTTATGTTGTATGTATAATTTAAATCGATTGTTGCAATACAACGTGAATGACAAACGTTACATCCAGGGAATAGTCTGTAGATGATAAAGCTATGAATCGATGGAAATAAATGAAATAACTCAAAGATACCGGTACCGGAAGTGTAGCAAAAAATACATATACAGGGCGACCGATCAAGCATTTCAGAAGAAAATGTCGAACGCATAAGACAGTCTTGTGTTAGATGTCCTGCAAATTCGGTTGCTTGTCGAAATTTAGAATTTTGGCTATTCCAAACACTACCATTCAAAACGTCCTGCATAGGAATGTACGGTTTTATGCCTAAAAGATTCAACTTAGGCTTAAGATTAAACCTGAAGATAGAACTAAACGAGTTTAATTTGCGATTTCTAGGCTGGAGGAAATTTAGGATGATGTTGGTAATGAAAGCTTCTTAAATCGTATTCTTTTCACAAATAAGATGACATTTCATATCAATGGGTGTGTCAATCGGCATAATTGCTGTATTTGTGATCACATCAATAAAAGGAAATCCTCCAGTACGTTTGTGACTCCCCAAAAGTTAATGTTTGATGTGGCCTGCGCTAAGATTTCATTTTTGGGCGTTTCTTCTTCACAGAGAGCAGCATTACCGGAGAAAATTATCTCAATTTTCTGCAAAATTATGCCTTTCCACAAATTGAAGCTTTGGAAACTTTATCTGCGTATATATTTTTTTAATGTAGGACGGAACTTCTCCTGATTTCTCCCTATCTGTGCGTAAAGGCTTAAATGAGAAGTTCTTCAATTCATGGATTGGATACAATGGCCCAATTCCATGGCCTCCACGAAGCCCCGTTTTTAACCACTGGACTTTTTATTCTGAGGATACATTAAAAATATTGTGTACAGTGAAGAAATTATTGGCATCAACTACCTAAAATGTGAAATCATAACAGCAATTCAAATTGTAATTCCAGAGATGCTTCAAAAGACACGGAGGGAACTCGACTATGGTATTAAGGTGTGTCGGGCTACTAATAGTTAACATCTTGACCTATTGAAATATACTGCAATGTATACAAAACTTTGTATTTTTCTTAAATTTTAGTACTAAATTTGTGTGCATATGTGTTATTTTGCGTATCTCGATTTTGTAATCCCGACATTCCTTTTCGATGATTCTGTATATAGTAGTTTACGTACATTTAAGGTAATAGCAAAATAAAAAAGAAATATTATGAATTGCATTTTCAGAATAAGTAGTTTTATTTGTTTCAGTTGTGTACATTTTTTAATCCTTCATATCTGGAGCCCATTCCGATAGTTATAATATACGCTTATAAAAAAACTTATTTTAAGCTAATTACAAGCTTCACCATTTATCTAATCTGTTGTGGATTAGAACAGACATCAAATATTTGAACTCTATGCACTGTTGCCATTTCTAGTGGGGACGCATACAATTTTCTGATCTATTGTGCATTAGAATGGGCATCGAATGTTTGTAATCCAAACACTGTTGCCAGCTCTAATGGAAAGTTATAAATATCTGACCTGTTGTGCATTGGAATGAACTTAGATAATTTGTTAACAATGTTCTTGTTATCTCTTAGGGGTGATGTATAGCTGCCAACCTTTCGGTTTTTACAAGTAAAATAAACATAATTTGAACCAGAAAAATTATTTAATGAAATGTTTCTCCTTTCTATGTTGTTATTAATTAAATACTTTAATTAAATTAAATTTCTGTTTTTATTTGATTAAAAAAAAATAAAAAAATGAAGGTTGTCTTCGGTGATGCATACAAGTATGTTAAAAGAAACAGGAAAACCTTATACAGTACTAGACATACAACAGACATAGTGCAGATAAGTACAGTGCTGTTGCAACGTAGGATATTTAATTTTCGAATAATTTAAATTAATAAAGTGCATTTAATTATCTTGAGTGTTTAAACAAGCGTATGAAATAATATGTTGAGGATTTCAATAAAGATTTATAGCAACAGACCGCAATGATCCCATACGTGCGTTGGGATATACGTACAATACAATTTGCATAAAATAATCTTGTGAAGAGAAATGTGTTATTTGCATGTTCCTTATTCTTCATAGCACCGATAAAATTTAGTTTAGTTATAAAATTCACTTTTAGAAATTTTCACCAATAGATGGAAATGCACCCGAATTCTGTTGTACAACCCTGTATATTATCTAAAAACTTTTGTATATAACACTCATTAAGCTAAAATTTAATTCAGGTATAAAACGCATAACATAACACAACTTAAAATACATTTCCAGACATTACCAACCCTAAACGGCAGTGTATCTTGTTCTTTGCGTAGACCTATATATGAATGTATTTATATTACGCAAACTTCTATTAGTATATCCTAATCCTAATAATAATATTATAAATCTGATTGTGTGCAAATGTTAGGCTGAAGCCAGCGTCAAAATGGAGCATTTAATGATCCTGTATCTTTGCATATACGCTGATAATAACCCTGAAATGAACATAGGCTGGTTTTTGTTCATTTTATTCAAATATTTTTCTTAATAATTCAAAATTTCGTTATTTTCATAGAGAATAAATGGACATTTTCCCATAACCATTTTATTTTATCGTTGCTAAGGCTTTGATCGTTGCCAATAAATAAAAACGTGGAAAAAAAAATTCCTCTACAATTAATTTTCAATTGAACGATTTTCACGTGAAAAATGAAAATGAAAAAGAATTCAAAAGAAGATGAATTTCCGTGTTATTTGAAACAAAAATATGGAGTGTTTGTTATTATACATGAAGTATATGAATATCGGTTACATTAAAAAGATCTTTTTCTGTCAAAAAACTGCATTATAATTAGAAGGAAAAATGAACAATAATTATATTCTTAAAAATAGATTTCGCTTGGACCATGGAACTATGAAAAAGATCCTCCTCGGCTTGGACAAATATGACGTCATAAATAAAACATGTATTTCGAAATAGTCGTAATAATACAAGGAGCAGGAATATCAATGTATAATGAAAGTAGATAGATAATTGACGTAATATTTAAGATCAAAAACTGAAATATTTTTTATCGATACTGAGTAATAATTAGCTTGAGTACCAATTACATACAAATGTGAGTTTTCCGCTAAAATTTACGTCCTGATTGCCAAAAAAAGAAAATTAACAAGAATTATGGCATTAAAAAGAGATTTCTCTGAGGAAAATGTAACGTCATATTTGAAATAAAACGGGAATTTTCAAATGTGTTTTACAAGGAGCGGGAATTAATTCCGTACATTAATAATACAAGGATCAGTAAGTATAGAAAGTAGATTAGTTTCACGACATATTTAAAACGAAAAATTGAAATGTTTTTTATCTATACCGATTATTAAGCATGAATATCAGTTACATATAGATGAGAGTTTTTTGCCAAAAACCACACCATGATTATTAGGAAAAGAAAAATAAATACGAATCTATCATATTAAAATCTGACCGCCTGTTTGTATTTCGCAACTACTCTTTTCAGATTGTCGAACGCAACGCGATTTACTTAACACCGGTTATCAGTCATCCGAGGATGTCATAAACTCAGAATTAAAAAAAAAAATATTTAAATTCCGAGATATTATTTATTTATTTATTTATTTATTTATTTGCAAATTTTAACGAAGTTTCTCTAAAAATGGTAACTAAATTATTCCATTTTTGTGGATAAAAAGAAGAAATAAAACGGATTAATATATTTTTTCTCATTAAAACTGAAAAAAAAAAGAATTTATTTTCAATTTGAATAGATGGTGAAAGAAAAAAAAATCTTTATTACATTAAAATTTTTGAAAAAACGTATTTTCACATATTCAAACTTCATGAATCAATTTATTCTGGAGAACAAAAATCGTCCGTCAACATATTTTCATTTAGAAATAAAGATTTTTTTTCAGTTATAGATTAAATCAAGGAGGCAAATTTAAGCTCCTTGCATTTAGGTCTACAATAATTGCTCCCTATTCACAAGAATTGAATTTAATGAAAAAGAATATACTATTTCCATTATCTTTGAAGGATTGCTATTAAAACGTTTCACAAAAGCGTTAAAAGTAAAATGGTTTACCAGGTAAACTTGACATATGTTCTTATATATTTCGCCGATTTATACGATTTTATTTGGCCCGCTTTTTTTCATTGGTTGCAGTATCTTTTTCGTGATTATTTGTCACAAAATTTCACTTTTTAAAACTTAGTTATGTCAAGGCATCTATAACATAGAAATACTGTATTATCTCCTATGGAATGTGATAAAGAGTTAGTTAATTATTTCCGTTTCTAATTATCGGGAATGAAATATTTTGCTTAATTAATGCATTTATTCTTCTTTTAATGATACGTGAACGAAGTCACGGGTAACAACTAGTTAACTATAGTTCAGCAGGAAAATGCATAACACAATTAAAATTTACTCTTAAGCAATTCACTCCGATAGTCTGTAAAACTTACGAATTCCTTTGTGTAGCTCTGTATATGATCAACAGAATTTATATACACCACGTACTATGCAAATATTTAGTTAAACTTAAGAACAATAACCAAAGCTGAAAATGCACTTCTAGCAATTATTGTTCATAGACAGTGCTGTAACCGAATTATTTTGTGTGTCTCTGTAAATGAACGTTAAAAGTAATGCACACCATACTTTTCAGTAGGTAAGTTATAATGCACCTCAGTAATGCATATAAATTGAGCATAAATGAACTAGTGTTACATCATTAAAATAATTGCAAACGATGTTTCCCCGTAGACCATTATGTAACAGAATTCTTTTGTGTGACCCTGTAAAGGCATTATAAATGCTTTGCACACCATGTTCTGCAGTAAGCATTTTTTAATTCCCTTCATAAATGAATATCAATTTCATTATGTTTGAAGTGGTGTAACATCATCAAAATGCGCTCGAAACGATTTTTCCCATTGATCGTAATGTAACGGAATATTTTTGACTGTACCTGTAAACGAAATATAAATTCTACATACTTCATTCCCAATAGCGATCGTGCTACAGTAAACGTGAATAACACATAAAATTTACAGGGCAATCCGAGTATATTTACAAAAGTTAGAACACGGGCAGACAGCCAGACAAACCGAAGTCATAAACACTTTTTAATTGTGTTGGAAAGTGTTAAAAAGAATGCCTAAAAGAGTTGCAGTGAGGAAATAGATTATCTTTTATGGACAAACATAAAATGTATGTGTAAAGATAAAAAGCAATTTAAAGAAGAGAATGAACAATAAGATAATTTTACGCATAGCTCTTTGAAGTCTTCAAAAAAGAGTCTCTTCTTAAGTTCAAATTAAAATAAGAGAGTAAATAAGTTACCGCTGCAATAAGTTGTGCATACTGCAGCGGTCACAATAGCCTCTTTTTTTTTTTTTTTTTTTTTTTTTTTTTTTTAAATCTTAAATTTTTTTTGGAAAACTCCAAAGAATATCTGTATTGTGTTTTTTGACATTTTTGTATCTGAAACTAATAATATAAATATTGATTAGTAAATATCTCATTAGGAGGACATGTTAGTATTTAGATTATCCGAAAGCCATATTTAGATTCTTTTTCCATTGAATATCTATTTATCTAGAAACATAATATCCAAAAAACTTTCGGTAGATTATAGGATTGCTATAATTAAACAATTTTAGTATACATATTTTTTTTTTTAAATTCAGGAATACGGAAATAATAACACCCCATTTTAAAAAGGACGTAATCACTACGGCAATCTATAGAATCATTACCTATCGTGATATATCATTGAATTAATTACGTATGATACGATATAATAGAATGAAGAATGTGACTATAACTTAGTCATAGAGGTTATAAAATGTCATATACGTCATGTATGACTATAACGTGATATCTGTCAGATATCTTGACGACACATCTGGGTCGCTTGACAATTAATCCTCGGAAACTGCTATAACACCGAAGTCCAATTAATAAAAAAAATCCGAATTACTTAATAAATAGTTTTATTAATATCTTTTTAAGTTTTGATTCGATTTTCAAAAAATTTGAAATGACTCGACAAAATTCTGCAACAATTATATATATTAAATTTCAAACCATTCTGTTGCGTAGTTTTTGCACTGTTATATACGGACAGACAGACGGACTAGACGACGACTATAGCTGCTACGTATTAATATAATTACGAATGCACTTAAAAAGAGGCTCTAATCGATAGATTTATATATAAAAATGTTACTTGAAAATTTGCGTCTATAGTAGAACTTATTCATTGTTTGGGGACACAAAATAAAAATCCTGACATATACGAATAAGCAATATATCGGGGGATTACTATATAAGTTAGATAACGTATACTCGCTATATTCATATGAAAAGCTTTGAAATCAAATATCTCTGTCTGAAATATTCGTTGTAAATCAACTGAACCTTAAAAAATATAAGAATCGCTCTATTTTAAAAGATTTTTTATTTAACTATCATGACTCACCTTTCTCTCTTTTTATTTTCGATCATCCTCCTATTTTACAATGAGATATATTATCTCAGAGTCAGAATAATATTTTTGTAATACGAAAATAAATATGCATTGGAAAATGAAATTGATCTCTATGAATTCTACAAATACCCGAGATAAAAGGGAAGAAAAAGTAATATTTACTGCTATTCGGCCACTTCAAAAAGTATTCTAAATTCTGCATTCGATTTGGAATGGAAAAGTAAGAAAAAAAAATTGAACTCCATTGTGAATGGCTAGAAAATCTATTGAATCTATATCACAAACGGCGTACAATACTACCTTTACATAAAATAAACCTTTTCCTTTTTCCAATTGGTTTTAGATATATGATGCTATAAGATATTATAGTAAAATTTACGACAGGTTTTAAAAGTTTTTCCCAGTTTTTTATCTCGCTGTGAATCTCGGACTATATTTGAAGGCATTAGTCAGATTACATAATCTTTTTTCCATTATCTAAATCTATATGCAAAGAACATTTTCTCTCTTGGGAAAATGCGTGACTTTATAAAAGAATGATTTTACCATATTACCTTCTTTCCTCAGAAAATTAGAAGTTATGCCTAAGTCTTTATGGAAAAATATTTGTAAGTTAAAGTAATATTGAGCATCTATCACTAGTACTACTCTATTATTTTGCTTAAGATTTCTTTAATGCTAAGCAAATTTTTGAACAAATCTTTTTAACTTTTAGAGACAAATGGCATGTAAATAATGTTGCATAATTAATTCTGTTTGTTTTGTAACTCATGTACAGTTGTAATCATAAAAAAAGATTTGGCAATTTATACCCTGTGCCCGGCTAACAGAAAAATGCCTCAAAATTAATTTATAATTAAATTTTAAAATATTAAAATATTGTATTGCCATCAGAGACACACTTGTATATATATATATATATTTTATAATTCTAGCCTATCAGGAAGGGAGTGAAAAATCGAAATTAAAGTTCCATCTTTACATACACGAACCAAGTTAAGTTGAATAAAAGTGTGTGAAAAATGCTTCACCTTCAACCAATACCAATACTGATATTGGTCATTGTCACGAAAAGGTACATTTTACGGTCCTGAAGGGACAAAATATTAGGATATGTAGTATTTTTTTTTATATTTTCATTCATATGTATATTTAAGTTTTAAGTAAGCTATTAAATACATTTTTGACAAAATAATGTTAATATTTAATCTTTAATCTTTTAATGAATATAAGTCAAAAGTCCCCTCCATTATTGCCCCTACATCTAAAACACAATGTTCATTTCACTGACGTTTAAACAATTTAACTTTTTCTTTACAGTTTTTTTCTATAATAACTAGTTAAAAGTCTTCAGTTAAGTTCTAACTTAATATATGTTAAATGGTTTTATTTTTATTAAGGAATTGACTTATAAAATTTGTCCCTAGCCAGAAAATATGTGGCATGTAAAAAAAAAAAAAAAAAAAAAAAAAAAAAAAACATACAGCTGTCTGAATGCTTCATATACGGATTCTTTTCTTCAACACACAAAAAAAAAAAAAATCAAGCGTTATGCATAGATTATATATAATTCTACAGTAGAGTCATGAGCGGGTCTTGTTGTACCCGACCCAAACTCAAAAATTCTGCTTAAATTCACCCTGAAATCTGACCCGAACTCGATACACTTCAATCCGTAACTGAAACATTCACACCCAAACTTGAAGTGAAAGAAAATTAATCCATATTTTAATACAATTATATTTTAATATCAATTTTATCTTTTTTGTATAAAAATGAACATAAATATTCATAAATATTCAAGTTTATTTTTCAATTGAAAAATATTCACGACTTTATTTTGAAAAATCTGTTAAACCAGAACTCGGGCCGAAAGAATCAAAACTCAACCCAAAACCGGACACGACTCGCAACGGGAGTTCTCTTCTACCGTTCTCACATGGAATGTATCGGATCAATTATTATTTTTTCTATTTTTTTTTTAGTTACTGAATGTCTAAATAAGACAAATATATGCAATTTTAATATTTTTGTTTTAATTAAGTTTTTATAGTATATCACACTGCAGTGTGCATTAGGTACTGGTGAAATAATTCTTTCAAAACTTTTCACACTTCTAAAACTGTTAAACTAACAATAAATCGGGAAAAAATATCAGTACTCACTTTTTACAAATCTTGTTAAACATATAATACAAGAATTATTTTTTCAAAAGCAAAACTGACTTTGTTTCTAATTCATTATACTTACATATTGTTGCAAAATTTCTCAAATAGAAAAATTCAACAATAAATAGATATATAGCAATCGGTGCATTTTTCCGGGAGTTGTCAATTATTTGAGTTAAAGCTTTAAATTAATGAAGTTTTTCCAAAAACAAATTTGTTCTAATCATCACATTTTGACGAAATTCAAATGGGACAACCAGGGTGCCTTACACTTTTAAACAAACAAAAAATTATCAAAATCTGTGCATATTAAATAAAATTATGCGTGAACAAGACCAAAACATACATACATACAAGTCGAATTGATAACTTCCTCCTTTTTTTGAAGTCGGTTAAAAAATTAGGCAACGTCAAAGTGTCACAAGTCAAAAAGGCACGAGGAAGTTTAGAAATTTATAAAAACATGAACAATTTCATTAGTCCCCCAAGAAGCCATTAAATGGGCCTGAACTTGCCTGTTGTGAAAAAGCAAAAAAGAATCAACTTTCAAGAAAATATTTGATTAATATTATTTAATTATGCTAAACTTGAACTTTTTTATTCATAGAAGTTATCACATACTTAAATCACGCTCTGAATTTCCCATAAGTTATTTACTTAAGTAAGATAAATAAGCCTGTCTTAGAAAAAAAAGTTTTTGTCGATACTTCTGAGGTTCAAACCATGTGACATATAATAGTGTTAGTACACTATATTGCCAACGATGATTGGTCACTTGCGATTTTAGATGTTTTGTTAAATATCTGGAAAGATACATGATGAATTATCCTGAAACTTCCGGAGTGTAAACAACATGATTGACGTCATATATTTTTGCGAAGGTTTTTTCCCGAAACTCCATAAGGGGCCGTCAACAAATTGAAGAAAAACGAATATATTTTGGATAACCCTGTAAAAACTAATATTGCAAAAGCATTCAAACTGTAGATTATGATTAAGTGGTTTATTGTAATAATTTGAGTTCATTTTTATGAAGATAGCATGTATACTCGAAGAGAAATTGAGGTTTTTATAAAAACAGTCCCAAATTTTACCAAGTTTTTTGCTTATAATTTGCAGAGTTTTTAATATAAAAACAAATTATTTTCAGAAAATATGACAAACAAAATTGTACACAACACCCTGCAATCAGAATTAAAAATAATATAAATTGTATGAAAAATGAGCAGGTTTACTAAATATTGTTTCAGTGCGCATGCGCGAATTCAATCAAAATATACTGTGCATAATATATTAGCTAAATATATAGACCAACTTTTATGAAAGTCTCAAAAACATAGCTTGAAAATTCTGATAGTAATCGTCGATAGAATTAGCTCGAATTTCGCTGTTCCCAAAAGGAAGAAAAAAGATGAGGGGTTGTATCAAATATAGAATGAGAGACACTTCATTCTTATTATGTCAACTTTCATTGCCGAAACGTCAGTGAAGGCTTACTGTTGAGACCCGAAAAGTTTTTGGTTTCTGTCTGTCTGTCTGTCTGTCTGTTTGTCTGTCTGTTTGTCTGTCTGTCTGTTCCGCGATAACTGCCGTAAAAATGATCCGATTAGTTTGATTTTTGGTAGGTATATTGGTGAGATACCCGGAATTAGCTGTATAGTTTTTAGTTACATTTGGTTCATTCGTTCGGAAAATATAGAACATTTCTTTTTTGATCATAATGATTTCCTATGGGATTTCAGACGATTTTGAATTTTTTCAGTCGTTGAAAATAAAATGTCGCATTTGATTAATGTATTTAAACGGTAAGCTATGAAGGCTAAAATTTATCAAGTCAGGTCTTAAATTATTCAAATTAATTTGAAATTTTGTTAATACATTCGTCAGATTTTTTAAATTAGGTGTATAATTTTTGGTGCAATTTTATACATCTGTTCTAATAATATAATACATTTTATTCTATCATTTTCTGCAAATTTTAAAATGCATTTATTTTTATTTACCTCTTTAATTTAACCGTAACCTAGCAACTAAATTTTAAAGAATATCAAAATAATAAAATTCAAATAATTCAGACTATTTTGCTACAATATTTTATTGGGTGCTTTTAATATTTTATTGAGAGATTTTAGTATGCTATTGCCATCGAGTTGGATCAAGATGTACGTATGTAAAATAAATATTATAGAATGACCATCAAAACTGTTTTTCCGAAACAAAAATTGTAATAACACTAGATTTCTGCAATAGATATAAGTGAAATACAGTAGATTCAGTTTACATTTCCATAAGTTGCTTTTGTACACGAGATATTATTCAACTTATCTATCAGATGCGAGTGTTTCGTGGTTGGCACGTAAGTAAATATTGCTATTTAGGTACTAGGATAGCATGAAATTATTTTCTGAATTTTTGCTTATCCTAATAAAACCACTGAGTAGAACGAAATCCAAGATATACTAGAATCATTCACACAAACAATAGGAAATCACGAATATAAATTTAATAAGATTACGGAAAACATTTCTTTTTAGGTCATAATGCTTTCCTATGGGAATTCAGACGATTTTGAAAATTTTCATCCATTGAAATAAAATGGCGCATTTGATTAATGTATTTAATGTGTAAGTTATGAAGGCTAAAATTTATCAAGTCAGGTCTTAAATTATTCAAATTAATTTGAAATTTTGTTATTACATTCGTCAGATTTTTTAAATTAGGTGTACAATGTTTGGTGCAATTTTATACATCTTCTCTAATAATATAATACATTTTATTCTATCATTTTTTACAAAAATTTCCAGTGCATTTTTTTTCTCTCTTTCAATAAATGGTTGCTAAGCAACTATATTTCAAAGAATATCAACAAAGGAAAATTCAAGTGGATCGCATTATTTTTACGCGAAGTTTTATTAAAAATTGCCAATTTTCGGGTTTTAAGTTTTTAATGTGCTTTTTTTTTAATGAAATAGATGAGAATTTATTTTAAGTACTAAAAAATGATTACCAAATCGGTTTTCCAAATGAAAATAATAAAAACGTTGAATGCGTAAATTGAATATAGGTCAAATAAGAGGAATTTAAATTTGTATAAGTATAATTATACACGAAATTTTATTCAACTTCAGAAACATATGATGTTTAGTAGTTGAAATATAATTATTCTTTTAAGGATAGGATAAAATCTCTTGTACAAAGATATGGTTATTCTAATGAAATGAAAATTGCAAATACATTCAGACATATACTCAAGAAATAAAATAGCACAATTACTGGAAATTGAGAATAGAATATTAAAGCGACAACGGGGGGTTCAGGGGGGCGGAGCCCCCCTGAAATAATGTATTGTTATTCTGAAAAAATACAGTAACAAGTAGTTTATCCTATCATTGCATAACATTGTGTTTAAGGGGATACTTCTAAAATTTCCGAAACTTTCGATAAATTTATATTCTTATCAATGTATAAATAACTTAAAAAGATTGAATTTTAGTGTGTCAAATATTTTTCAGATAATGTTAAAAATTAGTAAGATTAATGAACAATGATATTTTGAGCTGACGTTGAGGCCTCTGATCTGTAGATTTACTAGTTGCCGAAACGTCAGTTGAGGCTTACTGTGGAGACCCGAAAAGTTTTTGGTTTCTGTCTGTCTGTCTGTCTGTCTGTTTGTCTGTTCCGCGATAACTGCCGCAGAAATGATCCGATTAGGTGGATTTTTGGTAGGTATGTTGGTGAGGTACCCGTAATTAGCTGTATAGTTTTTAGTTACGTTTGGTTCATTCGGTCGGAAAATATAAAACATTTCTTTTTAGGTCATAATGCTTTCCTATGGGAAGTCAGACGATTTTGAAAATTTTCATCCATTGAAATAAAATGGTGCATTTGGTTAATGTATTTAATGTGTAAGTTATGAAGGCTAAAATTTATCAAGTCAGGTCTTAAATTATTCAAATTAATTTGAAATTTTGTTAATACATTCGTCAGATTTTTTAAATTAGGTGTACAATGTTTGGTGCAATTTTATACATCTGTTCTAATAATATAATACATTTTATTCTATCATTTTTTGCAAATTTTAAAATGTTTTTATTTTTATTTTCCTCTTTAATTTAATCGTAACCTAGCAACTACATTTTAAAGAGTATCAAAATAATAAAATTCAAATAACTCAAACTATTTTGCTACAATATTTTATTCGCAAAATAAAATAGTTTTGAGTGATTTTAATATTTTATTGAAATAAATGAGAATTTATTTTGAAACAAGTTACCTTTTAACTACTATTGATAACCGAAACATTTTTACATGAGATATTCATTTTCTGGAAGAGATATGGATTTTTCGTGGTTCAAAATTAGTATTACTACTTTTAAAATAGGATATAATATCTCGAACAACGAGATGGTTAATCTAAAGAAATTAGCTTAGTAAAACGCATCTATACAGCCTGAAATAGCACTATTACTGGAAACTGAGATCATACAAAGTTATCACAAAAAATACTTTATAGCGCCAAACCACGGTTGCTATTTAGTGAATTGGCAGTGGGCACGATTATGAATGATTACCCAATAAGTTTAATAGTTTCTAAATAAGCCTATTTTGGGGAGATTTTAGTATGCTATTGCCATCGAGTTAGATCAGGATGTACTTAGGTAAAAAGAAATATTATAGAATGGCCATCAAAACTGTTTTCCGAAACAAAAGTTGTAATAGCACTAGATTTCTGAAATAGATATAAGTGAAAAGATTCAGTTTATATTTCCATAAGTTGCTTTTGTACACGAGATATTATTCAACCTATTTATCAGATGCGAGTTTTTCGTGGTTGTCAGGTAAGTAAATATTGCTATTTAGGCATTAGGATAACATGAAATTATTTTCGAAATTTTTGCTTATTCTAATAAAACCACTGTGTAGAACGAAATCCAAGATATACTAGAATCATTCACACAATCAATAGTAAATCACTAATATAAATTTGTTAAGATTAGGGGGGGGGGGGGGTCAGGGGTAGCTCTGCCCCCTGAAGAAATGTATTTTTTTTTAATCTAAAACATAGAATAAGAAGTTCATAAGAATGTCAGAATATTATTGCATAAACTGTGTTTAATTAAACGTTTCTAATTTCTGAAACCTTCAAATTATTTTAAAAGCGTATAAATATGTATGTAGTAATTTAAAAAATTTAATTTGCGGATTGTAAGGTGTTAAATATTATGAAAAGTGAGATAAAAAAAAAAACATTGACTTTCATTAGCTGACGTTGAGGCTCCTGATCTGTAGATTTACTAGTAAGCTAGTATATTTGGATACAACCCCTCATCTTTTTGCTTCCTTTTGGGAACACCGAAATTCGAGCTTATTCTATCGACGATTACTGTCAGAATTTTCAAGCTATGTTTTTGAGAATTTCATAAAAGTTGGTCTATACATTTAGCTAATATATTATGCACAGTATATTTTGATTGAATTCGCGCATGCGCAGTGAAACAATATTTAGTAAACCTGCTCATTTTTTATACAATTTTTATTATTTTTTAATTCTGATTGCAAGGTATTGTGTACAATTGTGTTTGCCATATTTTCTGAAAATAACTTGTTTTTATATTAAAAACTCTGCAAATTATAAGCAAAAAACTTGGTAAAATTTGGGACTGTTTTTATAAAAACGTGAATTTCTCTTCGAGTATACATGCTATCTTCATAAAAATGAAACCAAATTATTACAATAAGCCACTTAACCATAATCTACAGCTTGAATGCTTTTTGCAACATTAGTTTTTACAGGGTTATCCAAAAGATATTCGTTTTACTTCAATTTGTTGACGGTCCCTTATGTGGTTTCGGGAAAAAAATCTACGCGGAAATATATGACGTCAATCCTGTTGTTTGCACTCCGGAAGTTTCAGGATAATTCCTCATGTATCTTTCCAGATATTTAGCAAAACGTCTAAAATCGCAAGTGACCAATCATCATTGGCAATATAGTGTATATACACTCTTACTGAGGCAAATAATCTTAAGGACCTTTTTATAAGTATTTGTCCAGTTCAATAAAAGGAGATGACAAATTTTTATGTATGATTTCCAAAACTCGCTAAACGCTTTAATACTCTTCATTTTTGCCCAATTCTTGCAATATAAATTAAACTCACAATAAAATAAAACTTTAATGTGCTATTTGGAACAGAGAATATCAAATATATAATGGATAATTGAATATGTATACTTAAGAAATTGAATAGAGAAAGGAAATTAGCAACCGGCATATGTGTTAATCTATTTATTGTAATAAAATAAAAAGTACAGAAAACTGTCACTAGAAAATATATCTGAAAATATTTTACTACGATTTGAAAATTTTTGCAGCGTATGACAGCCTTGCGTCAGTTACTTCAAATCGAGGTACATAACAGTCCGCTTGAGATGGTTAGAACGAAATGAAGAAACAAAGTGTTCCACTTTGTCGGCTTCAGTAGTGCAATGTAGCCAACGTAAGTGGTATCCCCCTAGATTTAGAGGAAATTTGTGGCTGGAGATTTTTTAGGGGCAGAATTTGTTTAGATATATTTTTAAGGGGGGAAATGAGAGTTCACTCTTAGGTAGAAATGGAATTAGATTTTCTCATTTATTCTGCTTTTTTAAATTTTTTTGTTAAAGTAATTCACATGTTGCAACAAATGTTTCTGATTTCTTGACGTTTATGTGAGACATGATTTGTAATCAGTTAATTATTTATTTAGTGAACTTGCTGAAGCCATTGCAATGTATGTAATTAAACGTGCAAAATTTAAATTAGATAACTAGTTTCTTAATTAATATTTTAAAAACTTTTATAATTTTAATATTTCTTTATTATTAAGTATGCATTAATTATATACAAAGTTGATAGAAGAAACCAGAAGTATATATTAGGTTAATGCGAAAAAACCGAAATATCTATTTCCGATTCGCTATAGAAAAGTTGCCTTTGTCATTGATAAAAAAGATAAAAAAAGGATTTTGAATTCGGATAATATTTTCCCGATCGCGCATGCAGCCTAAAATTGCCAAAAAATGACGAATTTAACAATCCCCCCCCCCCATTTTTGAAGTATTAAGAAGCTCTTGAAATTATTATAGAATATAGAAAGTTCCGCGATGATTCAATATTTACTTTTCTAGAGCTTTCAACGAATTACGTGGTATCCAATAGTTCATATTTCATTCAACCGCTACCTTGGGCGGTTCGTCGCTTGCATGGAGTCATAACGGAAACTCAGAATGTATAGAAAATAATGCTTACTCATTAGAAGACAAACCGCATGTAGCATGCTGTCATGCCTGAATAAAAACGGGTTTTCTCTAGAAAACCTAGACGTTGTTAAATGCCCCGGTACTAGCATTAATACTGGCTAATAAAAATCAATTTTAAATCTATGTTGGACGTCCATAGAAGCGAGTCAACTATTTGCTCTGTTTCATCAAGTTGCCATTCCGCCACTTGTTACAGCACATAGAAAGAGCGACTACGGCACCTAATTGATTTTGAGGACTAATTGGACAACAATTATTCAACGAATCAATAGATTGTACAACTCACGTAGTGGATCGAGATAAAAAAAAAATCTACATATCCGCATTGCAAACAAAACAGGAAACTATCCAAATGAATTTTCTCATCATATTTTGTATTCCAGATGGCTTACAAAAGCCAATACACACCTTAGACTTAATGTGAATACAGCAAGTCCCTAATATGAGCTAAAAGTCATAGTTAATCTTATAACTAAATTTTACATGGCAGTCTGGTTCGAAATTAAAGTAAACAATATCTTTACGGCTGACTCTATTCATTTTTACAGAGACATTGTAACTTCTTGTTATTTGCCTCATAACCTGAAACAAGTTATGGAACCCGTGATCGATCGAAATGCACTCTTTCCTAAAAATGAAAATATATTGGCGACTATGATTTTTACAAAAGCATACATTAAGAGACCTTGTTCTGAGGACATTTTTAAAAACCAGAGAATGTATTTTTTTTATAGAGTACTACTAGAAACTTTGTTACTCTAAATCTCAATTGCAAGGTCTCAGATTAAATTTAACTCATCGATTGGAACTCAGTCAAATTATACTTTAAAACGCAACTGAGGATGATATCAAATTTTTCATACAGTCTGGTAACGTACGAAAATGGAATGTAACAAAGTTAACATGCTAAATTTAGTCTGTGTAAAGATACGGAAAAGTAGTTTCAGAAGCATCATAAAAATCTGTGGATCAGAGTCAAGGGAATCCATATCAATCATAACTAAGGTTTCACAAGAAACGCTTTATAAAGTTAGTTTTGTTAAAAAGATAATTTAAAATGACGATACCGGTGGCTTTAAATATGACAATTTTATGATTACTGAAATTTTTCTACTGGAAGTAAAATGTAATTACTGCATATTTTAGGGTGAAACGCCCAGTAACTTACACTTTAGGGACTCTTTCTTTTTCAAATCACTATTACAAAAATTTTGATCTATTTTATACTTACCTTTGTTTTTGAAAGGATAGTAGAGATATATTAAAAAAAAATATTGTTGACAAAATTTTGAAAAATTATACATTTTATTAATAAAAATTAATTTTATTCATAAATATAATCAAAAACGCCAGTAACTGACACCACCCCTATTTTGAAACACCAATAACTGACACAAAGTGAACCAGTGACTGACACTTTATTTTAAAAGATTAAAATGCTTTTAAAAAACTTTATTCTTTATTATAAAAACAAAATTCATTAATATTTATTATAAAAGGTAGAATTTAGTAAGCTGTACTGTATTATTAGTAATGCAGAGTATATAGTAAGAGAACATAGGAGTAATATTTAGTACTGCATTATTCGTAATGCAGATATCCAATAACTGACATTTATGAACCAACAACTGACATCTGGTGTCAGACACCGGTAAAACAACTTAAATTTTAATGGTGTTTCCTACAAGATAAATTTAATTTATTATTAAGTAATTTTAAACTGTTCAAGTAATAGATTTCAACTTTCTTGAATATAACCGTTAACTAACACCTTTGTCAGAGACTGGTGAAATGAAATTCTAGGAACCAATAACTGGCACCCCCTATTAAGCTAAATTAAATAACTATAAACCCTAAATCCTCCCTAATATATCATTTGCATCTTTAAAGTAATTTCTACAAGTATAATTTTAAGAAAAAAGTTTAGGATAGTTGCAATACAAATAGGTTAGAAAAACACTTCCTTAATTTTAGAAATAAGATGGTTGCTTCAAAATAGCACTTTTTGTATTCTCAAAAGTTTCTTCCTCATTGAATGTATTCTTGTCTCTCTAGTGGTGAATAAATTGACACCAAAATAAAAATAAGTGTCTAAATTATCACTAGACGACATTACTTTGCAGAATTTTACAACAAACTGCTTATTTGAGTTAGATTTTTGCTCAAGTGTCAGTTACTGGTTAGGTGTCAATAACAAGGGGTTTTATCCATATATATTGTAGGTAGATAACACGCTCTGTTCAAGTGTTCTTAGCGGGTTATATAGGAAGAATGTTAGTGGAACTTAAAGTGAAGTAACCATCCTGTGGTGAGTTCTGGGTTGTTTTGTTAATACCGAAAATGATTCATCATGTTTTAAATTTCAAAACAAGCTAAGAGATGCACGCTTTCCCTATGCTGTGTGGAGGTTAGCTGAGAAAAATATCCAACTATACTAATAAAATATAATGCATTTTATTTTAAAAAAAATAGTAAAAAAGTCATATTTTTTATAAAGTTTAAAGTATATGCGCGATTGAAACTGTTATCCTATTTAAAAATTAAAAAAAAAATCTTTTTAACAATGCAACTTATTCAAGCTATAGTGTGTGAATATATTACTGGAATTCCTTTTCTTTTTATTACGATAAAAAACCTTGAAATTCGGCAGTTTTCGACAATCATTCTGAGTTTTCGTTATGACTCGTTTGTTGACTCATTCTGAGTTTTCGTTATGAAAAAACATGGACTCACGTGACTCGTTGCCATCTACTAGAATGGTCTATGCTAGCCACGAACCGCCCTAGGTGGCGGTTGAATGAAATGTGAGCTACCACGTAATTCGTTGAAAGCTCTAGAAAAGTAAATATTGAATCATCACTGAATTTTTTATATTCTATAATAATTTCAAGAGCTTCTTAATACTTCAAGAATCATAACAGAGCTTCAAATGAATAATATATATTAGATTTCTTTTAGAAAAATAAAACAAAAATATTTTCTTTAAAATTCTTTTTTTTTTTTAGCCACACACAGGGTGGCTTATTCTTTCAATCTCTATCATTTTTCATGTTTATGAAAAGTCACAGCAATCCATCGTTGCCACAGATTAATATCGGAAAATGAAACATTTGAAGTTACTTAAAAAATTAATAACTCGAAAAGTAATTGTCACAAAATTGTTTTACAAACTGCGTTAGAATGGTAAAAAATTGTATTTTTCTTGATATAAATTTCAAATCTAATGATTAAGTCGTTTTTCAAATATTAGATTTCAAAAATTACAAAACTTCACAATGGAGTACCGTAGCGAAACTTTTACGCCTAAAAAGATAATGATAAAGGCATTGTGGCTCGACGTGTATCGTGTATACTGGCCATAGCATGAGTAACGAATTATAGTAAACTTATTATTCTGTTAAAATATAAAAGTGAATTATGTATATACATTTTTAAAAAATAAAGAAAAACATTTTATCACAAACATCAACAAAATTTTTTCTTCTATTTGTTCCCTTATTCCAAAGATCTCGTTTTATCGTCTGCTGCCATAGCAACATGAATTGAATTTCATTAAAAAAAATTGCTCAGTGGTAGAAAAATATTTTTCTAAATCGAATGGTTATTGAACAACTCAACACTTTAACAGGGGAATTTTTATTTGTTATTTAGATATTTTAAATTTGTTTGTTGTCATTGCGTTTCTATTCTGAGTTACAGCTAGTTTATTTATTTTTTAAATAAAAGCCGTGTGTGGCAATCTATATTCTGCCTTATAGCAGAATTTTCCCCTCTTGTTTTTTTTTTTTTTTTTAATTTCAATTTGAGGTATATTCGCGTTTGCAGTATAATATTCAAATTCAACAATCTCTTTTAATCATTTTTTCAATATCATATGCAACTTTTCGACGCTATAGAGATTGAAAATATTACTGGAATTATTTTTCTTTTCAACACAAAAAAAAATCTTGAAATTCGTCAATTTTTTTAAATTTTCGGCGATATACACGATTGGAAGATGTTATCCTTTTTCGAAAATATTTTTAAAATATTTTTTTAACAATGCCGTAGGCAAGTTATTCACGCTATAGCGTATGAATATATTACTGTAATTATTTTTGTTTTTCCTTTTTTCATTTTTTTTTTTTTTTTTTTTTTTTTTTACGAAAAAATTATCAAATTCGTCAAATTTTTGTAATTGTAGGCTGTTTACACGATCGGAAAATGTTATCCGAAGAATTTTTATTTATTTATTTATTTATTTTATTTTTTTGTCTCTCTTACAACTTTTTCGCGTTATATCGAATCGGTAATAGATATTCCGAGTTTGTTTACACCACCCTAGTATATATATCTCAATATAATTTTAAATATGTTCGGTATCACTGAATACATTAAAATACAGCTTTAACCTTCTCACCGCCGCGACCTGATATATCAGTTCACTATGCTGTAGGTTTCATAGCAATACAAGGTTTGTTTAAATTAATATAATTCTACAAATATAATGCATTTTTAAAACATCAAGTAATGATTGATACTCTCAAGGATTATATTTATATACGTAATTAAGTTTTTTATCTCAAGCTTGAAAATTCAGATTTTTTAAGCATTTAAAAAAAAATTGCAGAGAAAACAACATTACAAATTTGCCCTTTTGCTCGGCTGTCAGGGGTTTTTAACTTTTTTCTTTAACTCCTTAACAGTTTCTTTTTTGACACAATAAACTCAAATTAAGGGCAAACACCACTTTTTACGTACTAAAATATTTGCTTAAATATTTAAAAAAATGTCTGCTAATTTTTATACCGAAGAGTACAGTTAAAAATTAGTGGTATCCAAAAGCTTTTAGTAAAGAAGCAAGCAAACTCTTCTTGCCCGAGCGGAGTTCGTGCACAAGTGTAAAGTGATTAAACAGTTTTCGCAAGCCTCAAGGAATTTGAATACCAAATTTTTTTTGTAAAGTAACATTTTCCTTATTTAATGAAGAAATTTTGTGTTGCGACCATTACTTTACGAAAAATCTGGCATTCAAATACCTTGAATCCCCCGAGGACTACGAACCCTGTTAAAGATGATGTAGTATGCTGAATTACAGAAAAACGATCCTTTGAGGGAAATATATTCTTACTGTTTGGATAGGATTAATCACTTTTAATTTGTATTTAAAAATTTCTCAGAAAAATGAAATCAGAGTGAGTTGATGTGCGGGCCACATCATAGTAAACTGGGAATCCATTAATTAACCCCTTCAGGACGTGTGTGACGTAAATACGAATAGGATGTGCATGGTTTTTATTTTTTTACTACCAGAATATTTTAGTCGTAAACTTTGTTTTCTATAATCAAAGAATTCTCGGAAAACATTCTTGGAAAGTAAAGCAAAAAATGCTACACGGAATAAATAATTCCTGATATGCTAAAATTAGAAAAGTTATGTACAAAGGTATCTTTTCGATGGCAATCCAACATTTTAATACTTTTAGAACTTAATTATACATTAATAACTTAATTTTAAGACATTTTTCCGTTAGCCGACCACAGGTGATAAATCGCAAAATATTCTTTATGGTTACAATTCTTTATAGTTACAACAACAACAGATTTAATTATGCGCCAAACCACCCTCGTCAAAAAGACCAACTGGCTGTGAAGCTGCAACGAAATATTTTAAACACAAAAAGTAGAAAATATAAATAAAAAAATAAAGTGTGTAATATATTAGAAAAAAAATTGCTTTAATCAATTACTAGTTTCAACATTTTAGAAATCATTTTAAAATTCCTTAAAAAAAAAAAAAAAAAAAAAGGCCTTTTTCTTTTTCCCCTGTTGCCATATCTTATAAAAGAAGCAAGAAAAAAATTATAATTTAACCTAATAAATGCACTAGCTCAAACTTTCTACCAAGCGTAAAAAAAGTGGCGAATTTTCCATAAGCTTGTTCAGTGCCCATACTTACTTAACGGTTTGTAATGTAATTTTTTTGGAAATATTTTAAATTGCAGTCATGAAATTATATAGGCATGATTTTCAAGACAAGCATTGAATGCTTATAAAAGAATGTGTTAAAAAAAACTAACTATTTATATTGTTATAATTATTTCCTTGGGAATAATGTTATTCATTTTTGAATATATTGCATGACTTTTCTTTATTTTAAAAACTTTTACACACGAATTCAGTTCATCAATAATAATAAAAAAAATAATAATAAATTAAATATTCTAAAGTTTGTCAAGTTGTTCACGAATTTATATAAGATTTCTGGTAACATACATTTGATATTTAAAATTCTAGTCAAAAATACATGAAAAAATTTATTAAATCGTTTGACTTCAAAATAATATATTAATAAGAATTCTATAAAAATCAAGAAACTTCTTTATTTTAAATTAAAAAAAAGAAGAAAGAAACAGCAATTAACTTTTAATTAAGCTTTCAAACGTTTTAAAACGTTAAATTCTTTTAAAAGCAATTTCTCAAATACTACGATGCAGCATTTTGCTTTGAAAATAATTTTCTTTTCTTTTCTTTGATAAAGCCACAATGTATCTCTGATCTAAACGATACAAGTATATATGACAACTTTCTTTTGTTTAAATTTTTACGAACAATATTTCAGAATGTAGTTTTAAAAAAATATATTTTGGGAGAAAAAATGGAATGAACTTCGCAAATTCTTTCATTATTTTCAGACAAAATGTCAAAGTAAAATGTTTCAAGACTTTATTTTTATTTACAAACTGTCACTTCTTATACTTTTCAAAATGATATGTAATTTTTAATTATATAGATAATTGTCTCAGAACAAAATATGCATTTTGATATGAAAAATTTTGAGAATTTTTTCTTCATTTCGTTTGGATGTTTTCAGTTTATCTTGTTGACAGAAGCGCGTATATGAAATATTTTTAATTTTTTAATTATTTTCTATAGTCTCAAATTTTTAAATACTTACATTAATTTAATCTTTAATCAGCCTTCCCACGAATGAATTGTTTTTTAAGAAGCTGAAAAACATATTTTGCCCTTACAAAAGATTTCAAATGGATAATTACAAAATAATGTTGCATTTTTAAAAACCTAACATTTATTACAAAATTACTAAACGGATCTTGTATGGAATTTACATGAAACAAAAAATTTAACTAATAAGGTAATGGTGCCAGTGGGTTGGGTTGGGTTGATTATTGACGGCCAATTATCTACATTGGGATATAGGCCCGGGGGGAGTGCCCTTCGTGGGGGTCTTTCTAAGGGTTAGACACGTTAGTGGATTGCACGCTACAGAACACCTGGCTCGGAGCTACCCTTGGAGTAACCGGTTTCTAACAGTTCGTTGTGTCACTGTGGTACCAACTGCAGCTCGATTTTCTTCCGCAGACGCAGTAAGATGCACCACAGCCGTACGCCGAATACGTCAGTCTTCCCTCTCAGTAGTGTCACGTGGCCGCCCGGAACCCGGTCTTCTTGAGCCTGTACCATCCCTTGACCACTACTCCCAACAATCATGCACAGTGGATACATTCCGGCCAAGTCTTTCTGCAATATCGCGGAAAGAAAATCCAGCTTCTCGTAGCCCTATTATACGACCTCGTTCAACTTCGGCGAGTTGTTGATAATGGCTTCTTTGTCTTCTTAAAGGCATTTTTGTCTAATATCAACTCAATACGTCAAATTTCAAAGATAAATAACGCTCACGAACTTTACAGCACGCATTTAAAGCAAACCTGATTTGCAAGTTCTGAGTGGCGCCACTAGCGCCACACTTATGCGCGAGTCGCGAAATTTGAATCGATGTCATCTTTCAGATGTATAAACACGCCTACCAAATTTCGTTTATCTAACACAAGTCTTTCTTGGTGTTGGGATTTTTTTTTCCGCCAGTGTAGTACCATTTCATCCCATAACATATTATGGTGTAATAACATCCCTGTGCGTACATAATTAGCCTTAATCAAATTATCTCATCCCATCCCATAACACAGTTAGGTGTAGTAACTTCCCTGTGCTGCGTAATTACCAAGTCACAAAATAATAATCAACTAAAGATGTAGATAATAGGAGTGATTTGTGAATGAAATTTCAGAGTTAATAAGACAGCTGAACTTGGCTTTACATGATCTCAGAACTGTTTACGGTAAAATAATCACAAGACTTGGCTGCAATTTTTTACAAGTGACTATTTTGATGGGATCCACATTTACACTGAACCATACTGTTGCTAGTATATATTTTTTTGTTTCTCACTAACTTTTGCTGTAGACTCGATTACGAAGATTAGAAAATCTATCATTATTCTCATATAAAAGTCTTGAATAATGTGCCATAAGCGGGCTGCATATTATTACACGTAATTTTCGAGTATGGTTTGGTGAAACATTGAACTTTTAAAAGCCAGTTTTGATAATCATATTCCCTTTAAACCATATTTGTTGTCAGCACTTTTGACCCGTGGCGTACAATCTGATTAAAATTCACGAACTTCTTTCTAGATGCCGATCTCTGTTCGACTTTGTTTTTCTCTGCTCCCTCTTCTTGATATAGTTCAGGAGTTTTCATAATTGCGTAATTCTCTTACTTTGATATGTCTGTTTAATGTCTACTGACTATTAAGATCCATAACAGGTAAATACGCCGCGCCAACATTGGTGCCTATAATTCTAATTACAGCAACCTGTTTTTTCTTTCTATATTGTAACTCTATAGTTAATATTATGTAGCAGAAATATAAAAGACAATTAAAGACGCTTTTATTTATATAGTACATATAGATATTTATATTATTTTCACAGGTATATAGTATGTGATTAGAACATATATATCTCATATTCATCCCGGTCAATATAACATACCGCCAATGAGACTACCATATTGTAAATATCTAAGCTAAAAACCGTTAATATGAGTTTATGTGTTTATAAATGTATTGTAAATTATTTTTTGTATTGTTTTACTTTGATTCTATATTATTTACTATTTTTAATGATGGGTCCTTTCGGGTACAGCTGTCACAGACGCACAAGTTTATCAGTTTGGCGCCAAAATGGCAATGATGGCCAAAATGGCGATGATGGCCAAAATGGCCTGGACAGCCCGGCGGTTTCGGCTAGATTTTGCTTTGTATGGCAACACGGTAGAGCAGATTCGGTATGTTTTATAATAAATTAACTATTGTATGTTTTATAATAAAATTATTTGTTTTTTAATATAAAATAAACTATTTAATATTAAAATAAAAGCAACATGCTGTTTTAGTAATCTCTAACAGGTACCTGAAAAGGGGGTTTTCTCTTCAAAAGGGCGCAAAACTAAAATCGCGCCAACCCCGCTGCGTCTGCGACAGCTGTTCCAACATTTGATTTCAAAATCAAAGTATCGTTTCTAATTTGCACACGCGAAAAATAAACTAGTCGGATGTGCCAATCCCAAAACTTTCTTCTATCTCAGTCATGTTAATACTTCAAAATTCGCTATCACATCGCCAATAAAATCAATATTTTTCGTCATTCTGTTGTAGGTCAGCTGCTTGCGAATCGTCGGGTTACAGGGATGCGAACAACCGATGTATACTAAACTACGAAAAGTCCTTCTGGCCTGAACCGACAGGAACAGATAGCCTCCCTATTCCTTGGTTTTATGATTTTAGCTAATTTTACAGGAAAACACGAAGCTCAAATGCGTGGAACCTAAATAAAGAAGATTCAATCCCAGTTCTCGTCAACATTGAATTTGAATGAGAATATCGCCAAATTCGTCGAAATATCCCCAAATTCTGATAGAATCTGCTTGCCATAGCCAAAAACATAGAAAAAAAAATGTGGTTCAATTTGAAGTATAACTTCATACACTTTTCGATGGTATAATAGTGAAAATGGAACAAAAATATCGATCACAGCGCCTCCTTTCCTCGAAATATCCCCAAATTCTAATAGAACCTGCTTGCCATAGCCAAAAACATTGAAAAAAAAATTTAGGTTCAATTTGAAGCATAACTTCATACACTTTTCGATGGTACAATGAGGACGGACAGACGGACAGACAGACATTTTGTAAAAACATGTTTTTCGGAATTTCTGACCCCTAAAACGTGTAAATCCGTCGAAAACCGGAAGTCGAAAAAAAATTCGATTACAATACTTTCTTCTATTATAGATAGAAGAAAGTAAAAACTGGTATTGGCGATTTTAAAAATGCTATTGTCGAGATTTGTGCCCAAATAACATAAAAGTACTTAATAATGTTATGTATTTGATAAACGTATATTAAATTGCTGTTTTGAACGCGATTGGTCATTAACAATGGTAAATATGATTGGCGATTAACAATAATTTTCGGTGATCTCTCTTTCTGGCACGTATAATACATAAATACCAAATTAACTGACAATTCGTTTCGAAATTTGATTCATTAAATATTATTACATGAGTTGTATTCAACTTACTTCAAGAAAAGATCCGGAAGGAAGTTGAGTTGTAAAGCACTACATCAAACAGAATTATGGTAAACTTTGATTGTCTCACAGGTCCTGGTGCGAATTATTTTTTTTTTTACACCAGGCAGCGCTCCAAATATTCATTCGCGGAGAACTACCTTCATGGTTTTATATTTCTATCGTTCACGATGAACGAATCTCTTGTGTTTGTTTATTTTGATGGAATGAGATATTGGACTGTCAATCCAATTTCAATTGAAGTTATCTCAGAGTATATACCTATTTGAATGTGACTCATCTCTCAAATATCATTTTTTTAACTATCTTTTCAAAAATTTGCATAAAATGAACTTTTATGCAGTTTTATTCGGAAAAAATAATTTTGAGTAAAAATGACCGCCCGGCATATAAAAAAGCGATGCGGGCATCCCGGAACTGTTGATGCAAGTCACATGACTTACGCTTTTATTATATAGATTGTTAAAGTCATTAAACAATCCATGTTTTGATTGGAGTGAGAGCCCCTGAATTTTTGAATAAATAGATCACAATCCTAAATTCCCACACCAAAAGTGTTTGATGTAGTGTGACAACACTTTAAAGTTTTGACTAAGGACGTTTGAATAAACCTATAATATTCAACCTTTTTATTATTATATATTTAACAGTCGAAATTCAACATTTCTAATGCGTTCATAATAATTATTTATTACATATACCTATAATAACAAATACCTATTTTTATTAATGCCAGCTTTTATTAACAAATACACCTTGCTTTTCTTCATGCTTTTTAGCACTTTCCAACCTAGTTGAAAAGTGCTTATGACTTCGGTTTGTCTGGCCGTCTGGCCGTCTGGCCGTCTGCCGTCTGGCCGTCTGCCGTCTGTCCGTGCTCTAACTCCCGTAAATATGCTCGGATTGCTCTGCAATTTTTATATGTTATTGTCGTTATCTATAGCATGTTCCCTATTTCAACGGAAGTGTGTAGCACTTATAGTTTTTTTACAGGGACACTCAAAAGAATTCCGTTGCATTGCGGTCTATGGGGAAAAATCATTTGCGGTTTATTTAAATAATGTTTCACTACTTTAAACGCATTGAAATTTATATATATCACTAAGGTGCATTAGAAGATGCTTAATATGGAACAGGTGTGCATAGCACTTATAGTTACTTTACAGGGACAGTCAAAAGAATTCCGTTACATTACGTCTATGGAGAAAAATCGTCTGCGGTTTATTTAAATAATGTTTCACTATTTTAAACGCATTGAAATTAATATAGATCACTAAGGTGCATTACAAGAGACTTACTACGGAATATTGTGTGTATAGCAGTCATCGTTCATTTACAGGGACACGCAAAAGAATTATCTACTGTCTGTTAACAATAATTCCTGGAAGTGCGTTTTAAGTTATTGAACGCGATTTTAATTTTAACTTGCTTTTTGTCTATTACGTGGTGTGTATAAATTCTGTAGATCCTATACAGGGCAGCACAAAAGTTCGCGAACACATTTCTGTTTATTGACAAACTCCAGACGGAGAATTTTAAACTGTGCTACGCGTTTCCTAACTGAACTAAAATTATCATCCTATGTAGTATATATACAAATCTATAGATCTTATACAGGGCTGAATAAAAGTATTCGGATATTTTTCCGAATATTGTATATGTTGGAAATTCCTGAAATTATGTTTTTAAATATGTTATGCGTTTTCTAAATTGTTTACTTAGATGTTAGCTTTTAGCTTATTAAACGGTATGGTTTGTAAAATTATTTTGGAAGCGTTGGAAAGTGCTATATAATCTATGCTTGACGCATGATTTTTCGTTCTTGTTAATTATAAATATGCAAGTGATCAATTTCATCCTCCTTTTTTAAGAAGAATGAAGTGGCTTTTTAATAAATTTTAAACTCTTTTATTAATAATACGTAAACCATTTACCTATAAAATACTCCCATTAAATTACCAAAGAATCTCTTATCTCTTCATTAGCATTTTGAAAAACGATGTGTGAAATTCTGAAAAGGAAAAATTCGAAATATAACGTTATATACTTGCTATTGTTACTTGCTACATGCGCTAAATATAAGACATTAATCGTTCGATATTTCAGAGGTTGCATTAGGAAGCAATAGCATCCTTTAACGATTTTTGTATTGATTTATTTTATTAATTTTTGTTTTTCATGTTAGCTTTTGAATTTCAAATTTCTTTATAAGGAACTCATAGCAACATTTTCGTCTAATTTTAATGTTTCAGTTTTTTATAATTAATAAGTTATTTTACCGTGATTTGAAACTCAATGGATATATAAAATATGTGATTTATTAACACATTAAATGCTTGAAATATTCGTAATATTTATATTCTGTAACGTATATCTTGTGTACAGATAGTGTTCCAGAACAAGTAACAATAAAAGTAATAAAAAATAGGAAGTATAGATACAGCAAAACATGCGATATATATTTTCAAAATATACCCTTTAAATAGTATGCAGTAGTCCCATCGTTTCTACTACATTTAAAAGCATTTTAGGGTAGCTACTTCTATAAACTTTACGCAATTGAAATATTGTGAGAGTCTGTATTAAATTATTATCTGGAGCCTCTGTTTCACGATTCTATCTAAAAATTGTTGACGGACAAAAATAGTTTCATTTGAAAGTTTGTTACATAAAATTTGTTTCTGCATACTATTTTTCCTGACCTATAGCTCTGGAAAATAATGAAATGCTCACGTTATTTTAGATCTGTAGCTTACGAGAAGTAACTTCTCTTTTAAGAAGCAATTAGAAATGGCTTCTTAATTTTCAGCTCTTTTATTAATACTAATATATAAATTATTCACGTATGAAACACTTCCACTGAACTACCAAAGATTCTCTTATCTCTTCATTAACAATAAAAAAAATTGTGTACTAAACACTGCATGTGAGATTTGCTTCTGAGATTCTCAAATTGTTAAGCAGAACTAGATTTGGCACAAAAGAATCAACTTACGATCATGTGATTTGTAGAATGGCACTTGTTTTCTTATTGGAGTACCGTTATAGCGTCAGTGCTCGATACAAAAAATGATTAGTTTGTAGCTACTCATTTCTGATACTAGTAGCTACAAACTACTGATTATTTATATCGCGCTACTCGCTATATTACATTCTTCAAAATATAGTGCGCTATACTACAAACTACTGGAAAAAGTAGCCACTACTGTAGTTTAGCTACTTCCGACTACTATATATAGGGTGTTTCAGAGGTCCTTAGACAAACTGTAAAGAAAGGTAGAGAACACAACAACAAGTAATTTATTCGAAATCAATTTATTAAAAAAAATACAGGGTTTCACCCCAATCCGAATATGATTTTGTCTTAGTAACATTAATAAAAATAAAAATATTCTAGCGAAATCTTCAATACACTTACCTTGCTTTGTATAAATTACGAAAACCCCACAAAAAGTGCTGAAAGTGTACCAATTCGTTGAGTGGCAGCGTATGTGATGTCAAATACAAGTGGAAATATGGAGCATCTAGTTCAGCGCTTATTGTAGTGGATGGTGGCCACTTCTGCTACTACTCGTGATATCGTAAAGTTTCACACATATATGATATATAGGTAAGTCTGTTACGAATTTTGTTCAAATATTTTTATTATTGTTAAAGTCATGAAACAATCGGAATGAGAGCCCCTGAATGTTTTAATAAATGGATTACGATCCAGAATTCCCACACAAAAATTGTTTACTGTAGTGTAACAATACCTTAAAAGTTTGTCTAAGGACGTCTGATTCGTTACTTACTCAAATGAGATGGTGTACTTTTTAGGGTTTCATTCATCTCACGAAACCCTATTAGTCCCGCTCCGTTGTCTGTCCGTCACAGAGCCATTCTCAGAAACTATGCAACTTACAGAGTTGAAACTTTGTGTATATATAATTGAATATCAGCTATGAAGCTCAAAATATTAATATTTGAAAAAATCGTATTATTTTAATAAATATAGATTAAAAAACCCAAAATTCTAACAGCCTTTTCCTATTCAATTTAAACATTTTTCGTTATAGCAGTTGCCAAAAATTAAAAATCCACAATGAAATTCTTTCTACAATAATTAATTTTCTATTGAACTATTTCCACGTGAAAAATGAAAATGAAATAAAAAGTTTCACTAATTGAAAAAAAGATTAATATGAAATAAAAATGATTGACGTCATAGTGGTAATAAAACGGAAATTTTCAAAGATTTCTCAATAATACAAGGAGTATGAGTATGTGTACGTACACAAAGCAGATTAATATCACGTCATTAGAGAATTAAAAAGAAAATCTGACGTCATATTGGAAGTTTAACGAATTTTTCAAATGTTTGAGAATAATACAAAGCGAGTATCAATATGAATAATAGATAATAGTACACTGTAAAAAATGACCAATGTTTCTAATTTTATGAAAATATGCTATAACCACGAACGAAAATATAATATAATCTTCTGAGTTATCCGAATTTCAAATAGCATGTTACATTGTCTTTTGAATCCCCAGAAACGAATACATTTTCAAAATTTAAAGAATAATTTATAAAAATAAATTATTTTTAGCTGCCCGAATTTTTCAGAAACGTTTCCGAAGGGTTTTTATAGTGTATTAATTAGTGTCCTGAGGCTGGAATACCTGTTTTTCGAATGTTATCCATTCTCAAGTACACGTTTTCAACCGCATAAGTTAATTTATACATGAAAGAGTAAAGAAATAATTTTAATTTTAATGTTATTGTTAACGCTGTTAATTTTGCATGTTTGTCTGTTAAACATTTTTTTTTAACATGAAAATGTTTACTTCAGAATTGATAGCATTCGGAAAACAGGTATTCCAGGCTGAGGACACTAATTAATACACTATAAAAACCCTTCGGAAACGTTTCTGAAAAATTCGGGCAGCTAAAAATAATTTGTTTTTATAAATTATTCTTTAAATTTTGAAAATCTATTCGTTTCTGGAGATTCAAAAGACAATGTAACATGCTATTTTAAATTTCGGATAACTCAGAAGATTATATTATATTTTCGTTTGTGGTTATATCATATTTTCATAAAATAAGAAACATTGGTCATTTTTTACAGTGTAAATATATGAGTTTGAGAAATATATTGAATCATGATAAAAATCCGATTATGGAAATATTCGCATATTTTTACATTTTGAAGGTGTACAACATGTTTAATTTTGAAATTATTTTTTTAAATATCGTATTTAGTTCACATGACAGATATTATTATGACAGAATATAATAGCGGGCTTCGCCCGCTATCGTGCTGGTTTAGGTATTCAAAAAACAAAAAAATAGACCAGTAAGTTTTTACTTTATAAAAAACATGACTTTTTTTTTGCTTGCTAAATGAAATTTATTTGGATTTATTAAAGAAAGGATAAAGTGTTTTGAAAGGACCCTTTGAGCGATCTTCGATCACACTTACCCACTTGTTTAGTATTACTAATATTCTGGCACTTCTTACTCTTTCAATTTCAAAAGCTTTGTAACTAGATAAATGCATACAAGGAAAAATATTTAGATAAACCCAAAGACCTAGTTGCTGAGCCTGTATTCAAGAGTCAGAGTAAGCGCATACGCGAAAATAAAGTTTTTTTTATTATAAATGTGTAGATGAACTTCTTCACATTCAAAAACAGATTTCCTAGTGCAATATTTTAATCAAGTAATAGATAAATCACTAGAAACACTTAAACCCCGGATTGTACAACTGAAAAAGTATAGAAATTTATTTGGATTCTTATGTAGTTTTCAGAACCTGTCCAAAGACATCACAAAAAAGTGCACAGATCCGGAAATGTCATTAACGGAGCTCAAGTTTGCACAAACAAAAAATTATAAAGTTAAAACCTTAAAACTGGCTGATATAGGTAGATACATGTTCTGACAGGAAATGGAAGCACTAAAGCCCGTTCTGACATAAAAGGTTTAAAGTACCATATAAATCCTCGAATTTCTTGTTCAAAATAAAAAATCTATTGAATTTCCAAATTTATTTATTGCTTTTTGGATTTCTTTGAAAATCCCAATGGAAATCCCAGTGACATCTGGAGAAAAGGGTTTTTCCACGTTGAAAATGATCAAAATAATAATATTAAACACGCAAATATTTTTCAGAAAAAAAAAAAAACTAATTGTATTTTGTTCGAGACTTCACTTCCTGGAAAGTTCCTTCCTTTTCTTGGGTACTAGATGATGAAAAAAACTAAATCGAAATTTATCATCGAAATATGAAGATCTGTTCTTTGTATTAGACCATTTAAAATTTATTTAAAAAAATACCAATTTGCATAACAAATTGGAAACTATAATGTTTAAAGATATTAAGTTATATATTTGTTGAATATTTTTCTGGGAACTTTTTGAAATATTGATTTTGTTTCTGTAGAGCTAATAATTGAGCCGAGTTAGAGGAGAAGGTCAAATTAATTTAAACAAAAATGTTTTTTGCTTCAAAGTGCAGCACACTTGTGAGCAGTGCAACACACTTTCATTTGATGACTCTCATTTGACTTAATGAGAGTGCAACACACTTTCATTTAACATATTAAAATACATTACAATTACATTACATATTAAATTACATAGATGATATTCTGCAAATTGATAATATTATACATTTGGTATTTGGTATATCTTATGCGAAAAGCATGCTAATTCTTGTATTTTGTTATTTTTTTAGTGGGCGTGATTTGTATGGCTGTTCCGAAAATTTCAAAAGAAAGGTTATTTATGCGTAGAAAGTGGTTTAGATATATAAATACTTTTTAATTTTCAAATTACCTTAATTTTAAATGTTTTGCAAAATCTTTCTTTTGTGTGTACAGACTTTACATTAGTAAAAGTAGCTATCATATACGTTTCAATTGGTTAATAAGACCAATTGTGATAGCTGAGCGTTTGTGTGTTTCTAATTGTCAGTTGTTGATGTATCTCATGTATAGTTTTTTTATGATTTGCCTCACAATTTGCGATATAGCGCTAAATAAAGATGTTTAATCTTCTTCGCAAAATTACCTATATATCGCAACAGGTGTCTATGAAATCTATCTCTTTTCCCTAATTTGGGTTTAATACATACAATAGGTATAACAACTCTTTTTTGTTCAGCAAATTAAAGTAATAGTAACTAATGATGAGTCTTCCAAAATTCTAAACTTTACTGTAACAATTGTCACAACAAAGCTTTCTCCAAGACCAGGTTGAAAGCAATAAGCAACTTTACCATTTAAGAAAACACCCAAAACAACAGCATTTTATAAATTATTGCATAATTATAGAATAATTAATTGAAATTCATCCAAGTGAAAATGGCTCGCCAAGAATTACCATTATTTTTATGGTCTTAAAAAGGCTGCTATTTCAATCTTTTAAATGTTCGAATAGCTGTCGCCAATACCTGTATTTTTTTCCAATTTGATATTTATATTACATCTCAAAAATTGCATACAGTCCAATTCATTTGTGTAATAGTATAACTGGTAAAACACTCTTAAATCATAATAACAAACTGGAAAATTTCGAGCTTCAATTCTGCGTAAAACGCCGTCTAAATCTTGAAGCATTTTTGAAGCATCTTGTGCATTTTATTTTATAAATTATTACTTACTAGCAGAACCACATGGCTTTGGCTATGTTAACAATGAAGGCCTTACAGGTAAAATTTAAAAAAAATGTAATAATATAGCGATCACAATAACGGAGAACTGTACATTCCCGCACACAAATCCTTAAAATACAATCAGGAAAAAAAAAAAGAAGTTACTTTGACACAATCATAGAATAAATCTTTAGCTTTATAAATGAGAATGCGCATTTTCTTTAGTGTATGTAACAGAAAAATATACGATTTCCACGACAGTACGAAAAAAAACAACCAAATGGTGTAGCTTCCAACGAAATCCCTATAAGAGCTCTAAAATGGCTAAAATACATGTTAAACTATTTTTTTAGCAGTTTGGTTTAGATGTATTTTATGCTCTTACCTAAACCGGCAGCTGAGATATAACAAAATTACTTGAAGCTTTCGACCATCTATTTAACCCCCTTAGGGGTTGAATTTCTAAAATCGCTAAAATACGTGTTTAGCTATTTTTTTAGTAGATTTTTTATTCTGTATTTTACGCTCCTATCTTAAACTGCTGCTGAGATATTAAGAAATGCACTAAAACTTTCGACCCTCCATTTAACATCCTTAGAGAGGGAATTTTCAAAAACCATTTCTTATTACTTGCCTAGATTATAAAAGTAATATACTGTCCAAATTTCGTGATCCTGACTTTAGTCGTTTCAGCTCTGCGTTGATGAGTCAGTCAGCCAGTCATTCAGGAGTTCTCTCTTTATTATATTAGTATAGATTAGCTATTATTATGATTTCAAGTGAGATTTGAAGAAAAAAAGAAAGACACTAATTAAGAAAAATTTCAAACCCTTCCCAATCGTAAATTCAAAATCCACCAACCACTTATAACTTTTCCCTCTAGACAACGCCCCTATCAGATTTTTGCAAGATGAAATACTCAGCCCCTATAATCCCGAACTAGGACTTTGAAAATGAATATAATCAGGCCTGACTCAGCCGGATCAATTCAATATCTTTATACAACTGCTATGTTTCTTTATGAACATTATCCTATAATAAAAAATATTAAAAATATATATTGCATGTATATACATGCGAACATTTAAAAGTATAACTATTTTCAGATTCTATGTCCGCAAGCCACGGAATAATAGCATTAATGATCATTTAGAAAATTACATTCAATTGAAAACTCACAAATAAGTAATTTAGTTTAGAATGAGAGAAAAAAAAAAAAGATTGTTAATGAAAATCACAAATTTAAAGCTCCATAAAGAAAAATAGTTAGATTTTCAAACGTTTTGTCTGTTATTTATAAAAGTAAAATAAATTTCGAAAGATTACGTTAAACAAATATGAAATATCACTATTATTTTTGCAAATGAAAACCATATCGATAAGACTCGGAATGAATGAAGTCCAGGTTTAATCCCGGCCTAAGTCTAATGAAAGAAAATTGGCCAAAACCCACGCAGACTTTGGGGTTTCCGTTTCTCGTATCTATAATTTAGGAATGAAAAAAAGGAAATTTTTAGTACTCCAAATAATATATTTTTTTCATTAAGCTATGGTCTTTTAGACTTCTTGTTTTACGGGCAGATCTGGGCCTGGACTTCTTTCTTCCCCATGAGACCAAGTTGGGATCGCATTTTATTTATTTATTTTTGTAAAAATAGAGAGATATTGTATATATTTTTAAACGAAATCCTTAGAAATTTAATTTGGTTTACTAAACTACAGAGAAATATTTTTTAAAACTGCGTTTTTTCTTAGTAGAGTTTTTAAAATGTGATTTTCATTTACCAGTTTTCTTTTCATTCTAAACTACGTTAATTTTGAATAAAATTGAATCATCATTTGAATGTAATTGTCTAGGTCAGTATTTTTCATGTGTGTTTATGTGCGTAATTATCTAAGTAGTCATCTAGTTATAGTACTATTGTTACTCCGTATTCCATAAATTGCGGGTATGTAATCGAAAGATAAAATCTATGCATAAGTGAGGTGATTTTTTAATAAATTATAATTGTAGGATAATGTTGCTTCATAAATATAGACATGTATTATAGAAATAGAGTCGGGGGGACCCGAACCGAATTTTTAAATTCCATAACGGGTCGGGCCGGGCACTGGTAAAAATTGTAGCTCTTATACTGAACTAATAAAGTCCTTTTACGGGTCGGACCCAATCAGGGAAATTTCGTCCCGTGCAGACATCTAAAAATAGCTCTAAATATTACGTTCTGGGCTGTCTTTTGGATTGCACATATCTTCACTTCTAAATTTTGCATAATGTTGATATTTACTCCATCGAATACATTATAAATGTTCTTTCAGACAAAGTTCATTTGGAAGCTGTAATTTAAATTACCGATTTTTGAAATAATTTTCAGACATGTGCATTTTCAGTCTATTATCACGTGACATAAAAAGAAACATTTGTAACATAAATATAATGTAACACAAATACAGCTTTAATAAAATATGAAAAACTCACGAGAAAGTGGTAGGGTTACCCATTAAAACATTATTTTACCGCTTATGTGATAAACGTCCCATAACTATTTTTTGAAATAAGATATGAATGTAGGGGAGACCGGTGCAAGATGAAGAGTGGGGCAAGATGACGAATGTCTTAATTTTTCCGTTTTCCACTAGGTGGCAGCATCAACCGGACGCTACTGGCTCTCCTATCGCCCGTTCGTTAAACAATACTACAGAGACGCTGAAATCGCCATTTTTGCGTCAGTTGTGAAGTTTTGATTGTTTTCCGCTGCCACGTTATAACTTTTATGCTTGTGTAAATAAGCTCTGCTACAGATACAGGTAAGATATATCGTTTCTCTTTAATATTTATGAGTAACTTAGTTTAAATACTACCTATTACCACGAATAAATGTCAATTAATTGCTTCCTTCATGGCAATGAAAACGAATATTTTTAAACAGGCAGTCCGGGGCAAGATGACGCGCTTGTCATCTGGCCCTGTGTTTCGGAATTTATTAAACTAACTATGTTGTCCATTCTATTTAAATCCTGTAAACGCTTGTTTGTCTGTGTGTTTGTTCGCACGACCATGCGCTTCTATCTCCTCTGGGGCTAAGGGGCGCATGGGATCGGGGGAGGTGTCGTTCGAAAGGGGGCGACCAGAGGAAGACATTTTTGCCATCCGCTAAGCCCCCCCCCTAGCCTCCGGAAAGAAAAATCCTATCGGGGTCCGTATCTCCACTTCCAAGCGTCCGATCGGTACGAGGAGAGTACCGTTCGACGGGGTCAAGACCACCCCCCTCCCCCGCTAGTCTCCCTCCTCCCAAAAAATTCAAAAAGCGTTTAAGGCCAACTTCCGGCATTGTGACCCACCAACAGAAGAATGGATAAAGTGCTGTAAATGCCAAGAGTGGTGGCATGAGGAATGTTCAAATTATGAAAATGGCATTTTTATTTGTGACTATTGTTAGCTGCACAACTAAACACTTCAAAATTACGTTACAATCAATGCATTATGCTTAGTTTGATACTTTGTAAGATGTAAAAACACAGTTATCATTTGTTAAACCATGTAACATATTCAAAAGATAAAATATGTTCAATCTTTTCAGTGTTGTCATCTTGCCCCAAGGCCAAAGTCATCTTGCCCCAGTACTGGGGCAAGATGACGTTTTGTTAATGTTATGAAAAAATAAAATTATCCTTTATTTTTTTTATTTGAAAAATTAAATGGTAATGTATTTAATACTACAAAGGTATAGTCTATCAGTTCATGTAAAATTAATTTTACTATTACTTCAAAATAAATTAATAAACAACAAAAATTGTTAACGTGGTCATCTTGCCCCGGCCTCCCCTATATTTTACAGAGAATGTTCCTGCCTTAATACAGAAAAGTCAATCAACTTTTTGTTTGAATTAGTTCAGGGTTCAGTTCAGGGCCCAGTTCAAGGTTCAGTCATTCCACTATATTAATATGTAACCTTTTGAATTTCTCGCTATTACATTAATAGATGATTTCAAGAAATTAAATTCTCGTAGAACAATTTCCCTCTCTGGGGTCTCCAAAACAAATTATTTTCTATGAGTTCCGGATCTGAATTATTTATGCTATGTAAAACGTGAAATTAGCTGTTTTGCCTTGAACATTTAAATTTAGCCAAAACAATCCGGACGTATTTCAAACCTGCTTTTAACTCACAGTGTACAATACAAACACTCGAAATAAAGATTTTCAAATTTCAATGCCCGCATAATAACAAGTTATTGCGTTAATTGGTCGTGTTTTCATAATAAACAACGTAATAAAAAATGTGTTCTTTGTCAGACTTTATTTAATAAAATGATTTGTAGGTTTTACTTGAATAAAATTTCGTTCACTTTGAAATTTTACAATAAAATTATCCAACGTCATTTATTGCAATTAACAAATGTTAACTGAATTTCTTACTATATGAATTTAATGAATAATATTAAGTGAATCTAAATTAATCACACAAAAAATGTCCTATAAGCTTGTTGTTTAAAAATAAAATAAAATAAAGTTCTAAATTTGCTACTTAATTGGGAAATCACACAGTTGAAACATCACGTAACGGGAAGTGGGAGGTATCTGTGAAACATGAAGTCATTTTAAGTGGATAAACAACATCATTTTTGCTTCTCTGTTTTAGTGTAGTTTGCACTACCTAATAAAAAAAGTAAAGCCTCTGAGAACGTGATTCAAATAAAGTGGATTTTATGTCTATTTCGTGATTCGAATCTAAGATATCTGAGGTTGAAAAACCCTCATTATTTAGTATTCTAAAAAAAATGAATTTGGGTTGCTAATTTGGGTTTTACGTTTTTTTCCCCCGGCAAAATGAATAAGTGACATCTTTCGCTTTTAAATGAATTATTTTTTTGCATAAAGAATGTGCACTTCATTTTAAAGGGTTAGATAGATATCTTTCAAACATCATAAATTAGCAAAAATTTTTAAAGTTTATAATCTTGAAAATTATTAAAGAGTTTTGTAAAAACCTTTGTAAAAGTATTTAACGAACCTCCACTCTTTCTAATTTTGCTTTTTAAGAAATTAAATATTATTAATTTTTCTTTTGTTTACTTGATGAAAAATAATTTTTTTTCGAGGTTTTTGGTATTTCGAGATATCTCTAGCATAACTCAACAGCATGAGTTTTTTTTTAAACATAGGGAAATCTATGAAAGCGAAACCTGCCTGTAATAGATATCTGTCTTAACCCTTTGATACCGGGCACACCATATGGGGCACATTTTTCATTGTAATGTAATACAACATCATTATTATCAAGGTAATTATTTATTATTACCTATTATTTACAGTAAGAATCTTTTGTACAATTGTTTTTATGAAAGTTTTTTTTTTTTTTTTTTTAAATATTATATTTATAAAGGTAGGGTCAAATGGGATAATTATGATCACAAGGTTTATATGACCATCTTAATTATCATCTAGTCTTTGTAAGATTAAAAAAATGTGTTTTAGGTAGCTTTCAATACAAAAAAGTATAAAGCTACCTATTGCAGCCGTTCGGAGGAAAGCAGTTCCGGAAAATTTCGATATATTTTCACCGATCATGACCCCCAGACCCCAAAACCACCCTCCGTTCAAATGTTGATATATATATATATATATCTCCATATATCTCCATATATATATATATCTGACCTATGTCATACGATAACGCTCATATTTATAAATCATTTTTGATGAAACTAATTGTGTGTATTAAGCTCACCAATTACTCGACTGAGTTCGCTGGCCAGCTTGGTCCGCCATTTTGTTTCAAGATGGCGGCCACTTAAAAATTTAAAACTAAAATAAATATACAAAAAAGTTAAAATTTCAAATTTATTTTTTAATTAAGTGTTAGGCCTTGATACGAGGATTCCAGAGCATTTTTTGGTTTACCTCTATCTTAAAAAATGGCTGAGATAGAGCAGTTTGAAATTCTAGGGTGGCTGACATTTTGAAACAAGACAGCACATTACAAAAAATTTCATTGTTGTAATAATTTTCCCACTCATACGCATAAAACTATATATTCATATCCGTTAACGCCAAATTCTCGCCAGACTTGGCGACATTTGGCGAAATATCGCCAAATTTGGCGACCAATATAAGTCTTCATAAATGAAGCCAATTTGGCTATAGCTCAATAATTTGGCGAATTTCTTATTCAAATTCAGTATTAACGAATCTTTTGTAAACGTTTTCTTTGCATTTTAACTTGCTGTTTTCGTGTAACATTAGCTAAAATTTTAAAACGAAGATATAGGAAAGCTACCTTTTCCTCCCGGTGCAGGCCGGAAGGACTTTTTTAATTCTAATTGACTATTAGCAGATGATTGAGATAATACCTGTAATTTTTAGTCGTGTTGATTTTTTTTAAAGCAGTTTTATTTCCTAACACTCAAAAGTGAAATATCTACTCAAGTAGCATATTTTAGATAAGAATTTTTGTGGGAAATAAGTTTGCTGTATACATTTTTTAAGAGAGACTTAAGAAAAAGAAGATTCTGTTTTTGGTCTTTATGTATGTGTGTCTGTATTCTGACTTCAATTTTCGCAACAATTACGAATGGATTTGAATGTAACTTTTATACTACAATTCTAGCACACCATAGGATATTTTAAAGTAAAAGTTTGCATCATCTCGTGTATAGTATTTTTTTACAGGGACACGCCAAATATTTTAATATATGATTGCCTACTGCGTTTCAAACCTGGGCGATGGGCAATAGATTGCCTTTATACATGCGAGATAGGTGGCATGCGAGCAATAAAATTTGATTGTTTCATAGAATCTTCGAAAAAAAAAACATATTGAGCCAACAATTATTGACAAGCTAATGTCTATTGGCTTATCTCATTCTTTAATAGAACTTGTCTTGGCGAGTATTGCTAAGTTCTGGAATGTGGGTTGTAACTGTTTGGATAAAACCTTCTAATATGAGCATGCGCCATGAGTGTACGTCACCACTCTTTGTTTATTCATTAAGACACTCGAATGGCAACAACACCAATTAAATTGAATGTGGTTGTCACAAAAAATATAATCTTGTGCCAAACCACTCTCGTTAAAATACGACAATTGGCGCTCTATAAGTAAATAAAAAAATATACAAGGGTAATAACATGATTTTTTTCCCACCTTTTTTCCAATTTTTTTTTCGATTTTTATTAAATTCTCGTTTGAAGTTGCGTTGATTTTTTTTTTGTTTCAAAATTACTTCTTAAAAAATAAAATATATTTGCATAAAATCTGAGTGAATATTAACATTTATTCTGTGGTCTTTATTACCCTAAAAAAATGAGAAATATAAAAGAGTATTCTGCTAAATATTTAAGAAATTTATGGTATTTTTTGTGTTCTTGGAAAATTCCCTAAACGTATGTTAAAAAATATCAAAGTCCAAATTGTACTTTGGAGGATTTAGTGAACGCTGTTTAAGATATTACAGATTATTACAGCGCGGAGAGGCTCTTTAGAATAAGATTCCAAAGACAGTGGTTCAGAAGATAATTAATGGTAAAGTGGCTATTGACAAAATTGGGCGAGGATAATCTGCATCTCTGAGCATCAGAAAAGAACGAGATATCGAAGGATGTCTTCTTGCTCATGCTAGTGTTGGATAAACATACGTGATCGCCACAAACTCCTGCAGTTATTTGGTAAAAATGTCCAATAAAACAATTTAAAAACTCAATTCAAAACTGGCATACCTGGTAAAGATTTATATTTGCAATTTGCGAAAAGACATCTTTGTCAAAGTGTTTGAAAGAAACAGAACACACGCAAAAGTGCCTCAAAATGCTGTAGAAACAGATGCAGGATTTTTTTTTTTTTTTTTTTTTTTTTTGCATGCGAGGCGAATAAACTTACAGATACAAACAAAACTGTTTTTTTCCTTAACTAACAAATGGCTTAGAAATATTAAAGATTATTACCTAACATTTTACAAAAACATTTAATAGATTGATTCACATGATTTGCAAATAATATTGATAAAATTCTTAGCTAACGTAAATTCGCAACAAGATTTATGGATGGTAAATCTTTTGAATGATTAATTCACTTTGATTCTTTTTTCTGTCCTTTTATAATTTTTTTCAAATTTTGTCTGAAAACCCTTGGGAGAGTTGTTTGGTACTGTAAAAACAAATACTACTATTTTACCTTATTTAAAAATGGTCTCTTTCCTTTTTTTTCTGCCTTTTAGATATCAGAATTATGAAAAGTGTGCGTGTTATTTGAAATACAGACGATTAAGACCAGTGATTCTTAGAAACGGGGATATTACACGTTCTGATTTAAAAGGGAGTTATGGAAAAATCTTCCATAACTCTGTACTTAATCAAGTAATGTTTTATTTATTATGCCTTTTTGATCAAATCATTGTTGCAATGAATATGATGTTACACTCATTTTTGTGCAGTTTATTGTTTAAAATTCAGAAAAATTAAAAATGTTGTACTTAGTTTATTCTGAAACTAGCGGCCCGTCCCGGCTTCGCGCAAGTGGACAATTTGTTGACTACAATGTAATGTAAGGATGGGTAGGTACTTAAAAAAATTGTTCTAAATCGGATAAAAGCGGGAGTGAAACAAAATTGCAGTAGATCCAAATTTTGAACTTAAATTATTTTTTCCTGTTTATGTACATATTGAAACTGATAAATTTATTTTAATGTAGCAGAACCACTTGGGTTCACCCGAGTCAACCTTGACCTTCCAGGTAACATAAGTAAAAGTGTAATATCCTAAAAATATGCCAATCACAATAACGCACTCAGGTTCATAAACCTTCAAAATGACAATCAGAAAAACTTATGTTATTTTGATGCAATCATACTAAATCCCTCAGCTTTATAAAGGATTAAAAAAAAAATTCCCTTTCAAAATGTCTTACGCAAAATATCTAATCAAAAATCAGCAATAGTTGTCTTATTCGTCTAAACTTCCATAATCGGGTTCATATCCGATATTTAACCCGATTTGTGAATTTCTAAAATAGCTGAAATACGTGTTATTTTTTTAGTAGATTTGTTATCCTTAATTTCATGCTCCTACCTAAAACTGCTGCTGAGGTATGGCGAAATGACCTGAAACGTTCGACTCCCCATTTAACCCCCTTAGTGGGTGAATTTCTAAAATCACTGAAATACGTGTTAAACTGTTTTTTAGTATCCTGAATTTCATGGTACTGCCGAAAACTGCTATTGAGATATGGCGAAATGACCTAAAATTTCAATAACTGTGTACTTAATCAAGTAATGTTTTATTTATTATGCTTTTTTGATCTAATCATTTTATGGCATCTTCTTTTTAAGCACTTCTTTTTAAATGTATGTTTATTCTCATACATTGATTTTGTTTAACTTTTGGAATGATATTTGTTTATAATGATTTCTTGTAAATATTACATGACATTCATACGTCAAAAACATTCATACGTACACTGTTAAAATTTTCTGTAAAATAATGATTAATAGATCATATCGTTTAGTTATATCGATTGCAATGATCAGGAATTTTCAATGAATGTGATAAAAGAACACTAATTTTGTATCTGTCCGTACCATTGAGAACGTTTCATAATATGGTTACTGCTGTTCTCAAAAATATTTTTTCGCACATGAAAACTGGAAACATTCTGGCAGATTGGTAGGCTACTTTTTACACATAAAATCGTGGAATTTGAAAGCATGAGACTAATGAAGGAATTTGGTTTTGAATAGTGTTTTTCCTTTTTCGATAAATGTCATATCTCGATGATTAGTATCCATCTATAAACAGAGATGGCGCTGCTAGTCCAGGATTGAATATCTCTTGCAGGAGAGTTACGGAGACGAGATGTAAGACAGTGTAAGCCAGAATGTTTGAAGTAGCGGTTCGCTTAGCCGCAATTGTATATAAAATGCATAATAAATTTATATAATGAAATAGATATCTCCTTGCTGTTAACGAAATATGAATACACAAAGTTGGAGCCTTATTAATGGCGACGATGCCGAAAAGAACCCAAGATTTTAAATAAATGTTGCATTTTTTTAAACAAAAAAAGAAGAAAAGAAAAGAAAATGGCAGAAACAGAAGTTATCTCTCTGGGACGGCTGGAAGAATATAATTCGACCGTGCCCTGGTCAATTTATGTTGAAAAAATTGACTTTTACTTCGCTGCTAATAATATTCAAGATGCGGACAAGAAGAAAAATATATTATTAAGCCCTGTTGGAACTACAACTTTTTCGATATTGAGAGATATCATTGTACCGACTTCGCTGAAAGAGATAAGTTATGATGATCTCTTAAAGAGGGCGAAAGAACATTTTTCACCTTGTCCAAGTGAAATTGTTGAACGGTTTAAGTTTAAAAAAAGATTACGGAAGCAAGGGGAAAGCATAGCCAACTATGTGAGAGATTTACGTCGGTTATCCGAATACTGCAACTTTGAAACGACATTAAACGATCGCCTACGGGACCAGCTAGTGTTTGGAATTCAAGACGAGAAAATACAGCAATAATTGTTGGATACGAAAAACCTAACGTTCCAAACAGCTGTAGAAATCGCGGAATCATTCGAAACAGCCGTAGCTGGAGTAAAATCACTACAGATTAATGGAGCAACAACTGTAAATAAAGTTCAAGATGCCCGAATGGAGAAAAAGAAAGTATACCAGTATTCGTCGAAGCCGAAAGAAGGGATGTATGCGCCTGGAAACCGGAACAGTTATAAAGATAAACCATGTTATCGTTGTGCTAGAAATCACAAACCTGTTGAGTGTCCATTTAAATCAGCAGAATGTCATGTTTGCCATAAAGTGGGACATTTAAAAATTTGTTGCAGGAACCGGAACTTCTCTACAGTGAATCAAAAACTGTAAAAGAACAGTAAAATTAAAACTGTTCAAGAATATTCATTAAATATTATGAGGGACGAGTGCAATAATGTATTGTGGGAAAAATGTGTCACAATTAATGGTATAAAAGTTAATTTTGAAAGTGATTCCGGAGCAGCTCATACGATCGTAAGTAAAAATATTGCCGATAAATTATTTTCAGGTAAGCCTCCTTTGGTTAAATCTAATATTAAGCTGCAAACGTATACTAAAGATTCTTTAACTGTATTAGGTGAATTAAATGTAAATGTTTTGATTGATGATAATTGTATACCTAATTTAAAAATGCTAGTTATTAAAGAGGAAGGTCCGAGTTTAATTGGTAAAACTTGGTTGAAAGCATCAAAATTATTTTGGCCGAATGTAAACATGATCAAAAGTACAGTGAAACTTCCATTTAACGAAGTCTCATCGTTACACTTAAAAACTTCGTTATGAAGAAAATTCGTTAAATAGAAATCAACTTAAATACATGAAATTTTTCTTCAGATATGACAAACAGGTATTGGATTCAGAAGCATTTGATTCAGTTTTAATTATGAAGCCGTCTTTTACAAAACAGTTGTGTACGGTCGATGAAATCACGTCACATTTCCAATCTTTGGCTCAAACTTTCATCAGCTCTGATACACAGGTTCTCAAACTAATGTTTGCACTACATTGTCATTTTTCTGTCTTTTTCGATAATATACTTCAAGATTTTTTTATTATTTCTTAGACTAAAGGCTGAAGTTCAGAAGTTGTATTGGAAAGAACAAAAATAACTTTGATGTTCTTCGATTTGCATTTTGAAGCACATTCTAGTGGATGTACAAAGCAATTGTCTATCAGCAATGAAAGGTCAGAATGGTAACTGTCTGACTCTAATTGATATATTTTACTTCAATGCTTCTGACGCCATTGCGTCACTGCATCTTCTATATCATAGAATGTAAAAAGGGGATTTTGACTTCCCCCAACTGTCAGCGCTGGAGTCTGGGTGTGGAAGAGTAATGATAACAATTATTTTTCTTAGTGTGAAAAAAAATTGTTTTATTTATCACCAAATATAATGGAAATTATTTAAATGTGTTCATTTTCATACAATCCGCTGAAATAAATTCGCATATCCATCGCAACAGCAACCTCTTAGTTTGAATTCTGTTCACGTACAAAAGTAGAATAAACTTCGTTATATAGAATATATTTTTCGTAATGTGGAGATTAATTTACATGCTAAAGGTGTTCAAAGTCAAAGTTCTGTAGAAAATTTCATTAAGTGGAAAACTTCGTTAAATAGGGACTTCGTTAAAGGGAAGTTCCACTGTATTTCGAAAGATGATTTAATAAAAAAATTTCCTAATGTTTTTGCTGACGGGATCGGTACGATCAAAAGTTCTCCCGTTTCAATAAATTTGAAAAATGATGCAAAACCAGTTTTCCTAAAATCTCGTCCTGTTCCTTTTTCTTTGAGAACAACAACTGATTTGGAACTGGAACGATTAACAAATGAGGGTATTTTAAAACCTGTTGATTATTCTGAATGGGCTAGTCCTATAGTAATTGTTCCAAAACCAAATGGTACTGTTCGAATTTGTGGTGATTATAGATCAACAGTAAATTCTAATACTGAAAATGATAATTATCCTCTTCAAGAATGGAAGAATTGTTTGCTAAATTAGCAGGTGGTAAATTTTTTACTGTGTTTGATTTAAAAGATGCCTATTTACAACAACCTGTTGATGATGAAAGTAGTAAAGTTTTAAATATTAATACTCATAAAGGTTTATTTAACGTTTTAAGACTGGCTTTTGGTGTAAAATGTGCACCAGGTATTTTTCAAAGAAAAATTGAAAATATATTAAAGAAATTTGATTATGTTGGTGTATTTTTAGATGATGTTATTATAAGTGCTAGATCTGAATCCGAACATTCTAAAAGAGTTGAATGTATTATGAAATGCTTTTCTGAGCATGGTATAAGATTAAATAAGGAAAAATTAAAATTTATGGTTTCGGAAGTTAGCTATTTAGGACATAAAATTTCACAGGAAGGTATTAAGCCTATTCCAGAGAAAGTTGATGCTATTTTGAATGCTTCTTTTCCTACTAATTCCTGCCTAATATTTCAGATGTGTTAGAACCTTTGCATAGATTATTAGATAATAATGTAAAGTGGACATGGTCAGAGAAGCATGAAAAAGCATTTCAGAAAGTTAAACAGCTTTTATGTAAATCGCCTGTTTTAGAATTGTATGATATAAACAAAGATGTTGTTTTAAACTGTGATGCATCTGAATATGGAATTGGTTGTGTGTTAAGTCACATTGTTGAGGGTAAAGAAAAACCAATAGCTTTTGCATCTAGAACGATGAATATAACTGAAAGAAATTATGCCATGATTGATAAAGAAGCTTTATCTGTATTTTTTGCTGTAACGAAATTTCATCAATATTTAGCAGGTAAACATTTTAAAATTATAATTGATCACAAACCTTTAATTCGATTGTTTGATCCTGTAATAAAAGTACCTGATACATTATCACCCAGAATGCTGGGATGGTCGTTAATGTTAGCAGGGTATGACTATATAATTGAGTATCGTGAAGGTAAAAATAATAAAAATGCGGATGCATTAAGTAGATTACCTCTTCCAGAAACTGTAAATGTAGTAAATAATCCATGGGGAATAATGTTCGTTTCTAATAGTGATGAGTGGCCTGTTACTTCTAAAACGATTTCAAAGTGGACAACTGAAAATCCAGTAACAAAACAAATTTTAGAGTGGGCGTTATATGGATAGCCAAAAACGGTTAAATCCGAGGAATATAAACCACACTTTCGTAGACGTGAGGAAATTTCGTGTTCAGAAAATTGTTTATTATGGGGACATAGAGTAATTATACCAGATGAAGGTCGTGAAAAAATGTTAAAATTATTACATTCCGTTCATCAGGGTATATCTAGCATGAAAGCTAAAGCTCGAGGTGTGATCTGGTGGCCTAATATGGACAAAGAAATAGAACAAATGGTTAATTCTTGTAGTAGATGCCAAATGTTTGCTCGGGATAATCCTAAAATGAAACCTTTAAAATGGGAATCGGTATTTGCTTGGGAAAGAATTCACATAGATTTTGCCGGTCCTTTTGAGGGTAAATTTTTTTTAATAGTGGTCGATTCTTATACTAAATGGTTAGAGGTACAGGTGGTACCCAGTGCTGATAGTAAATCAACTATTAGAGTACTACGTAGAATTTTTGCTACATTTGGTTTGCCCGTTGAATTGGTCAGTGATAATGGACGTGCGTTTACAAGTGATGAATTTCAAGAATTTCTTAAATCAAATGAATTATACATACACCTATTCCGCCATATCATCCATCGTCGAATGGACAGACAGAAAGGTATGTTCAAACTGTTAAAAGTTGTCTTAAAAAGTTAGATAAGGGTGACATAAATTTGTCAATTGCACGATTTTTATTGGAAAATCATTCTACCCCACATTCTGTCACTGGTAAGACTCCCGCAGAATTAATGTTTGGAAGGTCAGTTCGAACAGCTCTACACTTGGTATTACCATCCAAACCTAAAATACAGCAACCCTTGCATAAATACAATCTTCATGAATCAGTTTTTGTTTAAAACTTTGGAAAAGGGGAGAAATGGATTAAAGGAAAAATTATAAAATTATTGGGGAGCAGATGGGTTTTAGTAAATAGAGATGACGGAATAATGTGTAAACGTCATGTTAATCAGTTGAGACACAACAGAGAAATAAGTGAGGAAACGTCAGAGGAAAGTAAAACGGGTCAGTTTGATAAAGAAAATAATGATTTTGATAGTTATGATAGAGTTAAAAGAAACAAGTTTTCTGGATATTATGTAAATAATAAAGAGCAAATTAATGCCGAGAATGCTGAAAAATCTAACCAATCTCAGTCTTCACATGATATTGTAATAGGTACCGTTGTGAATAATAATTGTGATGATACTATGGATAAAAATGTAAAGGACAATTCCGTTACAAAGAATGATGTGGACTTACAGAAGAGTGCACCTATAAAGACTGATAAAAACGACAATCAACCTGTTCGAAGAAGCAACAGACAGATTAAACCAGTGGTTCGTTTGAACTACGAGGGGAGGGGTGTCATATCTCGATGATTAGTATCCATCTATAAACAGAGATGGCGCTGCTAGTCCAGGATTGAATATCTCTTGCAGGAGAGTTACGGAGACAAGATGTAAGACAGTGTAAGCCAGAATGTTTGAAGTAGCGCTTCGCTTAGCCGCAATTGTATATAATGTATAATAAATTTATATAATGAAATAGATATCTCCTTGCTGTTAACGAAATATGAATATATCAGTTGAAGCCTTATTAATAAGGAATTTGGATTTGAATAGTGTTTTTCCTTTTTCGATAAATATTTTACATTTCGAGTTCTAATTGGTTGCTCTCCGAAGACGAACTTTGATGGACTGCTGTGCCTCGAAACTCGGCTCTAAATGCCAACTTTAACGTTTTTTCTGATAGATTGTTTACTTTCATAGGAAATTGTAAATGCTCTTTCTTTTTACCTGAATAAGCATATCTGAAAATTTGGTGCGTTTTCAAGGAAAAAAATCTTCTCGAATGTATAAAAAATTAACAAATTTGAATTGAAAAACAGCCATAAGTAATCGTTAAAAAGTGGCCGATTCTATATATCGGCGATTCTTGTAAACAGTGGTCATGCTAGGAATTGGAAGAATAATTCAGTGTTACAACTATATGAATTGTTGACACATTTTATTCGTTAAAAAAAACAAAAAAAATCAACAATTGTCTACTTTGTTAATGCTTAAATCGGAATTATTCTCTATTTTCTTCCATAATACACAACAATCTCACACGTCTAATGTCATTTCTTAATTTCTGAATACTAGCATAGAAGGCTATGCCCGCTTTGCTTGTTGATTTTCCCAAACAAGCCTCGAATGATTAAAATATCTTTTAGTTCCACCTTCCACAGCCAGCGGACTAATCTCTTCAAAACAAATCTCTTTCCGAACGAACCTCCGGCAAAGCTCAAAGGGGCACATGGAATATAGAGTTGAGATACTGATCTGGTAAACAGAGATTAGGAGGAAATTAGATGGAATGATTAGACTCTTTTGCATTGAGTAGCCCCTGCTTCGTGTGTTAATTTCTTAAATCGGAATTTTCTTCAACAGTTTTTAATTAATGTTTCTGGTTGCTATTATCCTTGGCAACCCACAGCATGTTAATTGCCTGTCGTGCATTGCAGATTAGGAAACTTCATTTTTCAAGTCTACAAGAGTTTTTATCTGCCAGTCTTCGCTATATTTAATGAAAAAAATTCTGCGATTAAGTAAGGCGAAGATTCATATTTGGAAAATAGTGTTTTTAGCCCGCTGAAAAATAGCGTACAGCTATTGGTACTGCTATTGACTCGCGGGTTTCCTTGACTAAGTGCTTCAGTTTTTCTGTGATTGTGGCATTACAGCAAAATAAACTGAAAATTGTTCTTTAAATTTCTTACCGCCTTCATCGTTTTCATCTGTCATTATTATGGTAAGCTTCTGTAGAAGCTTGATGGAATAACAGTTTCGTCTAATAATTAAAATCTTATAATAAGTTAAAAATCTTTTGTATATTTCTCTATAATTGCTACAAGTTTTTTTTCCTTCCAATTATGTTTAGCTGACACATTGGCACTGTTTTTTCCCCATAAATTTGTTTCCATGGTATGCCGTACATTTCACTCAAACGAAATGACCATCCAGAACTCTTTTCAAATCTCTCACTTTTTAAGGTTTTTGAAAACTCTTTCGCTTTACTTTGCAAAATAGGTCCTGAAAAGGGCAGATTGCTGGATCTGACATCTTTAAACCAATCGTATCATCATTATTACTTCATCAATTAGTTGACAGTCTCCAAGGCGCAATTGTTTTCTATATGGGCACATGTTGACGCAACACAGAGTTTAAAATTTTTGTCCTTTTCCCTTTAAAATGGTAGCTTATGTAGAAATAGTAATAACAAATTATTTCACTACATCTACCTACCAGAGAACTCACTGCTTCTATTTTTTTTCAAATAAAATTCCTGATTTTTACTGGATTTTTTGCAGACTCGAAATTTGCCAATGCGTCAGATAAACATAAATGGAAAGAACATAAATGCTTGTAGCAATTCTGGAGAATCCGTTAGAGAATATTTTTAATGCAGAAGAAACTGCTTTTTCAGCAGCTTCTACAGAATTTATTGCAAAATGTAATAGCATTCGAAGGTAAGGTACGACTGCAATAATAAATATTTTGGATTGTGTATTTTTTTTAAAAGTGTGTGTAAATAAACCCGAAGGAAAAAAAGAAGACTTTCGATTAGCTGTGAATGCACATATTTCAAAGATATGCAGATATATATTTTTTTTAATTACGGAATTGTAATTGTTTGATAGAGATTTTTTGCCTCTTCAGTAAAACTGAAATGACCATTTGTTTAAAATAAATTTGTTAATTTAAAAAATGCATTAATCTGGAATTCATTAAAGTAAATATTTTTATAATGGCAAAGCATAGGATTTTTTAAAAAACAATGCAAATAATATTTGTTAAACTGAAAAATTCATTAAAGTGACATTTGTTCCATCGAGATTCTACTGTAATTATTTTAAACATATGTGATAGAGAAGCCATTGTCACAGGAACTGCTGGTCTAGATTTTTAGTTTGCTATTGAAGCCAGAACAATACCATTTTATGTAACTGCAGTTGATCGTTAATTTCTGCCTACAAAGGACTACAAGTGATGTATACGTAATAACTGTAATACATTCTGCTTCTACGAGAGTAGAATGAATTTCGTAGTGGGAGGATGCCCTTTTGTGCCTGCGGAAAAACCTTATTTATTTCGAAGCTGATTTCGTTTTCTTGTTTATACTATGTATTTAAAACGTGTCTTAATTTGGTATTATGAGACAAAATTTTATATCTTTTTTTTAACTTTCTAAGAATATTCTAAACAAATTTCTCTTAACTTCAAGTTTTAAAACAACATGAATGTTAAAGATTAAGGTTAGCATGAAAAAAAAAAAAAACAGCGATTAAGGATTTTTTTATAAGTAAAGATTCAAATACGGATGTATTTTCATAAATTCTTTAAAAAATTAGAAAATCTTAAATATTTAAAATTTTAAACGAGAAAAAAGCAATGAAGATCACTCAAACTGATAGATATTATGCTTTTTTTAATATTAAGTAGCTTATCAGTTGCACGAATTAAAAAAGAAAATAGCTAAATTTTAATTATATACTTTTCTTTATGATAAATTCAAATGTTTTTTTTTTTAAATCTATTTTGTTTAAATATAAAAACACCGACGTCTGTATCCATCAAAAAATAATAATCCTGCGATCGTAAAGTTTTCTGGAAGACCATTTATTTCTTTAAAAAAAATTACATGCTATGTTAAAATTGCATTCTGTTCTGTAGAATGAAAGATATTAGTCTTTTTCACGTTAGATTAAAGTTCGCATTAAACAAAAAGAGATTAATGATTAAAAACAATTTTTTGAGCACACATCTTAAGTCGTGATTTATTACTCTTATTATTATTTCTTTAAAAAATTACATAGTTTCAAATAATGCTAGTTTCAAATGTGAAAAATGGGATAGAGATGACTCAACCGCTTATTCTAAAATATCCAACTGTCATAGAAAGATTTCATGTACTTCAATGTTTATCATGTTATAATTTTTTTTTTCAATTTGTGAAAAGTTTATCAATTTCAAGGAAATGTTTAAAGTTTAAGCAATTGTTTTACGCACAAATAATGTGATCAATTACCTAAAAGATGACTAAAATACTTTAATAGATGTTAAAACTTTACATTAAAATCATCTAGTACTTTCGGCTACGTACCCAGCCTTCATCAGGATTCAGGATTTAAAACGACGTTATTAATGTGGCTTGTCTGGATCTCACTCGCAAATGGCACGGTTCAAAACGGAGAACAAAACTGTTAAACAACAACAGCAGCAGCAACAACAACAACAACAATAACAAACTGAGTTCAAAATTGTTCTCGAAGCGGAAATGACACCGAAGTTTATTTAGTACTTGGGAGACCTCGGAAGAATGTCAGAAAAGATTTCGTTTGAATCGGTGGAACTTTAAATGCAAAATCTTTTAGTTACATTGTCAACCGACAGGGGGTGCACTCTGTTCTAAACAAACTTCTATCCGATCGAAACTCTGGCACGTGTCCCTGCTGCCAATGACACCGTATAGTAGGCGTGCTGCGCACGTGCTACAAAATCTTTTAGTTCCATTTTCTACCTCCAGGTGGCGCTAAATCTTAATTAGTTATATATATTTTAATTAGTTCGTGTTAAGTTGAATGAACTAATTCTCATTGAAATTGGGAACATAGAACCCGAGAAAATACCCCTCCAGTAAGTTACCGTTGTTAATTTCTGCAATCAAATACATAAATGACGTATACATGAGAAAACTCTAAAAGTCGCATAAAACAAATCGCAAAAATTCACAACTCGCTGTTCGAATTGAAATCAGCTGACGACGTTTTCATCTTCCAATCACAACTGCCCGGTTGACTTCCAGCTGTGCCTACAATTCTATCAGCTACCAATCACAATTGCCCTCCAAAGATGTTTGACTTGTAGTGGGTGATTTGTGACGTCATTTGAAACAAAAAACGCTGCAAAACATGAATTTAAAAAAAAAAAAAAAAACGCATAAAAAATGAAATTAAAAGAAAAAATTTAATAAAAAATATCGGGATAATAAATAATCCGCCCTTCCCTTTTAAAATTATGATTTTTTATCTGTAAAGAATTACCAACTTTCTCCAAGCTAAAAAGAGTAAAAAAAAAATTACGATTCTGAGCGTATCTGAGGCTGAAATTGAAGCAACCACCGAACCAATCAAGCATTCTTGGCAAAATTACTTAGTGTCGAAGGAAAAAAATCGCTAAAAAATCAAAAATCGCTGTAAGAATTTCGCATAAACTTTATTGAAAAGAGGATAAAATGTACTATATTGGGCTTAAAGATTGGAACCGGATTCCGGTAATTAATGTGGGTAAATCGCAGCAAAACGTCAAAAAGCACTAAAAATCGCATTTTTAAATCATGAATTTTAATATGTAAAGAATTATCAACTTTCTCCAAGCTAAAAAGAGAAAAATAAATTATGATTCTGAGCTTATCTGAGGCTAAAATGGAAGCGCAACCACCAAACCAATCAAGCATACTGGCAAAATTTCTTACAAGGAAGGTCTCCATAAGCGCATACTCAGAAAATTTTGAAACAATTACAGAATGTTCTTCTCATGAGTGTATATACGTCTATAAAATTTTTTTTTGCGGAACCTCGATATAACGTCTGTAAAAAATTATGAACATTTCGTTTATTTGGCGATTTATCACTGGTTGGCGACGGAATGAAATTTAAAAAAATACGCTGTTATGACAAATAATCTTTAAGGAAAGACTTTTTTTTGCTGAACTTGTTTATGTAAGTTTAACTTACATACTAAGTAAATTTTTATAGCTACAATTTTGTGTACATATCTATATGTATGTATAATGAAATTTAATACATGTTGTATATATTATAGAAAAAATAATAAACTATTTCATAGTTTAAGTTTAAATTCATTACGTATTGCGCATTCGAATAATAATTTTGCAAGCAATTTCAAAATGCAAACGATCGTTTGCGTTTGGCGAGGAAAAAATGTTGCTAAGCCAAATCGCGTCTTTTTCCGCCAAATACTCGAAAGTTTTTATTTTTTTGCAGAATTTCTACTGGGATTCCGCAGCTAAATTTGACTGATCCTTTATCACATACATGAGTAGCTTCATTAGCATTTTTTTCAAAATTTTCTGAGTATGCGCTTTAAGGAGACCTTCCTTGTTAGTTTCGAAGGAAAAAATTCGCCAAAAATTCAAAAATCACTGTACGAATTTCGCATAAACTTTATTGAAAAGAAGATAAAATGTACTATATTGGGCTAAAAGATTAGAACCGGATTCCGGTTACTAATGTGGAAAAATTGCAGTGAAACGTGAAAAAACACAAAAAATCGCATTAAAAATTAAATTAAAAACATCTATTCAAAAATTTTCCAAATCTGGCTTCAAGGTGCAAAACTACATGCATAGAGGTACCTTCCCACCAAATTTTGTAGCTCTGTGTGCAGCAGTGTCTTCAGAACACAACCGAGAAACAGACAGACAGACACACAAACTTCCTTCTTTATTATAGTTTGAGATGAAATGTTTACTCTTTACATTAGAATAAATCTAGGGAATTTAATTGGAATTTTTTCGTTCCAGAATGAGTTTTTACTTTTTAAAATTGTATGAGACTAGAACGCATTCAAAGATATATTTAAACATTTAGAATAGTTTTGACGATTTTTGATAGTTTGCATATGTATTTGCATATGTGATTTTATGATAGAATTATTTTAAATTCAAATGGCTCGATCCGATGTTTAATACGTGCAAGGTCAAATGTAAAGTAGGAGTCAAAATTATGGCCTTGATTATAAATAACTATAGATTTATTGTAAACATCAATAAGGAAAAAAAAATTCATGCTGTGATGGGTCCAGATGTTATACTTAAGAAGGGGTAGCGACAGCCTTTAAAAATGAACCGTTCTCATACAATTCACCAAAATGAATTTATTAAATTCAAAACATAAAATTACGAAAAAAAAAACACATTTCTGGATTAAATGAGATGTCGCAACAATAAGTAAATAATTGGGCTCTTGTAGCTTGTGATCAAAAATCAATTACAGAATAGTCCAGTGATCTACAAAGTCCGCTGTTTACGACGGAAAGCAAATGCAACGTCCACTTTAAAAAGGGAGCGGGGGAAATGAGTTTTCGCTAACAAGGCTATTCCTAAAAGGAGTCTGAGATAAATAACCGCTCGAAAAGAGGACGGGAATAAATATCTTCGCCGTCCTTACTGTACCAGAAACTGTCAACACTTAGTACGCAAGGATGTCTTGCTGATATATATAAACCTTGAAACATTAGCCAAGATAAGCTCTTCCGTCGGTGGTCAAAGACAATCGCCCGAATATTTTCACCAGGTTCGTTTTTCGTATCGGTTCCGTTTTTTTCAGGATCAGATTGACTGAATCCTAACTCAGTTCTCTGACTGTACTCCCTGGCTGACTGTCTGTGTCCTTTTTCTTTCTAATATCGCTTGATTATCATCTAGAACAATGGAGGTTTCTCTAGAAAATAGAAGCCTTGAAAGGTGAGATCATTAACAAAGTTTTTTATTATTGGAGAAGAAATATTTCTCCCTCTATCACACTGATATCGCTTTCGTTTTGGGCCCTTTCTCCTCATGGGAACAGACTGTGAGATTAAACGTTTTGTCCTGAGTGCTTTTATTATTTCTGCTGTCTCAAAATGTTCAAGATGGAAGATTGGTTATGATGAAACGAAAGTTTTGATGTATTCCGGCCGATTAGTGGAGTTAGTTTAAAATCTGAGGAAAATCTATTACACGTGGGATTTTCTTGTAACTGTATTTCGGGTGCAAAACAGGGGTTTCGAGTGAGATATAGTGAATTTCTCACAACACAATACAGAAAACAAAAAAGAAATACAAAGTTTTGCTTGTTTACTTTGGAAGCAGAAACAATACATTTTCATACCACGTAAACAATTCTTTAAACAAATTTGAATCAAATCGTTAAGATGTAAATTCACAAAATGCTTTAAACGAAAAAAATATATATATAATTTTTCGTTTTATATACAGAAGTCACAAAGTTGAAAAAAAATGACTAAATTCCCATGCTCCGATTTTGGTGAATTTCAGATAGGATGTACACTTCAGTGAAAATTACTGATTAAAGATATCAGTATTTCGAAAAATTCCTACGTATTTCACAAGAAAATATGTAACGATTCATTTTCAAAAAGATTATGTTGATGGATTGAAAACTTGTGAAGCTAGAGTATCAACCAATTTTTAAAATGTTGCTTTGAGAAAATCGCGATCAGAGTTTTCGTTATTGTTTAACACACTGTGGCGCTCTCTAATTCCATTGCTCAAAACTTGTCCTTTCACTTTCGATATCGATTTCTAACTAGTAAAATATGATTTTCGCGTGTATAAAGAGTACTTTAAGCGAAAAATAAATTTCGAACTTTTGAACCTGTCAGTTATTACCTCTTCATTGATTTCTTTTGAATGCGCCTGGTTTGGAAGAAAACAAAAATGATTTATATAATAAATGAAATGTCCTTTATCTCACTGATTTGAGGAAAGGAAAAAAAAACCCATCTGTATCCATCAAAGAAACACTAATATTGTAAAGTTTCCTAGAAGAAGACCATTTATTTGTCAATGAAACTTTATACAGTATGATAAAGTAGCATTCCGTTTCTGCAGAATAAAAAACATTAGTTTCTTTCACTTAAGATTATTTACACAAAAGAAATAATTTTGATATAATAGAAGATTAATGATAGGAAATAATTTTTTAAATACACAGTCCCTGACTTAGAGTTTTAAAAATCTTTTTAACACTTTCTATCAAAGTTGAAAAGTGTTTATTATTTCGATTTGACTGTCTGTTCGTCTGTCCATGCTCCAACTCTCGTAAATATATTCGGATTGCCATGCAATTTGTATATGTTATTGTGGTTTAGAATAGAAAGTTCTGTATTGAAAATGAATTGTGTAGAATTTATAGTTCGTTTATAGGGAGACACAAAAGAATTGCATTACATTGAGGTCTATGGGGAAAATTCGTTTATGGTTTTAATGGAGGTACGATATTTCAAACATAATGAGATTGATATGCATAACTGAGGTGGACTACAATATTTTTTCTCAGCAGTATAGAATAAATAACCTTTACAGTTCGTTTACAGGGACGCACAAGATGATAATTTTATTACATTTTGATGTGTGTAAAAAAATCGTTTGTAGTGCATTTTAATGATGTTAGAATACTTGAAATATAATAAAATAAAAAAGGATCACTACAGAATATTTTTTTTATGAATTATGGTGTGTGTGCAGCACACACACACACATCGTTCATTTACAGCAGGGGTCGGTAAGTAATTTTAAGTAGGGTCCGAATACTTTTGAAAATTTTTATCGAGGTTCTGAGAAAAAAACACTTAAGTAATATTAGTACTTATTAATTTTAAATTGTTATTTTTACACATACATACATACACTATAGAATAGAAAAATCAGGTATTTGTTATGAAAAATTACTATATACAAGAGAATATGTTCTGGAAAATTTTATATACACATTATAAAATAGAAAAAGCAGATAATTGTTGCAAAATGAGTGCAAAAAATTACACTTGCGGTCTTGGACTAGTTTTTTATAATTTGGTTCACATGGTGAAGAGCTAATTCGAAGAGTGTCTTCAAGGTGTGCGTCCGATAACCTCGAAGTAAGTCTATTTCTCATTTTCTGACTCAAGTTTATTAGAAGTCTGTTATTCATTCTCTCCCACCGCCGCCTGCGTCCAACGCAGTATTTTGCGTGTCACATAAGAGCGTCTATGTATCATTATTAAAAAAAATCAAATTAATCGTGCTATTTCTTGTAAAATATAAGAAACATTGATAAGGCTATCGTTCAAACGTATCTATTATATGTAAATTTTAATAAACTATTTATTCAAATTGAAAATTTTTGGCGGTCCACGATTTGACCTTTCGTGGTCCGGATGTGGACCGCGGTCTGCCAGTTGCCGACCGTTGATTTACAGGGACGCACAAAAGAATTCGGTTACAGGACTGACTATGATCGTTTTCCGCTGTGATATGTATTTTTAAATGTATCTAATTTTTAGTGTATAAGGTGGAGTGTATAAATTCTACAGATTATATAGCAGGCTGCATGATAGAATTCGTACATAATAGCGCATCAACAGAAATTGCTGAAAATAAACTTTCAATGCGTTCTGTGTTTTTTAAATTGCTTATTTAGAAATCTTATTTCATTGTATGAAAGACTGAAATTTTTTAATAATATTCTGTTAGTGTTGGATGGTGTTTCATAATATATGCCTGATGAATGTTTTTTTCCCTTGTTTATTTTACGGCACACGTGAAGATATTGTTAACATTCAGTGGTACATATAAATTATAATAACAATAAATAAATAAAAAAAAAGAAGGGGAATCTTTTTCGATTTAAATATTAATTCAAATACAATGTATCATAAGATCGAATATTAAACAAAGATAATTGTAGCTTGCCCTTGTGTTTTTCTCAAAATAAGAAGTCAGATGACAAACGAAACAACTGTTTATTACAATTCAGGAGTGGTATTTCAGATTTTGCTTGGTGGGCGCAAAGGATATAGTAACTCCAGATTTTCTGCTCACTTGAAATTAACTATTTTCGCATTTATTTTTTAAAGAAATATTTTTACTGTTATAATTTACTTATATGCAACTATAAATGTATTGGTAAAAAATGGTAACATTCAAATAATAATAAGAAAATAAAGAAACGGATAATGATGTAAGTCCAAAACTCAGAGGAAGAGGGGCTATTGTCCTATCCTACCTTCGCTAAAAGACGCCTTTGTTAGAATAAAAAGTAAGGACACTGATCATGTGGTTTATAACTAAAATGTTTCTTAGGTGAATTTTCACAGACCAACTTTCCGACTTAACTGGCACAAAAATTTTTATATTTGGCGAACATAATGAGATTGGAGAACATAATGAGGGGCAAACAAAAGAATTCCATTACATTGGGGTCTATGGGGGAAACTCGTTTACGGTGCATTTTAATGAAGGTACGATATTTCAAACATAATGAAATTGATATGCATAACTGAGGTGGACTACAATATGTGTTCTCAGGAGTATAGGATAAATAGTCTTTGCAGTTCGTTTACAGGGACGTACAAGATAATTTTATTTTTGATATATGGGAAAAAATAGCGCTGGTTGGAAGCACGTGCTTTAACTCGCAAGTCGTTATTTAAATACTTTTCAGTCAGTTACAGTTAAAACTTAAATTTCATACCTAATTATTTCCTCCAGGCACTGTCATTTTTGACAATTTAAGGATTCGATATGATAGTACAATGCATATCAAGCATTGTAGCATTAGTTTTCAACGATAGTTACACACGCACTGGATATTCGCAAAATGGGAATATATCCTCAAAAAATATAATACGTATATGTATATATAAAAGTAAAAGTTTGTGTGTATCTTTTTCATACAAACCTACAATTTTTGACTGATTTGCACGAAACGTGACATACATGCGATTTAGAACACGGAGTAAAATACATGCTCTTTTATGAATTTCCAAGACCACTCTTTACTCCTTTTTTCAACCACCTGCCTTAATTCAATTTATATACAAATCGACAATTTTTTGACCAAACCTGATATATATATACGCTCTAAGACACGGCGCATAATACTGGCTACTTTAGAATTTTTTCAAACTTTTCTTAACACTTTTTACAATCATCTGTAATAATTTATTTTGATACAAATCTAATTGTTTTTAAGTTTACAAATGAAATTTTTTTATTTCTTGTTGCTACACATTAAAAAGAAACTGGGCAATAATTAAAAAAAAAAGCAATAAATGGGCATTGGACAATATTTAAATACGTGACTTTTTGGAATTATTTACATGTTTAAACATGCATAGTTTGTTTCTACAAGCCAATAACAATTCATATTTATTTTCAATGTAACGTCACAAAAATATTGTCTATTAATTTGACATTTAATATAATTTATCTTGTTGCAGAAAAAGTGATGTCACATTTAGCATAGAACGTACAGTTTCATTTAATGAATTTTAAATTAACTACAGAGTTACCTTATTTTGAACGACAAAATGAAATGTTGATTAAAATATTTTGTGCATGACTTTTTTTTTCAGATGAATTTTTGATTAGATATTTTTTATTTCAAGATTAATAAATTATTTTTATGCTTTTTTACTTTTTGGATATTTATGATAAATACCGCAGTAAAATAATATTGGTCCCTCCTCTTCTTAATGCGTTTGGACAGTGCAATTTCTGTAGATATTGCGAAATCTTCTCCGTTCTTCACATTTTTAGTTTATTTTGTCCCTACCTGATATCTAAACTAATAAATATACATAGTGACGCAGTACTAGTCTTACAAACTTTAAGAAAGGGTTGTGCACACTAAAACAAACATTTTTTGTTTATGAAACGAAGGTTGTATTCCATTCATACACTCAAAAATACACAGTGTCTCACTCCAACCCGAAGCCGTACTTTCTTTGATAACTTTAACAATAATAGAATAATTTTAACTAAATTTTCAACAGAATTACCTTGTTTTGTGCGAAATGTAATGATAACATATCGGAAGGTGATGGAAGTAGGCCCTATCCGCATTCAAACAGCGCTAAATCAGACGCTCCATATTTCGGAATGCAGTTGCTATTACATGCAATGTCATTGACCAAAATGCTGTGCGTTTCCAGCTCTTCCGATAACGTAATCTCATTTCACACAAAGCAAAGTAAAGTCTGTTGAAAATTTAGTTAAATTACTCTATTATTGTTAAAGTTATGAAAGGGAAATCAGGGTTTAGATTGCACTGAGACTATTTTTGACTCAATAAATGAATTTAGACACTGTTTTTTTTTTTTTTTGTTATTTTAATACAAAAATGATTTGTTGTAGTGTGCTGTACTGTACCATCTCTTAATGTTTGTAAATATGGTAAAAATACAATCAGTAACACAGTCAGGGTTCAGAAATTTGCTGAAATTTCCCTAACCTAATCGAAAATATACCTTGATTGCATTATTGAGAAATATACATCGATTTTGCATGCAAAATTGTCTTAACTCTTCAGATCCTACATAGGATCTACCGGAGCAATTTTCATTTTTTCAATCGTTTTTGGTTATTGAGCCACTAAACAAGACATGTATGCGAAATTTTAAAAGCTGTTTTTTGCTCCTCAAAATATTACCTAACTGACAATGTAAATACCGTTAAAATCCCCATCCAAATCCGTTTAGAAGAACGTGAGTTATTAGCGTTCGGAATGACATTTCCATTTGCATTTTATGTATATAGCAGACGATAGTAGATTATAGTACACTGCAGTGTGAAATTGAAGCATTCATTTGAAAATATCATGTGCATTTTAAACAGATCTATGTATTATACTTATTATTCACAAATGCCTCTAAAATTATTTGTAAAGAAACAGCTATTCAATGGTCGAAGAAATATTTTTAACATATTGCACCAAAAAAAATTACGTCCAATTTAAAATTGCATGAAAGCGCTGAAATTCATTTTAAGCAATAATTCCTCCTGGATGTTAATATATTCGAATTACTTTTCTCAGCTGCCTATGGGGGGGGGGGGGGGGGGGGTTGTATATAACATATATACACTCACAGTATATAGCATGCTAAATTTTGGTTCAGATTAAAAAAGTACTTCAAGAAATAACCGCCCATAGACAGACATGTTTTTGAATTCTTCTTTGCGAGTCTATAGTTCTTATAATTCTAGCCTTTGTAGAAAATTCAGTTCTTGTACAAAACTTACGATTTTAAACACATCGCATAACGTACTCTATTTTACTCCAAGCGTAAAAAAAATGCAAACGGGTTTCCGAAATTAAAAAAAGAAAAACGAAAGGTTTAACCCCTTGAATGTCGGTGAGATATTTTTTATACCACTTAACATTAATTAAGATTTGTACCATAATGTTTGAACAAAATTTCCCTTTTATAATTTTGATAAAAAAAAAAAATTCTCTAAAATTGGCTAGCTTACTAATTTCAGATTGGCTGTTGAAGTTCTCGGTGTAATCCATAGCTTCTTTTTCTTTTTTCAGTGCATTTTTGATAGTTTGATACTTTTTTTTACATGACTCTTTTAAGATGTGATACACAACTACTCATATACAGGGAGTGGAGTTGCTTGCAACTGGGAATCCCCTTGAAATGATAAACTGTTTCACTGTTTTCATTCTCTAAAATTGCATTTCCTTATTTTCAAATAAAACCAAATTTCAATTTCAAACTTTTCGATAGGAAGTCGTTTGGCACCAGAAATTCTGAAAAGTAATTTTCGTCTTTTTTTGATCTTACAGCTTCTATCATTAAAAAAGGCAATTTTTTATATTAATACAGTGGTAGCTTGGTGGCCCACAGACTTAAACGTGAAGACTCTCTACTATAAGTGTATAATTTCGGCATTAATTTGAAACTCCAATACAACATAAGGCAAAAAAGTGAATATGCTGTTTATGAATATTGGAACTCTAACTTGCCATACAGAGACACAGTTAGGCACCTTGATTATGTCACTGTGAACAACCTGATAATTTCTAATCAAACTTTTCGTTTTTTAATTTAATACCTTTTATATATTTTTTCCGGTGTCTATTTTGAACACTTTTTTCAATACAAGAAATAAAAACAACAACAATACCCACCCCCATTGTTTTATATCATCCACTGGTCAATTCTCGTATTAGGATCCAATTGTGTGTTACGAAGAGAATGTCAAGGATTTTCTTTTGTATTCTTCTCGAAGAGTATTGGTGTGTATTTCTTGCAAGTGTATTGCAAGTGTATTTCTTCTGATACCATTTGCAGCACCTGAACTTCCGAACGGTTTCTGCAAACTGATAACGATGGGCTAAAAATCTGTGCTTACTTGGGATAGCACAAAAGTGATTCATGGTTTATAAAATCGTTTCAAATTAAACAAGAAAGAAAAATTATGCTTCAAGCATAGATTATGAAACACTTTCCAACATATTGAGAATACTGTAACAAAACTTCCCCGTTTAATAAAGTGAAATATTATATCTGAAAAACAACTTGGAAAACGCTTAATACATTTGAAAACACAACTCCAACAATTAACTCCTTAGTCGGAAAAGTATTAAATTTTTTTTTGTGAAGCCCTGTATATGATCTATAGTTTTCTATATATAATGTATAGAATGCTAAAATTTGGTTCAGTTAGGATACGTATAAAACATTTGAAAATTCCCTTTCTGAAATTTCCATCAATAAACGGAAATGTACTTGAATTCTTTTATGCAGCCCTGTATATGATCTATAGAATTTATACACTCCAGGTAAATGCAACAAATTAGTTAAATTTAAAAACTCACACCACGACTGAAAACGTACTTACTTCAAGCAATTATCGTTCATAGACAGTACAGTAACCGAGTTATTTTGGGTGTATCTGTAAATGAACGATAAAATGCTATGCACACCATGCGCTACAGTAAGCTTCTTATAATGCATGCACCTGAGTAATGTATATCAATTTCAATATGTTTGAAATAGAATAACATCATTATTAAACTATATTGCAAACGATTTTTCCCAATAGACCATTTTGTTCCGGAATATTTTTGAGTGTCCATGTAAACACACTATAAAGGCTACATATTTACTTTTTCAATATCGAAGATGCCGTAGTAAACCTTAATAACATATATCATTTGCATGGCACGCCGAGTATATTTACACGAGTTAGAGCTCGGCCAGACAAACTGAATTCATAAACACTTTCAACATGTTGGAAAGTATTAAAAATGGATCATACTGTATACTTTTATTCAGAAAAAATGCAAGCTCATGATGTTAATTAGTTCAAGATGTTAATTTTTCTTCAGTTTGGTGAAAAAAAAATCACCGAGTTTATATCGTCTACACGTGAAGGAAGGTATAAATGAGTAAGTACTAGTTAGTTTGTAATTTAGGCATAAATGAATGGTAACTAATGTCTTTTTTATTATTATTATTTAATAGGATAAATGTATAAAAAGATGGATATATATATATATATATATATATATAAAGATGGACATATATATAAAAAGATGGTAAGTGAAAATTATATAAACTACATCAAGAAGTTTCTTGAATCCTTTAATTCACCTTATTGTGACAAGTCGTATAAATTATTTCGTAAAAAACAAAAAAAATCCATTTAAAATTACTTTCAGGTGTTTTATTAAAAGATATACGTTGTACAACTAAAATATCAAAAGCAAGTACTTTCGAGCATCTAACATGCTCATCATCTGGGTTAAAATCGTTAAAAACTAGAGGTCGAGGAACAGTGCATCAAGTATAAATGAATGTACTCGACCTCTGTTCTTTAACGATTTTAACAAAGATGATGAGCACGTTAGATGCTCGAACGCACTTGGTTTTGCTATTTTAGTTGTACAATGTGTACATTTTAATAAAACACCCTTAAGTAATTTTAAATGGAATTTTGTTTTCACGCGAAATGATTTTTATGTAAAAAAATAGGTTAAAATTTCTAATTTATTTTTTTAAATTTCATTTATTTATTATATTTGCTTACTCTAATATAAAATAAATATAAAATTTAATATATAATTTTTTCGTTTATTAACAACTGTACGATGAACATTTTTAATAAAAATAAATTTTTATTGCTTATATGTCAAATATAGAAAAAAGAGAAATCGTAATCTCTCAAAGAAAATCATAGGAAGAATAACAGAAGGGATTTCTACAAAAGTATTTTGATTGAAAAATAAAATACCTTTACTGTACCATAAACCTGTAAGAAAACCATTTCATTATTAAAAGCTAAATAATATCTATAAAAAGTAGTAAAAGCTTCTTCTCTGTCTAAGAATATTTTGGGTTTCACTGGCAAAAAATCACTATAGCAAAGATTTTATTGATTCTCATTTATTTGAGGTACATAATGTTACATTTCGTTTAAAATATGGAAAAAGCTAACACATGAAGTGATTCTTGGTTTTTAAAAATGTTCTGAAATTAAACAAGAACGAAAAATCATGCGTCAAGCATAGATTATGAAACACTTTCCAACACAGCCAGAAAACTGAAACGAAATTTCACCGTCAAAAAAGGTGAAAGAAGATATGAAAGTAAACATTTTAGAAAACATATACACATTGAAAAATACAGTTTTCGAAATTACCTTCCCGTGTAAAAAAAAGTACTCGAATTATTTTGTGCAGCCCTGTATATGATCAATAGATGTATAGCATGATAAAATTTAGTTCAGTTAAAACATTCACATTTAGCAATTTTTGTGAATCGATGGATATACACTCGAAATCTTTTGTACAGCCCTGTATATCATCTGAAGACTTTTTTTGTACACACCACATATTGAGCTAAAAGGCAACTTAAAACTCACTCGCAGCAATTACCAACCGTAAAAAACAATGTATCTTTTTCTTTGCGTAGCTCTGTATATGAATTTATTTATATTCCACAAACTTCTATTAGTGTACTAAATATAGTTCAGCAGGAAAATGCGTGACTACCCTTTAGCAATTCACTCCCATAGTCTGTAATACTTACGGATTCCCTTGTGTAGCCCTGTATATGATCAACCGAGTTTATAAACATACACGTACTATGAAAAAATGTAGTTAAGCTTAAAAACGCTAGCCAAAGTTGAAAACTCACTTATCACACGTAGACTGTAAATATCGCACATGTACTGTAACCGATATACTTTGTGTGTCCCTGTAAATAAACTCAATGCACACCACACTTTCAAGAGAGCAATTTGTAGTGCACCTCTGTAATGCATGTAATTTTCATTATGTTTGAAATAGTGAAATATATCACTAAATTACACTGCAAACGATTTTTCCCCATAGAACAATGTGTAACAGAATTATTTTGTTTGACTCTGAAAGTGAATAATAAATGCTTTGCACCCCATATTCTACAAAGAGCACGTTTTAATGCGCTTCATAATTATATATCAATTTCATCATGTTTTCAATGACGTAGCATTATCAAAATGCACTTGAAACGATTACTTGAAACGAACCATTGACTGTAATGTAACGAAATACTTTTGACTGTCCATATAAAACAACTATCAGCGCTACACACATCAGTTGAAATAGGGAACATGCTATAGTAAACGACAATAAAATACAAAAATTTCAGGTCAATCCCAGTATATTTATGCGAGTTAGAGCACAAACAGACGGCTAGACGGCTAGACGGGCAGATGGCCAGACAGACCGAAGTCATAAACACTTTTCAACTAGGTTGGAAAGTGTTAAAAATGGATCAGATTGTACATTTTTATCCAAAAGAAAATAATAATAATAAAAAAGAAAAATATGAGTACCAGATATTAACTGTTCATCCTTTTTTAGAATTTCCATTAAAGAAAATCAGGTTTAGATGCTAATTGTTTATCAGTTTTTTGAAAAAAATCGCCATGTTTTACAATACCCAAGGAATACCTAGTGAACAATACCATTGCCACCTAGAGTAGACCACCTACCTATCTAGCCACCTATCTAGGTGGCAATGACAATACCCAGTTACAATACCCATTGAAGAAATTTGAAAGTTATGCTGAAATAAATGGTAACAGACAACTTTTCCCCTATTTGATACAATGTTGCCAGTTGGGCGGTATTTATTTATTCAGATTGCTTGGATGCTAGCTGGAAAAAAAATTGTTGCGCTGCTATGCAGCATATGACCCGGCCAGGTGGCCAGCCTAACGCGGGATCCTCAGTGTTTAGTTCCCAAGCAAGCTTGGTACTCATTTTATCGACCTCGAAGGGATGAAAGGTGGAGTGTACCTTTCCCAGTTTGCAGCCCAGAATCGAACTGGGGACCTACAGCGTTTTAGATAGGCTTGGTTGATGGTTGGTCGATTTTATGACGGCCGATTATCTACATGAGGGATCATTGCCCTAGGGGCGAGTGCCCTCCGTGGGGGTCTTTCTAAGGGATCCTAACCCTTATTTAAGCAAGGTTCGAAAAAAAAAAACCCCACGGAAAATTCCGAACGGTTAGGTCGACGAGCGCGACAGGGGTTTGAACCCAGTAGCTCCCATCTACCAGCTTTGAGAGCAGAACCTCTCAGCCACTGGCGGGATCGTTTTAGACAGGCGCACTGACAACTACGCTAAACTGTGCTTCGCTTGGTTGCCAGCACTTTTTTGAAAATACGCTTTATTTTCATGCTATTTAGTCTGTGATTAAATACGGCGAATATTACTAGTTCAAAAAATAACTCCTTCCGGCCTGTACCGGGAGGAAAAAGTAGCTTTCCTATATCTTCGTTTTAAAATTTTAGCTAATGTTACACGAAAACAGCAAGTTAAAATGCAAAGAAACGTTTACAAAAGATTCGTTAATACTGAATATGAATAAGAAATTCGCCAAATTATTGAGCCAAATTGGCTTCATTTATGAAGACTTATTTTGGTCGCCAAATTTGGTGATATTTCGCCAAATGTCACCAATTTTGGCGAGAATTTGGCGCTAATGGATATGAATATATAGTTTTATGCGTATGATTGGGAAAATTATTACAACAGTGAAAGAAAATAATTTGCAAGTAATCGCGTTAATGTGCTGTTTTGTTTCAAAATGTCAGCCACCCTAGAATTTCAAACTGCTCTATCTCAGCCATTTTTTAAGATAGAGGTAAACCAAAAAATGCTCTGGAATCCTCGTATCAAGGCCTAACACTTAATTAAAAATAAATTGAAATTTTAACCTTTTTGTATATTTATTTTAGTTTTAAATTTTTAAGTGCCACCATCTTGAAACAAAATGGCGGACCAAGCTGGCCAACGAACTCGGTCGAGACATTGGTGTGCTTAATACACACAATTAGTTTCATCAAAATTGATTTATAAATACGAGCGTTATCGCATGACATAGGTCAGATATATATATGGATATATCTATATATATAAATCAACATTTGAACGGAGGGTGGTTTTGGGGTCTGGGGGTCATGATCGGTGAAAATATATCGAAATTTTCCGGAACTGCTTTCCTCCGAACGGCTGCAATAGGTAGCTTTATACTTTTTTGTATTGAAAGCTACCTAAAAGATAGTACTCAAAAATATGAAAACAAGACATCCCGAGTGGTAACGCTATTTGGTAGGATAATGTATAAAAATACTACAACGGTTACAATTTCTAATTTACTTTATTTTATTTGCTTACTCTAATATTAATCTATACAAATCGAATATAAAAAAAATGTTTATTTTTAACTCAAACATTAACATTTCTAATAAAAATTATTTTATTTTTTGCTGATATGTTTAATATTAAAGACAATAGATCAAAATCCATCGAAGAAAATCATAGAAAAAAATTACAGAAGTGATATTTCTACTACACTATTTTGATTGAAAATTCATGCTTTTCTCAATGAAAACAATAGAGCCATAAAATAGCTTTACTGTAGCGTGAAACTGTAAGAAAAGCATTTCATTATTAAGAGGAAAAGAGTAACTATAAAAAAGAGATAAAGCTTCTTCTCTTTCAAAGAACGTTTTGTGTTTCATTGACAAAGAATATAAGTAAAGATTTTATTGATTCTCATATATGTGAGGCATATAATATTGGATTTCAAGCAAAGTTTCTGAAAAAGGTAGTGCATAAAGTGATACTTAGCTTTAAAAAGACTTTTCAAATTAAACAAGAACGAAAAATAATACACCAAGCATAGATTATGAAACACTTTCCAACACATCCAGAAAACTGCAACGAAACTTCACCGTTAAATTAGGTGAAAGGAGATATGTAATAAGGATTTTAGTAAACATATAACAAATTTAAAAGCACAGTTTTATAACGCACCTTCCATAGTAAAAAAAATAGTCTAATTATTTTGTGAAGCATTGTACATGATCTATAAATTTGCAAATATATCTCATCTCATGCTAAAATTTTGTTCAGTTACCAAATTCATTTTTAGCAACTTTCGCCAATAGATGGAAATGCACTCGATTTCTTTTGTACAGCCCTGTATAAAGACTTTTGTACACCCCTCATATTAAGCTAAAATGTAATTCAGGTAAAAAAAGGGATAACGCAACTTAAAACGTACTTCCAGCAATTACCAATCATAAATCTTGTTATTTTCGTAACCCTGTATAGGAATTTATTTATATTCCACAAACTTCTATTAGTATACTTAATATAGCACCACAGGAAAATGCATAACACAATTAAAAACTATCCTTAATCAATTCACTCTCACAGTCAGTAATACTCACGAAGTTCTTTGTGTATCTCTGTATATGATCAACAGAATTTATACACACTACGTATTATGCAAAAATATAGTTAAACTTAAAAACGCAAACCAAAGTTGAAAACGCGCTTCCATCAATTATCGCTCATGGACTGTTGTACTTTTAGCCACAGAATTCTTTTGGGTGACTCTGTAAATGAATAACAAATGCTTAGCACCTCATACTCTACAGAACGCATGTTTTATTGCGCTTCATATATTCATATAAATATCATTATGTTTGAAATGGTGTAACATCATCAAATAGTTCTTGAAACGATTACTAACGAAATACTTTTGACTGTCTCTGTAAACGAACTATAACTGCTACACCCTTCATTTTCAATACCGATCTGCTATATAGCGATTGCACTATACTGTTATTTATTGTAAACGTCAGGAACATATAAAAATTACATAGCAATCTGGGTAATTTACGAGAGTTAGAGTACGGCCAGATGGCCAAACAAACCGAAGTCATAAACTCTTTTGGAAATTGTTAAAATTGGATGTTATTATGTACTCTTATTCTCAATAGATCTTGGATACATAAAATACAAAAACAGTTTTTAGCGTTCACCGTTACTTCTAAACGATGCATTTAATTATAATTAGGACCCTATAATTTGTGAAGATTTTTTCTCAATATTTCCTTATAGAAATATTTTCTTTTTAAAATGACATAAGTTTTGCGATTAAATAAGGCGAAAATTACTAGTCGAAAATACTGATAAAATTTCCGCACAAGTTTTAGGGCCCTAATCATAATTAATATTAGGTTAAATTTATCGTAATTTTTATATAATTTTGTAGATTTAAATTATGTTTTGTAAATTTATTACAAAACATAACGTATCATAGTTAATTGTAAAAATACATAAACAATACATCAAAATGCTTTTTAGCAATTTAACAGGTACCTTCAAAGTAAAATTACACATACTTTTTTATTTAAATATGAGCAAAACTAAAATAACCAAAATTATGTTTTGACAGTCAAAAACAATATCAGCAGCAATATCTTTTAAATAAGTTAAAAAAATTTATGTGGTATAATAAATATATATATAAATAAACAACCTTTCAGTTTCATTTTTTTTCATTTTGTAGAAACAAACGACAACTAAAGTCTATATTTAAAAAAATAAAAAAAATCGTACTTTGTTTTTATCAACTGAATTGCAGAAGTGAAAATGATACGGGAGAGGAGGGAAGAATGCGACAATTTTCATGTAAACATTTCTTACTCAATATATTATAATTTTTGGATAAAAATGTGCCATAATACATTTTAGTGCTATCTGAAACTAAAATCTAAGGTCAGATTTTGGTCAAAGTAATATTAAAATTTTAATTTCCAGACCAATTGAAAATTGTAAAAATATTCTCCAGCTCCTCCCTCATGTGCGGGATGTGTGGGATATAAATGTAAAGTACAGGAAAAATATGAAGAATATACATTTTAACGAATGTTATACTTTCACAGAGATAAGGTAAATGAAATGTTGATTTGGCTTTATTTATTTCCATGTGTTCTAAAAAAATTACAAATGCAAGATTAATTTCAATTTGTAGGCGAAATGTCTCTTTTTTATACAGTCCAAAGCGAGTTCTGAACTTTATTTTGAAATTGATTTTAGCATCTACTACGATATAAATAATACAAAAAAAAAATGATTTAAAAGTATGAAACTTAATATAAAGAGTTACTTGGGAACACTAAGAAAGAATCAGAACTTCTCCCATACCTCCCTCTTTCTCAGTATTACATTCCTCCCTCACGTAGTATATTTTGAATATGATATATCATGTTAACCGTATTGCTCTTTAGGCTTAACTGAATTAGTGAATTGCAAACACAGAAAATAAGGATTTATTGTAACGATTCATTATCTTTGTTTTACAAATTTAATAAGTATCAAAATTAATTACAGAATAGAATTAAATTTTCCCTTTTGATGTGTAAAAAACAAGGCTTTTCATATAAAAAAGTTTATAATCTTTCAACTGTAGAAATTGTAGCATATATAAATGGGTTCGTAGGTATCCCATCTTATGTAGAAATGAAAATGAATAATACTGGTTAGTTTAAAGAAAATTAGTGTTGTCCTATACCTCCTGCCTCCTCGTCCCTATTTTCTAATATTTTTTTAAAGTCTATATTTTTACTTGATTCCTGGGAATAGCAATTTTGCTGAATAAAAATAACATTGTTTTCGAGGAATTACTGTATAAATATTTATTTTTGTTATTCTTCATCAATATACTGCAAGTCACTAACATATACCAGAGCTATTTGCAAAAGAAGAGCTGAAAGAGTTGGAGGCTATTCTGCATTAATCCTTATCTTTCGATATTTATTAGCTCTTTATTGATGCTTTGATGTTCCATATTTCTTAGTAATCTACACAAGCACTCACTGAATGATTTGGAAATGAAATAAATAAAAAATAAGCTTCTTATTCTTTTTTTTATTGTTCTACATGTAACAGGGTACAAAACTAAAAGCTTTCAACTCCTTTATTGGTAAAATATTTTATCATTATATAAATATAATGGCACCTGGAAACTAGTCGCAGGGGGCCACCGTAATACACTTACCCATCATGGATATGCATAATATAAAATATGAAAATAAAACTTGTGTTAACTATTTATAAAATGCATTGCAATTCGAATAAAATCGTGGCTTGATGACGTCATAAACTTTAAATGCTCTATTACTGAATTGCGTAAAAGAAACATCCTTATAACTCCAAAATTGATAATCCTATTAACTAACGGTTTACTGCGTCGGATTAAGCGTCTTATTTAAAAATAAAATATATCTTTGAGTTGAAATTTGAATGAAATACAGGGTCATGAAAAATCGAAGAATGTGGAAAATAGGATTACAAATATCTCGGCAACTCATTATTCGATCGACTTCATTCTTTATGTAAAATTTATGTTTTTTTATTGTCTTTTATATTCACTCCATAAAATAAACAATTTCGAAAATTTTTATATACCTCTTATCAGAATGAATATTTCGCGAGTCCGAAAAGAATAGTTCCGGATAATCGAGGTTACTGAAATTCAATAAGCTTCTTCCCATTATTACGCACTAAATACATACCAAATTTCAAGTCTCTATCTCAATTTGTTCGGGAGATAGAGCGTTTCAGACACACAGACAGACGGACGGCAAATTTTTTTTTCCAAAAATATGTATTTCGGAATCTCCAGTGTCTGAAACGTGTAAATCCGTCAATTTTTTTTTTAATTCGATTTTCAAAACGATCACAAGACATACCCTATACTACGTATGATAGGTAAGTACGCAAGATTTTAGTTAGTGTGGGTAGTGGTATGTAAGTAGATTCTCTTAGAATAGTCGCCGGAAGGGGTTGGGAGGAGAGGAGGGCCCGTGCCCTACCTAAATTTTGAAATTAATATATCCTGGATTTTGATATCAAATTCCTACCTGGATTTTGAAATTTAAATAGATTTCTTCTTCCCAAGTGGTTTTAGAATAACTAAATACTAAAAGAAAGCGAAATTAAAAATTTTTTGGTGGAAGAACAACCCTTCCCACCTGAACTTCCAGTGAAAGACAAATCTGAAACACATGAAACTAAAAAGAAAACAGTTTCACGTGTTTCAGATTTATTTCAAACGGGTGTTCGGTGGCCAAATCTCCTAACGAACAAAAAGAATGAAAACTGTTTCAATTCCCCACTTTGAAAAATATCTTTAGACATTTAATAGTTCTTAATTATTAAATTGTTCTGTTGCTATGTTGACACATTTAAAAGTCTGTACGGGTCTTTTACGGGTAATTCTGACGAAACATTCTTAGTTTAGTTTATTTCATGTTTATATTCTGCAATCTAATTTATGACCAGACACATTTTTATTCAAAATATTGCCCCTTCCGGGATTTTTTTTTATGTCGGTGTCCATGTGTCTTGACTGAAAGAAAGCGAAATTAAAAATTTTTTGGTGGAAGAACAACCTTTCCCACCTGAACTTTCCAGTGAAAATATTGCCCCTTCCTAGATTCTTTTTTATGTCGGTGTCCATGTGTCTTAGTATTTCAAGTGATACAATTCTATTTTCAAACATTAAGTGTGTGTGTGTGTGGGGGGGGGGGTGTCTTAAACCCTCCTGCGTACGACTAGAAAATCTTGCAAACTGCTAAGTTTAAAAAAAAGGAAAAAAAAACTATTGAAACTTCTGAAAGTTAAATGTCAACAAGCAGACTCAGAAAAATTTAATGTGACATAAGTAAGCGGTGATCTGAAATGAATAGAATGAGTACTGACAACATTCTAAAGAAATAGAAATCTAATTCTCAGTTACATAAATTGATAAACTTGCATCATTCAAAAAAGCTTGTTCTGTTCCCTGGTAAGAAAATAGCGCGGAATGTTTTATACCTGGTAACGAGCTCTGTTTTGTCAGGATGGGCTTTGCAATTAATTGTCCAGAAGGAGCAAAGCTTTTTCTTCTAATCCTTTGTTTCTAAGGTGTAACCGAACTGAAGGAACAAACACATCATCGAACCACCGCTTAAACATTTTTGGCGTCATCCAAAAGTTTTGTGAGAAATCATACAAAACTGGTAAGGTCTTCCGATTCACGTTTTTCAAAATTCTCGATGTCGATACTTTTGCCAATTAAAAGCAACTTTAGTTTGTGAGTTCCCGTCTTTATTTGCAGTAAATAAGAGAGTAAATCAGTCCTTTACTTCTTTGTAACCTGAAGTTCCAGGTACACTTTTCCCTTCTTGTGTTTTCTTTGGCAAACATTTCCAAAATAAAGCTGCTTGATCAGAATTATAAATCTGTTCATCTACTTAGCCTTCTTTTCTTTATTTATAATGCTTCTCAAATCAATAGAATTTTTTTTACGGAATCATAATCAGAGACTGTTTTTCTGTATTGAAAGTTGTACTATTCCATGCCGTTTCTGCCATTTCCAAAACCACCCATCACTTGCTGTGAATTTGTAGTTTGGATCACCTTTTATCATTTTAGTCAAAAGTTTAGCTTTAGGTTTGATGATAGGTCCTGATAAGGGAGCTCCAATGGCTCTTTGTTCCATAAATCACGAAAACAAAGTTTCGTCAATTTCTTCTTCATCACTATATCACTAACAATCTTTTTCTCTTTAACTTGGGCGTTTCATTCACGGCTTGCTAAAAATTTCGTAGTTTTACTTCATCTTATAACCTTTCACGAACAGTTGCTGAAAACTTCGGGTTTTGGGGATTGCTAAAAAGGAGCAAAATAGCCGAATGCGCGATATACCTAGGTATATAACGAGGAGTTACTATATTTTGATTTATAACTATGAATCTATGCCGTGCGGAAAATAATCTGCTGCATGTTATACCTATAGCACGCGTGAACGGGATCTCAATGTCTCTGACTGCAATATTAGACTAATAAAAATAGTTTTTAAACATTGTATATATCATAGAATAATTTATAATATAGAGCATAAAATGTATGAAAAATAGCATACAAATATTTTCACCATGTAATGTATATAATTATTTTTAATTTCGAAAAATCTTCTATCCTTTAGAAATTGTAAATATTTATTTTTTGCGTTTACTTTCAGGATCTTCCTAACTATACATTCCCCGACAATAATATCAACTTTGGCTGTCTGTAAGAAAGGAAGTTAGTAACAATTTTTTGTTGCGAAAAACATTTATATACAAATTTAGACCAATAGTATTTTACAGCGTTATTTCCAATTGTATAGAGAGGTAGGTTCATGGCCCCTAACAAGACTCCAACTGGCGCGGGAGCCGTCCCTTTTGCCAATGGTTGCGCAGGCCCTGCTTGTATTAGAACAACCCATTCAGAATATTTCGATAAATAGAATGTTGTCACATCAGATATAAATTAAAATAATCCTTGAAGTAATTATTTAAAAGAAAATATTGCTTTTTAACAACCTTATATATATATATATATATATATATATATATATATATATATATATATATATATATATATAAATACTTATGAAAACTAACACTATAATACAATTCTATTTTCTTATCAATTGAATTAAATTTATTCGAATATATTAGGTTAATGATAAGTAGTTTAGGTCAATGAAAAGAAGATTTATTTGCTCATTTTCAAATTGATTGTAATGTTTCTCTGAAAAGAAATATGAAACGTTCAAACATAAAATCCTGTGAATGCTTTATTAAAGTCTGAATTAATGAAATATTTTGTGAAATATAATTTATGTACATGAATATATAAATAAAAATGTGTTATTTATGTCGGTAAAAAAAAAAAAAAAAAAAAAAAAATAAAAATAAAAAAAATAAAAACCTAGCAATTTTATATCAGTAGGCTTATTGTTTATTCTGAACAGGCTTTATAAATAGTACGTTCGATCAAAATATTCTGTGCTTATGGAAACACATCAGAATTATTTTCCTTTCTTTATACCAGATGTACAAAAAATGGGCTTGGAAGAAAACACAAAAGGAATTTGTGTTTTCTAAAGTACATAAAGATGCATTTTTGCAAATGTTAGATCGAATTTATTCTAAAACAATATCCATTTTATGTTGCATGTTTTCCAGAAAAGTTACATTTGAATAAACAAGGGAATTGAAATTCTGCTTTCATGAAATATTGTTGTTTCTTATGTCGGAGTTAATGCAACAAATATTTTTTCACTAACAAATAATGGTCTATTAGAGGCAAAAAAGTTATAAAAAAGATCTACATGACGCATGTAGTTATGAATTGTTTAAAAACAATATGACATTAAAATGTAAAATATATAAAAATGATAATAGTAAATTTTGATTAACCTTACAGCGAGAGCTTGACACATTTTTTGTGGAGAGTAGTTATGTTATTAAAAATGTTAGATTTTTCATAAACGTCATACGAGACATGTTAAAAGTTAAAAAATTCAGAAAAGTAGCGGAGTTCAGGAAAAATAAAATTATTAAGATGTTATGGTGTGATGTACGAGGGTGGTTTGATGAGTTCTCGGCCTGACAGTGAAAGCACAAGATTTTTTACATAATTTCATATTATTTTTCAATGTAATACCTTGCAAATTAATAAATTCAAGACACATTCTTGTGTGCGAATTCTTTAGTGCATCCCTGTACGAGGGTGGTTCGAAAAATTCTCAGCATGACAAAGAAAATACAAGATTTTTGACAATATTTCATTTTATTTTTTAACTTGCAACACCACAATACATTTCAGAAGACTCTTGAGAAATGTTCATTCTTTGGCGTTTTTGGTCGACGTTCAACAAACGCTGTACGCATCGAGCGGAAAGCTTTTTTATACCCAAAACATCGTGTAAAATATAGTGGACAGGGTCTATCGAGAAGTTTGCAATGTTAGCAAGCTCGTGTATCGTCAATCGGCGAGCATTCTATATGGCATTGTGAATTTTTGAGACGATTTCGTCGGTCGAAACGGTTTTTGGGCGTCCTGATCGTTCATCATCGTGAATTGATTTCGTACCATGTTTAAATTCAGCAGCCCACTTTTTTATCATTGAATATGAAGAACAAGAATCCTTTAAGGTGGAATGTAACTCTATTTGTATGTCTGTGGGGTTTGAACCCTTTTTAACAAAGTATTTTATGACAGCTCAAACTTCAATTTTTTCCATTTTTCAAAAATGTCAAAACTTCTTTACTTTACTTTATCGTCCAGCAATAACCAATAAACTCACGCTTCTGAAACTCGGCAGCATGCCATCAAAAGGATCATACTTTACAAACTTCATTGTCATTTGGTCATAATTGTTCCATCTCTGTGTCAGGCTGAGAACTTATCAAACTACCTATGTAGTGTTATGATAAAAAAAAAAGTTTGAAACGATTACGGAACATTAACACGTTTGCACTTAAAACAATGTAAATAATTTAGCGTTTGTTTCCGGCTAATATATCATAATAAAATTAAGACTTCATAATATAACACAAATTAGAACTATATCTATATCAGTTTCCTTTTACTAATTAAGAAAGATCTGTAATTTCTCTTCTGTTCTGTCATCTTATTTACATAACATTAAAAATGTTATGTTAAAATTCCAGAGGATCTGAACTTAACGTTTCAGGTAAGTTTTTCTTATTGTCGATCAATGGTATATAAACATGTTTAAATTGGATTAGGGTAGAAACGGGGCCTCTGAGATAGTTATGTTTGCTTTTTTACCAAAAATGAGCAAACAGAGCCATTTCGGAGGCCCCGGTACAAGTCAGTCAATAAAAGCTTTTTGTACTGATATTGCATTCAATATATACTATATTTCCAATGATGACCGGTCACTTGCGATTTTAGACGTTTTGCTAAATATCTGGAAAGATACATGAGGAATTATCCTGAAACTTCAGGAGTGTAAACAACATGATAAACGTCATATATTTCCGCGAAGATTTTTTTCACGAAACCCGATAAGGGGCCGTCAACAAATTGAAGAAAAACGAATATATTTTGGATAACCCTGTAAAAACTGATATTGCAAAAGCATTCAAACTGTAGATTATGATTAAGTGGCGTATTGTAATAATTTGGGTTCATTTTTATGAAGATAGCATGTATACTCGAAGAGAAAGTCAGGTTTTTATAAAAACAGTCCCAAATTTTACCAAGTTTTTTGCTTATAATTTGCAGAGTTTTTAATATAAAAACAAGTTATTTTCAAAAAATATATCAAACAAAATTGTACACAATATCCTGCAATCAGAATTAAAAAATAATAAAAATTGTATGAAAAATGAGCAGGTTTACTAAATATTGTTGCACCGCGCATGCGCGAATTCAATCAAAATATACTGTGCATAATATATTAGCTAAATGTATAGACCAACTTTTATGAAAGTCTCGAAAACATAGCTTGAAAATTCTGATAGTAATCGTCGATAGAATAAGCTCGAAATTCGCTGTTCCCAAAAGGAAGCAAAAAGATGAGGGGCTGTATCAAATACAGAATGAGAGACACTTCATTCTTATTATGTCAACTTTCATAAGCTAGTATATTTGGATACAACCCCTCATCTGTTTGATTCCTTTTGGGAACAGCGAATTTCGAGCTTATTCTATCGACGATTACTATCAGAATTTTCAAGCTATGTTTTTGAGACTTTCATAAAAGTTGGTCTATACATTTAGCTAATATATGCACAGTATATTTTGATTGAATTCGCGCATGCGCAGTGAAACAATATTTAGTGAACCTGCTTTTTTTTCATACAATTTTTATTATTTTTTAATTCTGATTGCAGGGTATTGTAAACGATTTTATTTTTCATATTTTCTGTAAATAACTTGTTTTTATATTAAAAACTCTGCAAATTATAAGCAAAAAACTTGGTAAAATTTGGGATTGTTTTTATAAAAACCTGAATTTCTCTTCGAGTATACATGCTATCTTCAAAACAATGAACCCAAATTATTACAATAAGCCACTTAATCATAATCTACAGTTTGATTGCTTTTGTAATATTAGTTTTTACAGGGTTATCCAAAAGATATTCGGTTTTCTTCAATTTGTTGACGGTCCCTTATGGGGTTTCGGGAAAAAATCTTCGCGGAAATACATGACGTCTATCATGTTGTTTACACTCCTGAAGTCCCAGGATAATTCCTCATGTATCTTTCCAGATATTTAACAAAACGTCTAAAATCGCAAGTGACCGGTCATCATTGGAAATATAGGGTATATCTACTTCCTTTTACTAATTAAAATAGATCTGCAATTTCTCCTCTGTTTTGCCATCTTATTTACATCAGATTACAAATTTGTTATTAAAATCTCAGAGGCCCATGCATTAATCAGGCCACGAACTTAACGTTTCATGTCAGTTTTCACTATTGTCGATGCATATGAATATTTTTATCAATTATTTCCAATTTTAATTTAAAACCACGATTTCTATACCCACCATCCTAGGACGGGCATATACATTAGTAATAAAGACTGAAATGTGTGTGTGTGTGTGTGTACTGAAGAGACCGCTACACGTAGAGCTACAGAATTTTGCGGGAAGGTCTGAAGTAATGTACATAGAAGCCCGATTTTGGATTTTTTTTTATTAGATTTCTTAAAATTTAATTTTTTATGCGATTTTTAGGTGTTTTATTTCTTTTCTTCTTCTTCTTTTTTTTTTTTAACATTTTGAAGCGATTTTTCTGTATTCATAAAAAGAATCAGTCTTCAATATTTTCGCCCAATATAGTAAATTTTGTCCTCTTTTCAATAAAATTTATTCGGAATTAATACAGCAATTTTTTTTGCGATTTTTTTGAGTTTATTCGCATTTTGAGGCGATTTTTTGACATTGGTAAAAAGAATGCGGTTTCAAACTTTTAGCGTAATATAGCAAATTTTGATCTCTACGATTTTTGAAATTGAGTGACTTTTAATGGGATTTGCAATGGGATTTTTATAGCGGTTTTTTGCGTTTCGTGTCCAATTTTTGACATTCATGAAAGAACTCCGATTGCAATATTTTAGCCCATTATACTAAAGGAATTTGTTATCAAATTTTTAGCCTAACATAGTAAATTTTGTCCTCCGCGATGTTTGAATTTTTAGCGATTTTCAATGTGACTTTTAGCAATTTTTCAGGTTCTGCGGCGATTTTTTGACATTTTTGCCGGGCAATGCGTTACGTAATAAAGACTAATAAGAACCCTACGAAAGCAGGAAACATTTCTATAAATATTTTTTACGATTCAAATTATATTATTTTGTCTTGAGAAACTTGAAGGTTACCAGCTATCTAATATTTTTACGGTCATAGAATCAAAACTAGACATTTTTCAGGGTTGTAGCCACTGAGACATTTGATCAGAATCCCTTGAACTGCAACACAGTAAATTCTACTGGAACCACATTTCCATATAATTTGTGCATGATACATTTCGACAGACCACTCGTTCGAAGGATTATGCAATATATAAAAATTGCGTTGAATAATGACGCAGAAATTTCAGTGAGTGATTCTCTTTTAAGCATACTTCTAAAGAACCCTAATCTAGTTCTTCTTGAAGAGATAAAAACGACAAAATAATCACTTATTTTGTCGTATAATTTCAGTATAGGGACAATTTATTTATTTTATTTTCACAGGAAAACGCCGTCTTCATGTGTTCATACGTTTACGTGGACGGACGAGGGGTCATTCTTTTGTTTCTTTATTACTCCTGATTTAACACCATCTTCATTTCTTTCTTAACCGAATCCTTCATTGTTTCTTTTTCACAGCAGTTTTCTTTTTTAGTGGTGATTCATCCCTTTGTAGAGCCGAAGGAAAAACGATTCGGCTCATCCCCTTGCATCAAGCCCTTCCGAATTAAGTGAACAGAATTTTTTAAAGTTATGTTGGTTATCGAAAAGGCTTTTATTTTCTGTTTTCAACATTTTATCGTTCATCTCTTCAAAGAAAAACTCCGTACATAAATTAGCACTATAAACATTGATTATGTTTCTAAAGTGTAAATGTAAAAATCAGGTGCCAAGACATCAGCGTTGCGACTTGTTTAACATTTTCCAACATAGTTGAAAAGTATGTTCAGGTCTTTGGTTTGTTCGTGCTCTAAATCGGGTAAATATACTTGGATTGCCATGTAATTGATATATGTTATTGAGGTTTACTGTGGCATAATAGGTATTGAAAATCAGATGTGTAGAATTTATATTTCATTTACTCAAAAGATTTCCATTACATTATAGTCTATGGGGAAAAATCGCTTGCAGTATATTTTAATTATGTTACACCATTTAAAAATATAAAAAATGGATGTAGGTCAATGAGGTGCAGTGCAAGAAGCTTACTGTTGAATACGGTGTGCATAACGTCTATCGCTCATTTGCAGGTACATACTTTAGAATTCATGTCTACGAGGGCCATTTTCAGGAATTTCCTTTTCAGTTGTGGTGTGCGTTCTTAAATTTAACTAATTTTTTGCATATTACTTGGTCTGTATAAATTATATACATCATAAACAGGGCTGCACAAAATAATTACAGTATATTTTCGTCTATTGACGAAAATTGCTGAAGAGGAATTTCGAACTGTGTTATTTGTATCCTAATTGAACAAAATTTTAGCATACTATACAGTATACTAACCTACAGGTCATACATATGGTTTCACAAAAGAATTCAGATACTTTCCTGACTATAAATAATAATTACTGAAACTGGGTTTTCAAATGTGTTATGAGTTTTCCAATTTGTTTACTCAGATATAATCTTTCACTTTATTTAACGGTGAAGTTTTGTTAAAGTATTCTGAATGTGTTAGAAAGTGTTATATAATCTAAATTTAACGCGTGATTTTTTGTTCTTATATAATTTTGAACTCATTTTATGTAACATTCAAAACTTTCAATCTGCATTTAAATTTTTTTTCGCTATAGTATTACTAAGAAGTTTCAGTACTCTTAACAACTACGAATTGTAATGAGAAATGCGATAACATGCACCGATAGGCTAAAACTGTTTATTTTTTGTGAAATTTTTTTATATATATATCATTATGCAGGATGTTCTTTCTTATCACTGACCAGTGGCTAATTCCTAAACTGTTAGAAACCGCTTTAGAGATACGTTAGTTCCAATTGCAAAAAAATGTTTGAAATATTTGTCAAATATTCATCATATTAAAATCTGTTTACTTCAAAATAGTTATTTTTAAAAATTTTAGCGAAATTTAAAATTCTATATAAGGTCTCTGGGTCCCATAAGTTATACTTAAAAAAAACTTTCTCAATGCTCTAACAAGTAAAATAGAGTATATAGCGAGTCCTATCAGACATATTTAGAGGAACTTTTTCCATGCTGTAACAAGTTATACAGTAAAATGAATTGTACATTAACACGAATTTCTATCCTTCTACGTCTAAAACTTACTAAGTTTATAATACTTTCAATTTTGTGAACTTTCAGTGTTTTCTGGCATTAAAAATACTTCTTTTTCTCGTTTTTAGTACCAGAAAACGTCTAATTCATAAAATTCAAAGTATCAGTACTCGGTATGTTTTCGTAGTAGTAAAAAAAAAAATATTTTTACTGTTTTACATGCTAGAGCAGTAAATTTAATTGTGTTTGTCTATATTATCTGACTGATGTAAATTGTCAATAATGATAACAAGTTGGAAATTGTACGTCAAACGTGACAAATGAGGTGCGTTCGTACTATAGCTAGTTATATAAATATTCAGATCTTTTCTGATTTTTAATTCTGTGAAATGAATTATATCGTCTGCAGATTAATTTCTGCAATAAAGTATCTCGGTCGCTTGACGATTAAACTTCGGAAGCTCCTATAACAAAAAAGCACCGATTAAAAAAAAAAAATTCAAATTTCTTAATAAATATTTTTATTAATATCTCCTAAAGTTTTGATTCGATTTTAATAAAATTTGAAATGTCTCGACAAAATTCTGCAAAGATAATATATCTTAAATCTCAAACCATTCGGTTGGGTAGTTTTTGCGTTGTTATATGCGGACGGACGGATGGACGGACAGACAGACGGACGGACGGACGGACAGACGGACGGACCAAGCGACGCCAATAGGTGCTACGTATTTATATAATTACGAACGCACCTAAAAACGGCATTATTGCACGGTTAGCAATGGATATTTTGTTTGCTGTTTATTAAATATTAAAGTAAGGCTAAAAATAGATTTATACAGCTTCTTTAATTATACTAAAATCATATTACAAGTACAGTCTGATTAACATCTATTATCGTATCTAACAATCAAATTTCGAATTACAAGTTTTCAGCATCTTGGATCTAAAACTTTCTATCTGAAGCTTTCTACAACACACATCTGATTCTGGAGCTTTAAACAAAGATCTATACATAAGCACTTCCAAAGGTCATATTTCCGATATCCAAGTCATTATCATACATGCTTGGAGAATTACCTGAAAATAAAGTTTTCTTTAAAATTATATAATTAAAATTCTAGAATAGTACAATTTAGAGAAAAGTTGCCACATGCGGGCTGGCCTCCTAAATCGTACTAGATTCAATTTTCTTTCAATATTTAATTATGGCGATATCTGCTAATACATCTTAAAATTTGTGTCATCTACATTACTACCAGTGGACCCGTGCGAGGAATTCGCATTTCAGTGTAGTATTTCTGAGCAACAACTAATATTTTTAGATGCAGTTTTAAAATTTTAAAGACAAATTAAGAATAAAAATTTCTGCAAATAAGATTAGTCAAGCCGGAATAATCATCCAAATTATTGTATCAAAGTTGCAGTAAAAACTGATCGAAGACAGCAAAAGGCACGAGCGTGAAAAATATTAACAATCGTATTTAAACTGCATTAGATGATGACGTCATCCGCTTCGAAAAAAAAACGCGGGAGAAAGAAAATAAATTGAATACATATAAAATACAATTTAATATAATATAACAATGCATACCTTTTAGACTATACGTAAATTACCACTGCTTCAGTCGATCGATGCTATCTTTTTCTTCTAAACATTGCGATTTCAATTTCGCTTGTTAATCATTAATATAAAATAAGTATATTCAACTTTGACATCTTCTCACTTTATCAAAATTTAAGTAAAAGTATATAAACTATGTCTTTTTCCAATCTACCTTGATCCAAGGAATTCAAATACGATGTCAATAGTGGATGTTACCATTTGAAAAAATCAAAGCTGGTGCCAGTTTTATTATATAACTAGCTGTTACCCGTGACTTCGTTCACGTATCATTAAAAGAAGAATAAATGCATTAATTAAGCAAAATATTTCATTCCCGATAATTAGAAACGTAAATAATTAACTAACTCTTTATCACATTCCATAGGAGACAATACAGTATTTCTATGTTATAGAGGCCTTGACATAACTAAGTTTTAAAAAAGTGAAATTTTGTGACAAATAATCATGAAAAGGAAACTGCAATCAACGAAAAAAGGCGGGCCAAATAAAATCGTGGAAATCGGCGAATTATATAAAAACATATGTCAAGTTTACCTGGTAAACTATTTTACTTTTAACGCCTTTGTGAAACGTTTTAATAGCAATCCTTCAAAGATAATGGAAATAGTATATTCTTTTTCATTAAATTCAATTCTTGTGAATAGGGAGCAATTATTTTAGACTTAAATACAAGGAGCTTTAATTTGCCTCCTTGATTTAATCTATACCTGAAAAAAAAATCTTTATTTCTAAATAAAAATATGTTGACAGACGATTTTTGTTCTCCAGAATAAATTGATTCATGAAGTTTGAATATGTGAAAATACGTTTTTATTTTTCAAAAATTTTACTGTAAGCAAGATTTTTTTTTCTTTCACCATCTATTCAAATGGAAAATATTTTTTTTTTTCAGTTTTAATGAGAAAAAATTTATTAATCCGTTTTATTTCTTCTTTTTTATCCACAAAAATGGAATAATTTAGTTGTCATTTTTAGAGAAACTTCGTTAAAATTTACAAAAAATAAATTAATAAATAAATAAAATAAAATAAAATAATAATAATAATATCTCGGAATTTAAATCCTTTTTCTGAGAATTCATGACATCCTCGGATGAATGATAATCGGTGTTAAGTAAATCGCGTTGCGTTCGACAATCTGAAAAGAGTAGTTGCGAAATACAAACAGGCGGTCAGATTTTAATATAATAGATTCGTATTTATTTTTCTTTACCTAATAATAATGGTGTGGTTTTTGGCAAAAAACTCTCATCTGTATGTAACTGATATTCATGCTGAATTATCGGTATAGATAAATAAAACATTTCAATTTTTCGTTTTAAATATGTCGTGAAACTAATCTACTTTTTATACTTACTGATCCTTGTATTATTAATGTACGGAATTAATTCCCGCTCCTTGTAAAACACATTTGAAAATTCCCGTTTTATTTCAAATATGACGTCACATTTTCCTCAGAGAAATCTCTTTTTAATGCCCTAATTCTTGTTAATTTTCTTTTTCTGGCAATCAGGACGTAAATTTTAGCGGAAAACTCACATTTGTACGTAACTGGTACTCAAGCTAATTATTAATCAGTATCAATAAAAAATATTTCAGTTTTTCATCTTAAATATTACGTCCATTATCTATCTACTTTCAGTACACATTGATATTCATGCTCCTTGTATTATTACGACTATTTGAAAATACATGTTTTATTTATGACATCATATTTGTCCAAGCCGAGGAGGATCCTTTTCATAGTTCCATGGTCTAAGCGAAATCTATTTTTAAGAATATAATTATTGTTCATTTTTCCTTCTAATTATAACGCAGTTTTTTGACAGAAAAATATCTTTTTAATGTAACCGATATTCATACTTCATGTATAATAACAAATACTCCATATTTTTGTTTCAAATATCGCGGAAATTCATCTTCTTTTGAATTCTTTTTCATTTTCATTTTTCACGTGAAAATCGTTCAATTGAAAATTAATTGTTGAGGAAAAATTATTTTTTAGTGTTTTTATTTATTGGCAACGATCAAAGCCCTAGCAACGATAAAGTAAAATGGTTAAATTTTACGGGAAAATGTCCATTTATTCTCTATGAAAATAACAAAATTTTGAATTATTAAGAAAAATATTTGAACAAAATGAACAAAACTCGGTCTATGTTCATTTGAGGGTTATAATCAACGTATATGCAAAGATACGGGATCATTAAATGCTCCATTTTGACGCTGGCTTCAGCCTAACATTTGCACACAATCAGATTTATAATATTATTAGGATGGATCCCATATCATAAACAAACCGCATGCAATTAACCCTATCACTATGTCCTGGGGTCCACGCGGACCCCAAGCACTTTCAACAAGTTGTCAAAAAAATCTATCACTCAATGAGTAGTTTCAGCTGGTGACATCTCATATTATAATGTTTGTAACACACGGTAAAAATTAAACTGTACAAATGTAAGTGGTACTTGTTTTTGTTTTTTAATTTGAAAAATAGATAGCATATTTGTCCTGGGCAACAACAGGGCGTGTTTCGATAGGACATAGTAATAGGGTTAAAAGAACTCCATATGAATTAAAACGGTATTTTGCGTTAATTAAAACAGGAGTTATAACCATCCTTCGGATTATTATTGCCGAATTGTATTGGGTTGTCCGGGAAATTCGTGCTGTTTGGGAAAATTAATTCATACCGGAAAATTCTGCCTGATAATTATTAGACAGTTGCCGAAGAGATGATGTTGGTTAAGGGGCTTACGAGTTGCATCAGCTTAACGCTCAGTCTATTAGTGAGTAGAGTGTCTTGTAATAAATTGAGCCGTTGGGAAAAGTTAAGATGTAGTATTAACTACATTATAAAAGAACATTTACAATGAAAAGGATAGATGAAAAGTTAAGAAAAGAGATGATAACAAATTTGGAATAAAAACTAAAGTGAAGGAGATTAAGGATAGAGTCTAAAAATAGGAAGAAAGTGAAATGGTATAGCTGTAGTTATAACTAACTACTAGTTAAAGTTGAAAAAGTAAAAAATAGGTTCGTAAAACAGCATATAAATGCCAGGTGATGAAAAAGGCGAGTTTTAATTAAGAAATTAGGTATTTATAATGTGGAAAAAATTACAAAATAAAATTATAAATAAAAGAGAGAAATTTACAGTAATGGCGAGCACTAATGCTCACAATCTATAATGCAAGAATATTTTGGACGTTTACGGTGATGTGGTTCGAAGGCGTTATAATCCGGCAAGTCTGCGATTATTTCATTAGGGAGGTCATATAATCTTTCATAAATTTTTTTGTAAAGGTGGTTGATTCTTTTATTTAAGGTGGTAGTTTCGAGGTCTCTTTGGATAGTGAAATTACGAAGGTAACGTGAAACATTTCTGACATTGCGTAGATTTTTGTTGTGGAGTTGGCTGAGGTTGTTTATAGAGGTTTTACAGATATAGCCCCAGACCGGACAGGCGTAGATGATTATTGGTAGAATACAAGAATTATAAAGGCGTTATGGATAGCCAGGGATTTGCTATTAAGATGTTTTAGTGCAACCGTGGCTCCAGCGACTTTCTCCTCATATGTTAAAAATATGTGTCTTGAAAGTAAGTCTTTGGTCAAGGGAATTATTAGACATTGGCTATCGGAATTAATGTCTAGTTATTAAGTGGTAGAATTTTCTGGTACGAATTAATTTCCCCAAACGACACGAATTTTTCGGACAACCCAATCGATCTTATATCAGAATTTTAAGAGTGACACTTAACGACTATACATACCCAAGAAAGTGTATTCTGCTGCATTTGGAATATCCTTTACCGTACAGGCTGCAAGAGCGCTTCGGTTCATATTGAGTTCCATTATTTGTTCCCAAGCGTTTTTCCGGTCGTCAAAGCATTCCGCTTGAAAAATTGTAGAAAAACCTAAAAATGACGTGATAGACATGTAGTGAGTTTGAAATAGATTAATTTTTATTTATATGCAAAATTAATTAAAATAAAATAATTTGTACATTCAAACTTTCAATCTAATGCACATTTTTGGTTCCACACGTAACACTGACATTTTTAAGTTACGTTGCAATATAACTAAGAGAACAGTGTTTTCAAAACCGTTAATTTCATTAAAATTAACAGAACTATAAAGCTCGACATTGATAAAAACATTTGATATGAAATTGTTTTTTATCTCCATGACCCTCCCAGTATTTTACATTCTTGTAACGGACTAAAGTTTACTTAAAAGTTCAGGTAGAGAAATCTTATCAGAGATTTTTTTATAAATTCCAATTGGGTGAAAAATGTATAGATCTCTCAAATTAGAAAAATCTTATGAGACTTTTTTAAAATTTCAATTGGATGAAAAATGTACATGCCAGATGTTGCAATTAGGACGTAAACATTGTCAACAACTTATTTGAATGGATTGTATCGGACATTGTCATCTGGGATGATTCAGTTTGCTGAGTGATGAAACGTTAAGACTTGAAGTTCTAGGTTCGATTCCTGGCCTAATCATTTTTTCCTCATCTGGTATAAAAAAATATCGGGACATCTATATATATAAAAGCCGTTTTTGGTAAAGTGACTAATAGTGACGAATAGTGAGTAATTAAGTGTCAACTTTAAAAATTTCTCATACCATTCTTTACCACTTTTTTCAAACATCTCCCAAAGTTTACCATTGCAAAAATCTATTTTTTTTTCAACTTGTAATGCAATTTCTTTCCCATTGCCATAAAAAGAAACTGCGTATGGACAATATTTTTATAAACTAATAAAAATTCATATTCGCTCACTATAATTTGAAATCTGAAACTCACGTCATTTTGGTCAGATAATGTGATTTGTTTCGTATATTTACAAAGATTACTATGAGTTCGTTTAAATGACACAGCACATTTCTTTAAATGTGTTTGGAGATTAAAAAAAAATAGCTTAGCTCTTAATTTTGCAAAGGTAAATTCTTTCTACTGGTTTGTTAATATTAAATTTTCCAAGAAATAAAAACATATTTTTGCGTATTCAAACTCCATGATTCAATTTATTCTACATAACCAAAAATCGTCTGTCAAATATTGACATATAGAAATCATTACATCGTAACTATTTTCATCTTTAGCTTTAACCAAGGAGGCATATTTAAGCTCCTTGAATTTATAGATGGACAATAATTGGCCACTATTAATAAAAGTTGGATTTAAAGAAAACAATATAATGTTTTTCATTAATTATTCTTTATAAATAAAACAAGCTGTTAAAACAAAAGGAATTAATAGTAAAATGGATTATCGGAAAAAGAAAAATGACTTGATTTTTTTATGTAAAACATTCACTTTAATTTTAAAAACTAATATATTTTTTATAAGTTCGACTAAGTGGCGTTATTTTTATTTCACCAGCTTCGAAACTATATTCAAATTTTTAAAAGAACAATATAGTTTTGAGAAATAATGTTTTGCATCAAAAATCACATAATTTCAAAACGCAATTTTAGAAAATTGTGTTTAAATTACTTTGTAAATATAATTATTGTAAATTATATTCCAATTCTTAAAAGAACAATATATTTTTGAGCAATAATGTTTTGCATTAAAAATCAAATAATTTCAAAACGCAATTTTAGAAAATTCTGTTTATATCACGTTGTAAATATAATTTCTTTGTTAAATTTACTATTTAATAATATTAATGTTTAATTATTTTTTCTATGAGTACAATAATATTGGATTTCTTTAAACGCTTTCATGTTTTAAATAGGTAATGTGAGTGGGATGTCGCGCACTCAAATAAAGGCGTATTTCTCAACTAATAGGCAAAAAGAAACAATTCTTCCAGAGTTAGTAATCCTTTTTAAGAAAATTGTGATATTAGAAGTATTTTCTACTCTAAAATATGATAAAGAGTTTGTTCATTGCATATGTTGCTTAATTAATGCATTAATTTTCTTTAAATGTTACGTGAACGAAGTCACGGATAACAGCTAGTTTAATATATATTCATGACAGTTCATATGTATATGTATTTTATATAATTTCCTCGCATATTCACATGAAAGGTATTAAAAGAGTGAAATAAACCTGCCTGAATTGCGATTTTATTAACCCTCTCCACAAAGTAAATCACGTATTTTAAAATATGATAATAAAAAGGAAATAAGTAAAAACTTGACAAAACTTGACTAAAAATTCGATCGCCTAGGCGACAAACATGAGATTCTTACCGGCACAATCGGTTGAAAACGCCTGATTTAGAGGCTTAAATTTGTATTTTAGATGTTTTTAAAATTTGTATTTTACAGAATGTTGCACTTTTTCATAATATTTTTCACCGAGATAATTTTCTACATTGTAAAAAGAGCTTCAATCACTTTATTCTGCTTAACTGGCATGTTTGAATTTAAGAGGTATCTGAAAATATATTGAACATTTGGATTTCTCTCTATTCTAAGAAATAGTAACTAAACAGGCTGCTTCTGTCGTAATTGAATTTTTTTGTGACCTTTTTCACTTTCTTGGCTTATACTGCAAAATCTATTGCATAAAAACCATGAAAATTGGTGGAACGATGAAAAACACAGACAGTTTTTAAATCCAAGAATTATTTTAAGCGCAATTTGATGTTGAAATCGATCAAGATAGTTCAGTTAAAAAAGTTACATAGGATCCAAAACTATGCATAGGAATTTACCATATTTTACATGCACATAATTGACTAGATTGTGGTGTGCACCGTCTGATGATTTTTTAAATTTGTCTAATGTTTAACGTTTTTCTAATTTTTTATTCAAAATTTCATTATCTGAATAGAGATTTAAGTCATAATTTGAAATACGCTTTTTTTATCTACTGTTGCCGGATTTTAAAAAGCCCAAATAATATTTACAAACACTTTTGAGTTGAAAAATATATGTACAGGTAAATATTAAAAAAAGACGTAAACATTTAAAATAAGGATATCTTTATTTGCGTAAAGCATTTAATGGTGCAAATTACGTCATATTTAAAACGTCAAATTTTAAACGATTTTCTGATAGCGTCGTTATAAATGTCCGGGGTTCAGCGACATTTTTTACTTAACCATTTTATACAAGCTGATTTTTAAATGCGTAATTGATCTTACTTAATTAATTATGAAAACAGTCGTTAGTTGTCGCGACAACGGAGGATGCGGTCTTGGGAGCTAGAAAATACCCCATTCAAAAGGAAATGTACGGCAACTCTATTGCAGAAGATCGCCATTGGTCTTGATAATAACACTCAATTTTCCGTAACCGGGTAATCTTTTTAAAACAGAGCAAGTGAGAGTAACTTGGAGAGGGGGGGGGGGCAGGCAGAGACTCCTAAATTAAAAATTTTTGTAACTGACCGAAATAAAGTTCAAGTTTACTTTAAAATTCATATTTGTTAATTTATAGCCTAAACCTAACTGAGCAATATACCATAAAAAAGTAAAACAGATGAAAATACAGAGGTGAACTATATTAAATGTAGAAACCCCATAATTGAGGGGCCCTCTGCAATAACAAGGCAGGTAAAAAATGGAATTTTCAGCTACAAGGCTTTTAAATTTACTTTCAACGTTGTAATACATTAGAATATAACTTCTTTGCATATATCCCTATTAAGAAGAATTTTCTAGCATTTTGCTTTGCTTATGGTCATAAAATTTATACTTCCTTATATGCTGAATATAATACATTATATAAATCTGAAAATTGAACACTTACCTTATTATTTCATATCCTATGTTTTGGGGGAAAAAAAGTACATTTGGAAAACAAAAGTACATTTTTTTACAACTTTTATCCAGTGAATACAAAAGTTTACAAAATATGAAATCATCTTAGCGTTTTTGTTTGAAAAAAGTCCTAATACTGTCCTCAGCTCAGTTATCAGAATTGGGGAACTGAGACACGTGAGAGTTGAAAAAGTTTTTACAAGCCATGACGGACGGTTCGAATACGAAATAGTGCCTATGGAAAAGCAAGGTAAGTCAACAAGCCGTCTTTTTACATGGTTTACCAGGAATTATGGTAATTTCATTTGCCTTGTTATTGCAGAGGGCTCCTCAATTGTTATGAGGACAAACATTTTTTTTTCATCTTTTCTCCTGCACCTTAATGAATAAATGACTTTACCAAGTTATGTAGATAGCCGTTTTTTACATTGTGAAATTGTTCCGTAATACAATATCTATGTTTAACTTGGTTAGACGGGTTTCCTTAAATATCTCATTATGGGGTTCCTGAAAAAAGATTCAGTTTGAATATTTACCATTGAAACCACCGATGACGTAGAGGCAATCGAACATCACTGCAACTGCGAAATTACTTCTTGGTGAATGCATATCAGGAACAGCTGTCCATATCCTTTTTCTGGGATCGTACTTTTCCGCTAAAAAAAATATATATATATATAAATGTGATAGGATTTATTGATTCCAAAGCGTGCAATTATTTTCATGATATCGCATATTTCCAACAACTGCAAAAATATTAACCAATATTACCTCTCTGTTTTTGACATGTGGTAGTTTACCAGTTGATCTTCACACATTGCTATGAATTATATTATATAAATTTGTCAAATGGATTTGACATAACATCCACAAACTTTGACCACATTTAACTGTATGAAGATTAAAAAAAATACACAAACAAGGCATTTTTACGGGCTGATCCAAGGAACTCACATGAATGTGTCAAAAGTGGATGTTACCATATGAAAATTCAAAGTTAGTACATTTTTAATATGTATATCAACCGTATTTGAAAAGTTATATTCATATTCGAAAATGCTTTTGCATATCTCTGCGGTAATTTGATGATAAAGTAGATGGAGTGGTACGTTTTTCCCGCAGTACTGCACCATTCGAAAGGCAATTTTAACTACAAAGCTGGACTCTTATTGTTCTTAAAAACAACCAGGCGACCAAACCGAATTGGAGTTGAGAATTTAAGATGTCCTTGGATATCGTCCAAATGCATTCATCATTTGGAAGACAATAAAGAGGAAAATTATAAATAGTCGTCTTGCTTAAAATAATAATACGTGATAATGTTGAATGAATTATTAAAATGAAAATATTAGTCATAAATTGATTAAAATAGAAAAAATAAATAAAATGGAGATATATATATATAAGACTATTAAAATTTTTAGAAAAACTTTCTTTCAATTATGGATGGGGAACATTGAAATCATCACTAGAATTTCGAAAAAAAATAGACGGGCATTTTCATGCTAAAGAAAGAAGTAGGGAATTTTTAAGAAAATACCTTACACTTTGAGAACATCTGAAATTTAATTTTGTATAGTAACTTCTAAATTCCACTAAACATTCTGCAAGATTTTTTTTTCAACAAAATATAAATAAGAAATTAAATTTGCTTTAGAACACAAAGTATAAAAATTATTATAATTTCTTAAAAATTTAAATATAAAATGATTTTTAATTTGATATCAATTTTATCTTTAACATAAAATGAAAATCTGTCTTCCCATTGACAGATTTCAGTTTATCACCAAAGTGTGGTATATTATCTTTAATCTGATCTCATGGTTATTCTTCCGTTACCAGGTCATTATCCAAATGGAATATTTCTGTAAATGTTACTTTAAAGCAAGATTGTTTTTTATTTAAATCCTTTAATGGCATTCAAATTCTCTTTAAAGGACATTGTAACCAGAAGAAGCGAATGTATATAATATAGAAGTGAAGGTATGAGCGACAAACATGAAAGCCTTCGTTATACACTGCAAAAAAAAGTATTAATTTTACAGTATAATACTAGCATCCCAGCTGCCAGTATTATACCGTAAAATTAACAGTAATAAACAGTAAAATAAGCAGTAATACGCTACCGCGTATTACTGCTTATTTTACTGTACTTTTACTGCTTATTGTACTTGAAAATGGTTCCATCCTTTAGAATAACCCTGTACAACTAGGATGTACACTTGTAGCACTTTGTAATGATAAGTAACGGTTTACTCCAAAAACAGAAAAATAGCGCCGTTCATGCTCGAAATGCGGTCAAAGAAAACTAAGACTAAACGGATACCTAGTGGTATAGAGAGATGAGTAGAAATGCTGTGGTACATAAACGTGCACAAAAGAACCCATAAGACCATTTAGAAAGCAACGGTCCAAAAATAAACCTATGCCGGGAAATTGTTATCCATAAAAACTATAAAGGGTTAAAATTTCCATCCCCCCAAAAAAACTGGGTCTTTATGTAATTCTAATCACTACAAGGAAATGCCACAAGTGCCATTGCACTACAAAAAAAAAAGAAAAAAAAGTGTTTATTTTACAGTACAATACTGATACTCCAGCTGTCAGTATTGTACCGTAAAATTAACAGTAATAAACACTAAAATAAGCAGTGATACGCTACCGCGCATGCGCGGCAGCGTATCACTGCTTATTTTACAGTTTATTACTGTTAATTTTACGGTACAATACTGAGAGCTGGAATGCCAGTATTATACTGTAAAATCAACACTTTTTTTGCAGTGCGGTGGAAAGAGAAGAAAACATTTACCCCTAGTCTACACAACTCACCTGTATTAAGTCTTGACTGGCCATTGAAGCCTCCTAAGACGTAGAGATAACCATTATAAGCGGCCACTTTCACACCACTTCTGGGCGAAGGCATAACGGTGATGCCAGTCCATGTATCTGTTTGCGGGTCGTAACATTCTGCCGTGTTGAGCACTGTAGCACCATTAAATCCACCAGCAATGTAGATCAGACCTTTGCATAGGAAAATGAGACAAAATAAATGATCTACACAGTCAAGTATTAAGATGACAGGGTGATCACAGATGAGCCATGTTGACGGAGCCTCAGGCAGCAACCGACAATTTGAAAGATTTGTATTTAGTTTTTAAAATGTAGCAATTTTTCAAGAGCAGAATTGATAACTATTTACTATCACAAAGAAAGTAGAAGATTCAAAGAAAATAGGTGATCATTATTAAGCCACTATCGTCACCTGATTACACAGAAATGAAATGTTTGTTTTCTGAAATATTGGAAGGCTTATAATATTGTTTAGAAATTATCATAGAATTTTACTTTTCTTAACAAAAATACTATATTTTTATAGAATAATAAATAGAATATATATTAAATTTATATAAAAAATCAGCATAATTAATTTTTTACAGTATATTTTTGCAAAACGAAATTACCCCGTGTACAATGTCAGTTCATCAGTAAACGGGATACCATTCATCTCGCTTTACAGTGGACTGGGCGATGATGTTAAGTGTCTGTTAAACCACATGAAAAGCTGCAGTGCAGGATGGAAGTTGTGTGATGTGTTGCAGCGACTACTCAACCGATGGATTTGGGAAGTATTGGAATAACCCCACATACTACCCTGATTTATCCCTTTGTGATTGTAAGCTCATATAAAAATAAAGGAACATTTTTTACAGTATACGAATTTAGATCTCTTCAAGACATTTACAACGCTGTGAAACACTGCCGCAGTCGAATCACACATTTAGGAGCCGGCAATGGACGGCTCCCAAACATCACTGGCGGCACATTGTAGGCAATCTAGGAGAACACATTGAGCGATCATAAAACGACAAAGTGTTTTCTGTTAACAAACTTTATGATTTCCCTATGGCAGTAAATTCATGTAAATTGAGGCTTACGTTCAAAGCTTTTTTACATACACGCGCTCTTCATGCGTAACAAACTAACATTATTAATTTTGTAATAATGGCAATTTTTCATTTCAAACGTGTCATGCCTTATCAGCATTTCGACAAAAAAATGTAGGTGCCATTACTTAAATCTCAACCAACGTGTATACATGTATATGTTTGCAAAATGTCCCTTATCGCTGAACAATAGTTAATTTCTACATCATTACTTTTAGAGGTATAGTTTCAATTGCAAAATTGTTTCAAATGTTGTTCATCATATGAAAATCTATTTATATCAATATATACTATTTATTTTTAAAGTTACGGAATCTCTAGGTTTTATAAGCTATATTTAGGAAAATTTTTCTTCATGCTATAATAAACAAAGCACTAAAAATTCCGTTTTTCTACGACTAAAACGTATCGCGTCGTAATACTTTGAATTGTATAAATTTTCAGCGTTTTATCGCATAAAATATTGCAGTTAGAATCTAAATTATATTTTTTGCAGTTGGAACCATACCTTTAAAACATATGGTGTATGAATTAGCTATTCGCTAACGATAAGAAGGAGACACGCTGTATTATATGCATATATATATATTATATAACCAAGGTTACCACTAACTGAGAATGGATTGTGGATTATACGGTAAATGCTGATATAAATTTTGCATTCTTACCGTTCAGTGTATCGGCGCTGGCATCACTTCTCACTTGATTCATGTTAGCCATCATTTTCCACTCATTACCTTCTGGGTTATACCGCTCACACGTCTTATTTCGCCTATTTCCGTCGTAACCACCCATGGCGTAAATGTAATTGTCCAACGCAGCGACGCTCACGTAGCACCTTTGTTGATACATGCATGCCTTTTCTTCCCATGTATGGGACACTGGGTCATAACGCCTCATGTCGTTGAAACAATGGTTTCCATCAAATCCTCCAATGATGTAAATATATCCCTTGTGCCACAGCATTCCATGATAGGCTCTGAAAAATGTACGCGTTTAGGTTAGATAGACAACCGTTTACTACAAAAGTTTAAAAAGTTTATATACATGAAGCTTCATAAAGAACTACCTAACTTTAAAATTCCATAAAGCGTAATAAACTATAATAATTCTATAATAAACAGGACAATGACATAAATGGACATGGTTATCAGGTAACTCATGGCTTTTATACTCTAATTTTAAAAATATTTTAAAATTTTGGCCATTGACGTGGCAGCATTCTACCAAAAAATGCCTATACTGATGTGAAAAACCCTATCAAGAGTCCCTCAGTTTTCATTTTGTACTCTGGTTAGATATTGAAAAACAAAAGAGCTTTCTGTTTTGAAATTAATTTGAGTATTCTTAACAGTTTGAAATGTACAATTTCATGTGTGGCTACTCATGAATTAGAGTGTAAAAGCACTATTTCTGTAGTTTCTATTGTACTGCTTTGGAGTCTCTTTGATTAAAATGCTTTATGAGAGTGGTATTAAGTATTGAATAAGACACGGTTAAAATTAATAGATATTGAATCGAACATGGAGAAGTAACATTTGTTTAAGAATACATACCCTGGGCATGAGCGATACAAATCAAGTTAGTGTATGCAATATAACATATATATGATTCAGCCAATAGCGTATATAAGCATATGGCAATAAGATGTAAGTTGTTGAACCCCGCCTCTATCATTTAAATTATTTTGTGATATTTTGCATATTATAAATATATAATCATGACTCTGTACCATATAAGAATGTCAATAATAGAAGATAATTTTAGTAGTGACATTTTAGTAATATACAGTAACAAAGGAGAAAATTTCCGTTTTAGTCAGGTTTCCTTCTTACCAGGTATAATTGCATGGTGTTTTTCTGTTGGTACAACAAGACTTTCCCGTTTAAGACAGGATTCCATTATAAATATGTTTCATATTTGCGAGTTTTACTGCATTAACATTCAAATACAGATTTATTATTTTGTGGGAATACATGCTATTTTGAGACCTTTTAGAAAATTTTATATGCATATTAATTATTTTATAAGGCCTATTTTAGAATTATAGGGGTCTTTTGAAATTTGAGGCCCAGGGCATGTACATCTTAGGTCAAGCCGCGAATCAGCCCTTGTCAGAATTACCTTCGTCACAGGGTGGTACGGCAAAAGTATAAATGTCTATTCTATATGGATTAGCTAATTGCATACTTAAAGTACTGAAATTGCCGAAACATGTAAGTCCTTTTATATAATAGTTCCTGTTCAACATATCGTCAAAAACTGAAAACATATTGTGCCTTTCATTTATCTTGTGTGTGTTTAGTGTTTGAACTTCGGGATTTAGTTAAATTTATATCACATTTAGTCCGAAAGTCTGGTATTGTAAATGAATGTTTAAGTACGTTTTACACAATTTATAAACATGACTGAAATATAGGAAATCTAACATGTCGCATTTCATGCATCCCCCATTTGGAAATCCGATACAGACTTATTTCTGCATGTTGGATGGAGATTTGTAGGGATCACTAGGGATGAAACAAACAAATTTTGATTGTGTAGTGGCTACATTAGGCAATCAAAATACTACCTTACCCTTTCTACGAGGGTTCAGTTTGTACTACCTGTAAGGTGTATGAAACATTTAAATCTTGAAATTCAGTAGTATCCTTCAGTCCTACATAAAATCTACTGGAGCAAGTTTAATGTTTAATACTTTCGAACATACTTAAAAAGAGTTTATGAATTCGGTTTGACTGGCCGTATGATCATAAATTTATTTGGATTGCCATGAGCTCAGTATATATCATTGAGCCATGCTATAGGACATTCTCTATTGAAAAGAGAGTGTATAGCATTTAGTTTTAGTTTACAGGGACACACAAAAGAATTCCGTTGCATTATAATCTATGGGGAAAATCGTTTGCAGTGTATTTTAATGAAGTTACACTATTTCAAACATAGTGATATTTATACTTATTACTGAGGTTCAATACAACATTCTTTGTGTAGAATATGGAGTGCGTAGCATTTGTCATTCATTTTCATGAACACACAAAAGAATTCCGTGCCATTATGGCCTATGGGAAAATTGGTTTGTTTATAATTTACAAATTATAATTTTAAAACTTTTGCACTAATTCAAACATAATGAATTTTATGTGCATTACTGAGGTGTACTACAAGATGCTCACTGTAAAATATGGAGTGCATAGAATCTATTTGTTTATTTGCAGGCACACACACAACAATTCGTTTACAGTATTATTTGTCAGTGATAATTTCTAAGTTCGTTTGGTTAACCAAGCTTAACCAAATTTTAATGCATAACACGGTGTGTATAAATTCCATATAGCTCATATACAGGGTTGCACAAAAAATCATAAGCATTACTATCTATGGGCGTGAATTGCTTAGATGTGTTTTTAATTGTGTTATGCATTTTTCAGATTAACTATATTTAGTTCACTAAGATATGTTTGTAGAATATTAATAAATTCATATACAGAGGTACTCAAAAGATCTGGATATATTGTCGACTATGGATGGTAATTGCTGGAAGTACTATTTTAGTCGTGTTATGCATTTCTTAGCTGAATTAAATTTTAGCTTAATATGCGATGTATATAAAATCTAAAGATCATATACGGGACTGCACAAAAAGTTATCTTTAATCGCCGGCAAATGCTGAAAATAAATTTTCAAATGTGTCATTTTTAAATATATAACAAATTATAACACCCTTCAATAACATATTACTTTTAATTACTAAAAAGTGTAAAATGAAAACTTAAAAACAGTAAAAAAAATGGTTTTAATAGACTGTTCATATTTTTGACTGTTTGATATTGGTTTCGATGAAGCCGAAATCTGTTAACAGTTTATTAAAACTTTTTTACTGTTTTTAAAGTTTTTATTTTATTTCTTTTAGTAATTAAAAGACGTATGTCATTCGTTTTATAGCTGAATTAAATTTCAGCAAACCATGTGCTGCTAATGCAAATTTATAGGTCATATACAAGGCTTCTCAAAAGAATTCGAATATCTGATCGACTATAGCTGTTGATTGCTGAAATTGGGTGTTCAACTGTGCCATGTGTATTCTAAACTGATTATTTAGATATCTTCTTTTACCTTATAAAATGATGGACTCGGGTGTAAAACAGGGTAATTAACAGAATGCAAGTTTTGAGCTATTTTGGATTACAATTTTCTAAAAAACTACAAACAAAACTATTGTGATTGCTTCCTCTAAAACAGCTATTTTTTTTTTAAACGGTACCTTCAGTTAATTTATATGCAACCATTTTTATCTGATGAATTTTATTTTATTGGACTTATGTACAAAAAGTTTTCTTTATTAAAATTCAATCTAAAATTCCTCTTTGTTTATTATCCAATATATTGAGTAAAAAATAAACCTTGTACTTTTACAAGGTTTTCAGGATGCGGTTAAACACTTTTACATGAAAATAAAAATATCAGTTATCACATGTTTTACACAAATAGCCTTTCAAACAGTGAAGTTTCGTTGCAGTATTCTGGAAGTCATAGAAATTGTTTCACAATCTATGCATGACGCAGGATTTTTCTTTCTTGTTTCGATTGTTTTCAGTTTTTAGCCTCTAAATATGACAAATAAGTACAATTTTTAAGTTTAATGTTTGTATATTTTTGTTATAGTACCGAAAATCGTAGTGTAAAATTGCCGAAAATTGCAGTGCAGCAAGGAATTATTGAACTAGTTAAGTACTGGTACAATAATTATTTAGAAATTGTTTTTGGCTTTATATTACTGATAGATAGATATAATAACTATATATTCATACCTAGGTTGGTTATCAGATGTGAATGATAAGAACCATCGTCTGCTCTTTACATCAAAGGTCTCGATAACATTCGTTGCAGACCCTGCACTCCATCCACCCATTACGAATATGATCTCAGCTGGCGTTCTGGGCCTCAAAAAAGGGTGTCTTAGATCCAAGGTGAAATATGCATGTTCATCACCATGATTTGGAGGCATGTGTAAAGCTTGCACTGAGACATCTTCGCATTCCTCATTGTTTTTAATGTATGGGTGATTCTGGATAGTATTTTCAAAAAATCTGAAAAAAAAAAAAAAGAAAAAAAAAAAGGAACGAAAATTATTCAGAAATTTTACTTTTTAAAGTTAAATTACCTTTATAGTTCCAAAAATAATTATGTTATCATACTAATATTTTTTGTGCTCATAGTCGTCATGTGATAATTTAGACATTGATTGTAATGATTTCGCTATGCTATAATGACATTATTTTGCTTAGAGACACAAATGGTACTGGAATTGCATTATTTAATTAGAAGCTAGTTTCAGTCGTAGTAATTCTTGTCTCAATTCACAAATAAATTCACTTAAATTTGCGTTTCCCATTAGTCAAATTTTCGTGACTCTACTTAAAAACCCAGAGAGATATAACTTAGTTTTGTTGTTTCTATAATTTTAGTATTATATAAAACATGAAATATAAGATTAACCCTTTGATTACGAGTTTGGGCTGGCGACAGAGAAATATCTTAGTTTTGTAGTTTCTATAATATTAGGATATAAAACATGAAATATAAGATTAACCCTTTGATTACGGGTTTGGACTGACGACAATTTTTATATTCAATCGTACCATAATTTGCAAAAAAAAAAAAAATCATTATGGTAAATTTCTCTTTAAATTATACTAGTATTAGAGAGATTTTTTAGAGATTATTTATCAAAAAGTTGTACAAATAGACTAACAAAATAGTCCACAGGGACGCATATGTCCCAACCCGCAGTCAAAAGGTTAATTTTCAGAAGAATCCTGAATTATAAGCTATAAAAAATTAATGCATTCATGCATGTACTTTTCCTATATGTGCATTCAAAATACTTTTCCACCGAGTAATATTTTTATTATCTTTAAAAAACAACCATGTTGTCAGATTAGGGGATGATGTTTGTGTTGAAAAGTGACAGATTTGATTTAATTATTCTTTAAAATTTTTAAATAAATCTAGCATGTAATAGAACTTTTACACGAGGCGTCAAAGTTGCTGCTATTTTTGGGTAACACAAGGTTAACCTATGGCATTAAAAGAGTTGCTCGAAAAACAAGAAACTTTTTTTGTTGGAACAATTTTTTCCATTTTCATGGGCGGTGTACTTAATTTTATTTAATTTATTATCTAGACAGGTGTCTGTGCATATTTTATATTTCTGCACAGGCCGAAATTTGTACAAAAAATTCACATTTTTCTTAAGATACAATTAAGAATATTTTAAAGAATACTGCATACGTATTTATAAGAAAATTTTACAGTATATTTCAGATTACTATGTGTTCGCATGACAAAAAAATAGTTGCCAAACTTCCCTCTAATCCTCCGTATATGTAGATTAATTTGAACCAGTTAACCACTTTAAAACCAGAAAATTTATTTAATGAATCTTTGACTTATTTAATTTAAAGGTTTTAAGTCGAATTTATTCAATTGAATTTCTTGAAAGATTTTCTGGTTTGAACGTATTAAACGTGGGTCAAATAAAAACACTTATAATGTAAGATTATTGGGAGCTTGGCATCTATTAAAAAATACGCAATAGCAACGTTAATGATTATTTATACTCTTAGACTATTACATTCGAATAAAGATTTATTGTTAAAAAACAACGTCGTTTGGAATAAATGAAAAATAGGTTTATAAACATCATAACTTTTGAATCTGTGTAACAAAAAGTAGATTTTTGAAAACATTTCTGTGTAATTTATTAGAATATATTTCCAATGATTATGTTAACAGAAGTTTTATTATCGCTATTACTATTTTTAGAAAACTGATTGCCTGCCCGACATGTCCTAAGAACAATAAAGACACGGGCCAGCATGGCCCGGCCAATGGGCCGTGCCGGTTACGGGCCTGGCGCCAAGCTCGGGCTCATGCAGACCTCTAGCATTTTTCTCAAGCAAGTTTAACGCAAAAATCTATACGATGTTATTTTATATCAAAAAGTTAAGGCATTGTCTTAGATCGACTTTTAATAATGTGTAAATTTAAGGTCGATCCCTAACTTGCATTTCAAATGAACTGATACCGCGTCGCTCAGAGGTATGCTTAAGTAGTGTAAGTCACGAATTTTGGATTTTAATATCTGTGTGAATTTTACAGCTATCAAGATGGAATTTTGTTTGTTTAATTCAGGAATGGATAAGGAAAAATTTCCTAATTGGAAATTTTATCTTACGGGGACCGTATAAAAATTTTACTTTTGTATTTTAAAAATACCCCCTCAAATAGACCCCTCATGGAGTTGCAACTTATCTCATCAAATTTTGCACTTTTTTTTATGAAACTTTGCAATTGGAAGTATGTGCCGAGGGGCAATATTTAAGAAGATTAGCCTATTGTTTTCATATGTATGAATCACACAGTATATTAAAGGAGCAAGTAATTTTCCTGATTACGGTTGACATAGAATTCGGCTGGAACGATTTTCAGGATACTTGCTTCCTATGATAAATTGAACACTAAAAAACGATCTAGCTGGATCCGAATTCAAGAAAAATAGTTTTGACAGGTTAAAATAAACTCAGAGCCGAAAATGCTGCTTGGTATAAATAGAAAAATACTGATTCTGAAGCAAACATACAAGGTTTTAAATTTTTTAATTGAATGCAGAAATCTGGGAAACTATTCATTTTCATTGTGTAATTTTTCAAAAAAAAAAAAAAAAAGGAGATTTTTTTAGAAACCACGTTTGTATCAAAAGCAAGACTTATAAAGATTAATTACTACAAACATGTAGCTTTACTCCAAATTTGAAATAAATAATTTAATTGCTAACTTTCCCACAATCCCCAAAAGTTTACAAAACAGCATTTTGCGAAAACACTCATTTAAATAACGTTTTGAAAGTGATATTGTCCCTTTCATGATCACTTTCCAACCTAGTTGAAAAGTGTTTATGACTTCGGTGTTTGTCTGTCCGTCTGCCGTTTTGACCGCGCTCTAACTCCTGTAAATATGCTTCGATAGTCCTGAAATTTTTGTATGTTATTGTCGTTTACTATTGCATGTTCTCTATTTCAGCAGAAGTGTGTAGCACTTATAGTTTTTTTTTTACAGGGACAGTCAAAAGTATTCCGTTACATTACAGTTAATGGGGAATAATCGGTTAAGTGCATTTTGATGACGCTACGTCATTTAAAACATAATGAAATTGATATATAATTATGAAGCGCATTAAAACATGCTTTGTGTAGAATATGGGGTGCAAAGCATTTATTATTCTTTTACAGGGTCAAACAAAAGAATTCTTTTGCACATCGTTATATGGGGAAAAATCGTCTGCCGTGTAATTTAGTGATATTTCACTATTTCAAACATAATGAAAATTATATGCATTACTGAGGCGAACTGTAAATTGCTCTCTTGCGTGCATTGTGTTTATTTACAGGGACACACAAAAGATATTGGTTACAGTACATGTGCGATATTTACAGTCTATGTGTGATAAGTGCGTTTTCAACTTTGGTTTGCATTTTAAACTTTTTTTTTTCATAGTACGTATGTGTTTATAAACTCGGTTGACCATTTACAGGGCTACACAAGGGAATTCGTAAGTACTACAGACTATGGGAGGGAATTGCTTAAGGGTAGTTTTTAATTGTGTTTACACATTTTCCTGCTGAACTATATTTTGTAGACTAATAGGAGTTTGTGGACTATAAATAAATTCATATACAGGGCTACGAACAAAAAGATACATTGTCGTTTACGTTTGGTAATTGCTGCAAGTGAATTTTAAGTTTCCTTTTATCTTAATAGGTGGTGTGTACAAAAGTTTTCAGATAATATGCAGGACTGTACAAAAGATTTCGAGTGCATTTCCATCGATTGGCGAAAATTGCTAAATGTGAATATTCTAACTGAACTAAATTTTATCATACTATATATCCCCATCTATTGATCATATACAGGGCTGCACAAAATAATTCGACTACTTTTTTGACACTGGAAGGTAATTTCGAAAACTGTATTTTACAATGTATTATGTGTTTTTTAAACTGTGTTTACTTACATATCTTCTTTCACCTTATTTAAAGGTGAAGTTTCGTTACAGTTTTCTAGCTGTGTTGGAAAATGTTTCATAATCTATGCTGGACGCATGATTTTTCGTTATTGTTTTATTTAGTGCTGGATAAGGGGGTGTTGGAAACGGAAAGGAATTTTTTTAAACTGTAAAAAAATGACTTTTTAAAAAGTTTAGCATACTTCCTTAAGATTGGTTATTGCAAAAACTCGATTAAAATAAGCAAATGCTGTGGTGCCCTTCATTCTTGTTCTAATCGACTTCGACTGTCATCAGCAAAGCAAAATATGCACCTGTAACATTTATTGAAATATCACTTACCTGTAAAAGGGATTTCTGCTTTTTCTTATATTATAGCCAAAAATATTTGATAGCCAAATCAATATCTACTAGTTGAAAACAAATGTACTGTCATATGTATTTAAAGATATATGCACATTACTACTAATTTTCATCCCATTAAGAGTGATTTTTGTTGATACAATTACGTATTTTACAATTTTAACAGTTAACTTTTGTCTTTTAACATCTAAAACTAGTTTAAATTCAGAAAATGTTTTTTTTAATAGCTATCAATTTGTAATATTTTTGGTTGAGCTGTCTTAATTTTAGTTGCTATTTTATCTGCATGACCGTTTAACATGCCGTTTATTTACACTTAAAACGTAAATTTTTATTTAAAAATTATATAAAGTTAAAACCCATGAGAAAATAAAATAAAATAAAATAAATGAGTATTTGACGGTGAGAATGTTATTTTACTGTTTCATTTAAAACAAAAATAGCAAATTAAAGGAATAAAATTGCGTCGATATAGTAGTGAGTATACAGTGTGTCCGTTAAAGTCCGTTGTCACCCCAATAATTTCTCAACGGCAAGAGCTATAGTCATAAAAGTGGGGTCTAGGTATAGTAAAGTTGCCATGCGCTACGCAAGGAAAGAACTTACTGCACCACCTGGTGGCTAAATTTGGAGTTAGCGTTCGTATTTCAAAAACGATACGAGATACGGGAAAAAAGTCAATACAAAGTTGTTCAGCGTGATCGATTTATTACAAAAAAATATCTTGCTCACAAAAATGATAAAAATGAAAAGCACAAAGCGCTCATGTGTTTGGTTGCGTTGTACAAAACTGCACTTATCGGAAATGAGGCTCATCTATCTGTGATACTCAAAATGGTGTCCTTCAGGAACAATACACATCTGGACACGGGATTGCATTTACCAATGCACATTGTACAACATAGCAGGTGACACGCTGGTACAAACATTCGTAATATGGTTTCGAATTTCCTGCAATGTTGGTGGAAGAGTTGCATACTCTCGCTGTTTCATGTATCTGCACCATTTATACAAAATGGAAAATATACTTTTTCACGGTATGTGATATTAAGATTTATTTATGTAAAGATGAATACTGTATATCTTCTGACAATTGAAACTCTGGAGTGTGACCTATTCTCTTTTCTTCCGCATAATGTCGCGTTACAATTTTGGGAGCTTCGAATCAAATAAATATGCATTTTACGCCTTCTACTTTTAACATTACTTTACGGAAGGTGTCTTCTCTTACTAAATCGATGATGCTGAACAGCTTTGTAATTGACACTTTCCCCGTATCTCTTAACATTTTTTAAATAAGCACGCTAACTCCGCCAGGTGGCGCTGTAAGTGGTTCCTTGTGTAGCACAGAGCAACTTTACTATACCTAGACCCCACTTTTATGACTATAGCTCTTGCCGTTCAGAAATTATTGGGGTGACAACGGTCTTTAGCGGGCACACTGTAGAGTGTTACACTGTTAAAAAAATTGCAGTAAAATTACGGGCAGGGGCCGGCAGCAGAGATTCCAGTCATACCCCGTAAAAGAAAAAAATCCATGCCTATCATTTTGTGAAGCCCTTAATTTAACGGGGCAAAGTAACACAACATTATAATGCGCAGGATATAATGCACTTTAAAACACAATAACACTTTACTTACTGTTCCGTAGCACGTTAGATAATCATCACAGAATCGCTGCTTTGGCAGGTTAAAATTTTCAAAACACGAGTAAAATGAAGGGTTACACCCTAGCGGAGGACAACGTATGGGGTCGTGTTGAAAACAAAAGTTAAAAATGCTCAAGTAAGCTTACATTTTTTATACATTTATATGCTTTAATCATAAAAACCTTTAAAATATGCATTTCAATACGCAGACATACATTTGCATATGATTCTCTGTCTAATAATTACATTACACATGAAAATTTATTTATCAAATAAGGAGAAGGAAAGAGTACAACTTACTGAGGGCTGCAGAGACCAAATCGAATGCATCGTAGTAAATTGGGCAGAAAGCGTTGTCGATTTTCTGGATCGTGCTCTACCCATCTCATCATCGCCCAGAAGACGTAATCTTCACTACTTACATTTAAGTTGTCGCTGCTTAGAATAGATGTCAAGTCACCAACATCCAGGTCCAGGTAGTCACTGGAAACAGGAAAGATCTGAAAAGATGTATTATTAATTTTCTGTTGCTTTTTACTTTCTTCTAAATACAAAAGAAAAAATGTATTGGTATCATGAAAATTACACACTTTCATTTTTTGATAGATTTATGCGTCTGTGGATGTCTAGAACACGATTCGACTATGTTTGGAAAATGTCTGTTTGTATGTGACATAAGCTTTCTGGGCGAATCAAGAACAAATGCATGGCATTTCATCAAATTTCATGTTCAGATAGACCTTGAGATAAATTAGTGCGGACTAAGTTTGGATGTATATCGCCCAAAAGATAGCGCTGCTATTTTCTGTTTTCCGCAATTTCTATGACAGCTGTATTTCAGCATCTGTGGGAAGGAATTCAACAAATGTCACATTGAGGTAGAATTTGGCACGTAAAGGTGCTGATTAGGATTTGATGTACATACAGGGTGAATTTGACGCACTCTTCCAAACGAAAGTGGATGATCTAAAAGCCCAATTGGATCATAAAACACCGTAGAAACTCTGTCCTATTTCTAGTTTCAGAGTTATAGTAGACTAGTATATAACCCCGTCAAGAATGACGGATTGTCGATCCGCGTTTCATTTTCATAAGACTTCATACAAACAAACAGCATGAAGATTTATTATTGAAAGGTTTGTATTGTACAAAAATACATTTTAAAAATGACAAATGATTTCTACAAATAAAAATAATGAGGATATATGTACACACACACACACACACATATATATATATATATTTATATATATATTTTTTTTACTTAGTATTAGATTTCTAAAATAGTTCAACGATTAGACAAAACATTCAAATTAAATATTAACAAATAATCCATGCGTGAAAGTTTTTCTAAAAAAGTGTTATCAATGAGTTTCTAAACAGCTAGACTCACCACATAACTGATTGTTTGTTTATATAAGCAAAATTAAATGCAAATTACGCTGTACTATGTGTTTCTTATATTTTAATTACGTTTGGTAAGAAATAATCATTTTACAGTTTATGACCCATTATCCCGAAATCCAAAATCCGGAAGGAGAAAATACGAAAATTTTCTAAATTAGAAAATTTTTACTAAATTTTTAGATTTTCTGAAATTTTTCGAAAATTTTACCAATTCTTAATTTTTTTTTCAGTCCATTGTGTTTCAATGTCTAATCACTCAAATATTGTTAATTCGGTGGCGGGTGAACACGGTCCCCTCTTCCCGAAATTAAAAACAAATCATTTTTCTCTCAAATTTTATTTTAAAATTAATTTATATTACGATTCGTTAGAAACAAAAAAAAAATAGTTATATATTTATTTCATCAGGGGTGATTCGGTTCAAGTTTTCCTAAAAATTTAAGGCATTCGGTTTCGAAAATTTTTGTCTTCAGTCCAAAAATTGGAACATAAATATCTCGAATTTTGAACGATCGTCGCCGGAAAAATCAATTATGTCTATCGTTCACAGAAAAACAGTAGACAATTTCTTCAAATGATTGTGGAAACAACGTGAATTTCGTCAAAGGATCGGAAAAAAAAAAAAAAAACGCAAATTTTATCGCAGGATTGAAAAAAAACAAAAAAACGCTTATTTTGTTCACAAATCGCAGTAAAACGCGAATTCCGTCAAAGACTTGCGAAGAAAACGCAAATTTCTTCCAAGGACTCCGAAAAAGTGTAAAACTTTATCAATGGATCACAAAAAAAAAAAAAAAAAAAAAAAAAAAAAAAAATCCGTTAAAGGATCGCAAAAAAAAATCCTCGAATTTCGTCAAATAATCGCGGAAAAACCTGAATTTTTTCAAAGGGTAGCGAAAAAAAAGACACAAATTTCTTCAAAGCACTGCGAAAAATTTTCTAATTTCGTTAAGGGATCGCGAAAAAAGTGAAGTTTCGTCAAAAGATCGGAAAAAAACGCTAATTTCGTCAAAGAATCTCAGAAAAAACTCGAATTTTGTTAAAGGATCGTGAATAAAAGGCAAATTTCGTCAAAGAATAGTAAAAAACGCAAATTTCCTCAAAGGATCGCAAAAAGAAAACGCAACTTTCTTCAAAGGACTACGGAAAAACACAAATTTTGTCAACGAATAGCAGAAAAAATGTAAATTTTGTCAACGAATAGCAGAAAAAATTGCAAATTTTGTCAAAGAATCACGAAAAAAAACGTGAATTTTGTCAAATAATCGTAAACTTCGGAAGGACCCGAAATCCGGAAAATTCCAAAACTCGGAAAGCCTTTTTGGTCCCGAGGATTCCAGATAATGAGTTTTTACGATGGAAGTGAATTTCAAAATCCGCCAGTAGATGGCGCCTGTATACTGAATCAACCTCAAATCCTCCCAACGAAATAAATCTCTGCTACTTCTGAAAAAAAAAACTTGCTTACAGAATTTTTTTTTTTTTTTTACAGAAATGGTGATATATATGTTTTATATGATATAGTTTTTGAAGGTTTTAAACAAAATTAAAATATTTAAAAGCTTTAATATGCTTTTACAAATATTATAACAGCAGAATCGAATGTAGCATAGATTTTTTAGTAAGCCTAACATGGCGTTTAACTATGGTTAATTCGCAAACCGGAGTGGTCGCACCCGGATGCGTTACAGACAGTTTCTTGCCTTTGGATTTTATTATATAGGAGATAGAAGGAAATGCGATAAAAATGTGTGAAGTCTTAATAAAAACCAAAATTTGCGATGTTTCTGTAAAACCTACACGCAACATAAGTCACATATTTGGAAAGACCAGAAAAAACTGGATTTAATGGCGATCTACAAGTTCTGAAATATTGGCGACTTGAAAAAGCGAATTGATGGCAAATTCTGTACCTGGCAATTTGACAATTACCCTTCGATCTACAATTGGTCAAATATACCAAAATCTTCTACATTCTACGAGCTTCTGATTGAGATGTGCCACAGAGTGGGTTCGCTAAACGGAACTACCATGGTAAATAATTGGAACGTATGCAAATACATCAGTATCTGAATATGAACTCTCTCGAATATGCAGATATCTTCCAACCTTCCAGCGTTCGCATGCCACACGTAGATACAAAAAGCGAATCAATTCAACTAACAGCTCATTAGCCCGTCAGCTTCTTCGACATTTTTTGATGTTGTTGTATTACCATTTCCTGCACTTTGCTTCAGTTCAATCAATTCTTTTCACGCTGCTGTCACTGCTACTTACGTATTTACTCGGTGTTTATGTTACTACGTTTTTCGTGTGTTTTCGTACATTGCTACGAATTAACCAAGTTGGTTTTTAGCCCGTTCTAGTTTTTTTTCTTTTTCTTTTTATAAATTATGGTTAAAATATGAACTCTTTTGTTTATCTTTCTGAATGTTATTTTCAATTGTCATCATTATATGAATAAAGTTATCATACCTTCCAACCTCTAAATGAGTATGTTTCGTTTTACAAATGCAGAGTACGCACATATGCATTTTGTATATGGATTTGTGGATGGTAAATCTTGGAGAGCCCAGGAAGAGTACCATCTGCGTTATCCCCATTTTCAAACACTTAATCATACCGTATATTTGTCGTAGTTTACCAAAGGCTTCGGGGTACTTTTCTAGTATAGGGGCCTTGACATTTTTATTAAAAGCTTTGTGCAATTCGGGCTTCAGAGAGTGGGATTTGTTGCCAAATTTTATTAATAGCTATGAAAACAGCATGACGAACTTTTATGCTTTTTATTTTGGCATTACACATTTTTAGTTAACACACATATATATATATTTACTTATCACACACATTTAATTTTATTTATTAATTATTTTTATATTATTTTATTTTATTTATTTACACACACATTTTATTTTATTATAAAACTCTAGGCTGCCACAGGAAGCAAAAAATTACCATTCTAGCTGCAAAAGAAACCCCGGTGCATCTGTGACATCTGTACCGATCTGTATACATGTGTTTAAGATATTTCTATGTAATTTATTTTGGTAAATTTAATTGGGTACTTAGGAATTATCCGGGCCAGGTCAGATACAACTGCGCCAAGTATGGCGCCAATTATACTAATTACAGTGACCCTTAGTTTTTGTCGACTATATAGTTTATTTATTTATTATAATTTATAGTTTATTTTTTTATTGTAATTTATAGTTTATTTTTTATTATAGTATATAGTTTTTGGCACAGATGTCATATACGCACCACATTGGCGCGATTGCAACAAAATAACAATTTTATGCCTCACATGGCAACTCGGTTATTTTGTTTATATTGCTGTTTATTTACTTTTGTTTTTTATTTTAATTCTATAAATTGCTTTTATTATGTATATCAATATTTATTTTTATCAAACTATCATTTATTTATTTTTATTTCCTTTTTTTAAATAAAAGAAGCTATTTCATTTATTACGTTATTTTATTTTTATATTGAAATAAAAAAATCACGTGCTATTATTGCATGCTATTTGTAACTAATATTCAAAAACAAAGTTTTCGCCAAATTGGCGGGGGGGAAAATCGCGCCAACGTTTTTGCTTATTTATTTATTTTTTCATTTATTATATTTTATTTATTTTCTATTATTTACCATTTTTAACAATGTTATGTATTTAATAATGTTAAAATACTGTTTTGAACACGACTGGCGACCGATAAACAAGATTGGCAATTGACAATTATTTTTGGCGATCTATCTCCTGGCCCGGATAACACGTAAGTACCTTTCCTTTAATTGATTTGATTAATTTAAATAGATTCCTAAACTAAATGAAATTTTCCTTTAAAAATTTGTAAATTTGTAAACATTTTGAATGTAACTATTTAAAAATATGTACATAATTTTCCATTTTTTATTTTTTAACACAGTACGTGTTTTTATAATAACTTGCATTCATATTTATTCAACTTGAGGTTCAATAAAAGGTAAGAGTGGTTTTTAACACTTCCTGCATTTGAAACCACAACCACACACTTGCCAACATCGCTTTTTTTTTCGCCACTCTTTGCGACACATCAGATTATAGAACTTTATCCTAAAAAAATGCACTAATGACTTTACCTGTTGAAAATGACGAAGAATATAGGGCTGGATTTCCTGTTTGATCCCATCTATGTTTCTATATTCTGGAGACATGTAAATTTTAACACAATTCTCGTTATTCAGATTTGCCAGAATATGCTTCAGGCAAAATTCTACGACGTAAGGGATCTCTAACATTCTCCCAGCTTTTGCCGTTTCGCTCACCATTTTCATTGAAAGTGTCAAATCACCAGTATACATATAATTGATTAGGTTTGCCATCACATCTTTGGGAACGTCTTGGATGAGGATTCTTTCAAAAGGAGTGTCTTTTGCAGCGAAGATCGCACGTTTTAAATATGGACTCCAACCAGCTACATATTCCATATGGACTCTGAATGATCCACCGTCATCTGTAACAATTGTTGCATTTAGATATTGTTGTTCATCAAGTAACTGTTTCATTATAGCCATCTGTTCTCTAAATCTACTAGGCATGATGTATTTAATAAAATCAAATTAGAATTGAAGTTGATCAGAAAACGATTTCGATTTGCAATTAAAGGTTTGAAATAGTCATTCGGTTATGTGAGAAAATAAAGAAATTGAAAATTACATGTTGCCATCTTGTGTATAAAAATCTGAGTGCGTGTTTGTATTTCACGTGTACGTCTCAGAAAATATGACGAAATGCAAGCTAAAAAAACATGGATCATTCGTCCAAGCAACAACATAATAGGTGAAGTACTGACGTTACAAGAGATCGACGATTAGGACCAATGTTGAGCCAATAACAACAACCACCCTGCAACTTTAGTAGTTGTTATATTTTAACTACGGGGCTTACCCCCTGCGAGCTACGCTCGCCAACCCCCGCTCAGACTTCGAAGCCTCTAAAAACATGACAGCGTGCTTTGTTTTAAAAATATTGGTAAATCTGTAATTGGGTTGCCATGCTTTTAAAGTTTTAATTGGGCATTTTTTGATTACCGTGGCCTCATACACAGCTGTTGCGACAACTAACGACTGTTTTTGGGATTGATAAGTAAAATCAATTACAACTTGAAAACCAGCTTGTATAAAATGGTTAGGTTTAAATTGTGGCTACCTCTCGGACTTTTATAACAACGATCTGTATTCTATTCTTCCTTTGCGTTTAAGGATGAGAAAAATTCCATCTGCTTGTGAATAACATTAAAAACCACGGTATTGAAAAGTACTGTTATAGACATTATTAGTAACAGGTTTTAATTTTCTCTCTATTTTAGTGCACCATCATGCATATTTTCATGTTATTTTAAGTATGTAAATTATTTATTTTAATTAATATGTATATACGAATTTTCTAATAATTATTTATCATACAAAATTAATTAAATATTTTGTGCATGCATGCCCGCATTTATTCGGCATTAATTGATGACATATTTAAACAAATTTTCTATCCGCGGTAATTTTACACCTTGTTATGTCACTTGAATATTGTCCATAAGAAAATCGGGTACTTTTCCAGTATAGGATCCTTTGCTTTTAGGTTTGGCGTAATTTGAGCTTCGAAAAGTGATAGATATCGTTAATATACATAGATTTGTTGCCAAAAGTTATGAAAACAAACCCAATGAGCTTTTGGTGCTTTTCTATTATAGGGGTCTTGACGCTTTTTTAAAAAGCTTGGCGCAATTCGGGTATCAGAAAGTGAGATTTGGTGCCAAATGACATAAACAGCCATGGAAACAAATTCAACGATTTTTTTGTTTATATGCCTATTTTAATTATACGTATATTATTATTGTTTTTTCTATACAAATTACTTCTGATTATATATAAAATAGGATAAATGACATTTTACGCTAATCACATTGTATAAATATTTTTTTGCTCCTTTCTTTTGCGTTTACATAAATGACGTCATTTGGACGAATTTATTCAAAACATTTTCATTTTATAAATTAAATTAAATGCTGACAGACGAATTGAATCCTGACGATAGAAATGTGATTTTTTTTTTCAAATTTTCCTGAAAAACATAATTTAATCACAATCTTGTCTTCATTATCGATTGAAATAAAAGATAAATTCAATTTCAATTTGAAAATGACGAATAAAAAGAAATCAATAATCCCTATCGGGATCCTTTTCAATTTTTTTCCCTTTTTTGTCACAAAAAAACTGAGTAATTAGTTGCCATCATTACAGAAATGTCATTAAAATTAGAAAAAAATTAATATCTCGAAAACTAATTCCAATTTCAAAATTCTATTACCAGTTTTGACATCCGCGGATTTTTATGGACAATTGGTATTAATTTCACCATCAAGCGTTTAATATTTTATTATAAATAGCCCTGAAACATAATCAGTCGTTTAATCAGTCGTTTCATAAAATCGTTTCATAAATTCGTTTCATAAAATCGTTTCACAAATTTGTTTCATTAGGATTTTATATATATAGGGTAGATTTATAAATTAAATTAAATGCTGACAGACGAATTGAATCCTGACGATAGAAATGTGATTTTTTTTTTTCAAATTTTCCTGAAAAACATAATTTAATCACAATCTTGTCTTCATTATCGATTGAAATAAAAGATAAATTCAATTTCAATTTGAAAATGACGAATAAAAAGAAATCAATAATCCCTATCGGGATCCTTTTCAATTTTTTTCCCTTTTTTGTCACAAAAAAACTGAGTAATTAGTTGCCATCATTACAGAAATGTCATTAAAATTAGAAAAAAATTAATATCTCGAAAACTAATTCCAATTTCAAAATTCTATTACCAGTTTTGACATCCGCGGATTTTTATGGACAATTGGTATTAATTTCACCATCAAGCGTTTAATATTTTATTATAAATAGCCCTGAAACATAATCAGTCGTTTAATCAGTCGTTTCATAAAATCGTTTCATAAATTCGTTTCATAAAATCGTTTCACAAATTTGTTTCATTAGGATTTTATATATATAGGGTAGATTTGTTTCATTAGGATTTTATATATATAGGGTAGATATATAACATTTTAACACAACCGAAAGATAATTTTGCCCTCGTAAGTGCTGGTCTATCAGAGCGGTTCCCAAACTTTATTGTTATGTGACCCCTCTTAATGTTTGAAAATTTTACGGACCGACCTAATATATCGGTATATAGAGGTTTTTGTTTAATCTGTCCGACGAAAAGAGTGAACTTCTGTCGAAGCAGGGCTGCCATTGGTGACTATTTTTTAATTATTTCGTCCATCACTATTTCTAAAAATAAATAATTATGGTAGATTTCAGTTAATCTTTGAGGTAGTCTATTTTTTTTTGGAAATATTAAAGAAACTAATAAACAAAACACAGTGGTCAACGGAAGCCCTGTACTAAATATGTATACGATAACAGTAATAGGAATGTCCTTATACCAGATTTGGAAGTGTCCTCTTCAACCGAAGTCAAAACAAACCCAGTGTGAATGATCATAATAATAATAATGCGCACTAATCACAAAACATAACCTTGTTTTACTACGCATGGAAAACTATGTCTATTAATAAATGTAGTCTAAAAATATATAGTTAAAAAATGAATCAGTGGTGATACGGCGTGCAGCAACCATCCGCACTGTGCTAGCGGTAGAGTGTAGTTACCGGCGTGCGGGCGTGTGGGCCGCATGGTCCGTAACCACCACGTCGTCCTCTGCAGCTGGAGCAGTTGAGTACCGACCTCAATGGTTGAGCAGTGCAGAAGGTGCCCAAAACAAAGTGAGGCTTCAGTCCGAAAGCGACCCCTCAGGTCGCTGTGGAAGAAGCCAATCTTGGTGGGGGATCACCCGCTTTCTGAGTTGTTTGACTACGAGGAACTGGGCCGGTGGTTCGCCGACTAACGCGGTGGTGAACAAGCCAAAACTCAATACTCGGGTCGAAAACCAGTATACCGCGCCTATACGTAATCGGAGCTTTCTGTGCCCGATAGTTGGATGAGCAGAAGTCTTCACATAACTTTCTATATATTAAACTAGACCGGGACCGCTTCTTTAGCGTTCTTGAAGAAGTTTTCCGTGTCATTCAGAGTCCGGTAGTGGTTTTAAATTAACTTATCGTTGATTCTAACGTTTGTTGTGTTTTTGTTTTGTGCTTGTGTTGTGTTGTGTTTTATATGTGCATAATCCTCTCAATGCACTCGATCGGATACCACTTGCATTCTGACTGTAGGGCTCGCGGAATGCAAAGCCATTGGGGGGGGGGGGGCAACCTTAGTCAAGGCGTGCCTATGGGCTAGGGACTAATTTTTCTCGAAGTCCTGGGTTGGTGAGAGGCTCGTCTCGACTTGTTGATCGGTAGCGGTGAGCGACCGATGAACTAGTTGTTTCCTCCCTTACCAGGATTCGACGACCGGAAGCCGCGGAAAAGCAAGGGTCGTTGGGGAAGCTTGACATATGGCCGAGGACCCAGTTCCCCTCATGGGGTTCCGGCTACGGAGCCGTCGGGGGACTGTAGCGATTCATCAGGTGTCTTCGTGGTTGTTTTCTCTGATTTTGGGATCCTCTGCGTATCGTAACGACCTTTGTTGTCACCTCATGAGTTCAATCGGAGTGATGTGCAGGTGGCGGTGCTCCGAACGGTCGCAGCGCTTAGGGGAGGCCTTTCCTGGTCGAGAGCGTTATAAGTCCCTCAGGACTTGGGTGCGATGGTTGACGCGCGTGACGGGCGCCACTCTGGTGCCTGGCCGAGCAGCTCACTTTAACGTTAATTCACATCAAAGAGAAGAAAAAAAAATGTAAAGTTCGAACCTGAGAAGTATCTTCTATTACTGCTAATGAAATACGGGATTTCAATGCATAATAGAAACTTGTCATTATTACTAGAATTTCAACAAAGGAGGTTATACAATTCGTTTGTATATATTTTTAATGCGTTCGTAATTATATAAATACGTAGCACCTATAGTCGTCGTTTGGTCCGCCCGTCCGTCCGTCCGTCCGCATATAACAGCGCAAAAACTACCCAACCGAATGGTTTGAAATTTAATACATATAATCGTTGTAGAATTTTGGCGACTCATTTCAGATTTCATGACAATCGAATCAAAACTTTAAAAAATATTAATAAAAGTTTTCTTCTTTCTATTAAATTCTATCGTACATAATCTCTATAATAAAAGCGCAAGTCATCTGACTGTTTAAAACAAATACGGGCTAACCACTTCTTTTTTCGTAAGCCAGGCGGCCGTTTTTATTCAAAATTATTTTTTGGAAAAAAATTGTAAAAAAGTTACATTTTTAGAAAGATCGTTCAAAAACATTGTTTGTTTGAGAGGAGAGTTACATTGAAAAATATATAGATTCTGAGATCACTTCAGTTGAAATTAGGTTAACAGCACAATATGTATCCCAATATCCATTAAAGTAAATAAACATAAGAGATTCGTTGATCGGGAATCATAGAAATATTAAACCATGGAGGTAATCATTCGCAAAGCAAGATCTCCATGGTGAAATTGGCAGCGCTATCTGTAGTCGAAAAAAAAATCGCATCTGTAAACGTGGCATACGTAATAAGAGAAAAAAAAGCATGCTCATTTTCCTCATAACAGACAATATAATTCATTTCAGTGAAATAATAACGATGATTTTTTTTTTACATTGTAAAACTAGTTTTAGTAAGAACGCACCTCATTTGTCACGTTTAACGTACAATTTCCAACTTGTTTCTATATGTGTTCACGCATATCTCTTAAATGTATGGTCCGATTTCCATACCTTTTTTGTTGCAAAGGTCTAGGTCGGCAAATGGTCCTTTTTTCAGTATCATTAAATTCTAAAAATAGAATTCTTGTCTGTCTGCTTGTTGTGTCTTTTTAACACTTTCCAACCTAGTTGAAAAGTGTTTATGACTTCGGTTTGTCTGTCCGTCTGTCCGTGCTCTAACTCGCGTAAATATACTTGGATCGTCCTGAAATTTTTATATGTTATTGTCGTTTACTATAGCATGTTCCCTATTTCAGTGTGTAGCACTTATAGTTTTTTTACAGGGACAGTCAAAAGTATTCCGTTACATTACAGTCAATGGGAAATAATCGTTTCAAGTTCATTTTGATGATGCTACGTCATTTAAAACATGATGAAATCGATTTATAATTATGAAGCGCATTAAAATATACTTTTTGTAGAATATGGGATGCAAAGCATTTATTATTTTCATTTACAGGGTCAATTAAAATGATTCTGTCACACATTGTTCTATAGGAAAAAATCGTTTGCTGTGTCATTTAGTGATATTTCACTATTTCAAACATAATGATAATTATATGCATTACTGATGTGCGCTATAAATTGCTCTCTTTAAAGTGTTGTGTGCATTGTGTTTATTTAGTGGGACACACAAGAGATATTGGTTACAGTACATGTGCGATATTTACAGTCGATAAGTGATAAGTGCGTTTTTAAGTTTAACTGATTTTTTTTCATAGAATAAGTTTGTTTATTAAATCGGTTGTTCATATAAAGGGCCTACTCAAGGGAATCCATAAGTATTACAGACTATGGGAGTGAAGTGCTTAAGGGTAGTTTTGAATTGTGTTATGCATTTTTCTGCTGAACTGTACTTAGTAGAATAATAGAAGTTTGTGGAATATAAATAAATTCATATACAGGGATACGTAAAGAAAAACATACATTGTCGTTTACGGTTGGTAATTGCTGCGAGTGAGTTTTAAGTTGCATTTTAGCTTAATATGTGATGTGTACAAAAGTCTTTAGATAATATACAAGGCTGTACAAAAGATTTCGAGTGCATTTCAATCGATTGGGGAAAATTGCTAAATATGAATATTCTAATAGAACTAAATTTTGTCATGCTACATATCCACATTTATTGATCATATACAGGGTTGCACAAAATAATTCGACTACTTTTTTAACAACTGTATTTTTCAATGTGGTACATGTTTTCTAACCTGTTTACTGACATACCTTCTTTCAGTTTATTTAACGGTGAAGTTTCGTTACAGTTTTCTGGCTATGTTGGAAAGTGTTTCATAATCTATGCTTGGTGCATGATTTTTCGTTCCTGTTTTTGTTTTATATGTTTTAACTTTCGTAAAAATTGACCATTGTTAATGGAATTTTAATATGGTATTATGGTGCACAACACTACTTTACGTTTCAAAATAGTCGAGATATCGTGTATACGGTTTTTTTATACAGGGATACCTCATAAAGTTTAATATTATATCATCGTCTTTTGCGCATCAAAATAATGGATGTTGACAAGAGTGATAGTTAAAATGAATCTGGATTACAGTCCTGTATCAGGTCTTTTAACTGGTTTGGGAAAGAATAAATACTGTATTGTTTTTATATAACACCATCGTACATTTTACATGTAATAGAGTTAAAATTCCTGACGGCTCGGCAGGCACAGGTAGATTTCAAAGACGCAGACCGTGGGGCGCCTGTTTAATGGGAATTGCAGAAGAAATGACCTTTTTGCAATGATGCGGCAGTTGTAACCGTCCACTTCGAAATCTACCTGTGTCAAGTAGGCGGAGCCGGCAGTTTAATTTATTTTGCTGTAAGGGTTGGTCCTATAAAAAAACTTCTCAATATAAAAGTTGTAGATAATATTAAGAGGATTTATAATAAATTTAAGCGGATTTGATATCTTGTGAATTGACAAAGTTATGAAATTTTTCTCCTGAAACCCCTATCCCCCCCCCCCTTGAGGCCATTTTTAATGATATCATAAATCTGTCATACATAAATTTTCGGCCCTTTTCCTAGAAGTAATAATAACTTTAAACGGATTCGATACTTATCATAATTAAGAAGTTATGGGGATTTTTCTGTTTTCACAAAAAGACCCCCATTTCTCCCCCCTTGGTTCGATTTTGCCCATTAATGAACTTGACCGAGATTTTATGCCCTTGATTTTATGTATCAGTTTGGAAGAGATTTATGCAGAATTTTTGAAGTTATTGTGTCCATATAAAAGGGATGTAGATAGATAGATAGATAGATAGATAGATGAAGTTTTGAAATGGAGGTGGTTTTGGGGTCTGGGAGTCATGATCGGTGTAGATCTGCAAAAATTTTCCAGAAATTCCGACATAAGGGAGAATGTAATAGGTAGTATTGCTTACGAAATCTACCTTAAAAAATATAAAAACTACGATGGTCTTATTAGCGAAAGAAATTAAAATTGATGTAGTTGAAATACATTAAAATTTGCTTAAATACATCTATGTTTCTATTCTTGAATAACACATTTAAACAATCTTCAAACAAAAATCAATCAGGTAGGCATCAAATATTGATTCTAACTTATATTTAAACAATCAAAACTTATTTCTAAAGATTTTGACCTAAAAATGTATGTTTATTTACCCCGCCCCCCCTATTTTTTTGCTTTCATTCTCTAGCGCAAAATATCAAAATAACGGCAATTCATCGTAAATTACAGGTAAAAATTATGTGTAAGCTCGAAATTTTATATTTATTTGACAACATTTACTTATACAGATATGTCATTTTAAACAATTATTTCACAATTTTCTCTTTCTTTACTAAACATGCATATAAAAGAAATTGTAAAAGATATTAAAAACTTCAATTTAATATCAAAGGAATTTAATAACTTTTATGCAAAATTTTCAATATTATAATAACATTACAGAGATGTATGATATTGAGTAATTTAGACTTTTCATTAGCGTTAAACACACACCTTTATGACTTCAGCACATGCATCTTACTTTTCTCTGCATTTAATTATGAGAAAAAGAACCATGAAGAGATGCATGCAATTTTATGAAGCAATGAATTACTTCCTAATTATTTAAGTTTCTTTTTTAATAATGCAAATATCTCATCTGCATATAAAATGCGTTCATTAAGTAACTAATGGTTTTCTTCAATAACGGTACGAAAAATTGTATTCATTAACCCCCTGTTACATTGTGATAAAATTAAGGACAGGGGGTTTGCGTTTTATAAAGGTTTATATAATGCGAATTATGCGCTATAAAAAATACGTTTATCAAACTAGAGCTTGTATTTCTAAACAATATCCGTTTAGTAGTTTTAGAACTTATTATTTTTCTTGGCAGAATATTTTCAAATAGTGGCACTTAGAACTAGGACTCGGTAGATAAAGTTTCATAGAAACGTCATATTCGATACTAATAAAAGAAAGTTGTTTATGTGTGTGTGCGTCTGTGTGTTTGTTGGCGATGGCTAGCGAAATCTATAGCACCTACAGATCTGGAAAATTGGGTGAGGATAGTCTAAAGTATGTCCTGATGGAATTGCTAAAGATAGAAACTTTAAATTTGACATGGCAGCTATTTTGTTATCTTTTGGAAAAAAAAATAACTTGCATAAAAATTCGAAATTTTAAAGGGTGCAGGAGCAAAAAAAAGTTCTAAATTTAGTATTTTGTGATACTGAAAGGAAATAGAAACGCGAAATTTGGCATGACGGTTACTTTTAAGATACAAATGCTCGCTAAGAATGGTTTTTAATAAAATTCGAAATTTAAAAGGGTGAAATGAGCGGAAAACCTTCTATAAAAGTTTAAAATTACGATTTATTTGGAATTTTGTGTATTATTTGTTAATTAACAAATTCCACATGCAAGGCACACAAATACAAATTCAAGGGCCCACAAGTACCACTTTGCATTTTTCAACAACTACACGAGCATAGCTGCGATTTGCTAATATATAGATAAATTTAGGGTATTATGGAATAGTTGGGTAATATGGAATATTAAGGTTTCTGCTTGGTAAAGTGCTGCAACCAAGTGGCAAAATTATAAACTACTTAAGAACGTTTCCAACGTGCCCCTCAGAAAGTTGGTAAAACGGCATCAGGTCAATATTAGATTTTTGTCTTTGGAAAGTTTCAGGAGATAATTTAATTTTTTAAAAAATCATTATTAGAAGTAACATATTTACATTCAAATTAAGCATAAAACTAAGCAGCGCTGCCAGTTTAGTTAGGAAACGCATAACACAATTGAAAATTCCCTTTCTGAAATTCCCATCAATAAACGGAAATGTTCTCGAATTCTTTTATGCAGCCCTGTATATGATCTATAGGATATATACACCAAGTAAATGCAGCAAATTAGTTAAATTTAAAAACTTACACCATGACTGAAAACGTAGTTACTTCAAGTAATTATCGTTCATAGACAGTACAGTGACCAAGTTATTTTGGGTGTATCTGTAAATGAACGATAAAATGCTATGCACACCATGCACTATAGTAAGCTTCTTATAATGCATGCACCTGAGTAATGTATATCAATTTCAATATGTTTGAAATAGAATAACATCATTAAACTATATTGCAAACGATTTTTCCCAATAGACCATTTTGTTCCGGAATATTTTTGAGTGTCCCTGTAAATATACTATAAAGGCTACACATTTCATTTTCAATATCGAAGAAGCCGTAGCAAACCTCAATAACATATATAATTTACATGGAAAGCCGAGTATATTTACACGAGTTAGAGCTCGGCCAGACAAACTGAATTCATAAACACTTTCAACTAGGTTGGAAAGTATTAAAAATGGATCATACTGTATACTTTTATTCACAAAAAATGCAAGCTCATGATGTTAATTAGTTCAAGATGTTAATTTTTCTTCAGTTTGGTGAAAAAAAAATCACCGAGTTTACATCACCTACACATGAAGGAAGGCATAAATGAGTAAGTACTAGTTAGTTTGTAATTTAGGCATAAATGAATGGTAACTAATGTCTTTTTTATTATTATTATTTAGTAGGATAAATGTATAAAAAGATGGATATATATATATATATATATATATAAAGATGGACATATATATAAAAAGATGGTAAGTGGAAATTATATAAACTACATCAAGAATTTTCTTGAATCCTTTAATTCACCTTATTGTGACAAGTCGTATAAAGTATTTCGTAAAAGCAAGAAAATTCCATTTAAAATTATTTACAGATGTTTTATTAAAAGGTATACGTTGTACAACTAAAATATCAAAAGCAAGTACTTTCGAGAATCTAACATGCTCATCATCTGGGTTAAAATCGTTAAAAACTAGAGGTCGAGGAACAGCCCATCAAGTATAAATGAATGAACTCGACCTCTATTTTTTAACGATTTCAACAAAGATGATGAGCACGTTATATGCTCGAAAGTACTTAGTTTTGATATTTTAATTGTACAATGTATATATTTTAATAAAACACTTTTAAGTAATTTTAAATGGAATTTTGTTTTCACGAAATAATTTATATAAAACTATAGGTTACAATTTATAATTTTTTTTTTAAAATTTCATTTATTTATTTTAATTGCTTATTCTAATAGGGCTGCATATAAAATTTAATATATATATTTTTCGTTTATTAACAACTGTACGATGAACATTTCTAATAAAAATAAATTTTTATTGCTTGTATGTCAAATATAGAAAAAAGAGAAATCGTAATCCCTCAAAAAAAAATCATAGAGGAAGAATAACTGAAGGGATTTCTACAACAGTATCTTATCTTCATTGAAAATTTTAGTTGTTCTGAAGGAAATGCAAGAAAAATAAAATAGCTTTACTGTACCATAAACCTATAAGAAAACCATTTCATTATTAAAAATTAAAGAATACCTATAAAAAATAGTAAAAGCTTCTTCTTTGTCATAGAACGTTTTGGGTTTCACTGACAAAAAATCACTTTAGTGAAGATTTTGTTGATTCTCATTTATTTGAGGTACGCAATGATGTTACATTTCAAGTGAAATATGGAAAAAGATGACATATGGAGTGATTTTTGGTTTTTAAAAATCTTTTGAAATTAAACTAGCCGGATGTGCCAATCCCAAAACTTTCTTCTATCTCATATAGGTTTCAAATACACCAAAAACAAATCAGCACAAATTTATATCAAGGTCTAACTGAATCTAAAGTTTTATTAAACTCCGTAAATAAGTTCTTGAGATACAACTATCGCTAAAATTGCGTAAATCATAAAAAATGCAGCATAACAGCGCCACCTGTTGGGATAGTTACACCAAAACCTAAACAACAACAACTTATGTCAACGTCTAACTGAATCTAAAGTTTGAGGAAAATCTGTGCATTAGTTCTTGAGATATAGCTATCGTAAAAATCATGAAAAAGTAGCATGGCAGCGCCACCTTCTGGTCTGGTTACACCTAAACGTAATTAGCATCTATTTATGTCAAAGTCTAACAGAGTCCGAAGTTTGATCAAATTCTGTGCATTAGTTCTATAGATATAGCTACCGTGAAATTATGAAAAAAGTAGCATAGCACCGCCACCTTTTGGGATATTTACACTAAAACGTAATCAGCATCTATTTATGTCAAAGTCTAACAGAGTCTGAAGTTTGATCAAATTCTGTGCATTAGTTTTATAGATATAGCTACCGTGAAATTATGAAAAAAGTAGCATAGCACCGCCACCTTTTGGGATATTTACACTAAAACGTAATCAGCATCTATTTATGTCAAGGTCTAACAGAACCCGAAGTTTGATCAAATTCTGTGCATTAGTTCTATAGATATAGCTACCGTGAAATTATGAAAAAAGTAGCATAGCACCGCCACCTTTTGGGATATTTACACTAAAACGTAATAAGCATCTATTTGTGTCAAAGTCTAACAGAGTCCGAAGTTTGATCAAATTCTGTGCATTAGTTCTATAGATATAGCTACCGTGAAATTATGAAAAAAGTAGCATAGCATCGCCACCTTTTGGGATATTTACACTAAAACGTAATCAGCGTCTATTTATGTCAAGGTCTAACAGAGTCCGAAGTTTGATCAAATTCTGTGCATTAGTTCTATAGATATAGCTACCGTGAAATTCGTGAAAAAAGTAGCATAGCACCGCCACCTTTTGGGATATTTACACTAAAACGTAATCAGCGTCTATTTATGTCATGGTCTAACAGAATCTGAAGTTTGATGAAATTATGTTCATTAGTTCTGGAGATATAGCTATAGTGAAAATCGTGAAAACTGTAGCATAGCAGCACCACCTTTTGAGCGATTTACATCAAAATTAATCAGTACCAATTTATATCTAGGTATAACTGAATCTAAAGTTTCATTAAATTTCGTGCATTAGCTCTTGAGATACAAAAGTTTTGTCACATACAGACAGAAACACAGACAGACAGATCCACGGACAGAAATTTTCTAAAAACAGTCAAATCGTGTTCAGGATCTTCTAAAACGTATAAATCCGTCGAAAACCGGAAGTCGAAAATTATCATGAATCCAATACTTTCTTCTTGTAAAGATAGAAAAAAAATGGATCAGATTGTAAATCTTCAAAAAAAAAAAAAAAAAAAAAAAAAAAATGAAGAAGATATGAGTTCCAGATATTAACTGTTCATCCTTTTTTTTTAAATTTTTTAGATACTAATTGTTTATTTGTTTTATGAAAAAAATCGCCACATTTACAATATATTCTCAGTGAAGAAACTTGCAAGTTGGGCGGAAATAAATGATAACCGACGATTTTTTTTTCTATTTGATACAATATTGCCAGTTGGGCGGGATTTCTTTATTCAGATTGCTAAGTTGCTAGCACGGTATCACCACTAGTGCTAGCTATTACTAGCTACTACCTTGCCCAGTTTGTAGCCCAGGATCGAACTGGAGACTTATAGCGTTTTAGATAGGCGCACTAACCACTACGCTAAACTGTGCTTCGCTTGGTTGCCACCACTGTTTTGAAAATAAACTTTATTTTCGTGCTATTTAGTCTGTAATTAAGAGGCAGATTTTATAAGAGTCAGGCAGGTCATTATACACACCATTTTTGATTTTGCCGAAATTTTTATGGTGGTTCCTTCGAATGATTTTAGAAGACACCTATATATTTTTTTTCACAAAAATTTTTTTTGTGACCCACAAAAATTCTTAAAGTTGGTCGTGACTCAGTATTTTTCTCGAATCGACATCTTTCTGTATTCGATTATCTCAGTGCATTGAGCATCAGCCAAAGTAATTCTTGTGTTTACAACATGACCTTTAGTAGCTAAATTGAATTATTTTGTAAATTTCATGGCTGACCTTCAGTGCAACCTGGCAGTGTTCGCCAAACTTTGTCGCGGAAAATGAAAAAGCGCCATATCTGAGACCTCATGGACCCATGCACTGAGGGTCAGCCATAGTTTTGGGGTTTAACTTGTGTAGTACTACTCAGTATTAACTTAATTAGCTCATTTGTTGCATGGCTCACCCTCAGTGCTGCTGAAAAATAGCTACTTTTGTATCTAACAAAACCAAAAAAAGTCCTTTTGGTGACCCTGTATTTCAGTGCACTGAGGGTCAATGTGGAACTTGATAATTGTATTTCATAGTATGAGTCCTGTCTTTTAACAAACATTTGACAGAACTTTGGCTAATGGCCATGTCAGCACATAAGGCTTACTTCAAAACATTGTGGAAATGGAAAATATGGTAACAAAGCATACAAATTAGCTATATATTAGGCCTATAAACTATTCACTATGTGTCATATGTTTTTTTTATTTTATATGTGACTAGTCAGTAGGCAACCATATCCTTTTTTTTACAATGTCATAATTTCACTTGTAGCATAAGCAATAAAAAAATAACGTTGTAATTCTTACCAATCGTATTCAGAGAAATAATTTTCCATGCAATGATGTACACCCTCAAACTGAAAAAAAGAGTCAAAAACAATGTTCATCATTTTGGTAAAACGTTTTTATTGAACACCTTAAAAAAAGATTGTAACAAATACTATTTTATGTTTTTACCGCAATGAGAAAAATTGGATTTTACCCAAAACGAAATGTTTCTGAAGTTCAGCTTATTAGTAATAAAAGTCAATAAAACATTTTTACTGTTGAAGGTGTGATATGTGCATTCCACAGACACCGTATGGTATATTTTGGCAGCCATCAAGAAGGTGTTGTATACCCTGATAATACAGTGCATCCTGCTAAGAAAAAAGAATGTTCGCATGGCATCATGGAATGTATATTTACATTGGAATTTGATATTTCCATCTGTTCCAATGGATGGCATGTTATTTAGAAAGCACAGAATATTTGATGATGTGAACCACGGAACAGAAATAGCGGATGAGAACCATTCAGAAGAAACAGCTGATCCAAATTATGAGCCTCCAGCTGGTACTTTATATATAAATGAGGCAGAGAGTAAACAACGTAGATCAACGTAAACAACAAATGCACACCTTTACTGAAACTGCAGCTCCTGACATGAGTCCTCTAAAATTCCAAATCCAGTCACAGAACTTTCAAAATCAAGTATCTATTATGCTAAATGTAAATACAAAGAAGCCAAAAATAACTTCAAAAACAAGTTTTGTGAAAACTTTGCACCAGAGCAACGGAAAGTATTGTATAAAGTGTCATCTTCATCTCCATCCTCAGAGTCCGAAAGCGATGTACTAGAATTACTTCAGCATATTGTACGAGCCTATGAAAGTGCAGTAAATAGCAAAACAAAAATTTTAATCTTGAGTGTTTTATCTCCAAACGTGATACTATGTATTTTTTCGAATGTACAAAGTATGAAGTTGACAAAGCATGGAAATGGAGATCTACATATGGCCCAGGAGCTTTTGAAGTCCCTGAAAAAACGACCAGGAAGAAACTGGACATCCATAAGTATGAACATTTTCTTCACTATCTATTTGAATGAGGCACAATTCAAGATGTAGCATATGGTGCAAGTACATTAGTGTATGATAGCAGAGAGAAGCAGATTGTACCTCGGGCCATCCTTAATGCATTGAAAAGCCACACTATTTTACAATACCATTAATTCTGTTCCGAAGTTAATTATACACCTTTATCAGTAAGTTCCCTTTTACATATCCTCAATGTTTTGAAGCCTAGTCAACAACACAATATTGCAGGAATGGACAACACCACCGTGGAAGGCTTAAATGGATTCCAAATGCTGCAAACAATTATAAATGAATGTGCTGCTGATTTGAAAAAAAAAACCAACAACTGAATGCTATGCTTCAGAAAGCTCAGCGCTATTTGAAACTCAGATATGCTCTCCACTGTTCAGAGAATAGCCAATGCACTTCGCATTGCACAGTATTTGTTTTTTCCTATGCCTATGATAACTGCTTCAAGTCCGTGTGTGAACATGAGCTTAGTGAAATTTTTGATGAATGCTGTAATGTGTTTCAACGATTTGATTCAACTTCAAAAATTGTGTTCTCTGTTGAAGATACTGCTAAGAAAAACGAGACGGTTTATGATGCCAATATTGGACAGAATTATGTGATGAACTGGATGAGGCACATATTACATGGTGTGCAGCAGAATGCATCTAAGACAACCAGCATAAATAAACAACGCCATGAGATTCTGGCTGAAAGATTGGGCACAAAAAGTAATACCAACAAAATATCGAGAAGCACAAAAGGATTATTTTGGGAAATAGGGTATGTCATTCCTCTCCACATTGATGTTTTATTCACACAAGGAAGAAAACTGCGAGACACTCAAGAAAGAAGTTTATTTTATGTGTATTTTCAGGTGTGATTAAGACACATTGAACATTGCTGCACATGTTCTTGCAAAGTTTCATCCAGATCATCGCAACCTGTATTAAAATCGGATAATGCTGGTTGCTATGGTGGTAATGGTTGCTCTGTATTTACTCTGTAAAGAATTATAAATGAACAGAGAATTCCAGTACAAATTGGCAGTTATGTCTGTACACAGAGACATCAGAGAATGGTACATTGGTAAGTAGGTTATTTTGAAAATAGGCCTATTTTGATTTCAAGATATGCTTGGTGAATGAAAAAAAATGTTTTGATTTAGATGATGGTGTTGAAATAAAAGATGATCAGATCCAAATGAATTATATATGAAGCCCAGTGGAAGCAAAGGAAAAAACAATTTCCAATGGCCTAAAACAACAGACAACCAAGATTGGGTTCATCAAAGCAGCATCTTGAAATGCTTGGAACCACCAACCATTCAGGGAATCCAAACTCATAGACTGTCATTTGTTTTCAGAGAAGATGAAATTTTTGAATGTCACAACTTTTTTAAAGAGTGGATTTTAGAAAATAAAAAATAAAAACTGCTATTTTATAGCTTTCTATCTTATTTTAGCTATTTGGTAACTTGCAAGTAGTTTTTATTTCCTACTTCAAACCTTATTGTACAGCTAATCGTATGCTTTGTTACCATATTTTCCATTTCCACAATGTCTTGAAGTAAGCCTTATGTGTTGGCATGGCCATTAGCCAAAGTCCTGTCGATTGTCTGTTAAAATATAAGTCTCATACTATGAAATACAATTATCAAGTTCCACATTGACCCTCAGTGCACTGAAATACTGGGTCACCAAAAGGACTTTTTTTGGTTTTGTTAGATACAAAAGTGACTATTTTTCGGCAGCACTGAGGATGAGCCATGCAATAAATGAGGTAATTAAGTTAATACTGAGTAGTACTACACAAGTTAAACCCCAAAACTGTGGCTGACCCTCAGTGCATGGGTCCATAAGGTCTCAGATATGGCGCTTTTTTATTTTCCGTGACAAAGTTTGGCGAACACTGCCAGGTTGCACTGAAGGTAAGCCATGAAATTTACAAAATAATTCAATTTAGCTACTAAAGGTCATGTTGTAAACACAAGAATTACTTTGGCTGATGCTCAATGCACTGAGATAATCGAATACAGAAAGATGTCGAATCGAGAAAAATTCTGAGTCGCGACCCACTTTAAGAATTTTTGTGGGTCACAAAAAATTTTTTTGTGTAAAAAAAATATATATAAGTCTTTTCTAAAATCATTAGAAGAAACCACCATAAAAATTTCGGAAAAATCAAAAATGGTGTGTATAATGACACCCCCGTTTCTGCCTCATTCTTAAATAAGGCGAATAGTACTAGTTCAAGAAAATGATAATATTCAAAAATATGAATTAAAAAAAATCCCGAGTGATAACACTATTTGGTAGGATAATGTATAAAAATACTACAACAGTTACGATTTCTAATTCACTTTATTTTATTTGCTTACACATTAATGTATACAGAATCGAATGTTAAAAAAAATGTTTATTTTTAACTTAACAATGAACATTTCTAATAAAAATAATTTTCTTTTTGCTGATATGTTTAATATTGAAGACAATAGATCAAAATCCACCGAAGAAAATCATAGGAAAAATAACAGAAGTGGTCTTTCTACTACACTATTTTGATTGAAAATTCTTGCTTTTCTGAATGAAAACAATAGAGCCATAAAATAGCTTTACTGTAGCGTGAAACTGTAAGAAAACCATTTCATTAGTAAGAGGAAAAGAGTAACTATATAAAAGAGAAAAATCTTCTTCTCTTTCAAAGAACGTTTTGTGTTTCATTGACAAAGAATATAAGTAAAGATTTTATTGATTCTCATATATGTGAGGCATATAATATTGGATTTCAAGCAAAGTTTCTGAAAAAGGTAGTGCATAAAGTTATACTTAAATTTTAAAAAACTTTTGAAATTAAACAAGAAAGAAAAATCATACTTCAAGCATAGATTATGAAACACTCTCCAACACATCCTGAAAACTGCAACGAAACTTCACCGTTAAATAAGGTGAAAGAAGATATGTAATAAAGATTTTAGTAAACAAATAACAATTTAAAAGCACAGTTTTATAACGCACCTTCCATAGTAAAAAAAATAGTCTAATTATTTTGTGAAGCATTGTATATGATCTATAAATTTGCAAATATGTCTCATCTCATGCTAAAATTTTGTTCAGTTACCAAATTCACTTTCAGCAGTTTTCGTCAATAGATGGAAATTCGATTTCTTTTCTACAGGCCTGTATACTATCTAAAGACTTTTGTAGACACCTCATATTAAGCTAAAATGTAATTCAGGTAAAAATGCATAACACAACTTAAAACGTACTTCCAGCAATTATCAACCATAAATCTTGTTCTTTTCGTAGCCCTTTAAAGGAATTTATTTAACATCTATTAGTATACTAAATATAGTTCCGCAGGAAAATGCATAACACAATTAAAATTACCCATAAGCAATTCACTCTCACAGTCAGTAATAATTACGAAGTTCTTTGTGTATACCTGTATATGATCAACAGAATTTATACACACCCCGTATTATGCAAAAATATGTTAAACTTAAAAACACAAACCAAAGTTGAAAACGCTGTTCCATCAATTATCGCTCATGGACTGTACTTTTAGTCAGAGAATTCTTTTGTGTGACTCTGTAAATGAATAATAAATGCTTTGCACCTCATACTCTACAGAAAGCAGGTTTTATTGCGCTTCATATATTCATATAAATATCATTATGCTTGAAATGGTGTAACATCATCAAAATATTCTTGAAACGATTACTAACAAAATACTTTTGACTGTCTCTGTAAACGAACTATAACTGTTACACCCGTCATTTTCAATGCCGATCGTGCTAAATAGCGATTGCACTATACTAATACTTATTATATATAAAAAATAAATATATAGAAATTACATATATAAAAATTACAGAGCAATCTGGTTATATTTACGAGAGTTAGAGTACGGCCAGATGGCCAAACAAACCGAAGTCATAAACTCTTTTGAACTATTTTGGAAAGTGTTAAAATTGGATGTTATTATGCACTATTATTCTCAATAGATCTCGCATACATAAAATACGCAAACATTTTTTAGCGTTCACCGTTATTTCTAAACGATGCATTTAATTATAATTAGGACCCTATAATTTGTGAAGATTTTTTCTCAATATTTCCTTATAGAAATATTTTCTTTTTAAAATTACATAAATTTTGCGATTAAATAAGGCGAAAATTACTAATCGAAAATACTGAAAAAATTTCCGCACAAGTTTTAGGGCCCTAATCATAATTAATATTAAGGTTAAATTTATCGTAATCCTAATAATATTATAAATCTGATTGTGTACAAATGTTAGGCTGAAGCCAGCGTCAAAATGAAGCATTTAATTATCCTGTATATTTGAATATAAGTTTATTATAACCCTCATATTAACATAGGCTGGTTTTTGTTTATTTTATTTCAATATTTTTCTTAATAATTCAAAATTTCATTACTTTCATAGAGAATAAATGGACATTTTTTCGTATATTTTAAAATGGTTGGTCGGTTTGCTTGGTTTGGCCCAAAGGGCCCAGTTTTGCAGCTTTGTTTTTTTTAAATGGTTAAATTTATTTTACCGTTGCTAATAGTTTATCGTTGCCAATATGAAATAAAACCCCTGAGTAATAATTTTTAATCAACAATTTATTTTCACGGGAAAAATATCCATGTGAAAAATGAAAAGGAAATGAATTATTTAAGAATTAAACAGAATATGAAATGATGTCATATTAGAAATAAAACGTGCGTTTTCAAAAATTTGATAATAATACAAAGTGCATAAATACGAGTAAGAATGGTAAAGAAGCGAATATGATGTCATATATAGAAAAATAAAACAGATTTGTTTTGATGTTAAAATAAAATGATCTTGGGTTATCAAATTATTTGTGATTAATTTCTCTTATTTTTTTCTTTTTCTTTTTCACATGAAAGGAATTATTTTAAATGTACGTAATATATGTATTTTAAATGTATGTGTTGTAAATTAAATTTCTGTGTTTTAAATGAAATGAGTGAAAGATTAATATTTTTAATTAATTCAATACAAATGATGGGATAGGTTGGCGATTTATCGTCTGCACACGGCTAACATAAAGTTACCATATTATTAATTTAAATTTTAAAAAGTTAAAAAAAATAAAAAATAAAAAATAAAAAAAATATTGGATGGCAAATGTCAATGATATGCATCGCAAAATTATCCGCGTCGAAAATCAGAAAATCTTAATAAAAATAACTAATTTTTAAAAGAAAGTTGCTTTTCTCATAAAAGCTAAAGATTTAATATGATTATGTCGAAGTAACAGCATTTTTCCTCTATCATTTTCCCACAATCGAAACACATTTGTAAATCGTCGTAGGAAAAACTTTGTTGTCGTTTTTAAATATAGCTTTTTTTAAAGTTGTTTCATAATAGATTTTTGTAAAGTCTTGTAGGATAAGGAAAATTGCATAGATTTTAAAGCAATGTTTAAGTAAAATTACAATATTTTTTAAACTTAAAATCAACAATGTTATCGAAAAGAAAATCCATTTTAAGAACAAATTCGCGTAATGCAAAAGCAAAGAAGAAATAAAAAAGTAATGAATCTTTTCTTCCAGCCGAATTGTGTAAACTTGAACAAACCGATCGTGCCAATTCATAACATTATAAACGTGAAAGCGCGTTCTATGTAGTAGAATTTTTTTTTACATATAGGTAGAAAATTTCCGAGAATAGGAAGGTTAGGAGTCTAAAATTAGGTCCATAGTCAGCCTTTTTTTTATCAAGTGAAATTTTGCGCAAAATTAAATACATTGTTGTAACCAGATTTGTTTTTTGCGTGGTAAACACATAATGGTATTTTAGATGATCATTTCCCCGCTCACCTTTGATGTCAACTATGACTGTAAAACATATTAAAAAATATTAGCGGATAATTTTCTAATTTTCTTATTGCTTCATGATGTAAATAGACATCCTGTTTCATACTTTAAACCTGAATCGGTCATGCCATTGTCGTTCAATTTTTATTCCTAATTCTAACCCTAATCGTATCTTATCCTAATCCTGATAATAACTTTAAAAAATATTGTTTGACACGAATATGTAAATTAAATCAATATCCATAAATGGAAGGAATGGAAAATAGGAAAAATAGAAATGGCAAAATAAAATAACAAGAAAGTACATTTATTCGACACCTAACCCTAGAGAAAGCGTAAAAAATTTCAAGCGCATGAAATAAATTAAAATAATCTTATATATACTAACAAAAATATGTAAATTTAGATCATCAGATTTGTGTCGTCGGTATTTATTTGCTCATAGTGTTCTTGACGCGATAGAGAAAATATCGAGGTTAAATTGGGCAGAATTTAAAGTACTTTCCAGTAACCTTTATTTACATTTTAGAATCGCATCAGATTGTTATATCTTTGTGAAATAGCTATCAATGTATAAAATCCACAAGCAGTTTGTTCACTATTTACACCACTTAGCGTGAAGCACTTAATTTAATATATACATAAACAAGATAATGTAGTAAGAAATATATAACATATGTCTATGCAAATAAACAATATAATAATGCCCATTTAGCAATGTACACATATACAAATTGTACACCAAATACCATCTAAAATGCACTGTTGTATAGAAGAATTCTGCCAGGGTTGTTTTCCGTTTTACGAAGAGGAATTCCTCGATTTTCACTATTTTACTTGGTCCTCCTTTTTTTATTAGTTGCAGTGTCATTTTTGCGATTGTATATATTATTTGGCATGAAATTTCACTTTTTTAAGACTGGGTTATGTCAAGGCCCCTATAGCAAAGAAATACCGTATGGTCTCCTATAAAATGTGATAAAGCTTTGGTTAATTATATATGTTGTTAATTATCAAGTGAAATGTTTTGCTAAATTAATGCATTTATTCTTTTTTTAATGTTACGTGTACGAAGTCACGGGTAACAGCTAGTTTTTATATAATTTTGTAGATTTAAATTATGTTTTGTAAATTTATTACAGAACATGACGTATCATAGTTAATTGTAAAAATACATAAACAATACATCAAAATGCTCTTTAGCAATTCAAATGGCACTTTCAAAGTAAAATTACACACATTTTTTATTTAAATTTGAGCAAAACTAAAATAACCAAGATTATGTTTTGACGGTGAAAAACAATATCAGCAGCAATATCATTTAAATAAGTTAAACAAATGTATGTAATATAATAAATATATGTATAAATAAACAACTTTTTAGTTTCATTTTTCCATTTTGTAGAAACGAACGACAACTAAAGTCTATATTAAAAAAAATAAAAAAATCGTACTTTGTTTTTATCAACTGAATTGTAGAAGTGAAAATGATACGGGAGAGGAGGGAAGAATGCGACAATTTTCATAGAAACATTTCTTACTCAATATATTATCATTTTTGGATAAAAATTTGCCATAATACATTATAGTGCTATCTGAAACTAAAAAAAAAGGTCAAATTTTGGTCAAAGTAATATTAAAATTTTAATTTCCAGACCAATTGAAAATTGTAAAAATATTCTCCAGCTCCTTCCACATGTGCGGGATGTGTGGGATATAAATGTAAAGTATAGGAAACGTATGAAGAATTTACATTTTAACGAATATTATACTTTCACAGAGATACGGTAAACGAAATGTTGATTTGGCTTTATTTATTTCCATGTATTCTAAAAAATTTACAAATATAAGATTAATTTCAATTTGTAGGCGAAAAATCTCCTTTTTATACAGTCCAAAGCGAGTTCTGAATTTTATTTTGAAATTGATTTTAACATTTACTACGATATAAATATTACAAAATTTTTTTATATTGCAAAAAAAAAAAAAAAAAAAAAAAAAAAAAGGTATGAAATTTAATACAAAGAGTTATTTGGGAACACTAAGAAAAAAATAGAACATGTTCCATACCTCCCTTTTTCTCAGTATTACATTCCTCCCTCACGTAGTATATTTTGAATATGGTATATCATGTTAAACATATTGCTTTTTAGGCTTAACTGAATTAGTGAATTGTAAACAGAGAAAATACGGATTTATTGTAACGATTCATTATCTTTGTTTTACAAATTTAATAAGCATCAAAATTAATTTCTGAATAGAATTCAATTTTCAATTTTATGTGTAAAAAAAAGGCTTTTCAAATAAAAATGTTTATAATCTTTCAATTGTAGAAATTGTAGCATATATAAATTAGTTCGTAGGTACCCCATCTTGTGTAGAAATGAAAATGAATAATACTGTTTAGTTTAAAGAAAATTAGTGTTGTCCCGTACCTCCTGCCCCCTCGTTCCTATTTTCTAATATTTTTTAAAATCTATATTTTTACTTGATTCCTTGGAATAACAATTTTTCTGAATAAAAATAAAAGTTTTATTCGAAGAATTACTGTATAAATATTTATTTTTGTTATTTTTCATCAATATACTGCAAGTCGCTAACATATGCCAAAGCCAATTGCAAAAGAAGAGTTGAAAGAGTTGGAGGCTATTCTGCATTAATCCTTATCTTTCGCTATTTATTAGTTCTTTATTGATGCTTGGATGTTCCATATTTCTTAGTAATGTACAGAAGCACTCACTGAATTTGAAATTTGATTTGGACATGAAATAAATGAAGAATAAGCTTCTTCTTCTTTTTTTTCATTGTTCTACATGTAACAGGGTAGAAAACTAAAATCTTTGAATTGCTTTATTAGTAATTTTGTTATCATTATATAAATATAATGGCACCTGGAAACTGGTCGTTGGGGGCCACCGTAATACTTACTTATCATGGATATGCACAGTATAAAACATGAAAATAAAACATGTGTAAACTATTTATAAAATGCATTGCAATTCGAATAAAATAGTGGCTTGATGACGTCATAAACTTTAAATGCTCTATTACTGAATTGCGTAAAAGAAACATCCTTATAACTTCAAAAATGATAATCATATTAACTAACGGTTCACTGCGTCGGATTAAGCGTCTCATTTCCAATTAAAATATATCTTTGAATTGAAATTTGAATGAAATACAAGGCATGAAAAATCGAAGAGTGTAGGAAATAGGATTACAAATATCTCCGCAACTAATGATCGACTTCATTCTTTATGCAAAATTTATGATTTGTTATTGTTTTTTATATTCACTCCTTAAAATAAACACGTTTGAAAATTTTTATATACCTTTTATCAGAATGAATATTTCGAGAGTCGGAGAAAAATAGTTCCGGATAATCGAGGTTACTGAAATTCAATAAGCTTCTTCCCATTATTACAAACTAAGTACATACCAAATTTCAAGTCTCTATCTTAATTTGTTCGGGAGATAGAGCGTTTCAGACACACACAGACAGACGGACGGCAATTTTTTTTCTAAAAATATGTATTTCGGAATCTCCTGTGTCTGAAACGTGTAAATCCGTCAATTTTTTTAATTCGATTTTCACAACGATCACAAGACATACCCTATACTACGTATGATAGGCAAGTACGCAAGGTTTTAGTTAGTGTGGGTAGTGGTATGTAGGTAGATTCTCTTAGCATAGTCGCCGAAAAGGGTTGGGAGGATAGGAGGGCCCGTGCCCTACCTAGATTTTGAAATTTAATATTTCCTGGATTTTGATATCAAATTCCTACCTGGATTTTGAAATTTAAATAGATTTGTTCTTCCCAAGTGGTTTTAGAATAACTAAATACTAAAAGAAAGCGAAATTAAAAATTTTTTGGTGGAAGAACAACTCTTCCCACCTGAACTTCCAGTGAAAGACAGTTTTTAACTCTGTTTTCTTTTTAGTTTCATGTGTTTCAGATTTATTTCAAACGGGTGTTTGGTGTATAGATCTCCTGACGAACAAAAAGAATGAAAACTGTTTCAATTCCCCACTTTGAAAAATATCTTTAGACATTTAATAGTTCTTAATTATTAAATTGTTCTATTGCTTTTATGTTTATACATTTAAAAGTCTGTACGGGTCTTTTACGGGCAATTCTGACGAAACATTCTTAGTTTAGCTTATTTCATGTTTATATTCTGCAATCTAATTTATGACCAAACCATTTTTATTCAAAATATTGCCCCTTCCTAGATTCTTTTTTTATGTCAGTGTCCATGTGTCTTAGTATTTCAAGTGATACATTACTATTTTCAAACATTAAGTGTGGCGGGGGGGGGGGGGGGGTGCTTGCCTTAAACCCTTCTGCGTACGCCTAGGAAATCTTGCAAACTGCTAAGTTTAAAAAAAGGAAAAAACTATTGAAACTTCTGAAAGTTAAATGTCAACGAGCAAACTCAGAAAAATTTAATGTGACATAAGTAAGCGGTAATCTGAAATGAATAGAATGAGTACTGACAACATTCTAAAGAAATAGAAATCTAATTCTCAGTTACATAAATTGATAAACTTGCACCATTCAAAAAAGCTTGTTCTGTTCCCTGATAAGAAAATAGCGCGGAATTTTTTATCCCTGGCAATGAGCTCTGTTTCGTCAGGATGGACTTTGCAATTAATTGTCCAGAAGGAGCAAAGCTTTTTCTTCTAATCCTTTGTTTCTAAGGTGTAACCGAACTGAAGGAACAAACACATCATTGAACCACCGCTTAAACATTTTTGGCGTCATCCAACAGTTTTGTGAGAAATCATACAAAACTGGTAAGGTCTTCCGATTCAAGTTTTTCAAAATTCTCGATGTCTTACTTTTGCCAATTAAAAGCAACTTTAGTTTGTGAGTTCCAGTCTTTATTTGCAGTAAATAAGAGAGTAAATCTGTCCTTTACTTCTTTGTAACTTGAAGTTCCAGGTACACTTTTCCCTTCTTGTGTTTTCTTTGGCAAACATTTCCAAAATAAAATTGCTTGATCAGAATTATAAATCTGTTCATCTAAATAGCTTTCTTTTCTTTATTTATAATGATTCTCAAATCAACAGATTTTTTTTTATGGAATCATAATCAGCAGACTGTTTTTCTCTGAGTATTGAAAGTTGTCCTATTCCATGTCGTTTCTGCCATTTCCAAAACCACCCACCACTTGCTGTGAATTTGTAGTTTTGATCACCTTTTATCATTTTAACAAAAAGTTTAGCTTTAGGTTTGATGATAGGTCCAGATAAAGGAGCTCCAATGGCTCTTTGCTCCATAAATCGCAAAAACAAAGTTTCGTCAAATTCTTCTTCATCACCGACTCTCACTGCATCACTATATCGCTGACAATCTTTTTCTCTTAAACTTGGGCGTTTCATTCACGGCTTGCTAAAATTTCGTAATTTTAGTTCATCTTTTAACCTTTCACGAACAGTTGCTGAAAACTTCGGGTTTTGGGGACAACTAAAAAAGAGCGAAATAGCCGAATGCGCGATATACCTAGGTATATAACGAGGCGTTACTGTATTTTGATTTAGAACTATGAATCTATGCCTTGCCGAAAAAAATCTGTTGCGTGCTATACCTATAGCACGCGTGAACGGGATCTCAACGTCTCTGACTGCAATATTAGACTAATAAAAATAGTTTTTAAACATTGTATATATCATAGAATAATTTATGATATAGATCATAAAATGTATGAAAAATAGCATACAAATATTTTCACCATGTAATTTTTATAATTATTTTTAATTTCGAAAAATTTTCTATCCTTTAGAAATTGTAAATATTTATTTTTTGCGTTTACTTTCAGGATCTTCCTAACTATACATTCCCCGACAATTATATCAACTTTGGCTGTAAGAAAGGAAGTTAGTACCAATTTTTTGTTGCGAAAAACATTTGTATACAAATTTAGACCAATAGTATTTTACAGCGTTATTTCCAATTCTATAGAGAGGTTCATTGTATTGGTAGAGGTTCATTAAAATTGTACATCATAGATTAATTTATAATATAGAGCATAAAATGTATGAAAAATAGCATGCAAATATTTTCACCATGTGTATAATTTCACTAATGTGAATAATTATTTTTAATTTCTAAAAATCCTCTATCCTTTAGAATATTTTAAATATTTATTTTTTGCGTTTACGGTTACTTTCAGGATCCTCCTATCTATAAATTCCCTGACAACTTTGGCTGTAAGAAAGGAAGTTAGTACCAATTTTTTGTCGCGAAAAAACATTTAAATGCAAATTTAGACCAATATTATTTTACAGCGTTATTTCGAATTATATAGAGAGGTTTGTAACCCTTAACAAGATTCCAACTGGCACGGGAGCCGCCACGTTTGCCAATGGTTGCGCAGGCCCTGCTTGTATTAGAACAAGCCATTTAAAATATTTCAAAAAATAGAGTGTTGTTACATCAGATATAAATTAAAATAATCTTTGAAATAAATATTTAAAAGAAAATATTGCTTTTTAACAACTTTATATATATATACAAATACTTACGAAAACTAACACTATAACACAATTCTATTTTGTTATCATTTGAATTAAATCAATTCGAATATACTAGGTTAATGATAAGCAGTTTAGGTCAATGAAAAAAAAAATATTTATTTGCGCATTTTCAATTGATTTTAATGTTTCGCTGAAAAGAAATATGAAACATTCAAACATAAAATCCTATGAATGCTTTTTTAAAGTCTGAATTAACGAATTTTTTTGTAAAATATAATCTATGTATATAAATAAAAAATTCTTATTCATGTCTGTAAAAAAAAAAAAAAACTAGCAATTTTATGTCAGTAGGCTTATTGTTTATTCTGAACATGCTTTAAAAATAGTACGTTCGATCAAAATATTTTGTGCTTATGGAAATACATCAAAATTATTTTCCTTTCTTTATACCAGCTGTACAAAAAATGGGCTTGGAGAAAACACAAAAGGAATTTGTTTTTCTAAAGTACATAAAGATGCATTTTTGCAAATGTTAGATGGAATTTATTCTATTTTATGTTGCATGTTTTCCAGAAAAGTTACATTTGAATAAACAAGGGAATTGAAATTCTGCTTTCATGAAAAATCGTTGTTTCTTATGTCGGAGTTAATGCAACAAATATTTTTTAACTTACAAATAATGGTCTATAACAGGCAAAAAAGTTATAAAAAAGATCTACATGATGCATGTAGCTATGAATTGTTAAAAATCAATATGAAATTAAAATGTAAAATATATGGAAATAATAATGCTAAATTTTGATTAACCGTACAGCGGGAGTTTGACATTTTTTTTTGTAGAGAGTAGTTATTTTATTAAAAATGCAAGATTTTTCATAAACGTCATACGAGACATGTTAAAAGAAGAATTAATTACACATATCAGTAATAAAAATTGAATTTTAATTTCGGTGCTATTTGTAGGAAAAAAAAATTATAAAAAATCACGCTGGCCGTCATTTACATTTTATATGAGTGTGGCTTTAATAATCTTTCATCTGTGTGGTTTTAATTACCTTTTATCATTAAATAAAATTTCTGTTTTCATTTGATTTGAAAAAAAGCGAAGAACAGATTTGGATAAGATTTTAAAAAGTCATACAGAATTGCGATATTTGTTACTATTTAGGCTTCATATTTCTCTGAATGTTCATGATATTATCCATCTATACTTTGCTAGTATATATAGCAATACCTAACCCTACGTTATATAGTTTTTTACAAATGTCTTGGTATTCCTTTATCAAAGATTTTTTGTACTTTTGTAGTTAATAATTAATAAATTTATTGTACCGAACCCTTTGAACGCGAGTAAAACTCGCACTTGACCGATTTATTCTACATTTAGTAAAGGAATCCGGTTTTACTTTTTTAGCCCAATATAGTTAATTCTGATTTCTTTTCAATAAAGTTTATTCGGAATTCGTACAGCAATTTTCGAACTTTTCGCGAATCTTTTACGGGAGTTTTTTCGCATTTCGCAGAGATTTTTCGAGATTTGTAAAAGAAATCTGTTTTAATCTCAAATAACAAATTTTGTCCTCTGCGATAATTGGATATTTTAGAATTTTTTTTTTTGATTTGCTGCGATTTTGCCACATTAGTGAGAGGAATCCGGTTTCAACCTTTTAGTCCAGGGCTGCTCTATGAAGGAACTCTTGGCGCTCCTTCGAATGTTTTATTTTTCTAGATTTCTTTTAAACAAATATCCATCGCCGAAATTACTTTGTCTTAAAATGATAATTATTTGCATGTTTTTTTTTATTACATATGTTATTAAAGGTTTTAGCTCCTTTACCTGCAAAAGCCCATGAGTCCCCTCCTCCTCATCCCCAAACTTCAGAAAAATGTAACGTTAAATTTACTATACTAGCTGATTCCCCCGGCGTTGCTTGGTCCCGTGAAAATATAGTACGAAACACGAAAAAAATTCTAATCATAGCTGCTCGAAACCCTTCCTCTGGTAACCCATTCGTCTCTCAGAAAGTAAATAGAGAGACGGACCCCGAAGCGAAAGTAAATTCAACACGACACTCTCAAATGTCACGGCAAGTCAGTTTTGGACAAAATTAAGAAAAGTTACCGTCCGATTTTCTCAAAATTTGCATTTTCGGAATCAGCAAAATAAACTACGTATATACTGTGAGTTTTGAATCTATACCTCCATTAGTTTTCGGAATACAACAAATAACGAAGCCGGCTAAAGTTAGATTTAGGATACAATCCACTCGTTGCCATCGGTAAAATAGAAATAACCGCTTTTTCGTCCCTAAGTACCTTAGCATTATATATATATATCGTTGTTGTCATTTAATGGTACATTTTTAATGTTGCATTAATTATTAATTTTTCCATATTACTACTTATTTATAACATAGTATTATTAATTTATACATCCATTACTTAGATATTATTCAACATTCTATTTATTAATTAATTTCATTTATTTATTATTTAACTAATGGCTATCATTAAGATAGTAATTTGGTTTAATTATTAAACACTAATTTCCATCCATTCCTTTATATTTACTTTTACCACTAGAGGGCAGCACTATTTTAAGTTGTTTTTTATTATTAATTTTTCCATCTTAATACTTATTTATAACATAGTATTATTCATTAATACATTCTTTAATGTAATTCTATTTTCTATTTATTAATTAATTTCATTTATTTATTATTTAACTAATTGGTATCAATTAAGATAGTAATTTGGTTGAATTATGAAACATTTATTTCCATCCAATTCCTTCGATTCAGATTATATTCACTTTTACTAATAGATGGCAGCACTAATGTTCCTGTTTATTTTATAATCCATTATATTTTAACATTATTTCTGTCATCACTGCAAAGCAATTTATATTTCTAAGCAATTTATATTTCTAAAATTGGCTACATGTTATGATTTTTTATGCAATTCATTCCCCAGTCATGTTGGAGTTTTCATGATGGTTCATGAACTGCAAGGTATCTTATTTATATCTCTTTTCATCTTTATGGATTTTATACTTAAATGTTCTCTCTGTAATTTATAAGTATGGCTTCTTTCCTTTTTAATATTGTATTTTATTTTTTATTTTATCACTGATTTGAATCATTGTATTTGAGATGTAGTCCCAATATCATATTTTTTAGCAATGTATGGTTAATATGATGATGAAACATCTCATTTCATTTTATTTGTGGTATTTAGGCAATTGGGACTTGATAATTCTGTCTAAATTCCACAAATTTCATTTCATTTAATTCCATTTATTCAATTTTTATTTAATTTCTTATTCTTTCAATGTTTTTGATTCCATATTCCGTAGGGCTCCAGTGATTACCCCGCTGAGGCATATGTGTATCCTGCAGATGTGCAGGTACTGCTATCATTGGTAAACTGAGATAATATTCTTGCATTTCTCGAGCGACAATTGCTTGGAATTGCTTTATTAGTTGTTGTGTGCGTTCTAAAATTTTACTAATTTTTTGCATATTACTTGGTGTGTATAAATTCTACCCATCATAAACAGGGCTGCACAAAACAATTCAAGAATATTTTCGTTTATTGACGAAAATTGCTGAAGAGGAATTTCCAACTGTGTTATGCGCTTCCTAATTGAACTAAATTTTAGCATACTATACAGTATACTAACCTATAGATCATATATATGTCTTCACAAAAGAATTCAGATAATTTTCTCTTAATATTTAAATATGGCGATATCTACCAGTGCATCTTATAATTTGTGTCATTTATATTACTATGTTAATTGACTGATGTAAAATGTCAATAATGATAAAAATTGCATTATTGTACAGTTAGCAATGGACATTTTGTTTGCTGTTTATTAATTATTAAAGTAAAATATGAATGTAAGGCTAAAAATAGATTTATACAGCTTCTTTAATTATACTAAAATCATATTACAAGTACAGTCTGATTAACATCTATCATCGTATCTAACAATCAAATTTCGAATTACAAGCTTTCAGTATCTGGATCTAAAACTTTCTATCTGAAGCTTTCTACAACACGCATCTGATGCTGGAACTTTAAACAAAGATTTATCCATAAACACTTCCAAAAGTCAGATTTCCGATATCCAAGTCACTATCATACATGCTTGGAGAATTACTTGAAAAGAATTTTTTTTTTAATTATATATTTAAAATTCTAGAATAATACAATTTAGAGGAAAGTTGCCACATGCGGGGGCTGGCCTCCTAAATCGTACTAGATTCAAATTTTCTTTTAATATTTAAAAATGGCGATATCTCCTATACATTTTAAAATTTTTGTCACCTATGTTACTACCAGAGGACCCATGCGAGAAATTCGCATTTCAGTCTAATATTTTTTAGCAATATATAAATTTTTTTAGATGCAGTTTTAAACTTCTAAAGAAAAATTAAGGTTAAAAATTTCTACAAATAACATTAGTCAAGTCGGAATAATCATCCCAATTATTCTATCAAAGTTGCAGTAAAAAAGTGATCGAAGATAGCAAAATACACGTGAGTGAAAAATATTAACAATCCTATTTTAACTGCATTAGAGGATGCCGCTTCGAGAAAAACGCTTGAGAAAGAAAATAAATTGAATACATATAAAATACAATTTAATTTAATATAACAAAGCATGCCTTTTAGGCTATACGTAAAATACCACTGCTTCAGTCGATCGATGCTATCTTTTCTTTCTAAACATTGCAATTTCAATTTTGTTTTTTAATCATTAATATAAAATAAGCATATTCAACTTTGACATCTTCTCACTCTATCAAGATTTAAAAAAAAGCATATAAACTATGTATTTTTCCAATCTGCCTTGATCCAAGGAACTCAAATACGATGTCAATAGTGAATGTTACCATTTGAAGAAATCAAAGCTGGTGCCAGTTTTATTATATAAACGACCCCATGTGATAAAACAAACCGCATGCGATTAAAGGAACTTCATGTGAATTAAAATGGTATTTTTCGTTTATTTTTGCGTTAATTAAAACAGGAGTTATAACCATCCTTCGGATTATTATTGGTGAATTGTATTGGGTTGTCTGGAAAATTCGTGCTGTTTGGCAAAATTAATTCATACCGGAAAATTCCGCCCGATAATTATTAGACACTTTGTGTAATTATTAGACAGTTGATTAGACATGCCGAACAGTTCATGTCGGTTAAGGGGCTTCCGAGTTGCAGACAACTTTACGTCCAGTCTATTAATTAGTGAGTAGAGTGTCTTGTATTAAATTGAGCCGTTGGGAAAAGTTAAAATGTAGTATTAACTACGAGATAAAAGAACAATTACAATGAAAAGGATTAGATTTAAAGTTAAGAAAAGATGTGATAACAAATTTGGAATAAAAAGTAAAGCGAAGGAGATTAAGGATGGAGTCTAAATAATTGGAAGAAAGTGAAATGATATAGCTGTATTGATAACTAACTACTAGTTAAGGAAGTTGAAAAAGTAAAAATTAGGGTTCGGAACATGTTTGTGAAACAGCACATAAATGCCAGGTGGTGAAAAGGCGGGCAAAGCATTAAAAAAAATGGCTATCGGAATTAAACTGTAATAATTATTTTCCGGAATTTTCCGAATTTTCCAGACAACCCAACCGATCTTATATCAGAATTTTAAGAGTGTTACTTAACGACTATACATACCCAAGAAAGTGTATTCTGCTACATTTGGAATATCCTTTACCGTACAGGCTGCAAGAGCGCTAAGTTTCATATTGAGGTCCATTATTTGTTCCCAAGCGTTTTTCCGGTCGTCAAAGCATTCCGCTTGATAAATTGTTAAAAAACCTAAAGATGACGTTATAGACACGTAGTGAGTTTGAGATAGATTACTTTTTATTTATATGCAAAATGAATTAAAATAAATAATTTGTACATTCAAACTTTCAATCTAATGCGCACTTTTGGTTCCACACGTAACATTGACATTTTTAAGTTACGTTGCAATATAAGTAATAGAAGAGAATTTTCAAAACCGTTAATTACATTAAAATTAACAGAACTATAAAGTTAGACATTGATAAAAACATTTCATATGAAATTGTTTTTTTATCTCAATGAACCTCCTAGTATTTTACTTTTTTGTAACGGACTAAGTTTACTTAAAAGTTCAGGTTAGAGAAATCTTATCAGAGATTTTTTTTAAAATTCCAATTGGGTGTAAAATGTATAGATCTCTCAGATTAGAAAAAATCTTATGAGAGACTTTTTAAAAAATTTCAATTGGATGAAAAATGTACATGCTAGATGTTGAAATTAGGACGTAAACATTGTCACCAACATATTTGAATGAATTGTATGGGACACTGTCATCTGGGATGATTCAGTTTGCTGAGTGATGTAACGTTAAGATTGAAGTTCTAGGTTCAATTCCTGGCCAAATCATTTTTCACTCAACTTAAAAAAAATCGCGACATTTATATATATAAAAGCCATTTTTGGTATGTATGTATGTGTGTGTGTGCGTGTGTGGGCGTGTGCGTGTGTGTGTGTGTGTGTGTGTTCCTTATACAAATCTACAGTTTTTGTCCGGTTTGAACGAAACTTAATGTACATATGGTTCAGAACACGAGTAAAATTACTGTTAACTTTAAAAATTTCTCAGGCCATTCTTTAGTACTTTTTTCATACATCTCCCATACTTTATCATTACAGAAATCTACTTTTTTTTCAATTTCTCATGCAATTTCTTTCTCGTTGCCATAAAAAGAAACTGTGTGTGAACAATATTTTTATAAACTAATAAATATTCATACTCTCTCACTATAATTTGAAATTCGAAACTGACGTCATTTTGGGCTGATAATGTGATTTGTTTCGTATATTACAAAGATTACTGTTATAAGTGCGATTAAATGACACAGTACATTTATTTAAATGTGTTTGGAGAGAAGAAAAATAACTTAGCTCCTAATTTTGCAAAGATAAATTGTTTCTACTGGTTTGTTAATATTAAAGTAAATTTTCCAAGAAATAAAAAAAATTTTTTGCCTATTCAAACTTCATGATTCAATTTATTTTACATAACCAAAAATCGTCTGTCAAATATTGACAGATAGACATCATTACATCGTAACTATTTTCATCTTTATCTTCAACCAAGGAGGCATATTTCAGCTCCTTGGATTTATAGGTGGACATTAATTGCCCACTATTAATAAAAAGTCGATTTAAAGAAAACATATTTTCCATTAATTATTCTTTAAAACAAAAGGGATTAATAGTAAAATGGTTTTTCCAAAAAAAAAAAAAGTCTTGATTTTTTTTCATGTAAAACATTTATTTTAATTTTAAAAACGAATATATTTTTTATAAGTTTGACAAAGTGGCGTCATTTTCATTTCACCAGCTTCGAAATTATATTCCAATTCTTAAAAGAACAATAAAGTTTTGAGAAATAATGTTTTGCATCAAAAATCACATAATTTCAAAACGCAATTTTAGAAAATTCTATTTAAATTACTTTGTAAATATAATTATTGTAAATTATATTCCAATTCTTAAAAGAACAATATATTTTTAAGAAATAATGTTTTGCATCAACAATTATATAATTTCAAAACGCAATTTTAGAAAATTCTGTTTAAATTACATTGTAAGTATAATTTCTTAGTTAAATTTAATATTTAATAATATTAATGTTTAATTTTTCTTTCTATGAGTACAATAATATTGGATTTCTTTAAGCGCTTTCATGTTTTAAATAGATAATGTGCGTGTGACGTCACGCACTCAAGTAAAGGCGTATTTTTCAACTAATTGTAAGCAAAAAGTAACAATTCTTGCAGAGTTAGTAATCCTTTTTAAGCAAATTGTGATAGCAGAAGTATTTTCTACTATAAAATATGATAAAGAGTTTGTTAACTGCATAGGTTGCTTAATTAATGCATTAATTTTCTTTAAATGTTACGTGAACGAAGTCACGGATAACAGCTAGTTTAATATACAGGGTGATCTTTTTTAAAGTGAGAGTGTTTGGAGCGCCCTGTAGCGCGAGCCGAAATGGCACCAAGCTTGGTATTTAGACTAATCAAGACATGGGAAAAAAAATTCCGTGAAAAAAAATTACTTCCAAAAATAGCCGCTAGGACATTTTGTGGCGCTGCTGTAGCTTATAATAACGAGAATTAGCATAAAACACGTGTATCAAAGAAAAATGCAAATGTTGTGCGATGACAGCGCCAGTAATAGGGGTTATAAAAGCAAGTAGTAGACAGCTCCGAAAAATAATCTCAGCTGAAGTAAAGGAGCTCCAGTGGACATGCCTCTCACGTTACCGGAACGTGCGTTACTGGTGAAGCTGTATTATATGAGTCAATGTAATGCATCCGCAGCTCTTCGGGAATTTCGAACCAGAAAAAAATTACGAAAGGGGCCTTTATCGCTGAATGGTCATAAGAAAATGATTAAAAAGTTCGAGGAAACGGGTCACTGACCATTCGCGCTGGGAGAGGACGTAAACAAGTATCAGAAGATGTAATAACTGATGTGGCAACTGCAATTGTCGGAGGATCGCAGGGAACCATTGCTGGTACTAGCAGCGCCCGGTGTGTAGCTCGACAATTGGACATGAATTATTCCGCGTTATGGAGAGTTTTGGGGCGCGTTATTGGATTTTACCCCTACAAAATCAGCCTTTTGCACGAACTGAAACCAAGTGATTATGATAAGCGAGTGACATTCGCTCTATCGTTTCTTGCCAGGGTAGAAATTGATCATGCTTTCCCATGGCACATTCTGTGGGGAGATGAGTGCCATTTTTATCTCAATGGGTCCGTAAACACACAAAATAGCCGAATTTGGGCTTCTGAGCATCCCCACACCGTGCATGAAATCCCATTAAATTCCCCAAAAGTCACTGTTTGGTGTGGATTCACAGCCGAATTCGCGATTGGGCTGTTCTTTTCTGAGACCATCACTCCGACAGGACCCGAAACGTGCACCATAAATGCAGAAAGGTACCACGAAATGCTGCAAACGTTTGTTATTCCACAACTTCAGCAAAGAAACCGTCTCCAACAGACAATCTTTATGCAGGATGGTGCTCCGCCACTCATTGGTAATAAGGTAAAGCAGCTGTTGCGCCAAACTTTCACTGATGATAGAGTCATAAGTCGGAGTTTTCCAGTTGCATGGCCACCTCATTCCCCTGACCTTACGCCATGCGATTTTTGGCTCTGGGGTTATTTGAAATCTCAAGTTTATGTTGGTGGTGTATCAAATTTGTCTATTCTAAAGGTCAGCATAACAAAGACAGTGCGGAATATTCCTCGTGATATGTTACGTACGGCTATGGAGAACGTTGTGCACAGATTGCACGGTGTTATTTCTGAGAACGGGACTCACATTGAAGGTGGTCTAATTCCTCACCGGGGAAGTTAATGTAGTAAATAAACATTAATAATTTAGCTGTAAGATTGTATGTGTTAGTATTTTTCTTTTCTCACATTTTATACATTGCAAAGCGCACAAAATGCCCTAGCGGCGACTTTTGGAACTAATTTTTTTTCACGGAATCCTTTTTCCAATGTCTTGATTTGTTTTAATACCAAGTTTGGTGCCCTTTCGGCTATTAGATCGCGCTACAGGGCGCTCCAAACACTGTCACTTTAAAAAAGATCACCCTGTATATTCATGACAGTTCATATGTTCAAACCTGGACAAAATTATAAACTCAGAAAATGTTCAATTTATTTAAATCATAATATAAATAAGCTTAGCTGTACATTAATAAAATAAAGATGAATATTTATAAATAGACATCTAAATTTAATATAAATCATAAATAAAATGGAGCAAATAATTTAAATAAGAAAATACATAACTTAAAAAAAATAACATTATGTGAGACCAGGACAAAATTATAAACTCAAAGTTATAAATTTCTATATTTTGGTATTTTTGATCTGAATAAATGCATTTTATGATAAGGAACTAATAAATAGAGTCATTACGGATTAATACATCAATGCATTTTTTAAATTTATCTCAAAATGATGTCGTCTAACTTTAATATAGCACATGACTAAACCGAAAACAGTAAATTACTGAGTTTAAGAAATGAACATAATTTGAATCCTGGTGCTAAGTATCTATGCACACATTCAAAAATGAGTTGGACCACCATTTTTCTGAATTATTTCGAATATGCTGCTCGGCATAGATTGAACAAGTTTTTCCAACTGCTTCATTGACAACCGGGTCCATGCTGAAAGTATAGCCATTTTTAAATAGTTTGTGTTTTGATATTGACGTCCATCATGATAGACATATTCGAACCATTGCACCCCAACAATTTTCAATAGGGTTTAGATCAGTGCTGCGGGCTGGCCATTTCATGACACTTACATGCCAGCGGTCATATCACTCTTTTGTACTTTTTGTGTATTGTTGCATTATATTGCTCAAAAACCCAGTTTACTCCAGCAATTAACGTTGCATAAGGCAATAGATTATCTTTCAGCATTAACTGGCAGTCTTCTGCTTTTTGTTTTCCATTAAGGAAAGCCAGAGCAGTTTCACCATTCTGAGAAAAACCAGTCTACACCATCACGGATCTTCCACCAAAGTTTCGACTAAACATTTGCCTTTCCTCATGTCTAATGTCGTGGCAGTAGTATCTTAAGCCATCTGGGCCGTCTAAAGTAAACTTCTTTTCACCTTACCAGATGACTGTGCTTCACTCCGTTGTTTATGACATGTGCTGCTGTGCAAATAGTCCAGTCAATCTAGACTTCTGCCTGGAAAGTTTTGGAGAAGTTTTTTTTCTTTCTTCCTTTATGTTTTTGGGTGTGCTGAATACGAATTTCAACTTTGCCATCTCGTATCTGGTCTGCTTAAAAAATTATAAGCGAAAAACCATGAAAAAATCGTAGTTTTTTCGGTTTTTCCCTTGTATTCCGGAAAGGGTTAAATTCTTTTGAAAAAATTATTGCACCAAATTAAACTATTGAACATTTCCTACATTTTTCATATACAATGTTTGTTTCTAAGATGAATAGTTTTGGCATACGAGTAAAAGGAATTTTAGCGATATAATTGAAATTCCATCATCGGAGGGCGAAAATGCGACCCAATCATTATTCATCCATGTCAAACACCAATTTGAAGATGCTTAGTTATTTCTGGTTGCATGTCAAATATGTTTACATTTTCTTACCAAGTTTTAAACCTTATAGCACTAAGAAAATTAATTGAAATCACGTGATTAGGAAAGATATAAAAACACAATCACTCTGCTTAGATGAGAGAACCAATTTTTATTTTTTTAGTAATCTGATTTAAGTACAATTATAAGTATTGTAAGTTTAATATAATAATAACATACGTGGAAGATTATAAACAGAAAAAAAGAGGAATGCAGTGATGTTCTCCAATTAATGCCGTTTTGGTCGCTTTGAAGGGCCTGGTTGATGTTCTTCAACAAGAGGTTCATCAGTGTCTTCCTCTTCATCATCATCACTTGATGGCTCAGGTTGTGTCTCCACTTGACTTAAAATATTATGTATTGGGTCGTCAAATTCTGCTTCCATGTCATCTTCGACGATGAAGGAGATGACATTGTCACAATGGCCATCGCAGTTCAGGCAGAGGAGCGAACAAAATAAACTTGCTATCCTACAGTCACACATTCCACTACAGTTTGTTTTGCATTTGCAGGATTTTGTCGCAGAATAGTTTCTGGTGAGGGAAGTTTAGTAGTTGTTATGGGTATGATACCTCTCTTGGTTTTATTCCAGCCCCATTCCTCAACATTTTTACAGTTACCTAGCCATAGCTGTAGTTGGTGGTAAACTCGCAGACAGTGATATTGAGCTGCATCCTCTGTTGGGGGGAGCGATGCAATATTTGCAGCGGTCTTAAAAGCAGATTTTATGTAGCACCTGTACCTCAGGCTGTTTAAGGAAGGTGTTGCTTTCCCTCTGAATCCGTACAAGTGTACCAGAAATAACAGTCCAGCTTTAATAACATCTACCGCTACAGCACTAGGGTTTTTAAATATATCGACCACATGTTGTAGGTCGGCAAATTTCTTCAAAATTTGAAGGTATTTTGTTTTTCTTGCAGAAGTGATATCTCATCCACTCATGGCATGTAGAAATAGGATGTGTTTGGCAATTAATTTATTGACTGCACCCAAAGGTGAATAGATCTTCTGGGGACTTTTCCCATTTCCTGGTTTCAAGAAATAAACATTGGGAAACTTGCAAAGTCCAATTAAGATTACCAGAAGGTATACATCTTCACCAATGACTATCACGTTCTCATGGTTAGGTGCCAACTTGAGAGCAGTGTTGATAATGAGTGTATCGGAATCTTCTTTTGCCTGCTTGCAAACCATATTTTCAGAGCCAAATCTACACATCAGCAGGGAATTAAACGGTTTTTGTTCTTGTCATTTGCGAGAAATTTCCTCTGAGAAACCATTGGCATCATAGTCTCATTAAAAATAACGTCATTAGATACCGTTTTGTGAGATCGTCTATCACGCTCAACAAATTTAGTGCTCATTTCAGTAATGCTTTCTGGGTATCCATCGAAGATTACTAGAGCGTTCGCTGCGTATTTCGACTTAACAAAGTCCACATAGCTGTCACAAATTGATCCAAATGATTGACCACCCTGCCATAAAACTCTGTGCAGTAAATACCCGTTGGTGGGAGTGGAGTGAATTCCTTGTACAAAGAGGATTTGGCAGTTTTTCGCATTCCGGATTCGTCAAAAAGAGACAATGGGTAGGCAGAGAGCTCGTAAGTCAAATATTCCTCAAGTTCTTTGTCAGATTGCTTTGTTACACTCATTCTTTGGAAGAGTGCTGTCGGGTTGATGTGAATTTTTTCTAATGGCTGCACTCTTTCATTATGCTTGAATGTAACAGAATGAAAATCGCTGTTAATGATTCCTGATATGCCAGCAGTGCCAACTTCCTGTGACTTATGACAGTTTATTTTCTGATCTCCAACAATCCCGGTAGAGATTGAAATGAGATCATTTGTGTCTCAAAAAGGAATGTGTTGGTGAACCCATTCCAATAATTTATTCATATCAGCGTTGTTCCGGGCAACTCTGGAGTTTCTCATCTCTACATGTTGTTCAGAAGTTGTAAAATCTGTCCAGCTGAACTCTTCAATTTCTTCGCATATTCGTTGAAGTGACGTCATACCCATGGTCAATCTTGCCAAAACTCCTTCACTGACCCCACGCCCATGAGTGAGTCCACCTGCTGATTTCATGGTCTTCATTAAAGATTTATCTATCGTCATGTCAGTCCATGTTCCTGACTAGAATTTGTATGTACGACGAATGGTGAATCCCACATCAGTTGTGAATTTTTCAAAGTCATCAGCAGTCATTTTTTCCTTCAAATGATGCATGTGTTGAAGATCTAGGTAAGAACACTTGGTATACAAATAGTGACCACTAGCGTGGAAGTATGGCAACATTCTGTATATAGTTTGAAGATGCAAATCCCAGTCACCCATTCTTTCAGATTCAATGAATTGTTTGACAATAGTCACCATATCAAACTGTTGGATCCACAGTTTCTGTAGGGCCTTGCTGCTCGAGTGATATCATGTGCGTGGTGCCATGAGGGTGTTTCAAGGACACCCTCCTTCGCGTTTTGCAGTCACAAAAGCATTACATTCAGCGTTTTCGCCCTGCGATGATGGAATTTCAATTATATCGTTAAAATTCATTTTACTCGTATGCCAAAACTATTAACCATAGAAAAAAAACTGTATATGAAAAATGTAGGACGTTTTCTCTAGTTTAATTTGGTGCAATAACTTTTTCAAAAGAATTTAACCCTTTCCGGAATACAAGGGAAAAACCGAAAAAACTCCGATTTTTTCATGTTTTTTCGCTTATAATTTTTTAAGCAGACCAGATACGAGGTGGCAAAGTTGAAATTCGTGTTCAGCACCCCCTAAAACATAAAGAAAGAACGAAAAAAAAACTTCTCCAAAACTTTCCAGGCAGAAGTCTTTTTAGGTCTAAATTTACTGGACTAAAAGTGAAGTCCGGCTTTCATGTGATGAGGCTCAAGTTTTGGCTTAATTTTCATTTTCTTCCATTTCATGTTCGGGGCACATTGAAGAATTCGTCTAAGAGTTCGAGAGCTTACATTTAGCTTTAAATCATTTACAATTTGACTAAAAGAAGCTCCAGTACTAGATGCTGTTTATAAGATTAGTTTATCATGATCAAAACACAAATGATTTAAAAATGGCTGTATTTTCAGCATGGAACCAGTCGTCAAAGGAGAAGTTGGAAAAAATTGTTCAATCTATGCCGAGCAGCATATTCGAAGTAATTCAGAAAAATGGTGGTCCAACTCATTTTTGAATGTGTACATTAATACTTAGCACCAGGATTCAAATTATGTTTATTTCTTAAACTCAGCAATTTACTGTTTTTGGTTTAATCATGTGCTATGTTAAAATTACACATGTTTTTGAGAATAATTAGAAAATGCATTCATGTATTGAAATGTATTGATCTCTAATGAACCCATTTATTAGTTTCTTTTCATAAAATGCATTTATTCAGATAAAAAATACCAGAATATAGAAATTCATAATTTTGAGTTTATAATTTTGTCCAGATCTCACATAATGTTATTCATTTTTTTTAAAGTTATGTATTTTCTTATTTAAATTACTTGCTCCATTTTATTTATATATTAAATTTAAATGTCTTTTTATAAATATTCATCGTTATTTTATTAATGTAAAGCTAAGCTTATTTATATTATGATTTAAACAAATTGAAAATTTTCTGAATTTATAATTTTGTCCAGGGCTGTATGTGTATTTTATATAATTTCCTCGCATATTCACGTGAAATGTATTCATAGAGTCAAATAAACCTGCATGAATTGCGATTTTATTAACCTTCTCCACAAAGTAAATCACGAATTTAAAAATATTATAATAAAAAGGAAATAAGTAAAACCTTGACAAAACTTGACTAAAAATTCGATCCTCTAGCGACAAACATGAATTCTTTCCGGCACAATCGGTTGAAAACGACTGATTTAGAGGCTTAAATTTGTATTTAAATTTGTATTTTATAGGTTTTTTCATATTTGTATTTTACAGAATGCTTCACTTTTTCACAATATTTTTCGCTGAGATAATTTTCTACATTGTAAAAAAGAGCTTCATTCACTTTATTCTGCTTAACTGGCATGTTTGAATTTAAGAGGTATCTGAAAATATTTTGAACATTTGGATTTCTATCTATTCTAAGAAATAGTAACTAAACATGCTGCTTCTGTCGTAATTAAATTTATTGTGACCTTTTCCACTTTCTTGTCTTTTACTGCAAAAAGTATTGCATAAAAAACCATGAAAACTGGTAGTTTTATAGAGACATGTATGATAAACACGCTGACGCAGACAGTTTTTAAATCGAAGTATCATTGTAAGCGCAATTTAATGTTGAACTCGACAAGATATTTAGTTCAGTTAAATAATTTTCATAGAATCAAAAACTGCGCATAGGAATTTACCATATTTTGTATGCACATACTTGACTAGATTGTGGATTGTACCGTCTGATGATTTTTTTAATTTGTCTAATGTTTAAATTTTTTCTAATTTTTTATTCAAAATTTCATTATTTGAATAGAGATTTAAATCATAATTTGAAATAGGCGTTTTTTACCTACTGTTGCCCGATTTAAAAAAGCCCAAATAATAACATTTACAAACACTTTTCAGTTGAAAAATATATGTACAGGTGAATATTAAAAAAGACAGAAACTTTAAAATAAGGATATTGTTACTTGCGTAAAGCATTTAATGGTGAAAATTACGTCACATTTAAAACGACACATTTAAAACTTTAAATTTTAAACGATTTTCTTATAGCGTCGTTATAATGTCCAGGATTCAGCGACATTTTTTACTTGAAAAAGGGTAAAATTGTAATGTTTTTTCTGCAATTTGTTTTAAATGCTAAAAAAATATGATTCTTTTAGCATTATAAATAAAACTTAATTACAAATATGAATGTAACCCTTGAGAGTATTAATCATTCTTCAATGTTCTGAAAATTCATTAAATCTATAGATTTATATTATCTTAAACATTGCATATATTGCAGTGAAACCTGGAGCTTAATGAAAGGAATATTACGTTCCACACGCTTAGAGAGTTAACTATTTTATACAAGCTGATTTTCAAATGTGTAATTGATCTTACTTAATTAATTATGAAAACAGCCGTTAATTGTCGCAAAAACGGAGGATGCGGTCTTGGGAGCTAGAAAATATCCCATTCAAAAGGAAACGTACGGCAACACGATTACAGAAGATCGCCGCTGGTCTTGATAATAACACTCAATCTTCCGTAACCGAGTAATCTTTTCAAAACAGTGCAAGTGAGAGTAACAGGGGGGGGGGCACATACTCCTAATATTTAAAATTTTTGTGACTGACCGAAATAAAGTTCAAGTTTACTTTAAAGTTCAGATTTGTTAATTTATACCCTAAACTTAACTGAACAATACCGCAAAAAAGTAACATCAATGAAAATAGAGAGGTGAAATATATTTAGAGTAGAAACCCCATAATTCAGGGGCTAACAAGGCAAGTGAGAAATTTAGTTTTCAGCAACAAGGCTTTTAAATTTACTTTCAACATTTTAATTAAGAATATAACTTCTTTGCATATATTCCTATTAAGAAGCATTTTCAAGCATCTTTTCTTTGCTTATGATCATAAAATTTATATTTCTTTATATGCTGAATAATACATTATATAAATCTGAAAATTGAACACTTACCTTATTATTGCAAATCCTATGAATTTGGGTGAAAAAAAAGTACATTTGGAAGACATAATGACATTTTTTTACAACTGCTATTTAGTGAATACAAAAGTTTACAAAATATGAAATCATGTTAGCGTTTTTGTTTGAAAAAAGTCCTAATACTGCCCTCAGTTCTGATACCAGAATTAGTGAACCGAGACACGTGAGAGTTGAAAAAGCTTTTACAAACCATGACGAACGGTTCGAATACGAAATAGTGCCTAAGGAATAGCAAGGTAGGTCAACAAGCCTTTTTGGATGGTTTTTCAGGAATTAACCCCTTAAGTGTTGGTTTTTTTCGACACCGTAAACTAAGAAGAACGAAACACCACCTTTTTCGTACTGAAATATTTGTTTTATATAATCGAAAAATGTCTGCCAAATAATAAAGCAAAGATTGGAATTAAAAATGAGTGGTGTACAAAAGCTTTTAGTAACGAAACATGCAAACTCGTCTTGCCCGATTTTTTCTATTTGGCAGACATTTTTCGATTATATAAAACAAATATTTCAGTACGAAAAAAGTGGTGTATCGTTCCTATTTTTAGTTTATGGTGTGGAAAAATACCAGCAATTAAGGGGTTAAGGTAACCCCACTTGCCTTATTCTTGCAGAAGGCCCCTCAATTGTCATGAGTACAAACATTTTTTTTTCATCTCTACTCCTGCACCTTAATGAATAAATGACTTTACCAAGTTATGTAGATAGCCGTTTTTCACATTGTGAAATTGTTCCGTAAAACAATATGTATGTTTAACTTGGTTAGACGGTTTCCTTAAATATCTCATTATGGGGTTTCTGAAATAAACGATTCAGTTTGAATATTTACCATTGAAACCACCAATGACGTAGAGGCAATCGAACATCACCGCCACTGCGAAATTACTTCTTGGTGAATTCATATCAGGAACAGGTGTCCATATCCTTTTTCTGGGATCGTACTTTTCCGCTACAAATATATATAAAAAAATGTGATAGGATTTATTGTTTCCAAAGCGTACAATTATTTTCAGAATATCGCTTCTTCCCGACAACTGCAAAAAAATTAATCAATATTATCTCTCTGCTTTTGACATGTGGTAGTTTGCCAGTTGTTCTTCACACATTGATATGAATTTATATTATGTACGTTTGTCAAATGGAGTTGACATAACATCTACAAACTTTGACCACATTTAAATCCATGAAGATTAAAAAAACAGAAATATACAGACTACGCATTTTTCCAGACTGATCCGAGGAACTCAAATGAAAGTGTCAAAAGTGGATGTTACCTTATGAAAATTCAAAGTTAGTACATTTTTAATATGTATATCAACCGTATTTGAAAAGTTATATTCATATTAGAAAATACTTCTTGCATCTCTCTGCGTCAATTTGGTGATAAAGTAGATGGAGTGGTGCGTTTTTCTCCTAGAACTGTACCATGTGAAAGGCAATTTTGATTACAAAGCTGGACTCTTATTGTTCTTAGAAACAACCAGGCGGCCAAACCGACCTGGAGTTGTGAATTTAAGATGTCCTTGAATATCATCTAAATGCTTGCATCATTTGGAAGATAATAATGAGGGAAATTATAAATAGTCCTCCTGCTGAAAATAATAATACCTGCTAATGTTGAATGAATTATTAAAATGAAAATATTAGTCACAAATTGCCTAAAATAGGAAAAAAATAAAAATGAAGATATATAAGGATATTAAAATTTTTAGAAAAACTTTCTTTCAATTATGGGGGAGCATTAAAATCATCACTAGAATAAAAAAGAAAAAAAAACCCGGACATTTTGATGCAAAAGAAAGAAATTTGTGAATTTTTAAGAAAATACCTTACACTTTGAGAACATTTGAAATTTAATTTTGTATAGTAACCTCTAAATTCCACTAAACATTCTGCAAGATTTTTTTTCAACAAAATTTAAATAAGAAATTAAACTTGGTTTAGATCTCAAAGTATAAAAATTATTATAATTTCTTAAAAATTTAAATATAAAATGAATTTTAATTGGCTAACATAAAATGGAAATCTGTCTTCCCATTGACAGATTTCAGTTTAGCACCAAAGTGTGGTATCTTATGTTTAATCTGATCTCATGGTTGTTCTTCCGTTATCAGCTCATTATCCAAATGGAATATTTCTGTAAATGTGACTTGGGGCAAGGTTGTTGTTTATTTAAAACCTTTAATAGCATTCACATTCATTTTAAAGGACATTGTAACCAGAAGAAGCGAATGTATATAATATAGAAGTGACGGTATGAGCGATAAATATGAAAGCCTTCATAATATTTCAAATTTTAATTGCTTAAAATGCGTATAGCCAACAGAGTGAAAAAGTATCCAAGCCGGGACTCGAACCCGTGTCATCAGTATAACGCACTGACGTTCTACCAATTGAACCACTTGAAACAATACCAGGTCTGACACTTCTCACAATCACATGTTAGCAAGACTACAATCACAGCACAAGATGGAATATTTTTCCGTGAGCCACCAACTCTGAGGCAAACAGGAAACTAAAGAGAATCCAGTAACGATGATTGAATAAATCTATTTAATACTTGGAAATTTTTCCATCCAGCACTGATGATTGAATAAATCTATTTAATACTTGGAAATTTTCCCATTTTGCTGGATTCTCTTTACTTTAGTTTCTTGTTTGCCCCAGAGTTGGTGGCTCGCAGAAAAATATTCCATCTTGTGCTAGCCTTGCCGACAAGTGATAGTGATAAGTGCCAGACCTGGTATCGTTCCAAGTGGTTCAATTGGTAGAACGTCAATGCGCTATGCTGATGACCCGGGTTCGAGTTCTGGCTTGGATACTTTTTCACTCTGTTGGCTATACGCCCTTTAAGCAATTAAAATTTGAAAATAACATTGACGCAGAACACTACTTTTTAGGACATGCAATGTTAAGTGGCTAACATATTTCTGACGACCTCGGAAAAGGTCGTAATGACAGGAGTTATCGCCAATAATTCAAGAAATAATTTATTTCAATAATTACATAATTTCTGGATGAAGCAAATGTATCTTGCTTCATATAGCACTTTCAATATTTATTATTTTTTAAAACTAATTAATTAAAAAAAAAGGAAAAAGGAAAGAATGACATTTCTTTTTACACTCAATTTGATTTTTTTTACGTAAAGGTGGAATTGTCTAATCGATTTATCACTCATTTCTTGATACACTTGAATTATAAAAATTATGTTCATACCAATGTACCCGTGCGAGGATTTCGTACTGCAATCTAACATTTTTTTTTTTAGCAATACCTAATATTTTTTAGATTCAGGTTTAAACTTCTAAAGAAAAAGTAAGGATAAAAATATCTGCAAACAACATTTAGTTTTTTGTCAAACCAGAATATCATCTCATTTATTCTATTAAAGTTACAGTAAAAACTGATCCAAGGTAGCGAAAGGCACGTGCCAGAAAAAAAATAACAATCGTTTAATCGTAACAATCATTAATTTTAACTGCATTAGAAGGTGACGTCATAGACTACGGGGCACATGGGACAAAGAAATATAAATCTAAATATTTCAATTTCAATTTTGCTCTTTAAACATAAATATAAAATAAACTCGAGCGGAGGTTTTCATCATCATTGCTAAGCATCATACACTGCACAAAACAATTAAAGGATATTGCAGTTTTAGGTGGATTTTGTATCTGGGAAACTTTTTAGCTGATTGATACATGGTCGACAGACATAGTAGGTTATATGAGAATAAATTACACATGTTTGGCAGAAAAAAATGCATTTTATTGCGCATTTGTGTACAAAAGGAAAAAAACACAATTTGTGCATATGAGAAAAAAAGAATAAGAAAAGGTGTTTTCTTCAAAGAAAATCATTTTCAGTAGGGGGTATGGTTTCCACGGGCGGCCAGCAACGTTGAACACCTTTGAGGCATGGACTCAATGAGGCTATTAATGACGAGTTGGGGTATTCTGCCCCACTCTTCCAGAAGAGCTCTTTCCAGTTCTTGGAGAGGTTGTGGGGGTTGTTGGCGGCCAGAAACTCGTCTTCCTAGAGCCTCCCAAACGTGCTCGATTGGATTCATGTCTGGAGAACACGCTGGCCATTCCATTCGAACGATTCCTTCCTCGAAAAGGAAATCCTCCACCAGGTTTGCACGATGTGGCCTGCAGTTATCGTCCATTAAAATGAAGTTATCTCCGATTGCTGCAGCGTAAGGGACTACAATAGGTCTGAGGATCTCATCCCTATATCGGCGACCAGTCAGAGCTCCATCTTGAATGATGTAGAGGTTAGTGCGCCCGTCAATGGAGATGCCACCATACACCAACACTCCTCCACCGCCAAATCTGACACTTTCGTGCACGAACGCAGGATTATTCCTACTGCCACGGTCCCTCCAGATGAAAATACGCCTATTATCCGGATGCACAGAAAAACGGGACTCGTCAGAAAACAGAATATTGCTCCATTCATTTCTCCTCGAGTTGACATGCTCGGTTGCCCACTCCCTGCGGTCGCGACGATGCCTTGATGTTAATCTAACACATACCATCGGTCGGCGAGCATACAGGCCTACAGCATGGAGCCGGTTTCGGACAGTCTGAGTTGAAATCGTGGTGCCTGTAACCGAGCGAAGGTGTTGTTGGAGAAGAGTAGCGTTCATGTTTCGGTGTCTCCGAGCTGTTAACGCTAAATACCGATCTTCATTGGGCGTTGTTGCCCGTCTACGACCTTGCCCTGGTCTTCGGCCTGCACATCCACTCTCCAAAAAACGGTTCCAGATCCTGGAAATGACACTTTGTGACACTCCAATGGCTTGCGCTACTTCGGCTTGAGTTTGGCCCCCTTCTAACCTACCAACAATTCTCCAAGCTTCTGAATCTGTCAAATGACTTCGCTGAGACATCGTACTCATCGAAACAAAGCAATCACTGAATGCCGATCATCCTTGTCTTCATTCTCTTTTATCCAGTTGAAAGTCAAATTTCATTCGCTGCCGCTGAAGCGACGTTTTTGACGTCGAACTCAAAATTTGCATACTCCACAGTTTGAAAACCAGAAAAATTTGCATTTGTGATTCTCTTCTTCTATTTTCGGCAAAAAAAATTTCGTTTATATCTTTATTTTATATAAAACTTGAAATATCCTTTAATTGTTTTGAGCAGTGTATAATGTGGTATTTCATTTTTGTGGCAACAATATTTTAAGAAAAATCTTTCATTTCATTTATGAAAAGTATGCCGATTTAATTTTTAATTATCAGCAATTTTTAATCAAAAAACATGTTTTAACAAAAAAATGTAAGTGTACTATGTCAGGAGCCTTTTCAAAATCCTTTCATATGGTATTTCATTTATGGTTCTGAGTTTTGTGTTTACTTAGAAAAAGGGATGTTGACAACAGAAATAATATTTATTTACCAGTGGGCCCGTGCGAGGATTTCGCACTGCAATCTAATATTTTTTATCAATATGTAATATTTATTAGATGCAGGTTTAAACTTCTAAAGTAAAAGTAAGGATAAAAAATATCTGCAAACAACATTTAGTTTTTAGTCAAGCCAGAATATCATCTAATTTATTCCATCAAAGTCAGAGTAAAAACTGATCCAAGATTGCAAAAGGCACGCGCGAGAACAGAAATTAACAATCGTATTTTAACTTCATTAGAGGATGACGTCATCCACTTCGGGAAAAACATGGGACATAGAAATATAAATCTAAACATATGAATTTGAATTTTGCTTTTTAATCATAAATATAAAATAACCCATGCGGTGTTTTTTTATAATCATTGCTGAGCATCATATCATGTGGTATTTTATTTTTGTGGCAACAGTAATTTGAGGAAAACCTTTCATTTCTTTTATGAAAATAGTGCCGATTTAATTTTTAATTATCAGCAAATTTTAATCAAAAAACATGTTTTATGAAAATCCTTTCATATGGTATCTCATTCGTCGTTCTGCGTTTTGTATTTTCTTAGAAAAAGGGATGCTGACAGGAGAAATAATATATACGATAATGTGTACCCGATGGCAATACAACATTTTAATATTTTTAGAACTTAACTGTAATAAAATTAATAATTAATTTTAAGCAATTTTTTCCGTTAGCCGTCAGGTTATAAATCGCCATGTATTCTTTGTGGTTATATTTATATACGAGTTACGACAACAATGGATTTAATTATGCGACAAGCCACAATAGCTAAAATAGGCCAACTGGCTGTAAAACTGCAATAACGAAATATTTTAAACACTAAAAGTAGAAAATATGAATAAAAAAAATAAAGAGAACATCTTTAAACATCTTTAAAAAATATGCTTTAATCACTTGTAGTTTCAAATTAATTAAATTAAGATTATAAGTTGAGAAATCAATTTAGAAATCGTAAAAAGTTAGTTTAAATTATGTTTCATTTTTCTTTACTGCTGCTAAACCTTAAAACAAAATCAGAGCAAGTGTTCGATAATCGAGTTCCAAGTTAATGTATTGCAATGGAAACTTTTGGGAAAAACATGAATTGTGGTTATGAAATTAGGCGTGATTTTCAAGAAAAACATTAAATGCTTATACAGGAGTGTTATTTTTAAAACTATTTTTACTTTTAATTTTATAAGACTGTTTTATTTAACTTAACTTGGTTTATGTATATAAAGATGGAATTTTGTAATCAGTTTTTCACTCATTTTCTTATAAGCAAGAATCATTAAAATTATATACACAGATGTGTTTCCGCTGATAATAGAAGATTTTTAATATTTTTAGAACTAAATAACTTAAGTGTAAGGATTTTTTCCATTAGCTAATCGCAGGTGATAAATCGCCAAATGTTCTTTAGGGTTACAACAGTTTACGAGTTCCAAAAACAATGAAGTTAATTATGCGACAAACGACTCTCGCCAAAATATGCCAAAGGGCTATGAACTTGTATTATTAACACAAAAAAGTAGAAAATATGAATAAAAAATAAAGAGTGTAAAAATTTAAACAAGTGGGTAAGTGTGATCGAAGATCACACAAAGGGTTTCGCTTAATATTCCTTTCAAAACACCTTATCATTTCTTTAATAAATCCAAATAAATTTCACTTAGCACAAAAAAAAAAAAAAAAAAAAAAAAAAAAAAAATTAAATTTATTCATTCAGCAACAACAAAAAAAAAGGCCATGTTTTTTATAAAGTAAAAATTTACCGGTCTATATTTTCGTTTTTTCGAATATCTAAACAAGCCCGATGGCGCCCGAAGCCCGCTATTATACTCTGCCATAATTATATCTGTCATGTGGACTAAATGCGATATTTAAAAAAAAATAATTTCAAAATTAAACATGTTGTACACCTTCAAAATGTTAAAATATGCGAATATTTCCATAATCGGGTTTTTATCATGATTCAATACGTTCCTCAAACTCATATATTTACTATTCTCTATTACTCATATTTATACTCGCTTTGTATTATTCTCAAACATTTGAGAAATTCGTTACACTTCCGATATGACGTCAGATTAATTTTCTTTTTAATTCTCTAATGACGTGATATTAATCTGCTTTCTGTATATACGCATACTCATACTCCTTGTGTTGTTGAGAAATCTTTGAAAATTTCCGTTTTATTACCAATACTCGTCAATCATTTTTATTTCATATTAATCTTATTTTCAATTGGTGAAACTTGTTATTTCATTTTCATTTTTTACGTGGATGTCTTTCCATAGAAAATTAATTATTGTAGAAAGAATTTTATTGTGGATTTTTATTTGTTGGCAACTGCTATAACGAAAAATTTTTAAATTTAATAGGAAAAGGCTGTTAGAATTTTGGTTTTTTATCTCTATTTATTAAAATAATACTATTTGCAAATTTTAATATTTTGAGCTTCATAGCTGGTATTCAGTTATATATACACCAAGTTTCAACGCTGTAAGTTATATAGATTCTGAGAACGGCTCTGTGACGGACAGACAACGGAGCGGGAGTAATAAGGTTTCGTGAGATGAACGAAACCCTAAAAAGAAAATAGCCGCGGGTATCATTTAATATTGCTTAAATTCTTATAATAAGTTGAGAAAAAAATTTATAATTCCTAAATAGATAGTTTAAAAGATGCCTTTTTTTTTCTTTCCTGTTGCCATATCTTAAAAAAAGAAACAGAGCTAATTACACCTTTTTTTGTTATTTTAATGATTTCACTAATTTTCGCTTTTTATCAAGCGTCGGGAAATTAACCTATGCTGGGAAATTGTTATCCCAAAAAACTATAAAGAGTTAAAATTTCCATCCCCATAAAACTGGGTCTTTATGTAATTCTAAGTACTACAAGGCAATGCCACAAGTGCCATTGGTGCTAAGAGAAGGAAACACCCCTCGTCCACACAACTCACCTGTATTAAGTCTTGACTGGCCATTGAAGCCTCCTAAGACGTAGAGATAACCATTATATGCGGCCACTTTCACACCACTTCTCGGCGAAGACATAACGGTGATGCAAGTCCATGTATCTGTTTGTGGGTCGTAACATTCTGCCGTGTTGAGTACTGTAGCACCGTTAAATCCACCAGCAATGTAGATCAGATCTTTGAATAGGAAAAAGAGACAAAATAAATGATCTACACAGTCAAGTATTAAGATGACAGGGTGATCACAAATGAGCCATGTTGACGGAGCCTCAGAGCAGCAAACGACAATTTGAAAGATTTGTTTTTAGTTTTTAAAATGTAGCAATTTTTCAAGTGCATAATTGATAACTATTTACTATCACAACATGTGTACATGTATACATGTAAACATGTATATGTTTGCAGAATGTCCCTTCTTATCGTTGAACAATAGTTAATTTCTATATCATTAGTTTTAGAGGTATAGTTTCAATTGCAAAAATGTTTCAAATGTTGTTCTTCATCATTTGAAAATCTATTTATGTCAATATATATATTTAAAGTTACAGAATCTATACGTTTTATAAGTTATATTTAGGAAAAATTTTCTCCGTGCTCTAACAAACAAAGCACTAAAAATTCCGTTTTTCTGCGACTAAAACTTATCGAGTCGCAATACTTTGAACTGTATAAATTTTCAGCGTTTTCTGGCATAAAATATTAAAGTTAGAATACCTATGAATTATATTATTTGCAGTTGGAACCATACCTTTAAAATGTATGGTATATGAATTAGTATTGGCCAACGATAAGAAGAGGACACCCTGTATTATATGCATATATATATATATATATTACACAACTAAGATAACCACTGACCGAGAAAGGATTGTGGATTATACGGTAAATGCTGATATAAATTTTGCATTCTTACTGTTCAGTGTTTCGGCGCTGGCATCACTTCTCACTTGATTCATGTTAGCCATTATTTTCCACTCATTACCTTCTGGGTTATACCGCTCACACGTCTTATTTCGCCTATTTCCGTCGTAACCACCCATGGCGTAAATGTAATTGTCCAACGCAGCGACGCTCACGTAGCACCTCTGTTGATACATGCATGCCTTTTCTTCCCATGTATGGGGCACTGGGTCATAACGCCTCATGTCGTTGAAACAATGGTTTCCATAAAATCCTCCAATGATGTAAATGTATCCCTTGTGCCACAACATTCCATGATAGACTCTGAAAAATGTACGCGTTTAGGTTAGATAGGCAACCGTTTACTACAAAAGTTCATATACATTAAGTTTATAAAGAACTATCTAACTTTAAAATTCCATAAAGCTTAATAAACTATAAAAATCCTATAATAAACAGGACAGTGACATAAATGGACATGATTATCTCATGACTTTTATACTCTAATTTTAAAAATACTTTAAAATTTCGACCATTGATGTGGCAGCATTCTACCAAAACTGCCCATATTAATGTGAAAAACCATATCAAGGATCCCTCAGTTTTAATTTTTACTCTGGTTAGATATTTAAAAACAAAAAACTATCTGTTTTGGAATTAATTTAAGTACTCTTTACAGTTTGATATGTGCAATATCATGTGTGGCTACTCATTAATTAGAATGTAAAAGCACCATTTCTGTGGTTTCTATTGTATTGTTTTGGAGTCTCTTTGATTAGAGTGTTTCTATATCAGAGTGATATTGTAAGAATTGAATCAGACATGGTTAAAATTAATAGATATTGAATCGAACATGGAGAAGCAACATTTGTTTAAGAAATTCTCACCTTTCGCATGAGAGATACAAATCAAGTTAGTGTATGCAATATAACATACAGGGTGTTTCTAAATGAATATCGGGGTTTTAACGCTTGGTAGTATTTAAACTACCTATTAACTGACTATTAAAATTAAATGTAGCATATTAATAAATTCATATACAGAGCTATGCAAAAAACTGGATATATTGCCGACTATGGATGGTAATTGCTGGAAGTACTATTTTAGTCGTGCAAATGCGGAACATTAATTTTCAAATGTGTCATTCTTAAATATATAACAAATTATAACACCCTGTAAAAAAATACTACTTTTAATTTTTAAAAGGTGTAAAATGAAAACATAAAAAACAGTAAAAAAATGGTTTTAATAGACTGTTTACGTAGTTTTGGCTCTTTGATAATGGCTTCGATGAAGCCGAAATTTTATTAAAAATTTTTAATGTTTTTAAAGTTTTTATTAGCTCACAGGCTATCAAAGCCTGAGAGCTAATGTGCCCACCCGTTCTGTATGTATGTATGTATGTATGTATGTATGTACGTAACGCGATAACTCGTGATAGAAGTATCCGTTTTTTTTCAAATTTCGTATATAGGTTCATTGTGATAAGGTGCTTCCCTGATTATTTCTGGGAGTTCATTATTTAAGTATAAAGGGGGGAAACAGGGGGCTAACCCCCTTAATTTAGATAAATGGGTTTTTCATGCAGAATTATCCGATTTTCTTCAAATTTTGTATATAGGTTCATTGTGATAAGGCACTTCCCTGATTAGTTTTGGGGGTTCATTGGATAAGTATAAAGGGGGGAAACGGGGGGCTACCCCCCTTAATTTAGATAAATAAGTTTTTCATGCAGAATTATCCGATTTTCTTTAAACTTTGTATATAGGCTCATTGGGATAAGGCACTTCCCTAATTAGTTTTGGGTGTTCATTGGGTAAGTATAAAGAGGGGTAAACGGGGCGCTAATCCCCCTTAATTTAGATAAATAAGTTTTTCATGCAGAATTATCCGATTTTCTTCAAATTTTGTATAAAGATTCATTGTGACATGGCGTTTGCCTGATTAGTTTTGGGTTTTCATTTGTTAAGTATAAAGGGGGAAAGGGGGGGGGGACTTACCTCCCTTAATTTAGATAAATGGGTTTTTTCAGCAAAATTATCCGATATTTTCAAATTTTGTGTATAAATTCATTATGGTAAGGCGCTTGCCTGATTAGATTTTGGGGGTTTATTGGTTAAGTATAAAGGGTGGGAACGGGTGCTTATACCCCCTCCCCCCCCTTAATATATTGTCGATTTCTTTATTTTTCGAGTGGCGTTATTCTTTGAAAAAATAGCATAATATCCAATTAGTGTGAATAGCCTGTGGTCTCAATGCCCTCAGTTTAACTGGGCAGTTTTCTTTATTTTACATCTTTTAGTAATTAAAAGTAGCACATCATTTGTTTTATAGCTGAATTAAATTTTAGCAAACCATGTGCTGTGTATGCAAATTTATAGATCATATACAAGACTTCTCAAAAGAATTCGAATATCTGATCGACTTTGGGTGTTGATTGCCGAAATTGGGTGTTCAACTGTGCCATGTGTATTGTAAATTGATTATTTAGATATCTTCTTTTACCTTATAAAACGATGGATTCGGGTGTAAAACAGGGTAATTAACAAAATGCAAGTTTTGAGCTATTTTGGATTAAACTTTTCTAAAAAAAATACCAACAAAACTATTGTGATTGCTTCCTCTAAAACAGCTATTTAAAAAAAAAAAAAAAAAAAAAAAAAAAAAAAAAAAAAACAGGATCTTCAGTTAATTTATTTGCAACCCTTTTTGTCTGATGGATTTTATTTTATTGAACTTATGTGCAAACAATTTTCATTATTAGAATTCATATCTAAAATTCATCTTTGTTTATTGTCCCAAATATTGAGTAGAAAACAAACCTTGTACTTTTAGAAGGTTTTCAGGATACAGTTAAACACTTTTACATGAAAATAAAAAAAATGGCAGTTATCACATATTTTACACCATGAGACTTTCAAAGAGTGAAGTTTCGTTGCAGTATTCTGGAAGTCATAGAAATTGTTTCACAATCTATGCATGACGCAGATTTTTCTTTCTTGTTTCAATTGTTTTCAGTTTTTAGCCTCTAAATATGACAAATAAGTACAATTTTTAAGTTTAATGTTTGTATATTTTTGTTATAGTACCGAAACTCGTAGTGTAAAATTGCCGAAAATTGCAGTGCAGCAAGGAATTATTGAATTAGTTAAGTACTGGTACAATAATTATTTGGAAATTGTTTTTGGCTTTATATTACTGATAGATAGATATAATAACTATATATTCATACCTCGGTTGGTTATCGGATGTGAATGATAAGAACCATCGTCTGCTCTTTACATCAAAGGTCTCGATAACATTCGTTGCAGATCCTGCACTCCATCCACCCATTACGAATATAACCGCAGCTGGCGTTCTGGGCCTCAAAAAAGGGTGTCTTAAATCCAAGGTGAAATATGCATGTTCATCACCATGATTTGGAGGCATGTGTAAAGCTTGCACTGAGACATCTTCGCATTCCTCATTGTTTCTAATGTATGGGTGATTCTGGATAGTATTTTCAAAAAACCTGTAAAAAAAAAAAAAAAAAAAAAAAAAAAAAGGAACGAAAATTATTCAGAAGTTTCACTTTTAGGTAGCTTTCAATACAAAAAAGTCCTTCTGGCCTGTACCGGGAGGAAAAGGGAGCTTTCCTATATCTTCGTTTTAAAATTTTAGCTAATGTTACACGAAAACAGAAAGTTAAAATGCAAAGAAACGTTTACAAAAGATTCGTTAACACTGAATTTAAATAAGAAATTCGCCAAATTATTGACCAATAGCCAAATTGGCTTCATTTATGAAGACATATGTTGGTCGCCAAATTTGGCGATATTTCGCCAAATATCGCCAAATTTGTCGCCAATGTCGCCAATTTTGGCGCTAACGGATATGAATATATAGTTTTATGCGTATGATTGGGAAAATTATTACAACAATGAAAGAAAATAATTTGCGAGTAATCGCGTTAATGTGCTGTTTTGTTTCAAAATGTCAGCCACCCTAGAATTTCAAACTGTTCTATCTCAGCCATTTTTTAAGATAGAGGTAAACCAAAAAATGCTCTAGAATCCTTGTATCAAGGCCTAACACGTAATTAAAAAATAAATTTGAATTTTTAACTTTTCTGTATATTTATTTTAGTTTTAAATTTTTAAATGACCGCCATCTTGAAACAAAATGGCGGACCAAGCTGGCCAACGAACTCGGTCGAGACATTGGTTAGCTTAATACACACAATTAGTTTCATCAAAATTGATTTATAAATACGAGCGTTATCGTATGACATAGGTCAGATATATATATATACATATATATATATATATATATATATATATATATATATATATATATATATATATATATATATATATGGATATATCTATATATATAAATCAACATTTGAACGGAGGGTGGTTTTGGGGTCTGGGGGTCATGATCGGTGAAAATATATCGAAATTTTCTGGAACTGCTTTCCTCCGAACGGCTGCAATAGGTAGCTTTCAATACAATTTCAGTCGTAGTAATTCTTGTCTCAATTCACAAATAAATTCACTTAAATTTGCGTTTCCCATTAGTCAAATTTTCGTGACTCTACTTAAAAACCCAGAGAGATATAACTTAGTTTTGTTGTTTCTATAATTTTATTACTATATAAAACATGAAATATAAGATTAACCCTTTGATTACGAGTTTGGGCTGGCGACAGAGAAATATCTTAGTTTTGTAGTTTCTATAATTTTAGGATATAAAACATGAAATATAAGATTAACCCTTTGATTACGGGTTTGGACTGGCGACAATTTTTATATTCAATCGTACCGTAATTTGCAAAAAAAATTCTTTATGATAAATTTATCTTTAAATTATACTATTATTAGAGAGATTTTTTAGAAATTGCTTATCAAAAAGTGGTACAAAAAGACTAACAAAATAGTCCACTGGGACGTATATGTCCCAAGCCGTAATCAAAGGGTTAATTTTTAGAAGAATCGGGAATTATATAACTATAAAAAAATAATGCATTCATATATTTTTCCTATATGCGAATTCAAAATACTTTTCCATCGAGTAATATTTTTATTATCTTTTAAAAACAATCATTTTGTCCGATTAGGGGATGATGTTTGAGTTGAAAAGTGACAGATTTGATATAATTATGCTTTAAAACTTTTTCAATTTATCTAGCATGTAATAGCACTTTTACACGAGGAGTATAAGTTGCCGCTATTTTTGGATAACACACTGTTAACCTATGGCATTAAAAGAGTTGCTCGAAGAGCAAGAAACTTTTTTTTGTTGGAACAGTTTTGTCCATTTTCATGGGCGATGCACTTAATTTTATTTAATTCATTATTTAGACAGGTGTCTGTGCATATTTTAGATTTCGGCACAGGCTGAAATTTGTACAAAAAATTCCCATTTTTCTCAATTAAGATTATTTAAAGGAATACTACATATATATTTATAAGAAAATTTTACAGTGTATTTTAGATTACTATGTGTTCGCTTGACAAAAACATAGTTTCAAACCTCACTCTAATCCTCCGTAATATGTAGATTAATTTGAACCAGTTAACCACTTTAAAAACAGAAAATGTATTTAATGAATCTTTGACTTATTTAATTTAAATGTTTTAAGTCGAATTTATTGTATTGCATTTCTTAAAAGAGTTTCTGGTTTGAATGTATTAAACGTGGGTCAACTAAACACACTTATAACGGAAAATTAGTGGGAGGTTGACATCTATTCAAGAAATACGCAATAGAAACGTTAATGATTATTTAAACTGTTAGACTATTACATTCGAATAAAGATTTATTGTTAAAAAACAACATCGTTTGGAATAAATGAAAAATAGGCTTAAAAATATCATAACTTTTGAAGCAGTATAACAAAAAGTAGATTTTTGAAAATATTTCTGTGTAATTTATTAAAATATATTTCCAATGATTATGTTAACAGATATTTCATTATCGCTATTACTATTTTTACAAAACTGATTGCCTGTCCGACACGTCCTAAGAACAATAAAGACACAGGCCAGCCGGCCCTGGCCAACGGGCATTGCCAGTTAAGGGCCTGGCGCCAAGCTCGGGCTCATGCAAACCTCTAGCATATTTCTCAAGCAAGTTTAACGCAAAAATCTATATGCTGTTATTTTATATATAAATGTTGAGGCATTGTCTTAGATAGACTTTTAATTGTGTATAAATTTATGGTCGACCCTAACTTGCATTTCAAATGAACTGATATTGCGTCGCTCAGAGGTATGCTTAAGTGGTTTAAGTCACGAATTTTGGATTTTAATATCTCTGTGAATTTTGCAGATATCAAGATGAAATTTTTTTGTTTAATTCGGGAATGGACAAGGAAAAATTTCCTAATTGGAAATTTTATCCTACGGGGACCGTATAAAAATTCAATTTTTGTATTTTCACAAATAGACGCCCCCCCCCCCCATGAAGTTGCAACTTATCTCATCAAATTTTGCACTTTTTTTTATGAAACTTTGCAATTGGAAGTATGTGCTGAAGGGAAATATTTAAGGAGATAGCCTATTGTTTCGATATTTATGAACCACACAATTAAACGAGCAAGTAATTTTGATGATTACGGTTGATATAGAATTCGGCTGGAACGATTTTCAGGATACTTGCTTCCTATGATAAATCGAGCACTAAAAACGATATAGCTGGATCCGAATTCAAGAAAATTAGTTTTTACAGGTTAAAACAAACTCAGCGCCGAAAATGCTGCTTGGTATAAATAGAAAAATGCTCAAACGGTTTATTTGAAATGTGTCTTCTATACTAATTAGAATACTAAAAAAAAAAAAGATCTAGTTAGATCACGATTTTAGGAAAATTCATTTTGACAGAACTCAACACTGAAAATACTGTTATATATCGAAAACAGCTCGAACGACACAAAACTTCTCTCTTATACTAATTCGAACACGATAAAATGATTTAGCTAGGTCTCTATACAGAAAAAAATATTTTATATAGTTAAAACAAATTCAGTACTGAAATTGATGCTACAAATTGAAAATGTTTCCGACGATTTTCATTAAATAATCCTTATTCGAATACTTTAAAACGATTTAACTAGGTCTCGACTTCGGAAAAATTCGTTTTCATAGTTTTAAGCAACTTTATAAATTAATCTTCTGTAATAGGAATTCTCGTCAATACCCTTTAAGATCTTTGATCAGCAACACGATTACGGATGATATCAAAGACGTTGTAATATTTTTCAGGAAATTTTCTTTCTAGACTAAATCGATCACAAGAAAATGGTCTAGCTAGGTCTCGACTTCCGAAAAAAAGCAGTTTTCATAGGTTTAAGCAGTTTTCGAAATTAATGAAGATTAATTTCGAAATGGGAATTATGGGAGTTCTCGCCCATGCTATTGGTCATTGATCAGCAACGCAATTACGGACGATGACGAAGATGGTGTAATGATTTTCAGGAAATGTCTCTTTATAACAAATCGACTTCAAGAAAATGGTTTAGCTAGGTCCCTAATTTGGGAAAGGTTAGACGAAACTGTAGAGCGAACTGAAAGCATTTCTACGCACAGAAAAAATCCTTGTCGCACCCATAATGTTTTATGGAAAAATGTGTTGAATATCTTGTCCATAAAAAAAAAAAAAATTCGTATTTTACAACTGTGGAAATATATAACAAAAAATCTTAACTGTTATCTCGATAACATGAAGAAATCGGATTGAGTAAATTGAGTAAGTATATAATATATATACAAAAATCGCAAAAAATGAATTGAGCTCATTTTTTATTATAACATTTTAGATACTATAAATTATATTTTCATGTAGAAATGAATGATAAAAATTAGTCTTTACTTAAATACAGTTTGAATTATGTAGAAATAAATAGTGAATTCTGTCTTTACTCAAATAGAGCATGAATGCTGAAAAAAACTGCTGAGCAAGGCTCCATCTACACTGCAAAAAAAAAGGAAAAAAAATGTTGATTTTACGGCATAATACTAGCATACCAGCTGCCAGTATTATACGTAAAATTAACAGTAAGAAACAGTAAAATAAACAGTAATACGCTATCGCTCATGCGCGGCAGTGTATTACTGATTATTTTACTGTTTATTACTGTTAATGTTACGGTATAATACTAGCAGCTAGGGTGTCAGTATTATACCGTAAAATCAAAAAAAAAAAATTTTTCAGTGTGCCAGGTGCTGAAATCTTAAGGGAGGAGGGAGGCCAGTGTAACGTTCGTTAAATAAAAATAATTTTTCATGGTTTTCAAAAAAAAACAAAAAAAACAATTAACAACTTATTTTCAAACGGAAATCAAATTACCATTAGATTGGACAAGCTAAAATATAAATTCCATAAAAATAATATTTTTCTGATCGTCAGACAGTTCAGAAAAAGAAAATGATTTGTAACATCTGCACCGTAGTACACTTCTGACTGGTGGGCATTGTTATGTAAGGATTATTCTGAAGAAAACATACAAGGTTTTAAAACTTTTAATTGAATGTAGAAATCTGTGAAACTATTCATTTTCATAAAAAAAATCTTATTATTTTTTGTGTGTAATTAAAAAAAAAGGGGGGGGGGAGGGTAAGGAGGAATAGTCTACGAAATATTGTGGAACTGTTAACAGGACACTGTAGAGACACCTTTGCATTATGAAGGTGATCAGTGATCATCTTTGTAGGGGTTGTATGTACGAGGAAGAGACTGCTTCACATGTCCTTTGTAGCTGTGAAGCATGTGTTGCTTATCGTTTCGAGCATCTGGGTCGACATCTGATTGAGCCACGGTAACTTTAGGATATTCCTATTAAACGTATGCTGAATTTTATGTCAGCTACGGGCCTGTTTAGGGACTAAGTGGGGAAGGTCTTCCTCTTTCATTTTTGGGGGACAGCACAATAGACCCCGAGCCACAATACAGTAATACAGTAATACATCTGTCTGATTTGATAAAAGTTAAAACCCATGACAAAATAAAATAAAATAAAATAAATGAGTATTGGGCAGTGATAATGTTATTTTACTCTTTCATGTAAAACAAAAATAGCAAATTAAAGGCATTCAATTGTGTCGATATAGTAGTGAGCATAGAGTTAAAAAGAATTATTAAGAATATTATAACAAAATGAACATGTTGAAAATAAAAGCTAAAAATTTGCAAGTAAGATTATTTTTTTTATACATTTATATGCTTTAATCATAAAAACCTTTAAAATATGCATTTCAATACGCAGATATGTATTTGCATATGATTATCTGTCTAATAATCACATTACACACGCAAATTTATTTAGAAGAAAATAAGAAGAAGGAAAGAGAACAACTTACTGAGGGCTGCAGAGACCAAATCGAATGCATCGCAGTAAGTTGGGCAGAAAGCGTTGTCGATTTTCTGGATCGTGCTCTACCCATTTCATCATCGCCCCGAAGACGTTGTCTTCGCTACTTACATTTAAGTTGTCCGGCTTTCATGTGATGAGGCTCAAGTTTTGGCTTAATTTTCATTTTCTTCCATTTCATGTTCGGGGCACATTGAAGAATTCGTCTAAGAGTTCGAGAGCTTACGTTTAGCTTTAAATCATTTACAATTTGACTAAAAGAAGCTCCAGTACTAGATGCTGTTTATAAGATTAGTTTATCATGATCAAAACACAAATGATTTAAAAATGGCTGTATTTTCAGCATGGAACCAGTCGTCAAAGGAGAAGTTGGAAAAAATTGTTCAATCTATGCCGAGCAGCATATTCGAAGTAATTCAGAAAAATGGTGGTCCAACTCATTTTTGAATGTGTACATTAATACTTAGCACCAGGATTCAAATTATGTTTATTTCTTAAACTCAGCAATTTACTGTTTTTGGTTTAATCATGTGCTATGTTAAAATTACACATGTTTTTGAGAATAATTAGAAAATGCATTCATGTATTGAAATGTATTGATCTCTAATGAACCCATTTATTAGTTTCTTTTCATAAAATGCATTTATTCAGATAAAAAATACCAGAATATAGAAATTCATAATTTTGAGTTTATAATTTTGTCCAGATCTCACATAATGTTATTCATTTTTTTTAAAGTTATGTATTTTCTTATTTAAATTACTTGCTCCATTTTATTTATATATTAAATTTAAATGTCTTTTTATAAATATTCATCGTTATTTTATTAATGTAAAGCTAAGCTTATTTATATTATGATTTAAACAAATTGAAAATTTTCTGAATTTATAATTTTGTCCAGGGCTGTATGTGTATTTTATATAATTTCCTCGCATATTCACGTGAAATGTATTCATAGAGTCAAATAAACCTGCATGAATTGCGATTTTATTAACCTTCTCCACAAAGTAAATCACGAATTTAAAAATATTATAATAAAAAGGAAATAAGTAAAACCTTGACAAAACTTGACTAAAAATTCGATCCTCTAGCGACAAACATGAATTCTTTCCGGCACAATCGGTTGAAAACGACTGATTTAGAGGCTTAAATTTGTATTTAAATTTGTATTTTATAGGTTTTTTCATATTTGTATTTTACAGAATGCTTCACTTTTTCACAATATTTTTCGCTGAGATAATTTTCTACATTGTAAAAAAGAGCTTCATTCACTTTATTCTGCTTAACTGGCATGTTTGAATTTCAGAGGTATCTGAAAATATTTTGAACATTTGGATTTCTATCTATTCTAAGAAATAGTAACTAAACATGCTGCTTCTGTCGTAATTAAATTTATTGTGACCTTTTCCACTTTCTTGTCTTTTACTGCAAAAAGTATTGCATAAAAAACCATGAAAACTGGTAGTTTTATAGAGACATGTATGATAAACACGCTGACGCAGACAGTTTTTAAATCGAAGTATCATTGTAAGCGCAATTTAATGTTGAACTCGACAAGATATTTAGTTCAGTTAAATAATTTTCATAGAATCAAAAACTGCGCATAGGAATTTACCATATTTTGTATGCACATACTTGACTAGATTGTGGATTGTACCGTCTGATGATTTTTTTAATTTGTCTAATGTTTAATTTTTTTCTAATTTTTTATTCAAAATTTCATTATTTGAATAGAGATTTAAATCATAATTTGAAATAGGCGTTTTTTACCTACTGTTGCCTGATTTAAAAAAGCCCAAATAATAACATTTACAAACACTTTTCAGTTGAAAAATATATGTACAGGTGAATATTAAAAAAGACAGAAACTTTAAAATAAGGATATTGTTACTTGCGTAAAGCATTTAATGGTGAAAATTACGTCACATTTAAAACGACACATTTAAAACTTTAAATTTTAAACGATTTTCTTATAGCGTCGTTATAATGTCCAGGATTCAGCGACATTTTTTACTTGAAAAAGGGTAAAATTGTAATGTTTTTTCTGCAATTTGTTTTAAATGCTAAAAAAATATGATTCTTTTAGCATTATAAATAAAACTTAATTACAAATATGAATGTAACCCTTGAGAGTATTAATCATTCTTCAATGTTCTGAAAATTCATTAAATCTATAGATTTATATTATCTTAAACATTGCATATATTGCAGTGAAACCTGGAGCTTAGTGAACGGAATATTACGTTCCACACGCTTAGAGAGTTAACTATTTTATACAAGCTGATTTTCAAATGTGTAATTGATCTTACTTAATTAATTATGAAAACAGCCGTTAATTGTCGCGAAAACGGAGGATGCGGTCTTGGGAGCTAGAAAATATCCCATTCAAAAGGAAACGTACGGCAACACGATTACAGAAGATCGCCGCTGGTCTTGATAATAACACTCAATCTTCCGTAACCGAGTAATCTTTTCAAAACAGTGCAAGTGAGAGTAACAGGGGGGGGGGGGGGGGGCACATACTCCTAATATTTAAAATTTTTGTGACTGACCGAAATAAAGTTCAAGTTTACTTTAAAGTTCAGATTTGTTAATTTATACCCTAAACTTAACTGAACAATACCGCAAAAAAGTAACATCAATGAAAATAGAGAGGTGAAATATATTTAGAGTAGAAACCCCATAATTCAGGGGCTAACAAGGCAAGTGAGAAATTTAGTTTTCAGCAACAAGGCTTTTAAATTTACTTTCAACATTTTAATTAAGAATATAACTTCTTTGCATATATTCCTATTAAGAAGCATTTTCAAGCATCTTTTCTTTGCTTATGATCATAAAATTTATATTTCTTTATATGCTGAATAATACATTATATAAATCTGAAAATTGAACACTTACCTTATTATTGCAAATCCTATGAATTTGGGTGAAAAAAAAGTACATTTGGAAGACATAATGACATTTTTTTTACAACTGCTATTTAGTGAATACAAAAGTTTACAAAATATGAAATCATGTTAGCGTTTTTGTTTGAAAAAAGTCCTAATACTGCCCTCAGTTCTGATACCAGAATTAGTGAACCGAGACACGTGAGAGTTGAAAAAGCTTTTACAAACCATGACGAACGGTTCGAATACGAAATAGCGCCTAAGGAATAGCAAGGTAGGTCAACAAGCCTTTTTGGATGGTTTTTCAGGAATTAACCCCTTAAGTGTTGGTTTTTTTCGACACCGTAAACTAAGAAGAACGAAACACCACCTTTTTCGTACTGAAATATTTGTTTTATATAATCGAAAAATGTCTGCCAAATAATAAAGCAAAGATTGGAATTAAAAATGAGTGGTGCACAAAAGCTTTTAGTAACGAAACATGCAAACTCGTCTTGCCCGATTTTTTCTATTTGGCAGACATTTTTCGATTATATAAAACAAATATTTCAGTACGAAAAAAGTGGTGTATCGTTCCTATTTTTAGTTTATGGTGTGGAAAAATACCAGCAATTAAGGGGTTAAGGTAACCCCACCTGCCTTATTCTTGCAGAAGGCCCCTCAATTGTCATGAGTACAAACATTTTTTTTCATCTCTACTCCTGCACCTTAATGAATAAATGACTTTACCAAGTTATGTAGATAGCCGTTTTTCACATTGTGAAATTGTTCCGTAAAACAATATGTATGTTTAACTTGGTTAGACGGTTTCCTTAAATATCTCATTATGGGGTTTCTGAAATAAACGATTCAGTTTGAATATTTACCATTGAAACCATCAATGACGTAGAGGCAATCGAACATCACCGCCACTGCGAAATTACTTCTTGGTGAATTCATATCAGGAACATGTGTCCATATCCTTTTTCTGGGATCGTACTTTTCCGCTACAAATATATATAAAAAAATGTGATAGGATTTATTGTTTCCAAAGCGTACAATTATTTTCAGAATATCACTTCTTCCCGACAACTGCAAAAAAATTAATCAATATTATCTCTCTGCTTTTGACATGTGGTAGTTTGCCAGTTGTTCTTCACACATTGATATGAATTTATATTATGTACGTTTGTCAAATGGAGTTGACATAACATCTACAAACTTTGACCACATTTAAATCCATGAAGATTAAAAAAACAGAAATATACAGACTACGCATTTTTCCAGACTGATCCGAGGAACTCAAATGAAAGTGTCAAAAGTGGATGTTACCTTATGAAAATTCAAAGTTAGTACATTTTTAATATGTATATCAACCGTATTTGAAAAGTTATATTCATATTAGAAAATACTTCTTGCATCTCTCTGCGGCAATTTGGTGATAAAGTAGATGGAGTGGTGCGTTTTTCTCCTAGAACTGTACCATGTGAAAGGCAATTTTGATTACAAAGCTGGACTCTTATTGTTCTTAGAAACAACCAGGCGGCCAAACCGACCTGGAGTTGTGAATTTAAGATGTCCTTGAATATCATCTAAATGCTTGCATCATTTGGAAGATAATAATGAGGGAAATTATAAATAGTCCTCCTGCTGAAAATAATAATACCTGCTAATGTTGAATGAATTATTAAAATGAAAATATTAGTCACAAATTGCCTAAAATAGAAAAAAAATGAAAATGAAGATATATAAGGATATTAAAATTTTTAGAAAAACTTTCTTTCAATTATGGGGGAGCATTAAAATCATCACTAGAATAAAAAAGAAAAAAAAAACCCGGACATTTTGATGCAAAAGAAAGAAATTTGTGAATTTTTAAGAAAATACCTTACACTTTGAGAACATTTGAAATTTAATTTTGTATAGTAACCTCTAAATTCCACTAAACATTCTGCAAGATTTTTTTTCAACAAAATTTAAATAAGAAATTAAACTTGGTTTAGATCTCAAAGTATAAAAATTATTATAATTTCTTAAAAATTTAAATATAAAATGAATTTTAATTGGCTAACATAAAATGGAAATCTGTCTTCCCATTGACAGATTTCAGTTTAGCACCAAAGTGTGGTATCTTATGTTTAATCTGATCTCATGGTTGTTCTTCCGTTATCAGCTCATTATCCAAATGGAATATTTCTGTAAATGTGACTTGGGGCAAGGTTGTTGTTTATTTAAAACCTTTAATAGCATTCACATTCATTTTAAAGGACATTGTAACCAGAAGAAGGGAATGTATATAATATAGAAGTGACGGTATGAGCGATAAATATGAAAGCCTTCATAATATTTCAAATTTTAATTGCTTAAAATGCGTATAGCCAACAGAGTGAAAAAGTATCCAAGCCGGGACTCGAACCCGTGTCATCAGTATAACGCACTGACGTTCTACCAATTGAACCACTTGAAACAATACCAGGTCTGACACTTCTCACAATCACATGTTAGCAAGACTACAATCGCAGCACAAGATGGAATATTTTTCCGTGAGCCACCAACTCTGAGGCAAACAGGAAACTAAAGAGAATCCAGTAACGATGATTGAATAAATCTATTTAATACTTGGAAATTTTTCCATCCAGCACTGATGATTGAATAAATCTATTTAATACTTGGAAATTTTCCCATTTTGCTGGATTCTCTTTACTTTAGTTTCTTGTTTGCCCCAGAGTTGGTGGCTCGCAGAAAAATATTCCATCTTGTGCTAGCCTTGCCGACAAGTGATAGTGATAAGTGCCAGACCTGGTATCGTTCCAAGTGGTTCAATTGGTAGAACGTCAATGCGCTATGCTGATGACCCGGGTTCGAGTTCTGGCTTGGATACTTTTTCACTCTGTTGGCTATACGCCCTTTAAGCAATTAAAATTTGAAAATAACATTGACGCAGAACACTACTTTTTAGGACATGCAATGTTAAGTGGCTAACATATTTCTGACGACCTCGGAAAAGGTCGTAATGACAGGAGTTATCGCCAATAATTCAAGAAATAATTTATTTCAATAATTACATAATTTCTGGATGAAGCAAATGTATCTTGCTTCATATAGCACTTTCAATATTTATTATTTTTTAAAACTAATTAATTAAAAAAAAAGGAAAAAGGAAAGAATGACATTTCTTTTTACACTCAATTTGATTTTTTTTACGTAAAGGTGGAATTGTCTAATCGATTTATCACTCATTTCTTGATACACTTGAATTATAAAAATTATGTTCATACCAATGTACCCGTGCGAGGATTTCGTACTGCAATCTAACATTTTTTTTTTAAGCAATACCTAATATTTTTTAGATTCAGGTTTAAACTTCTAAAGAAAAAGTAAGGATAAAAATATCTGCAAACAACATTTAGTTTTTTGTCAAACCAGAATATCATCTCATTTATTCTATTAAAGTTACAGTAAAAACTGATCCAAGGTAGCGAAAGGCACGTGCCAGAAAAAAAATAACAATCGTTTAATCGTAACAATCATTAATTTTAACTGCATTAGAAGGTGACGTCATAGACTACGGGGCACATGGGACAAAGAAATATAAATCTAAATATTTCAATTTCAATTTTGCTCTTTAAACATAAATATAAAATAAACTCGAGCGGAGGTTTTCATCATCATTGCTAAGCATCATACACTGCACAAAACAATTAAAGGATATTGCAGTTTTAGGTGGATTTTGTATCTGGGAAACTTTTTAGCTGATTGATACATGGTCGACAGACATAGTAGGTTATATGAGAATAAATTACACATGTTTGGCAGAAAAAAATGCATTTTATTGCGCATTTGTGTACAAAAGGAAAAAAACACAATTTGTGCATATGAGAAAAAAATAATAAGAAAAGGTGTTTTCTTCAAAGAAAATCATTTTCAGTAGGGGGTATATTTTCCACGGGCGGCCAGCAACGTTGAACACCTTTGAGGCATGGACTCAATGAGGCTATTAATGACGAGTTGGGGTATTCTGCCCCACTCTTCCAGAAGAGCTCTTTCCAGTTCTTGGAGAGGTTGTGGGGGTTGTTGGCGGCCAGAAACTCGTCTTCCTAGAGCCTCCCAAACGTGCTCGATTGGATTCATGTCTGGAGAACACGCTGGCCATTCCATTCGAACGATTCCTTCCTCGAAAAGGAAATCCTCCACCAGGTTTGCACGATGTGGCCTGCAGTTATCGTCCATTAAAATGAAGTTATCTCCGATTGCTGCAGCGTAAGGGACTACAATAGGTCTGAGGATCTCATCCCTATATCGGCGACCAGTCAGAGCTCCATCTCGAATGATGTAGAGGTTAGTGCGCCCGTCAATGGAGATGCCACCATACACCAACACTCCTCCACCGCCAAATCTGACACTTTCGTGCACGAACGCAGGATTATTCCTACTGCCACGGTCCCTCCAGATGAAAATACGCCTATTATCCGGATGCACAGAAAAACGGGACTCGTCAGAAAACAGAATATTGCTCCATTCATTTCTCCTCCAGTTGACATGCTCGGTTGCCCACTCCCTGCGGTCGCGACGATGCCTTGATGTTAATCTAACACATACCATCGGTCGGCGAGCATACAGGCCTACAGCATGGAGCCGGTTTCGGACAGTCTGAGTTGAAATCGTGGTGCCTGTAGCCGAGCGAAGGTGTTGTTGGAGAAGAGTAGCGTTCATGTTTCGGTGTCTCCGAGCTGTTAACGCTAAATACCGATCTTCATTTGGCGTTGTTGCCCGTCTACGACCTTGCCCTGGTCTTCGGCCTGCACATCCACTCTCCAAAAAACGGTTCCAGATCCTGGAAATGACACTTTGTGACACTCCAATGGCTTGCGCTACTTCGGCTTGAGTTTGGCCCCCTTCTAACCTACCAACAATTCTCCAAGCTTCTGAATCTGTCAAATGACTTCGCTGAGACATCATACTCATCGAAACAAAGCAATCACTGAATGCCGATCATCCTTGTCTTCATTCTCTTTTATCCAGTTGAAAGTCAAATTTCATTCGCTGCCGCTGAAGCGACGTTTTTACGTCGAACTCAAAATTTGCATACTCCACAGTTTGCAAACCAGAAAAATTTGCATTTGTGATTCTCTTCTTCTATTTTCGGCAAAAAAAATTTCGTTTATATCTTTATTTTATATAAAACTTGAAATATCCTTTAATTGTTTTGAGCAGTGTATAATGTGGTATTTCATTTTTGTGGCAACAATATTTTAAGAAAAATCTTTCATTTCATTTATGAAAAGTATGCCGATTTAATTTTTAATTATCAGCAATTTTTAATCAAAAAACATGTTTTAACAAAAAAATGTAAGTGTACTATGTCAGGAGCCTTTTCAAAATCCTTTCATATGGTATTTCATTTATGGTTCTGAGTTTTGTGTTTACTTAGAAAAAGGGATGTTGACAACAGAAATAATATTTATTTACCAGTGGGCCCGTGCGAGGATTTCGCACTGCAATCTAATATTTTTTATCAATATGTAATATTTATTAGATGCAGGTTTAAACTTCTAAAGAAAAAGTAAGGATAAAAAATATCTGCAAACAACATTTAGTTTTTAGTCAAGCCAGAATATCATCTAATTTATTCCATCAAAGTCAGAGTAAAAACTGATCCAAGATTGCAAAAGGCACGCGCGAGAACAGAAATTAACAATCGTATTTTAACTTCATTAGAGGATGACGTCATCCACTTCGGGAAAAACATGGGACATAGAAATATAAATCTAAACATATGAATTTGAATTTTGCTTTTTAATCATAAATATAAAATAACCCATGCGGTGTTTTTTTATAATCATTGCTGAGCATCATACCATGTGGTATTTTATTTTTGTGGCAACAGTAATTTGAGGAAAACCTTTCATTTCTTTTATGAAAATAGTGCCGATTTAATTTTTAATTATCAGCAAATTTTAATCAAAAAACATGTTTTATGAAAATCCTTTCATATGGTATCTCATTCGTCGTTCTGCGTTTTGTATTTTCTTAGAAAAAGGGATGCTGACAGGAGAAATAATATATACGATAATGTGTACCCGATGGCAATACAACATTTTAATATTTTTAGAACTTAACTGTAATAAAATTAATAATTAATTTTAAGCAATTTTTTCCGTTAGCCGTCAGGTTATAAATCGCCATGTATTCTTTGTGGTTATATTTATATACGAGTTACGACAACAATGGATTTAATTATGCGACAAGCCACAATAGCTAAAATAGGCCAACTGGCTGTAAAACTGCAATAACGAAATATTTTAAACACTAAAAGTAGAAAATATGAATAAAAAAAATAAAGAGAACATCTTTAAACATCTTTAAAAAATATGCTTTAATCACTTGTAGTTTCAAATTAATTAAATTAAGATTATAAGTTGAGAAATCAATTTAGAAATCGTAAAAAGTTAGTTTAAATTATGTTTCATTTTTCTTTACTGCTGCTAAACCTTAAAACAAAATCAGAGCAAGTGTTCGATAATCGAGTTCCAAGTTAATGTATTGCAATGGAAACTTTTGGGAAAAACATGAATTGTAGTTATGAAATTAGGCGTGATTTTCAAGAAAAACATTAAATGCTTATACAGGAGTGTTATTTTTAAAACTATTTTTACTTTTAATTTTATAAGACTGTTTTATTTAACTTAACTTGGTTTATGTATATAAAGATGGAATTTTGTAATCAGTTTTTCACTCATTTTCTTATAAGCAAGAATCATTAAAATTATATACACAGATGTGTTTCCGCTGATAATAGAAGATTTTTAATATTTTTAGAACTAAATAACTTAAGTGTAAGGATTTTTTCCATTAGCTAATCGCAGGTGATAAATCGCCAAATGTTCTTTAGGGTTACAACAGTTTACGAGTTCCAAAAACAATGAAGTTAATTATGCGACAAACGACTCTCGCCAAAATATGCCAAAGGGCTATGAACTTGTATTATTAACACAAAAAAGTAGAAAATATGAATAAAAAATAAAGAGTGTAAAAATTTAAACAAGTGGGTAAGTGTGATCGAAGATCACACAAAGGGTTTCGCTTAATATTCCTTTCAAAACACCTTATCATTTCTTTAATAAATCCAAATAAATTTCACTTCGCACAAAAAAAAAAAAAAAAAAAAAAAAAAAAAAAAAAATTAAATTTATTCATTCAGCAGCAACAAAAAAAAAAGGCCATGTTTTTTATAAAGTAAAAATTTACCGGTCTATATTTTCGTTTTTTCGAATATCTAAACAAGCCCGATGGCGCCCGATGGCGCCCGAAGCCCGCTATTATACTCTGCCATAATTATATCTGTCATGTGGACTAAATGCGATATTTAAAAAAAAATAATTTCAAAATTAAACATGTTGTACACCTTCAAAATGTTAAAATATGCGAATATTTCCATAATCGGGTTTTTATCACGATTCAATACGTTCCTCAAACTCATATATTTACTATTCTCTATTACTCATATTTATACTCGCTTTGTATTATTCTCAAACATTTGAGAAATTCGTTAAACTTCCGATATGACGTCAGATTAATTTTCTTTTTAATTCTCTAATGACGTGATATTAATCTGCTTTCTGTATATACGCATACTCATACTCCTTGTGTTATTGAGAAATCTTTGAAAATTTCCGTTTTATTACCAATACTCGTCAATCATTTTTATTTCATATTAATCTTATTTTCAATTGGTGAAACTTGTTATTTCATTTTCATTTTTCACGTGGATGTCTTTCAATAGAAAATTAATTATTGTAGAAAGAATTTTATTGTGGATTTTTATTTGTTGGCAACTGCTATAACGAAAAATTTTTAAATTTAATAGGAAAAGGCTGTTAGAATTTTGGTTTTTTATCTCTATTTATTAAAATAATACTATTTGCAAATTTTAATATTTTGAGCTTCATAGCTGGTATTCAGTTATATATACACCAAGTTTCAACGCTGTAAGTTATATAGATTCTGAGAACGGCTCTGTGACGGACAGACAACGGAGCGGGAGTAATAAGGTTTCGTGAGATGAACGAAACCCTAAAAAGAAAATAGCCGCGGGTATCATTTAATATTGCTTAAATTCTTATAATAAGTTGAGAAAAAAATTTATAATTCCTAAATAGATAGTTTAAAAGATGCCTTTTTTTTTCTTTCCTGTTGCCATATCTTAAAAAAAGAAACAGAGCTAATTACACCTTTTTTTGTTATTTTAATGATTTCACTAATTTTCGCTTTTTATCAAGCGTCGGGAAATTAACCTATGCTGGGAAATTGTTATCCCAAAAAACTATAAAGAGTTAAAATTTCCATCCCCATAAAACTGGGTCTTTATGTAATTCTAATTACTACAAGGCAATGCCACAAGTGCCATTGGTGCTAAGAGAAGGAGACACCCCTCGTCCACACAACTCACCTGTATTAAGTCTTGACTGGCCATTGAAGCCTCCTAAGACGTAGAGATAACCATTATATGCGGCCACTTTCACACCACTTCTCGGCGAAGACATAACGGTGATGCCAGTCCATGTATCTGTTTGTGGGTCGTAACATTCTGCCGTGTTGAGTACTGTAGCACCGTTAAATCCACCAGCAATGTAGATCAGATCTTTGAATAGGAAAAAGAGACAAAATAAATGATCTACACAGTCAAGTATTAAGATGACAGGGTGATCACAAATGAGCCATGTTGACGGAGCCTCAGAGCAGCAAACGACAATTTGAAAGATTTGTTTTTAGTTTTTAAAATGTAGCAATTTTTCAAGTGCATAATTGATAACTATTTACTATCACAACATGTGTACATGTATACATGTATACATGTATATGTTTGCAGAATGTCCCTTCTTATCGTTGAACAATAGTTAATTTCTATATCATTAGTTTTAGAGGTATAGTTTCAATTGCAAAAATGTTTCAAATGTTGTTCTTCATCATTTGAAAATCTATTTATGTCAATATATATATTTAAAGTTACAGAATCTATACGTTTTATAAGTTATATTTAGGAAAAATTTTCTCCGTTCTCTAACAAACAAAGCACTAAAAATTCCGTTTTTCTGCGACTAAAACTTATCCAGTCGCAATACTTTGAACTGTATAAATTTTCAGCGTTTTCTGGCATAAAATATTAAAGTTAGAATACCTATGAATTATATTACTTGCAGTTGGAACCATACCTTTAAAATGTATGGTATATGAATTAGTATTGGCCAACGATAAGAAGAGGACACCCTGTATTATATGCATATATATATATATATATATATATATATATATATATATATTACACAACTAAGATAACCACTGACCGAGAAAGGATTGTGGATTATACGGTAAATGCTGATATAAATTTTGCATTCTTACTGTTCAGTGTTTCGGCGCTGGCATCACTTCTCACTTGATTCATGTTAGCCATTATTTTCCACTCATTACCTTCTGGGTTATACCGCTCACACGTCTTATTTCGCCTATTTCCGTCGTAACCACCCATGGCGTAAATGTAATTGTCCAACGCAGCGACGCTCACGTAGCACCTCTGTTGATACATGCATGCCTTTTCTTCCCATGTATGGGACACTGGGTCATAACGCCTCATGTCGTTGAAACAATGGTTTCCATAAAATCCTCCAATGATGTAAATGTATCCCTTGTGCCACAACATTCCATGATAGACTCTGAAAAATGTACGCGTTTAGGTTAGATAGGCAACCGTTTACTACAAAAGTTCATATACATGAAGTTTATAAAGAACTATCTAACTTTAAAATTCCATAAAGCTTAATAAACTATAAAAATCCTATAATAAACAGGACAATGACATAAATGGACATGATTATCTCATGACTTTTATACTCTAATTTTAAAAATACTTTAAAATTTCGACCATTGATGTGGCAGCATTCTACCAAAACTGCCCATATTAATGTGAAAAACCATATCAAGGATCCCTCAGTTTTAATTTTTACTCTGGTTAGATATTGAAAAACAAAAAACTATCTGTTTTGGAATTAATTTAAGTACTCTTTACAGTTTGATATGTGCAATATCATGTGTGGCTACTCATTAATTAGAATGTAAAAGCACCATTTCTGTGGTTTCTATTGTATTGTTTTGGAGTCTCTTTGATTAGAGTGTTTCTATATCAGAGTGATATTGTAAGAATTGAATCAGACATGGTTAAAATTAATAGATATTGAATCGAACATGGAGAAGCAACATTTGTTTAAGAAATGCTCACCTTTCGCATGAGAGATACAAATCAAGTTAGTGTATGCAATATAACATACAGGGTGTTTCTAAATGAATATCGGGGTTTTAACGCTTGGTAGTATTTAAACTACCTATTAACTGACTATTAAAATTAAATGTAGCATATTAATAAATTCATATACAGAGCTATGCAAAAAACTGGATATATTGCCGACTATGGATGGTAATTGCTGGAAGTACTATTTTAGTCGTGCAAATGCGGAACATAAATTTTCAAATGTGTCATTCTTAAATATATAACAAATTATAACACCCTGTAATAAAATACTACTTTTAATTTTTAAAAGGTGTAAAATGAAAACATAAAAAACAATAAAAAAATGGTTTTAATAGACTGTTTACGTAGTTTTGGCTCTTTGATAATGGCTTCGATGAAGCCGAAATATGTAAACTGTTTATTAAAAATTTTTAATGTTTTTAAAGTTTTTATTAGCTCACAGGCTATCAAAGCCTGAGAGCTAATGTGCCCGGCCGTTCTGTATGTATGTATGTATGTACGTAACGCGATAACTCGTGATAGAAATATCCATTTTGCTTGAAATTTTGTTTACAGGTTCATTCTAATAAGACGCTTCCCTGATTAGTTTTGGAAGTTCATTGGTTAAGTGTAAAGGGGGAAAGGGGGGCTAACTCCCCCCTTAATTTAGATAAATGGGTTTTTCATGCAGAAGTATCCGTTTTTTTTCAAATTTCGTATATAGGTTCATTGTGATAAGGTGCTTCCCTGATTATTTCTGGGAGTTCATTATTTAAGTATAAAGGGGGGAAACAGGGGGCTAACCCCCTTAATTTAGATAAATGGGTTTTTCATGCAGAATTATCCGATTTTCTTCAAATTTTGTATATAGGTTCATTGTGATAAGGCACTTCCCTGATTAGTTTTGGGGGTTCATTGGATAAGTATAAAGGGGGGAAACGGGGGGCTACCCCCCTTAATTTAGATAAATAAGTTTTTCATGCAGAATTATCCGATTTTCTTTAAACTTTGTATATAGGCTTATTGGGATAAGGCACTTCCTTAATTAGTTTTGGGTGTTCATTGGGTAAGTATAAAGGGGGGTAAACGGGGCGCTAATCCCCCTTAATTTAGATAAATGGGTTTTTCATTCAGAATTATCCGATTTTCTTCAAATTTTGTATAAAGATTCATTGTGGCATGGCGTTTGCCTGATTAGTTTTGGGTTTTCATTTGTTAAGTATAAAGGGGGAAACGGGGGGGGGACTTACCTCCCTTAATTTAGATAAATGGGTTTTTTCAGCAAAATTATCCGATATTTTCAAATTTTGTGTATAAATTCATTATGGTAAGGCGCTTGCCTGATTAGATTTTGGGGGTTTATTGGTTAAGTATAAAGGGTGGGAACGGGTGCTTATACCCCCCCCCCTTAATATATTGTGGATTTCTTTATTTTTCGAGTGGCGTTATTCTTTGAAAAAATAGCATAATATACAATTAGTGTGAATAGCCTGTGGTCTCAATGCCCTCAGTTTAACTGGGCAGTTTTCTTTATTTTACATCTTTTAGTAATTAAAAGTAGCACATCATTTGTTTTATAGCTGAATTAAATTTTAGCAAACCATGTGCTGTGTATGCAAATTTATAGATCATATACAAGACTTCTCAAAAGAATTCGAATATCTGATCGACTTCGGGTGTTGATTGCCGAAATTGGGTGTTCAACTGTGCCATGTGTATTGTAAATTGATTATTTAGATATCTTCTTTTACCTTATAAAACGATGGATTCGGGTGTAAAACAGGGTAATTAACAAAATGCAAGTTTTGAGCTATTTTGAATTACAATTTTCTAAAAAAATACGAACAAAACTATTGTGATTGCTTCCTCTAAAACAGCTATTTAAAAAAAAAAAAAAAAAAAAAAAAAAAAAAAAAAAAAAAAAAAAAACAGGATCTTCAGTTAATTTATTTGCAACCCTTTTTGTCTGATGGATTTTATTTTATTGAACTTATGTGCAAACAATTTTCATTATTAGAATTCATATCTAAAATTCATCTTTGTTTATTGTCCCATATATTGAGTAGAAAACAAACCTTGTACTTTTAGAAGGTTTTCAGGATACAGTTAAACACTTTTACATGAAAATAAAAAAAATGGCAGTTATCACATATTTTACACCATGAGACTTTCAAACAGTGAAGTTTCGTTGCAATATTCTGGAAGTCATAGAAATTGTTTCACAATCTATGCATGACGCAGATTTTTCTTTCTTGTTTCAATTGTTTTCAGGTTTTAGCCTCTAAATATGACAAATAAGTGCAATTTTTAAGTTTAATGTTTGTATATTTTTGTTATAGTACCGAAAATCGCAGTGTAAAATTGCCGAAAATTGCAGTGCAGCAAGGAATTATTGAATTAGTTAAGTACTGGTACAATAATTATTTGGAAATTGTTTTTGGCTTTATATTACTGATAGATAGATATAATAACTATATATTCATACCTCGGTTGGTTATCGGATGTGAATGATAAGAACCATCGTCTGCTTCTTTACATCAAAGGTCTCGATAACATTCGTTGCAAATCCAGAACTCCATCCACCCATTACGAATATAACCTCAGCTGGCGTTCTGGGCCTCAAAAAAGGGTGTCTTAAATCCAAGGTGAAATATGCATGTTCATCACCATGATTTGGAGGCATGTGTAAAGCTTGCACTGAGACATCTTCGCATTCCTCATTGTTTCTAATGTATGGGTGATTCTGGATAGTATTTTCAAAAAACCTGTAAAAAAAAAAAAAAAAAAAAAAAAAAAAAAAGGAACGAAAATTATTCAGAAGTTGCACTTTTAGGTAGCTTTCAATACAAAAAAGTCCTTCCGGCCTGTACCGGGAGGAAAAGGTAGCTTTCCTATATCTTCGTTTTAAAATTTTAGCTAATGTTACACGAAAACAGAAAGTTAAAATGCAAAGAAACGTTTACAAAAGATTCGTTAACACTGAATTTAAATAAGAAATTCGCCAAATTATTGACCAATAGCCAAATTGGCTTCATTTATGAAGACATATATTGGTCGCCAAATTTGGCGATATTTCGCCAAATATCGCCAATTTTGTCGCCAATGTCGCCAATTTTGGCACTAACGGATATGAATATATAGTTTTATGCGTATGATTGGGAAAATTATTACAACAATGAAAGAAAATAATTTGCGAGTAATCGCGTTAATGTGCTGTTTTGTTTCAAAATGTCAGCCACCCTAGAATTTCAAACTGTTCTATCTCAGCCATTTTTTAAGATAGAGGTAAACCAAAAAATGCTCTGGAATCCTTGTATCAAGGCCTAACACGTAATTAAAAAATAAATTTGAATTTTTAACTTTTCTGTATATTTATTTTAGTTTTAAATTTTTAAATGACCGCCATCTTGAAACAAAATGGCGGACCAAGCTGGCCAACGAACTCGGTCGAGACATTGGTTAGCTTAATACACACAATTAGTTTCATCAAAATTGATTTATAAATACGAGCGTTATCGTATGACATAGGTCAGATATATATATATATACTAGCTGTTACCCGTGACTTCGTTCACGCAACAGTGAAAGAAGAATAAATACATTAATTAAGAAAATATTTCACTCCCGATAATTAAAAACGTTAAAATTAATTAACTATTTATCACATTTCATAGGCGACAATACGGTATTTTTTTGTTAGAGGGACCTTGACATAACTCAGTCTTTAAAAAGTGAAATTTTGTGCCAAATAATCGCGAAAATGAAATTGCAACCAATGCAAAAAGGAGGGCCAAATAAAATGATGGAAATAGACGAATCGGGTAAAAACAAATGTCAATTTTACCTGATAAACAATTTTACTTTTAACGCCTCTGTGAAACGTTTTAACAGCCATCCTTTAAAAAAACATTAATTGGAAATAGTACATGCTTTTTCTTTAAATTCAGTTCTGCCTCCTTGGTTTAATGTATAGCTGAAACAAATCTTATTTTCTAAATGACAGTATGTTGACAGGTAATTTTTGTTCTCCAGAATAAATTGATTCATGAAGTTTGAATATGTGAAAATATGTTTTTATTTTTCGGATAATTTACTGAAATCAAGATTTTGTTTTCACCATCTATTCAAAGTGAAAATCAATTCTGTTTTTCAGTTTTAATGAGAAAATGGTGTAAAAAATATACAGATCTATTTTATTTCTCCTTTTTTTATACACAAATATGGAGTAATTTACTTTCCGTTTTTAGAGAAACTTCGTTAAAATTAACAAAAAAGAAAAAAAATCTTGGCATCTAATTTAATTTTTTTAATTCTGACAGTTTGTGTAACATCCTCGGATCAATGATAACCGGTATAAAGTAAATCACGTTGCGTTCGATATTCTGGCACTGTAAATGAAAATTGTAAATTCACGGGCATTCTCCGTGAATTGCTGCCGTAATTTTACGGGAACTGCCCCCTTTTCAAGGTAAACGGTCCATTTCAGTAAATTTCATGTTTTTACGGGCAAAAACCGTTTATCTAATAACAAAGCTCGTTTATCTAGTCACAAAACCGGTTTTCTTATGGACATTGCCTGGAATCTCTGCTGCAGTAATTTTACTGCAGCAATTTTTTACAGTGAGGAGTAGTTGCGAAATACAAACATAGATTCGTGTTCATTTTCCTTTTCTTAAAATTATGATGCGATTTTTAGCAGAAATTTCTCATCTGTATATAACGGATATTCATGCTTAATAATCAGTATAGATAAAAAACATTTAAATTTTTCGTTATAAATATGGTGTGAAACTTATCTACTTTCTATACTTACTGATCCTTGTATTATTAATGTAAGGAATTGATTCACACTCATTTTAAAACACATTGGAAAATTCCCGTTTTATTTCAAATATGACGCCTCTTTTTCCCGCAGAGAAATCCCTTTTTAATGACATAATTCTTGTTAATTTTCTTTTCCAGGCAATTAATTTCAGTACTGGCATAGGGAAATTATGTTGCTTTATCGAAATAATATTAAATCTTTAGTTTTTATCAACAAAAATGGAACTATTAACATTCATCATTTTTTTTTAGGTAATCGAGTTATTTCTTTTAGTTTTAAGAATGAAAATAAATATTTCTCGCTATCCATGACATCATTTTCGATATGGATAATTTTGCGGAGCATATTATTGACATTTGCTGACCGTTTTCTTTTGAAACTTCTTTTTACTTTTTTAAAATTTAAATAAAAAATACGGTATAGTTTAGCCCTGCGCAGACGGTAAAACGCCAAGAATTATTACCATACAAAAGAAAAAAGCGAAGAAAAAAAACCCAAGATGATTTTATTTCACGTATCAAAGATATCCGCTTTATTTTTGATGTATGGCGTCATATTCGCCTGTTTCCTATGGTTACTCATATTGAAACCTTGTATTATTATCAAAAACTAAAAAAAAGTACGTTTTATTTCTAATAATATTATTTAATCTTCTTTTTAATTCTTTAATTTTTTTATTTCATTTTTATTTTTCACGTGAACATTTTTCAATTGAAACTAAATTGTTGACTAAAAATTATTATTCCGGAATTTGAATTAGTTTTGGCAACGATAAAGTATTAGCAACGGTAAAGTAAATTTAACCATGTTAAAATATTATACGAAAAAAATGTCCATTTACTCTCTATGAAAATAACGAAATTTTGAATTATTAAGAAAAAATATTTGAACAAAATAAACAAAAGCCAGCCTATGTTCAAATGAGGGTTATAATCAATCTCTATGCAAAAATACAGGATCATTAAAGGCTCCATTTTGACGCTGGCTTCAGCCTAACATTTGCGCACAATCAGATTTATAATATTATTAGGATATATATATATATATATATATATATATATATGGATATATCTATATATATAAATCAACATTTGAACGGAGGGTGGTTTTGGGGTCTGGGGGTCATGATCGGTGAAAATATATCGAAATTTTCCGGAACTGCTTTCCTCCGAACGGCTGCAATAGGTAGCTTTATACTTTTTTGTATTGAAAGCTACCTAAAAGTATATTAGGTAGCTTTCAATACAAAAAAGTATAAAACTACCTATTGCAGCCGTTCGGAGGAAAGCAGTTCCGGAAAATTTCGATATATTTTCACCGATCATGACCCCCAGACCCCAAACCCACCCTCCGTTCAAATGTTGATTTATATATATAGATATATCCATATATATATATATATATATCTGACCTATGTCATACGATAACGCCCGTATTTATGAATCGATTTTGATGAAACTAATTGTGTGTATTAAGGTCACTAATGTCTCGACCGAGTTCGTTGGCCAGCTTGGTCCGCCATCTTGTTTCAAGATGGCGGCCATTTAAAGATTTAAATTAACTTATAATCTAAAATAAATATACAAAAAATTTAAAAATTCAAATTTATTTTTTAATTACGTGTTAGGCCTTGGTGCAAGGATTCCAGAGCATTTTTTGGTTTACCTCTATCTTAAAAAATGGCTGAGATAGAGCAGTTTGAAATTCTAGTGTGGCTGACATTTTGAAACAAAACAGCACATTAACGTGATTACTTGCAAATTACTTTCTTTCATTGTTGTAATAATTTTCCCAATCATACGCATAAAACTATATATTCATATCCGTTAGCGCCAAAATTGGCGACATTGGAGACAAAATTGGCGACAAAACTGACAAAGTTTGTGACATTTGGCGAAACATCGCCAAATTTGGCGACCAAAATAAGTCTTTATAAATGAAGCCAATTTGGCTATTGCTCAATAATTTGGCGAAATTCTTATTCAAATTCAGTATTAACGTATCTTTTGTAAACGTTTCTTTGCATTTTAACTTGCTGTTTTCGTGTAACATTAGCTAAAATTTTAAAACGAAGATATAGGAAAGCTACCTTTTCCTCCCGGTACAGGCCGGAAGGACTTTTTAAAGTTAAATTACCTTTATATTTCCAAAAATAATTATGTTATCATACTAATATTTTTTGTGCTCTTAGTCGTCATATGATAATTTAGACATTGATTGTAATGATTTCGCTATGCTCTAATGACATTATTTTGCTTAGAGACACAAATGTTACTGGAATTGCATTATTTAATTAGAAGCTAGTTTCAGTCGTAGTAATTCTTGTCTCAATTCACAAATAAATTCACTTAAATTTGCGTTTCCCATTAGTCAAATTTTCGTGACTCTACTTAAAAACCCAGAGAGATATAACTTAGTTTTGTTGTTTCTATAATTTTATTACTATATAAAACATGAAATATAAGATTAACCCTTTGATTACGAGTTTGGGCTGGCGACAGAGAAATATCTTAGTTTTGTAGTTTCTATAATTTTAGGATATAAAACATGAAATATAAGATTAACACTTTGATTACGGGTTTGGACTGGCGACAATTTTTATATTCAATCGTACCATAATTTGCAAAAAAAATTCTTTATGATAAATTTATCTTTAAATTATACTATTATTAGAGAGATTTTTTAGAGATTATTTATCAAAAAGTGGTACAAAAAGACTAACAAAATAGTCCACTGGGACGTATATGTCCCAAGCCGTAATCAAAGGGTTAATTTTTAGAAGAATCGGGAATTATAACTATAAAAAAATAATGCAATCATATATTTTTCCTATATGCGAATTCAAAATACTTTTCCATCGAGTAATATTTTTATTATCTTTTAAAAACAATCATTTTGTCCGATTAGGGGATGATGTTTGAGTTGAAAAGTGACAGATTTGATATAATTATGCTTTAAAACTTTTTCAATTTATCTAGCATGTAATAGCACTTTTACACAAGGAGTATAAGTTGCCGCTATTTTTGGATAACACACTGTTAACCTATGGCATTAAAAGAGTTGCTCGAAGAACAAGAAACTTTTTTTTGTTGGAACAGTTTTGTCCATTTTCATGGGCGATGCACTTAATTTTATTTAATTCATTATTTAGACAGGTGTCTGTGCATATTTTAGATTTCGGCACAGGCTGAAATTTGTACAAAAAATTCCCATTTTTCTCAATTAAGATTATTTAAAGGAATACTACATATATATTTATAAGAAAATTTTACAGTATATTTTAGATTACTATGTGTTCGCATGACAAAAAAATAGTTGCCAAACCTCCCTCTAATCCTCCGTATATGTAGATTAATTTGAACCAGTTAACCACTTTAAAACCAGAAAATTTATTTAATGAATTTTTGACTTATTTAATTTAAAGGTTTTAAGTCGAATTTATTCAATTGAATTTCTTAAAAGATTTTCTGGTTTGAACGTATTAAACGTGGGTCAACTAAACACACTTATAACGGAAAATTAGTGGGAGGTTGACATCTATTCAAGAAATACGCAATAGCAACGTTAATGATTACTTAAACTGTTAGACTATTACATTCGAATAAAGATTTATTGTTAAAAAACAACGTCGTTTGGAATAAATGAAAAATAGGCTTAAAAATATCATAACTTTTGAAGCTGTATAACAAAAAGTAGATTTTTGAAAATATTTCTGTGTAATTTATTAAAATATATTTCCAATGATTATGTTAACAGAAATTTCATTATCGCTATTACTATTTTTACAAAACTGATTGCCTGTCCGACACGTCCTAAGAACAATAAAGACACAGGCCAGCCGGCCCTGGCCAACGGGCAATGCCAGTTAAGAGCCTGGCGCCAAGCTCGGGCTCATGCAAGCTCGGGCATATGCTGTTATTTTATATATAAATGTTGAGGCATTGTCTTAGATAGACTTTTAATTGTGTGTAAATTTATGGTCGACCCTAACTTGCATTTCAAATGAACTGATATCGCGTCGCTCAGAGGTATGCTTAAGTGGTGTAAGTCACGAATTTTGGATTTTAATATCTCTGTGAATTTTGCAGATATCAAGATGGAATTTTTTTGTTTAATTCGGGAATGGACAAGGAAAAATTTCCTAATTGGAAATTTTATCCTAAGGGGACCGTATAAAAATTCAATTTTTGTATTTTCACAAATAGACGCCCCCCCACCCCCCCCATGAAGTTGCAACTTATCTCATCAAATTTTGCACTTTTTTTTATGAAACTTTGCAATTGGAAGTATGTGCTGAAGGGAAATATTTAAGGAGATAGCCTATTGTTTCGATATTTATGAACCACACAATTAAACGAGCAAGTAATTTTGATGATTACGGTTGATATAGAATTCGGCTGGAACGATTTTCAGGATACTTGCTTCCTATGATAAATCGAGCACTAAAAACGATATAGCTGGATCCGAATTCAAGAAAATTAGTTTTTACAGGTTAAAACAAACTCAGCGCCGAAAATGCTGCTTGGTATAAATAGAAAAATGCTCAAGCGGTTTATTTGAAATGTGTCTTCTATACTAATTAGAATACTAAAAAAAAAGATCTAGTTAGATCACGATTTTAGGAAAATTCATTTTGACAGAACTCAACACTGAAAATACTGTTATATATCGAAAACAGCTCGAACGACACAAAACTTCTCTCTTATACTAATTCGAACACGATAAAATGATTTAGCTAGGTCTCTATACAGAAAAAAATATTTTATATAGTTAAAACAAATTCAGTACTGAAATTGATGCTACAAATTGAAAATGTTTCCGACGATTTTCATTAAATAATCCTTATTCGAATACTTTAAAACAATTTAACTTGGTCTCGACTTCGGAAAAATTCGTTTTCATAGTTTTAAGCAACTTTATAAATTAATCTTCTGTAATAGGAATTCTCGTCAATACCCTTTAAGATCTTTGATCAGCAACACGATTACGGATGATATCAAAGACGTTGTAATATTTTTCAGGAAATTTTCTTTCTAGACTAAATCGATCACAAGAAAATGGTCTAGCTAGGTCTCGACTTCCGAAAAAAAGCAGTTTTCATAGGTTTAAGCAGTTTTCGAAATTAATGAAGATTAATTTCGAAATGGGAATTATGGGAGTTCTCGCCCATGCTATTGGTCATTGATCAGCAACGCAATTACGGACGATGACGAAGATGGTGTAATGATTTTCAGGAAATGTCTCTTTATAACAAATCGAGTTCAAGAAAATGGTTTAGCTAGGTCCCTAATTTGGGAAAGGTTAGACGAAACTGTAGAGCGAACTGAAAGCATTTCTACGCACAGAAAAAATCCTTGTCGCACCCATAATGTTTTATGGAAAAATGTGTTGAATATCTTGTCCATAAAAAAAAAATTCGTATTTTACAACTGTGGAAATATATAACAAAAAATCTTAACTGTTATCTCGATAACATGAAGAAATCGGATTGAGTAAATTGAGTAAGTATATAATATATATACAAAAATCGCAAAAAATGAATTGAGCTCATTTTTTATTATAACATTTTAGATACTATAAATTATATTTTCATGTAGAAATGAATGATAAAAATTAGTCTTTACTTAAATACAGTTTGAATTATGTAGAAATAAATAGTGAATTCTGTCTTTACTCAAATAGAGCATGAATGCTGAAAAAAACTGCTGAGCAAGGCTCCATCTACACTGCAAAAAAAAAAAGAAAAAAAAAATGTTGATTTTACGGCATAATACTAGCATACCAGCTGCCAGTATTATACGTAAAATTAACAGTAAGAAACAGTAAAATAAACAGTAATACGCTATCGCTCATGCGCGGCAGTGTATTACTGATTATTTTACTGTTTATTACTGTTAATGTTACGGTATAATACTAGCAGCTAGGGTGTCAGTATTATACCGTAAAATCAAAAAAAAAAATTTCAGTGTGCCAGGTGCTGAAATCTTAAGGGAGGAGGGAGGCCAGTGTAACGTTCGTTAAATAAAAATAATTTTTCATGGTTTTCAAAAAAAAAAAAAAAAAAAAAAATTAACAATTTATTTTCAAACGGAAATCAAATTACCATTAGATTGGACAAGCTAAAATATAAATTCCATAAAAATAATATTTTTCTGATCGTCAGAGAGTTCAGAAAAAGAAAATGATTTGTAACATCTCCACCGCAGTACACTTCTGACTGGTGGGCATTGTTATGTAAGGATTATTCTGAAGAAAACATACAAGGTTTTAAAACTTTTAATTGAATGTAGAAATCTGTGAAACTATTCATTTTCATACAAAAAAATCTTATTATTTTTTGTGTGTAATTAAAAAAAAGGGGGGGGGGAGGGTAAGGAGGAATAGTCTACGAAATATGGTGGAACTGTTAACAGGACACTGTAGAGACACCTTTGCATTATGAAGGTGATCAGTGATCATCTTTGTAGGGGTTGTAAGTACGAGGAAGAGACTGCTTCACATGTCCTTTGTAGCTGTGAAGCATGTGTTGCTTATCGTTTCGAGCATCTGGGTCGACATCTGATTGAGCCACGCTAAATTTAGGATATTCCTATTAAATGTATGCTGAATTTTATGTCAGCTACGGGCCTGTTTAGGGACTAAGTGGGGAAGGTCTTCCTCTTTCATTTTTGGGGGACAGCACAATAGACCCCGAGCCACAATACAGTAATACAGTAATACATCTGTCTGATTTGATAAAAGTTAAAACCCATGACAAAATAAAATAAAATAAAATAAATGAGTATTGGGCAGTGATAATGTTATTTTACTCTTTCATGTAAAACAAAAATAGCAAATTAAAGGCATTCAATTGTGTCGATATAGTAGTGAGCATAGAGTTGAAAAGAATTATTAAGAATATTATAACAAAATGAACATGTTGAAAACAAAAGCTAAAAATTTGCAAGTAAGATTATTTTTTTATACATTTATATGCTTTAATCATAAAAACCTTTAAAATATGCATTTCAATACGCAGATATGTATTTGCATATGATTATCTGTCTAATAATCACATTACACACGCAAATTTATTTAGAAGAAAATAAGAAGAAGGAAAGAGAACAACTTACTGAGGGCTGCAGAGACCAAATCGAATGCATCGCAGTAAGTTGGGCAGAAAGCGTTGTCGATTTTCTGGATCGTGCTCTACCCATTTCATCATCGCCCCGAAGACGTTGTCTTCGCTACTTACATTTAAGTTGTCGCTGCTTAGAATAGATGTCAAGTTACCAATATCCAGGTTCAGGTAGTCACTGGAAACAGGAAAAATCTGAAAAGATATATTATTAATTTTATGTTGCTTTTTATTTTCTTCTAAAGACAAAAGACAAAAGTATTGGTATCATGAAAATTACACACTTTCATTTTTTGATGGATTTATGCGTCTGTGGATGTCCTGAACACGATCTGACTATGTTTGGAAAGTGTCTGTTTCTATGTGACATAAGCTTTCTGGGCGCATCAAGAACAAATACATAGCATTTCATAAAATTTCATGTTCAGATAGACCTTGAGATAAATTAGTGCGGACTAGGTTTGGATGATGGTTAGCCCAAAAGGTAGCACAGCTATTTTCTGTTTTTCGCAATTTCTATGATAGCTGTATCTCAGCATCTGTGGGAAAGAATTTCAACAAATGTCACATTGAGTTAGACCTTGGAACGTAAAGGTGCTGATTAGGATTTGTTGTATATAGAGGGTGAATTTATCGCAATATTCCAAACGAAAGTGAATGATATAAGAGCCCATGTGGATGATAAAACACCATAGAAACCCTGTCGTATTTCTAGTTTCCGAGTTATGGTAGATAGAAGGAAATGGGATAAAAATGCGTGAAGTCTAAATAAAAACCAAAATTTGTGATGTTTCTGTAAAACCTACACGCAACATAAGGTACATATTTGGAAAGACCTGAAAAAAGCTGGATTTAATGGCGAGCTACAACTTCTTAAATATTGGCGACTTGAAAAAGCGAATTGATGGCAAAATCTGTAACTGTCGACTTTGTAAATACCCTTCTATCGACAATTGTTCAAATGTACCAAAATCTTGTACACCAGCTTCTGAGTGAGATGTGCCACAGAGAAGGCTTGTTAAACGGAACTACCATGGCAAATAATTGGAATGTATGCAAATCCATCAGTATCTGCATCTGAACCCTCTCGAATATGCAGATATCTTCCAACCTTCCAGCGCGTGCATGCCACACGTGGTACAAAAAGCGAATCAATTCAACTAGCAGCCCGTCAGCTTCTTCGACGTGTTTTGCTGTTATTGCATTACCATTTTCTGCACTTTGCTTGAGTTCGATCAATTATTTTCACGCTGCTGTCACTGCTACTTCGTTCTGTTACTACGTTCTTCGTGTGTTTTCGTACATTGCTACGAATTAACCAAGTTGGTTTTTAGTTCGTTGTAGTTTTTTATCTTTTTTATAAATTATGGTTGGAATATGAACTCTTTTGTTTATCTTTCTGAATTTTATTTTCAATTGGCATCATTATATGAATAAAGTTATCATGCCTTCCAACTTCTAAATGAGTATGTCTCGTTTTATAAACGCAGATTACGCACATAAATCTACACTTTCTTTAATAATTATAATCAATAATTATTGATAGCATTATAATCTAAATACACTGAAAAATATTATTAATTACTATATAAAACAATAAATAAAATCAAAATACTATCGTAAACAATACGTACAAACGAATGAAAATTTTTAAGTTATTATGGATCACTGTTTTGACGTCAGCAGGTTGTAACGTCACTTGTAGCAGGCCCGGTGTAGGACACATAGCGACATCTCGGAGGCCCCGGCAGAGCCCCCTAGTTAATTAAAACATTAGCTCCATTGTTATACCTTATGCAGTTTAACCTCATTGTTGTTCGCATTGTTATGACGTCAACGTTGCTGTTGCACATATTTGTGATTTAACCCTTCTTTGCATGAGTTTTAGGTAGATTTCGTAAGAAATACTACCTATTACATTCTCACCTAAGTTGGAAATTTTGAAAAATTTTTGCAGATCTACGCCGATCATGACTCCCAGAACCCAAAACCACCCCCAGTTCAAAAGTTTATCTATCTATCTATCTATCTATCTATCTATCTATGTCACTTTTTTCTGACCACGATAACTGGAAAAATTCTGCATTAATCTTTTACAAACTGATACATAAAATCAAGGGGCATAAAATCTCGGTCAAGTTCGTTAATGGGCAAAATCGAACCAAGGGGGGGAGGGTGGGGGGGCTTTTTGTGAAAACAGAAAAAACCCTATAATTTCTTAATTATGATACGTATCGAATCCGTTTGAAGTTATTATTACTTCTAGGAGAACGGTCGAAAATGTATGTATGACAGATTTTTGATATAATTAAAAATGGCCCCAAGGGGGGGAAAAAGGGGGGTTTTAAGAGAAAAAAAAATCATAGCTTCGTCAATTCACAAGATATCAAATTCGCGTAAATTTATTATTAATCCTCTTAATATTATCTAAAACTTTTATATTGACAAGTTTTTTATAGGACCAACCGTTATAGCAAAAAAAAATTAAAAACAAAAAAAATCCCTGCCGGCTCCGCCTGCAAACAAGTTATTTTTCGAAGTAGGCGGTTCCAACTCCCGCATCTTTTCGAAACTGATACATAAAATCTCGGTCAAGTTCGTTAATGGACAAAATCGAACCAGGGGGGGGGGGATGGGGGGGATGGGGGGGGGGGCTTTTTGTGAAAACAGAAAAAAAACCCATAATTTCTTACTTATGATACGTATCGAATCCGTTTGAAGTTATTATTACTTCTAGGAGAAGGGCCGAAAATTTATGTATGACAGATTTTTGATATAATTAAAAATTGTCTTAAGGGGGGGGAGGGGGGTTTAGAAGAAAAAAAATCATAACTTCGCCAATTCTCAAGATTTCAAATCCGCTTAAATTTACTATTAATCCTCTTAATATTATTTAAAACTTTTATATTTACAAGTTTTTTATAGGACCAACCGTTATAGCAAAAAAAAAATTAAAAACAAAAAAATCCCTGCCGATTCCGCCTGCAAACAAGTTAGGTTTCGAAGTAGGCGGTTCCAACTGCCGCATCATCGTAAAAAGGTCATTTCTTCCGCAATTCCCGACAAACAGGCGCCCCACGGTCTGCGTCTTCGAAATCTACCTGTGCCTGTAGGCCGAGCCGTCAGGGATTTTTTTCTTTTACAATTGTGTTTTTTTATGCATATATTAAATATTAGACACCAGAAATTTTAAGATAGATTTTTATCTTTGTTCAGCAACATAGTTCACGGGAAATTTACTGGATTAATATTTCTATATAAATATAGTGGTGGAGAAGAAGTTGATTTATTTATTAAAAGTTAAATAAAAAGTGATGGAAATTTACATCACTATGCAATTAAGGGTTATAATATAGATTGATTTTTAGAAGTTTTACTTCTTACGCAAGCAACGGCCACGTGTTTTTTTTATTTTTCTATTCGTGTTTTTAACACTTTTCAACCTATTTGAAAAGTGTCTTCGGTCTGTCTGGCCGTCTGCCGTCTGCCGTATGGCCGTCTGTCCGTGCTCTAACTCCCGGAAATATGCTCGGATTGCTTTGCAATTTTTATATGTTATTGTCGCTATGTATAAGATGTTCCCTATTTTAACGGAAGTGTGTAGCACTTATAGTTTTTTTACAGGGACACTCAAAAGAATTCCGTTACATTGCGGTCTATGGGGAAAAATCATTTGCGGTTTATTTAAATAATGTTTCACTATTTTTAACGCATTGAAATTTATATACATCACTAAGGTGCATTAGAAGAAGCTTAATATGGAATAGGGTGTGCATAGCACTTATAGTTACTTTACAGGGGCAGTCAAAAGAATTCCGTTACATTACGTCTAGGGAGAAAAATCTTCTGCGGTTTAATTAAACAATGTTTCACTATTTTAAACGCATTGAAAATTATATATATCACTAAGGTGCATCACAAGAGGCTTACTACAGAATATTGTGTGTATAGCTGTCATCGTTCATTGACAGGGACCCACAAAATAATTCTCTACTGTCTGTTAACAATAATTCCTGGAAGTGCGTTTTAAGTTACTGAACGCGATTTTAATTTTAACTCGCTTTTTATCTAATACGTGGTGTGTATAAATTCTGTAGATCCTATACAGGGAAGCACAAAAGTTCGCGAACATATTTCCGTCCGTTTACTGACAGAAACTCCAGCCGGAGACTTTTAAACTGTTCTACGCGCGTAGCACAGTTAGGAAACGCGCGTTTCCTAACTGAACTAAAATTTCGCATCCTATGTAGTATATATACAAATCTATAGATCCTATACAGGGCTGAATAAAAGTGTTCGGATATTTTTCCGAATATTGTATATGTTGGAAATTCCTGAAATTATGTTTTTAAATATGTTATGCGTTTTCCAAATTGTTTACTTAGATGTTATCTTTTAGCTTATTAAACGGTATGATTTGTAAAATTATTTTGGAAGCGTTGGAAAGTGTTAGATAATCTATGCTTGACGCATGATTTTTCGTTCTTGTTTAATATTATTTCTCTAGTCAACATTCCTTTTTCTATGAATTTACAAAACGCACATCAACGAATGAGGTATCATTGGAAAGATTTTTGAAGCGGCTTCTGACATAGAACACCCACATTTCGTTAAAATATGTTTTTGATTAAAAATTGCTGTTAATCTGTATATTTAAAACAAAAAGCGCTCTCTGTCAAATCCACATGAAAATCGTCTCTTTGCGCATGCGTCAACGTTTTTTTAAAGGCTTCTACTCTCAGAAACGGGAAACCTGATTGATTAACCCAACCCTCACCTGTTTAGCCTAGAGAGGATTGAAAACAGATGAAGCCGTATCATTGCATTGAAAACATAGACCTTCTAATATGTTTTTGATCAGAGGTTGAAAGCTAAAGCTTTTTTTTTTTTTAAGTACTTATGTTTTCACTACTAAATATGCATATTTTTTCGCAAAATGTTAAAGAGAGTTTGGATGCAGTTATGTTTATAACCGATTGAAATGTCAGAGAGTTCGGAAGATGAGAACTATTTTTTTATTGCTATGTTAAAGGAGCCGACGCGAAAACAAACAAACAAACAAAAAATAAGAAGAAAACTACAACTAGATAAAAATATTTTTTCAGGAAATTTTTACACGGGCTGTAAAACCGTTTTATTTATCACCAATAAAGATTTCAAAGAGTTCGGACAAAAAGAACTTTTTATTTTAAAACTATGAAACGACCCTAGGAAAAAAAAACAAGAAAATGAGCGCTTTTTCACTAAATGCCAATATTTTTTCGCGAATTTTTAATTTTAAAATATAATTTCACACAAAATCGGGTTAAAGATATAAAATAATAAAAACTTGATTTTTTTAAAAAATTTATTATCACGGGCCCGGGCAACGCCAGGCGGGGGTCAGTTAGTTAAAAATTAAATCGGCATTGTTTTCATAAATAAAATGAAAGGTTTTCCTCAAATTAGTGTTGCCAAAAAATAAAATACCGCATTATATGATGCTCAACAATGATTATAAAAAATATATATATATATATATATATAGAATAAAATAAAGTATAATTTCTCCGCACGAGGGCATTTTATATTCATGGTTAAAAAGTAAAATTGAAATTGAAATGTTTAGAAGAAAAAATACATCATCGATCGATCAAAGCTGTGGTATTTCACGTGTAGAATAAAAGGTATGCTTTGTTATATTAGATTAACTTGTATCTTAAATGCATTCAATTTATTTTTCTTTGTTTAATTTTCTTCAAGAAGCGGATGACGTTGTCTTCTCTAATGCAATTAAAATACGATTGTTAATTTGCTTCTCGCGCGTTCTTGTGCTATCTTCGATCAGATTTTACTTTACTTTGCTGGAATAAATGCCATGATATTCTGGCATGACTAATGTTGTTTGTAGATATTTTTATCCTTAAATTTTCTTTAGAAGTTTAGACCTGCATCTAAAATATATTAGACTGCTGTACAAAATCCTCGCATGGGTGCACTGTTTAATAATATATATTTGAATGATTCATAATATATTATTTTCAATAGTTTTGAAGAATTCATTGACCCTTTCGCGATCCACCAAACCATCGCCCGCGACCCATAGTTTACTAACTGCTGGTCTGTCATATCAAAAACATTCACGTGAAAAAGGTTCCAACTTTTCTTTGGAATGATTAATGGATATACAGGGTCTGTTCTGAAATTAGTAGGACTCATTAAAAAAAAAAATATTCATGAGAATAGTACATGCGATTAAAATTTTTCAAAGTAGCACCCTTCCGCATCTACACACTGCTGCCAACGAGTGTTCCAGTTTTCGTACGCTTCCAGGAATGTCTGGACCGTAATGCTGTTTAGCTTCCACGTCACGGCTTGTTGAGCCGCCTCTACCGAGCCGTGATGCTTCCCCTTGAGCGTCGATTTTATTCTCGGGGATATAAATAAGTCTGGTGGGGCCAAGTCGAGGCTGTAGGGGGGGGGATGAGGCAGCGTTGCCACATTGTGCTGGACAAGATACTCCACTACGCGAAACGCTGTGTGGCTCAGCGCGTTGTCACGATCTCAAAAACTTGGGTTTGAGGAATGCTCAATTCATCAGCAATCATTCTAAAACTCATCCTACGATCACTGTTCAGTAAATTTTTCACTTGCGACACATTTTCTTTGGTCATGCTGGTCGAAGGGCGTCCGGAGCGGTCGTCATCTTCCACTCTTTCCCTACATTTTCGGAACAGCTTGTGCCACTCAAAAACACCCGATCTACCCATGGCAGCATCACCGTAGGCCTCCTTAATCATGTCGTGAGTCTCTTTGCCCGTTTTACCAAGCTTTACACAAAGTTTGATCGCGTATCGGTGCTCCAGAAAACGCTCCACGAGTCTCCGTGACAAGGCGTTTCGACAGGGGTTCACAGTACAAGTGACCTGCTCCCTTCAACGGCCGAGAGCCGACTGCCGATTTTCCCCAGCATTCCCAATATCACCCTCCACAAATCGTACGCGTGCAGACGCCTCTCGTCCGCCCGTTCGCTCATGAAAAAACCAGTCCTACTAATTTCAGAACAGACCCTGTATGTTAGTTACCCTGGTATTCCAAGAAAAACGGTCTGTTGCCCTGGTTGTTCGTAGGAAAATTTGCCGAGTTGCTGATGGATTTCCTTCTGCCAAGTAGGAATGGTATCTCGGCGTGGGACATGAAAACGATCTTTCCTATTTACTAGGAGTATTAAGTTAATGATAGTTAAAGGTTGCATGGTTATAGTGGTAGCGGCATTACCACACTTCACGTGCTTTTGGAATTCTTATTATACAACGAGGTTTCTGATAACAGGGATTTTTTTTACATGGAGACTAACCTTACATACATGCGTTTTTGCGGCTGCGGCATTATCCAATTTCATGTACTTTTGAGATATCTATAGACGATGTTGCTGCATCCGGTGATTATTTTTTCTCATCATGGGCGCGAAAAGCACATACATGCGTTTTAGTGACCGCGGCATTACCGAATTTCATGTACTTTGCAGATTCCTATACTGCGAAGTTGCTGCATCCAATGATATTTCATTTTGTTTTTATGGAGACGAAGTGCATATACATGCGTTTTTTTGACAGCTTCATTATCGAATTTCTTGTACTTTTGAGAGTCCTATACAACGGATGTTGCATCCACTACAAATAATTCAATTAGCATAAATTAAATTTCACTGGTATCCATGACTACTTTGTAAAGGTCTGCACGGGCCGGATTATCCAAGTCCAGCCCGTACAAAAATAGGTGAAAACATGTGCGGCCCGGGTCGGGCGAAAACTAATTAAATTAGGTCCAGCCCGGCCAGAGCCGACTCGATTGCTACAAAAAATTCCGATTTTTCTTAACATACAATTAATACACATTTAATGAATACTGAATACATATTTATGGGGATTTTTTACAGTATCTTTTAGATTATTATTTCTTTACAAGCTATAGAAAACAGAATAGCAACGTTAATGATCACTTAGACTCTTAGACTATTACATTCAAATAAAGACATTAAAAAATTAATGTAGTTTAGAATGAAAGAAAAAAAGAGGGTTATAAACATCATAACTTTTGTTGCTGTATAATTAAAAAAAAATAGATTTTTGAAAATGTTTCTCTATAATTTATTAAGTATATTTCCAAAGATTCCATTAACAAAAGTTCATTATCGCGATTACTATTTTTACAAAACAAATTGCTTACTCGACATGCCCAGCTTAAGTCCAGCTCCGGCCCGGTCTGAGTATGTAGAATAAATCGTAAACCTGATCCCATCCTGTCCGAGACTGCTTAAAAAATTAAGCCCGAACTCAGACTTAATGTAACTGTCTGATGCCGGTTTCTACGCTAGACATGTTATATTTCTGTATTGATGTTGTCAAGGTAACACCGGCTCGTGCAACACATTTATACTTATTCCTAGTCACGTCCATTGAAAATTGCTCCTATTTTATCTGCACACTTTGATCCTTTTAGATTTGTTATATAGGGCCGGTTGGCCCGCTTATTTTTTTGTCAGCCTGGCTTGCCCGTTTAATTTTTATTATCGACCCGCCCTGGCTCATTTATTAATTTTTATCGGCCTGGTCCGTTACAAAAAATTGGCTTTATTCTGCAGCCCCGGCCCGTTTGAAAATTTGCCTTCATTGTGCCGGTCGGGCCCGTGCAGACCTCTACTACTTTGTCCATGATAAAAGAAAAAAACCTCTTTTCTTTTTTTAAACTAAAATCTTTTGTTACCAAGGTAATTTTTACAGTATTCCTTTTACAGTACCTTACTATTGAAGATTACTGTTTAAGCTTTTACGGGGTTTCTCTACCTTTCCCCCTTTGGGTTAAACGCAAAATTGCTTTTGCTAGGGCAATTGATCTATTTGAAGTCAGGGCAACTGGCCTATTTTCTAAGAATGGGAAAATTAATGCCCGAGCAACGGAGCCTTGTCCCTCTGAATAACAACAGCAACAAAAGATCTTTGAAATTAAAAACAATGGCAAGTCTCTTTTATGAATTGAACTCCGAATTAAGATCTTTCATAAGCAGGTAGAAACATGTATTTAAAGAAGCTACTTAGGTTCGAATATGGCATGTTTTTATTTTTATTGTTGTTGTTGTTAGTTTGTTTGTTAAATAAGAACAATTAATTTTCCGTAATAGTTGTCCACTGCGAAGCTGAGCCATTAAAATCATCGAGTATGTGTCTTGTAATTTACCTGTAAGGACCACAACACACACCGGGGCTTAAGTATCAAAAATGCTCCTCAAACCAAGGGTAAACAAGGTGTTTTGAAGGCGCGCGATCTAGTTTAGCCTTGCTCAAACACATTGGAGATTGCTTAATTCACACCGCTTATCTTTTCCAGCATAGAACGTCCGGCTGAATTCAGTTCCGTATTTCGAATACTGCCCGCTTACATCCCCTCCCCCCGAACGTCTAGAGTACCTGGTACCATTCACAATGTGGTTTAAAATTAATAAGGATACCATTAAAGGTTTTCCACTACACTCGCTAAAATTCGTCTTTTGGCTGTGTACCTTATTATGGAAGATTATATTAAGATTACACTTTAATTAACATCAAAGAGATAAAAAAAAACATGTAAAGTTCGAACCTAAGAAGTATCTTCCAATACTGCTAATGAAATGCGAGATTTAGAGTTCAATTCATAAAAGAAACTTAACATTATTAATAGAATTTTAACAAAGGAGGTTATACAATTCGTTTGTATATATTTTTTCTATATGTCTTCATGCATAACTCTTAAATGGATGGTCCGATTTCCATGCTTTTTTTTTTTTTGTTGCAAAGGTCCAGGTCGGCATATGGTCCTTTTTCAGTATCATTAAATTCTAAAAATGGAATGTTTGTCTGTCTGTTCATTATTTTTTTTTTGTTATTGTTTTATATGTTTTAACTTTCGTAAAAATTGACCAATTATAATGAAATTTTAATATGGTATTATGGTACACTTTACGTTTTCAAAATATTCGAGGTATCGTGAATACAGTTTTTTAAGACGGGATACCTCATAAAGTTTAATATTATATTACTATAATATATCATATTACACAATATTATTTATTTATTTAATATTATTATTTAATATTATATAATATTATATTACATCGCCTTTTGGGGGGCACATCAAAATAATAGATGTTGACAATAGTGATAGTTAAAATGAATCTGGATTACAGTCCTGCATCAGGTCTTTTAACTGGTTTGGGAAGGGTTAAAAACAGTATTTTTCTGTATAATACAATAGTACTTTTTACACATGTTAATATGTGAAAAAAAATTTTAAAAATATAAAAACTACGATGGTGCTGCTAGCGCTTCAGAGCGAAAGAAAATCAAATTGATGTAGTTGAAATACATTAAAATTTGCTAAATACATCTATGTTTCTATTCTTGAATTTAAAACAATTTTCATTTAAACAATCTTCAAACAAAAATCAACAGGTAGGTATCAAATATTGATCCTAACTTATATTAAAACAATCAAAACTTATTACGAAAGAATTTGACCTAAAATCTATGTTTATTTTCACTTTTTTTCCCTTCGATTCGCTAACGCAAAATATCAAAATAATGGCAACACATCCTACATTACTGGTAAAAATTATGTGTAAGCCCAAATTTTTGTATTTATTTGACAACACGTATTTATACAGATATGTCATTTTAAACAATTATCTCATAATTTTCTCTTTCTTTACTAAACATGCATATAAAAGAAAGTGTAAAATATATTAAAAACTTCAATTTAATATCAAAGAAGTTTAATAACTTTAATGCAAAATTTTCAATATTATAATAATATTACAGAGATGCATGATACTGAGTAATTTAGACTTTTCATTAGCGTTAAACACACACCTTTATGACTTCAGCACATGCATCTTACTTTTCTCTGCATTTCATTATGAGAAAAAAAACCCATGAAGAGTTGCATGCAATTTTATGAAGCAATGAATTACTTCCTAATTATTTAAGTTTCTTTTTTAATAATGTAAATAACTCATCTGCATACAAAATGCGTTCATTAAGAAACTTATGGTTTTCTTCAATAACGGTACGAAAAAGCGTATTCATTAACCCCATGTTACATTGTGATAAAATTAAGGACAGGGCGATTGCATTTTATAAAAGTTTATATCATGCGAATTATGCGCTATAAAAAAAACGTTTATCGAACTAGAGGTTGTATTTCTATACAATATCCATTTAGTGGTTTTTGAACTTATTCTTTTTTTTTTTTGGCATAATATTTTCAAATAGTGGCACTTAGAACTAGGAGTCCGGAGATAAAGTTTCATAGAAACGTCATAGTCTATACTAATAAAAGAAATTTGTTTATCTGTGTGTGCGTCTGTGTGTTTGTTGGTGATGGCTAGCGAAATCTATAGCACCTACAGATCTTGAAAATTGGGTGAGGATAGTCCAAATTATGTCCTGATGGAATTGGTAAGGATAGAAACTTGAAATTTGACATAGCTGCACTGTAAAAAAAAAAAAAACTCGGAAACGTTACTCTGTCTGTTGGGGCAGCAATGTGGCCCATCGGTTCTGTTATGTTTCCGCATATTTCGGTCAGATGTTCGTAAATGTTTTCGCATATTTCGGAAACGTTTCTTTATATTTCAGTCAGGTGTTCAGTAGCAATTCTGCATATATCGGAAATGTTTTTGTATACATCGGAAAGGTTTCTGCATATATCGGAAATGTTTTTGTATACATAGGAAAGGTTTCTGCATACATCAGATATGTTTTTGTATACATCGGAAATGTTTCTGTGTATTTTTGTTTTATAATTTCTTTTATATGAGAGAACAATATGCTTTTTAAAAAAAATTAACATTACATTCGCTCGAGGCGAAACCCCACTCCACATCATCATGGTTGGGTTTTCTGCGCAGTTCGGTGAGCGAACTCGCTAATCATACTATAGAAATGATCCTATGAAGTATGATCTTGTAGATGAATTATGCTCTAGAATTAGCAATATTATAAACTTTCTGTAATTTCTGGTGTGAAACATGTATTTTTCTGAACTCGTTTTATTATTCATCTTTTATTATTAGACTGCTACTCAAGATATCACTTTAACACTCTGAGCGTTTTGAAAAAGGCTAAAATTGTAATGTTGTTTTCACTGCTTTTACTTTTAAATGCTAAAATAATATGATTCTTTCAGCATTATAAATAAAACTTAATTACAAATATGAATGTAACACTTGAGAGTATTAATCATTCTTCAATGTTTTGAAAATTCATTAAATCTATAGAATTATATTATTTTAAACATTGCATATATTGCAGTGAAACCTGGAGATTAGTGAACGGAATATTACGTTCCACACGCTTAGAGGGTTAAAGTTATTTATGCAGGCGAAATAAACTTTGAAATAACTTAATTCTATGACAAATACTTCTGTCATTTTAAAATAACTCCAAATTTGAGAGTATGTCTTTATACTGAAGAGAGGCTTCCAAATTTTCCTTTGTGGGAACAGAGTTGAGTCGTCTGGAAACTTCTATAGTTTACCTATTACAAGTTTACAAGTACAACAAGTTTAGAAGTTGTTGTATACACAGTTAAATAACTCGTTCGATAGTTTTTTTATACTCTTGTTCCATGAATCTATAATAAATATTAGATATTTGATTGATGAATAATAATGTAGTACTAGTATTAATGAAGTACAGATAGCACCGTATATACGTCTTTAACATCTTTTCGTTTTGAGATCGGTTCCGTTTTATAACTTTTCTAATGATGAAATGTATCGTTTATATGACAGAACAAATTCCTAATTTCACTTATACGATACGTTTTTCACTCAGTTTTTATGAATCAGATATTTGTAACTAAATAACGTTGAAAATTCGATTTATGGATCTATAAATAATTCTTTTTTTAAATACAGCCTCATGAGTTCCATCCTCTAAATAGATACTGTAATGACGTTTCTCATTACATATCCTCTTATTCTTTAAAATTAATCCTCCCCCTTTGTTGTTTCAAAATTATTTAATTTATTTAACTTTTCCTATTTTTTTATTAACAGTAAAATAACTTTATTCTACCCTTCTCCATTTTTGCTTATTAATTTTTAATATCCGTTTTATTCAGTGCGGTTTCACTTAATTTATATTAAGCATTTTTCTTGTCATGTCAGTTTCATTTCTCAGCCTGCAGAATTAAAAGAAATATGTATTCACACCCATACTGCATTTTTCTCCTCCTTTTCACACCAGCCGGCATTTGCGAATAAATAATAATAAAAAAAAAGATAAACTGCTTTCTTTGTACTTCCTCCTACGCCGTCATTTTCCTAACGAATTTTCAGTTCTCATATGCAACCAACATCTAAATTTAGCACTTAGTATTGTCTAAATTCTAACGTTCATGAATTCCATTTTAATCATACAGGCCCGGTCAGCATCTCAGTAATTACAAAAATTTGTACAACCCTCTCTTCCCACGAATGCTGCGCCGGTCTGTAATTTTCAAATTTACTCCCTTAACTCTCCAAAATACTGAGATATGTAATGACGTTTCTCATTACATATCCTCTTATTCTTTAAAATTAATCCTCCCCTTTTGTTGTTTCAAAATTATTTAATTTATTTAACTTTTCCTATTTTTTTATTAACAGTAAAATAACTTTATTCTACCCTTCTCCATTTTTACTTATTAATTTTTAATATCCGTTTTATTCAGTGCGGTTTCACTTAATTTATATTAAGCATTTTTCTTGTCATGTCAGTTTCATTTCTCAGCCTGCAGAATTAAAAGAAATATGTATTCACACCCATACTGCATTTTTCTCCTCCTTTTCACACCAGCCGGCATTTGCGAATAAATAAATAAAAAAAAAAAGATAAACTGCTTTCTTTGTACTTCCTCCTACGCCGTCATTTTCCTAACGAATTTTCAGTTCTCATATGCAACCAACATCTAAATTTAGCACTTAGTATTGTCTAAATTCTAACGTCCATGAATTCCATTTTAATCATACAGGCCCGGTCAGCATCTCAGTAATTACAAAAATTTGTACAACCCTCTCTTCCCACGAATGCTGCGCCGGTCTGTAATTTTCAAATTTACTCCCTTAACTCTCCAAAATACTGAGATATGTAATGACGTTTCTCATTACATATCCTCTTATTCTTTAAAATTAATCCTCCCCCTTTGTTGTTTCAAAATTATTTAATTTATTTAACTTTTCCTATTTTTTTATTAACAGTAAAATAACTTTATTCTACCCTTCTCCATTTTTGCTTATTAATTTTTAATATCCGTTTTATTCAGTGCGGTTTCACTTAATTTATATTAAGCATTTTTCTTGTCATGTCAGTTTCATTTCTCAGCCTGCAGAATTAAAAGAAATATGTATTCACACCCATACTGCATTTTTCTCCTCCTTTTCACACCAGCCGGCATTTGCGAATAAATAAAAAAAAAAGAAAGATAAACTGCTTTCTTTGTACTTCCTCCTACGCCGTCATTTTCCTAACGAATTTTCAGTTCTCATATGCAACCAACATCTAAATTTAGCACTTAGTATTGTCTAAATTCTAACGTTCATGAATTCCATTTTAATCATACAGGCCCGGTCAGCATCTCAGTAATTACAAAAATTTGTACAACCCTCTCTTCCCACGAATGCTGCGCCGGTCTGTAATTTTCAAATTTACTCCCTTAACTCTCCAAAATACTGAGATATGTAATGACGTTTCTCATTACATATCCTCTTATTCTTTAAAATTAATCCTCCCCCTTTGTTGTTTCAAAATTATTTAATTTATTTAACTTTTCCTATTTTTTTATTAACAGTAAAATAACTTTATTCTACCCTTCTCCATTTTTGCTTATTAATTTTTAATATCCGTTTTATTCAGTGCGGTTTCACTTAATTTATATTAAGCATTTTTCTTGTCATGTCAGTTTCATTTCTCAGCCTGCAGAATTAAAAGAAATATGTATTCACACCCATACTGCATTTTTCTCCTCCTTTTCACACCAGCCGGCATTTGCGAATAAATAATAAAAAAAAAAGATAAACTGCTTTCTTTGTACTTCCTCCTACGCCGTCATTTTCCTAACGAATTTTCAGTTCTCATATGCAACCAACATCTAAATTTAGCACTTAGTATTGTCTAAATTCTAACGTTCATGAATTCCATTTTAATCATACAGGCCCGGTCAGCATCTCAGTAATTACAAAAATTTGTACAACCCTCTCTTCCCACGAATGCTGCGCCGGTCTGTAATTTTCAAATTTACTCCCTTAACTCTCCAAAATACTGAGATATGTAATGACGTTTCTCATTACATATCCTCTTATTCTTTAAAATTAATCCTCCCCCTTTTTTGTTTCAAAATTATTTAATTTATTTAACTTTTCCTATTTTTTTATTAACAGTAAAATAACTTTATTCTACCCTTCTCCATTTTTGCTTATTAATTTTTAATATCCGTTTTATTCAGTGCGGTTTCACTTAATTTATATTAAGCATTTTTCTTGTCATGTCAGTTTCATTTCTCAGCCTGCAGAATTAAAAGAAATATGTATTCACACCCATACTGCATTTTTCTCCTCCTTTTCACACCAGCCGGCATTTGCGAATAAAAAAAAAAAAAAAAAAAAAAGATAAACTGCTTTCTTTGTACTTCCTCCTACGCCGTCATTTTCCTAACGAATTTTCAGTTCTCATATGCAACCAACATCTAAATTTAGCACTTAGTATTGTCTAAATTCTAACGTTCATGAATTCCATTTTAATCATACAGGCCCGGTCAGCATCTCAGTAATTACAAAAATTTGTACAACCCTCTCTTCCCACGAATGCTGCGCCGGTCTGTAATTTTCAAATTTACTCCCTTAACTCTCCAAAATACTTTGTTCCTTTGCATGAATATCGCCAAATTCATTGTATATGTTGGCGACAGATAACAAAAACCGCACGTCAAAATAATAAGTGCAAATTATGTTTGAAACAATTTGTATCACTCTTATCTCGACTGTTTCAGTATTAACCTAATTGGTACGCCTCCTCTTCAGTGATTATTGCCTGTTTAACGAACCCTGTCACCGAGTCAACTGCTATAATAAATGACTGTGCTTTGAAAATTGTTGTACTTGAATTTCTACCTTTTGCCATACCTTCGTTGCATTCCAGCGTTCGTTATGCCTTCTTATATATACTTCCATCCTGAGACGCTACAGCTATGCATCCGTTTACCCATCATCTGGATTCCACAGTACAGATACTCAATGAAAATATTTAATTTCCCTATACTTATAAATAGATAGATTTTAGTAATACTTTTCAACATTTTTTTTAATCTTGTAAATAGTTATACTATTCGAAAATATTTTATATCTGTGGTAATTGTTTTATTTTAACGAATTGTATACTTATAAATAGATATATTGATAAAAATGTTTTGTCTGTTTGTAAATATTTTAATATAGTGTTTTAAAACTATCATGCTTCTAAATATATTCATTTAAAGGTATTATTTTATTCGTATAACTTGAGAAGTGCTGAGATAACCTGAGAAAATAAATATATTTTTATAAGTATACAGTTCATAAAATAAAATAATTATCTACAGATACGAAATCTTTTGACATAATATCTATACTTACAAGATTAAAAAAAATATTTATTTAAAGGTATTAAAAATAATACATCTATTTTGGGAAATAAAGCACTTTCATAATGCATATGTATTTGTTTACAGCATGGAATTCACGAGACCGGATTTTAAAAAAGAATTATTTATAGATTTATAAATCAAATTTTCAATTATATTTATTTATAAATATCTGATTCATAAAAAATGAAGGAAAAACGTATAGTATAAGTGAAATTAGGAATTTGTTCTGTCATATAAACGATACATTTCATCATTAGAAAAGTTATGAAACGAAACCGATCTCAAAACGAAAAGATGTTAAAGACGTATATACGGTGCTATCTCTGTACTTCATTAATACTAGTACTACATTATTATTCATCAATCAAATATCTAATATTTATTATAGATTCATGGAACAAGATTATAAAGAAACTATCGAACGAGTTATTTAACTTTGTGTATAGAACAAAACATTAACTGCAAATGTAATATTAATATGCAATAAAATAGAATCTGATAATATTAATTAAAAAAAAAGCATATTGTTCTCTCAAATAAAAGAAATTATAAAACAGAATACTTACAGCTCATATAAATACGATGCATATGCATCTGTTTTAAGCTGTCTGTCCTCTCAAGAACAATACAAATCACGTGATAATGACATGTGCTGTAGGTCGGAGTAGATGAGCATGCGCAAATATTACTTCATTTCGAATTCCATTTTTAAACTTTACACGGGATGAGTGTAACATTTCCGAATGTTTCAGTAACCAACATTTTACACTACCTATTCGAAAACATTTCCGCTATAGAATGTAACGTTTCTGACTTCAGCGTATTCACCGCTTTGAATATTTTTCCGAAAATACGTGTAACGATTCCGAAATAACAAGTAACTGTGGAGAACACAAAGTTTACTATAAATTTCCGGAAACCTTTTCGCCTTGTGCCGAAATGCTTCTGATTTTTTTTACAGTGTGCTATCTTGCTATGTTTTGAAAGAAAAATAATGCACATAAAAATTCGAAATTTTAAAGGGTGCAGGAGCGAAAAAAAGTTCTAAACTTAGTATTTTGTGATACTGAAAGGGAATAGAAGCGTGAAATTTGGCATCACGGTTACTTTTAAGATACAACTGCTCGCTAAGAATGGTTTCTAATAAATTTCGAAATTTAAAAAAGTTATGTAAGCGGAAAACCTTCTATAAAAGTTCAAATTTGCGATCCATTTGGAATTTTGCGTATTATTTGTTAATTAACAAATTCCACATACAAGGCACACAAATACCAATTCAAAATCACACAAATACCACTTTGCATTTTTCAACAACTATGCGAGTATAGCCGCGGGATTTGCTAGTATATACGGAAATTTTGGGTATTATGGAATAGTCGGGTAATATGGAGTGTCAAGGTTTCTGCTTGGTAAAGTGCTGTCATCAAGCAGAAATATCATAAACTACATAAGAACATTTCTAGAGTGACCCTCAGAACGTGCAGTTGGTAAGTCGGCATTAGGGTACGTTGTGTGAATAAATATTTGTTTCGCGTCTTTATAAAGTTTCAGGAGATAATTTTTAAAAAAATTAATTCATTATTAGAAGTAATATATTTACATTCAAATTAAGTATAATGTACATTGAAATACTAACAGTTTAAGATGTAATACTCGTTTTTGACCTCGCGATTCACACCAGTAAATATAGAGTAATTTTTTCTCAAACCTGTGGTGTTTGAGTTGTATGGAATACCAATACTCCATGATTATGGTGGCGCAAAGCCAGATCCTTATATTTGTGATTTGTGCAAAACTGAAGTATGAACTGAAGTAGATTGGCTAACTTCCCTAGACACTACATTTTGATCATTCTCTCTTGATACCACTACATGTGTTTTTTGCCAAATTTTGTACGTTTTCTTCATTTTTAAGCACCTTATTCCACATTTCCCGACTGTTGCACAATATTCTCAAAATACGTTTTTCATCATTATTATTTGTTTGAATGTGATGGCATTTCGTAAAATGATTTTTGTCTACAAATAACTTGTCACAGATATTTGTAGTTTGTGATTGTATTTTATTTTCGGTGTTTAAATAATATCGAATGGTGATATTACCTCAAACGTAAATGGTATTCCATAATACCCGAAGTTCCCCTATATATAATTTATATATTTATAAAAAAATAATTAATTCATTTCCTTTTTTAAATCCAATTAACATTTAATTAATAACAAGATAGTACCCGTAAAAACTTGATGGTAAGCAGTTTAAAGGTACGACATAAAAAAATATGTTTATAATATCATTAAAGTGTCAGAAATTTTTACAGAATATTTGTTAGCAATAGTTAAAAGAAATAAAATACACCTTCTTTTAAAACCAGCCTGGAGACCGGCTGCATATTAACTTTCTTTACTCGGATACAGACAACACATTCATTCCTCAGAGAATTCAGTTTTCAAATCCAAAAAAATTAGCCTTTTTTTTTTTAATTTTACAAATAAAGAAATTTGTTAAAATAATTTTTTTTAGTTTTCTCAAATGCATAGATTTAACTGCATTACCTTACCAACAGACGGCACCGCAGTTTTTTTACATAAATATTTTTTCATCTTTACTGAAAATAATCACCTACTTTTCTTTGCATTTTTGTATATTATGTTGTATTTTTTTATTTCTGACATCAATTCGGAAATTTGACGATCTGAATGATTAGAGTTCGTTATAACTGGAGGTTTACTGTAGCTTAAATAAATAAATGAAATTTTCTATTAAAATTATAAAAAAGGTTATATATTAAATTGTATACCAAGAAAATTAATAAAGTTTTATAAATATAAATATTAAATCGTTAGAAGTTTACATCTGTCATTATATTTGGCGGTCATCATCTTGAAGCAAAGCTGACGTATCTGTCGCTTTGGTAAAGTTAAGGAACATAGACTATCTTAGGGAAAGTGGTTGTTTTCAAACTGGAGTATTTTTGCAACCCCTAAATAATAATAATAATAAAAAAAACATTAGTTATTATTGCTGTTATTATTATTATTATTATTATTATTATTATTATTGAAATTGTTATTATTATTATTATTGCAATTATTATTATTATTATTTTTATTATTATTGCAATTATTATTATTATTATTTTATTATTATTGCAATTATTATTATTATTTTATTGAAATTGTTATTATTATTATTGCGATTAATTTTATTATTATTATTATTATTATTATTATTATTATTATTATTATTATTATTGCTATTACAACTATTATTATTATTATTATTAATACTATTACTACTACGACTACTATTATTATTAGCAGTAAAAACAAATGTGGAACAATGGTTATATTTATTTGTATCTATTTTCTGTTCCGTTTGAAATTTCAATTTATCATTATCATTAGCAACCTTATTTATAATTGTTTTGTTACTGTTATCAAACAGGATCGTTTATAGCACATCCATATTTGAAGAGCTTAGTGGAAGAAGATGTTATTTAACTAAAATTATATTTTGAGAAAATTGATGTGATAGTTTTTTGTTGTAAATCTTATTGATATATTTTCTCATTGGTAGCATATGTTTAATTTTGTTAATAGGAGTGCTAAACTCTCCTAGAAAACGTATTCATATATAATTTTCAAATATTAAAAATTATAACTGCACAGTAATTTAAATTCTTAAATATTAAAATATTAAAAATTATAATTGTAATTTACTTTCTTAAATATTAAAATATTAAATATTAATAAATAATGGCTTAGGTCTTTAAGACTAATTAGAATCTTAATGTTTTAGCTTTAACATATGATAGAATGCCTTATAATACCTCCATCCCTAAAATAAAAAGAATTCGCTAGAAAATGCAACATAAAAAGTTCTTCCACTAGGCCGTTCATTTATATTCTATTGAAACTGTTTCATATTTTATCTACCGTTCTGGTCCATTTAAATTTTTTCCTTATTTAGACAGCTTGAGTCAGCTCATTTGAAAATTTGTTTTGCTGTCCCGTAAATACTGCAATAGATAGAATAATACAGTGCAATATTTTATCCAAATTTATAAATTTAAAAAACAGCTCGGCATTTCTTATGGTAAATTTTGAAGCAAACGCAGAGTTATTATCATAATTTTCTCTTTTCTATTTCTTTTAATATTCAAGTGTTAGAAAATTATGTGCTAGAACTTATTATTAAACTAACTAAACTGCAAGACAAATTGTATGGTGTAACGTTTTTTTCACACAAAAAAATTTGCTGGATATTATCAATGGCTATGAAATCTGTACCTCAAGGTGATATTATAACCGCCCCATTTATCAACCAAGATAAACGTTTGAAAATTGCATCCTTGAATTTCATATCATTCTATATCTAACTTAAAAACAGAAGAAATTTGTTTAAATCGTTTTCGCTCTTTTGGTTAAATATTTTAAATTTTATGAATAAGCACTCTCTTTATAAAGTTGCACTTTAAAGTTAAATAAAAAGTTGGTTTTGAGAATAATCTATTTTGTACTTTCGTAGAAACATTTGATTATGCTTTTCCAAACATAAGACTAATTAATATATATGTTACCAAACTGTTTTATACGCATGAAAAAAAATGCGCAATCTATTCATTATGAAATTTAAATTTATATAAAATATACATGTTATAAATTTAACTATCATTCAAAGTTAGATATTTTACCTAAATTAATTGCTTTAATTTGGAGGTATTTCGGATTCAATCCTTCATCCGAGGATTTCGACGTTCGGACGTTGTAAGTTTCTGTCGAGGATCGGAATCGAACGCAAGATTCCTTTAATGACCAGCTATCGGGGGATTGAGCTGCAGACGTTATTTACTTCTTATTTACACAGTCTTTTCTTCCGGTTCTTACGAATGTACATTCCAGTGAACTAAACCAGCATAACTAGATAACTAGATTTGTTTTTAATCAATGTGTTTAGCAATGTTTAATAGCTTTCTGAAAGCAAGAAAAACATTTCTAGAATCGCGGATAAATAAGAGGTTTTACCAAATTTTCTCAAAATGTTTCTTCGATTTTAGAGAACGTTTATGAAATTTTATAGTAAATGGAATGATGTGCGTTTAAGCAACAATGTGTCTTATCAATATTGTATAGCGTATCTGACAATTTTCAGATTTGTGACAAATAAAAGGCATTAAACGAAATACAGATATTGCATTTTTAAGCTGAGAGAGCGAAATTCTTATACGTTCTCCAACGGTTTCTTTGGGACGCTACTCCGAAACTGTTTGGCCGATGACCATAAAAGTCAGCGCAGTGATAGCTGCTATAACTGGCATGTTTCGCGTAAAAATAGACCTGACACATATTGTGCCCTTGATGAAGAATTATAGATCATAAGTACTATAGATTTAACATTTAAAAACGTAACTTAAAACCCGCTCTCGGAATTGCATACAGAATTTAAAATGTGTGACGTTTCGAATAGGGGACTCTGCTCCAAGTGCAAATACAGTAGACCAATGCCTGCTTCACGTACTTATGTTAAACTTGCTCCTTTTTCTCTTACTGGTAGGAAAAGGAGCAAGATATATCCTTTCCACGTTTTATAAATTAACAGCTGTTAGCGGTACGATGAAACTTTTAATTTAAAAATTAGAATTTCCATACAATTTACCTAGCTTTACACCTAGGATTCTCGATCATTCACAGTTAGCATGAAATTTCCAGAAAATGGTTGTTTTTGCTTTTTCTTTCACTGTTTTATAAAGGTGTATGATATTCACCTTACATCACGGAGATAGCAAAGGACGTAATGTGTTTTGGCGAAAACCGCCAGGAAACTACCACACCAACCATACAGGAAATCATTTTTCCACGTATGCGCAGTTATTGTTATTATTTATCCATATGATACGAATAGCAAATCGACACTAATATTGATAGTTCAAGTTGCATGTTCAAGAATTTGAAAACAAAATTGGTATGCTCTTTATTATTGTATGCTGATTTAAACGTATGTTACTGCATGAAATCTGAATAAGTTAATTATTCGAATTATCTTCTTTCGTTTACGAAAGCCTCATCTATGAAATACACAGCTTCTGTAAAATTCACCGTCGACCGAGCACTTTGCTAGGATTATTCCGGATACATTTTGTCGTTATCAATGCGTTGAAACTAAAATATGGTGGCGCCAATGGTAGCATTTTCAGTTGCATAGGCGAAGAAATTTGAGATGTAAGGCGAAGGGGGATATTCGAAGTCGCTTTAAGCATAGAGTTTGAAACACGTCAAAATCTTACGGCTACAGTGCAAGTTCGAAAAGTTATGTTTTTGAAATTATCAAAAACAAACTTTCATTCGACAACTAATTTTGTGGCAGTATGCGTAGTTATTTTTTAATAAGGATACTGTAATGGACGGGTCAGTTTTTCTTGTGATCGCGTAGTTTTATGTTACTAACATCGAGGGCGAATGATAAATCTAGTGTGTCTTCTCTTAATTTCATATATTTTGAATGGATTTCCGGGATTTGGTTGTCAATGGTATTTTGCGAAGATATGTTAATTAGTTATTGTGTAGCATATATAGTGAGATTTTAGCAAGTAACTTTGGATTCGGAACATATATCATAGAAGAGCGTTCAGCGTCGGCAAGTTAGTTCCTTTGCCTTAATTCTTGCCACGTGGAGAGTGATTTTAAATGGAGTTTGCGACTTGCTGTTTCCTATGGAGTCAGCGTTCGCGTATTTTGTCTATCTGGTAAGGTGAATATTTCTATACTTCGAATAAAAAAGTATCAGGATCCACGGGACTCCATTAGAATTTAGAATTATCTTCTAAGTGGGTTTTTTAGGTTATAGTAAAGGACACTGTTAGACATTTTGAGCTGAGTTAAGTAGTTTATTATTTAACAAGTTTGGTAAAGGATTTCCCGCTTTTAGTTTGTCTTAATTGAACTTGGTTTCGAAAAACATCTCTAACCACAACAGTCTATCCAATCCATTGCTTATATTCCCTGGTTATTGTTAAAATAAATTTATTATGTTTATTAAATATATTTCCGTGACCTCCTTTCAAGCTAACAGCCCCGAAAGAGTTGTAACAAAGCAATATTAATGTTCATATCAAAATAACAAATGATGAATATCTTCTTTCTTCACGACATCAAAAATGTTTAGAAATTTACACGCTTATCTCAATTTTGTGCAGACCCCCCCCCCCTTGCGTTTTTCTAGTTTAGGCAATGTCTTTGTTGGTTTTTGAGGTTTTTAATTGATTCTGTTCCAGTTTTTTGAGGACAAAATTGTTTTTTCTTATAATCGTAAATAAACACAAGGTTACATTGAATTTTCGTAAATGTTTCTTCTATATCAGGAAACGTACGAGTGATTTAGGGGGCAGATGCCCCCTTATATAATAATGAATTTTCACAGATAATCAACAGTACTGGAGTGTCTGTGCATATATACACATTTCGTATAACAATTTGCAAGGGCCAAATCTCATGAAGCTACTTAGAAATGAAAGATGATATGAAAGAAGTGAAACTAAAGATTGATAATTTGAAACATTAAATAAAAGGAGTTCAAAATAAAAATGTAACTTGCAGAGTCGAATCGATGCTGAAGTTCTTGATCTGCAGATTTACACGTTGGAAATATAATCAATAAATGTCGTATTTATTTATGTATAGAGCATATTTTGACAGATGAAATATCAAACAATGAAGAGAGTAATGGTAGGAAACGATCATTTGATTTAAAACCATCTTATGTAACATCTTATCTTTTACTGTGAGGTTGTTTAAGAAGTTTTTAACTTATATAAAGTTTAGCTGGTGTAACAACTCCACTCAGGGAATGCTTCAAAGTAATTTTCTTTTTGTATACTCTTTTATTTAACTTAACTCGGTTTTTATATGTAAAGATGGAGTTTTGTCATCGATTTTTCACCCACTTCTTGATATGCTAGAATGATAAGAATTATGCACACAAATGTGTTTCTAAGAACCGTATAACATATTAACATTTCTAGAACTGGTATTAGAATTTTCTGGTATTTTCCGTGTGCCTGCCGCAGGTGGAAATCGCTGAATATTCTTTATTGTTACAATTTTAGACGACTTACAACAACAATGTAATTGATGATGCGCCAAGCCTCGCTCGCTAAAATATACCAACAGGCTGTGAAACTGCGGCAGAAATATTTTAAACACTAAAAAGTAAAAAAAAAAAATTGAGTAATATAAAAAAATACTCTTTTATCATTTAATAGTTTAATATTAATTATATTATGATTATACGTTGAGAAAACAATTTAGAAATGCTGAATGGATAACTTAAATAATGATTTTCTTTCTTTTCGGTTGCTAGATATTAGAAAAGAAACAGAGAAAAATATATTAAATTCATTTGTTCGTGTTTTATATCTTACGTAAATGAAATCGGTGAACTTTTAATAATACGCCTACGCTAAATTAACGTATTCTAACGGAAATATTTTGGAACTGTATAGATTGAAGTGATGAAATTAGATGTAATTTTAAGATAAACATTGAGTGCTTATAAAGAAGTGTTTTTTTTCTTTTTTTTACTATTTTAACTGTTATTTAACATTTGAAATGAAACGTATATAATGACATTCTCGATGAAAATTCACACTGAACTTTATGAAATATAACTGTTCTATATACTTTTCAATCACATTTAATGTCATTGTTTTAACGTTTGCAGAAAACAACCTGAAACTTGTACTCTGCGTTAAACAATAAAAAATATTTTACATATCCAATCTCTCCTATTTATCTGCCATCATTTATCAGCTACTTTAACAAGATTAAATTCTTCATTTCCATTACAAAAAATTATGATTTTCATAACTTAAAAAAAAAAGCTTTTAATGATAAATGTGAGTCTTAAGTGCAACTTTTTTCTTGACTCTTTTTATATAGATTAAGCAAATAGTTCTTAATTTTACATTTTTTTAAGTAGTAAAAGTAATTTTTCACTCCAAAAAGTTATGTAACACTTTCTAATGTAGTTAAGTGTTATTTTCAGAATCTATAAAAAGGAATAAGTGTCTTCACATTATAAAGAGTATATGAAAATTAAAAGGGGAAAAATGAAGAAAAAATTTACAATAAAATAAAGCACAGAAAGAGTTATTTGCTAATGTTAATTTGAAGTACTGATGTAATATAATGCAATCTAATTAAAGCTTTTAGGTGTTTAAAGGTGATACTCAAATCTAAAATTTTTAAAAGTGTAATTCCTTACAATATTTAAATACATTAAAATGCTGTTTGGTAAAATGTTAATTTTTTTTTCATTTACTTTCTTAAGCATTATGCATTATCATATAATTATCAGAGTGTCACTGATTAAAATCAAAAGAAAAATAAGAGGAAAAAATCTGATATATTGCAGTTTTTGCAAATTTTTATGCATGAATGAACTTTTTACAATAAGTTTTCAGCAAGTTACTGAGTGATCCATATGAAAATGCAATGGAAAATATTTATTCCTGATTTTTTTCTATTTTAAATAAAAATATTCTGCGAAAAACGCTGAAATTTTCGTTTGTTTTCAAAAAGAAAATTTCCGGGCTTATATGTTTTTTGTTTTTGAGTACCACTATTTAAGAACAGTAATTATCGCCTTACAGAGGGTGTTTACACATTTTCAGAAATATTTAGGGGTCGTTTTTTAATGTTTAATATGTAAAATCTAATTTTTTAAATGTTGATTCCGACAACCTTTTTTCTGTACCCTAAACCCTCATCGTGCTTTCCATGATTGATTAGCTTTTCGTAAAATTTCCAGGGTTCTTGCTTAACATTCCTCTTTTACTACTTTCCAGAGTCCATTAATAATGGTGGGTTTGCGCCTAGAAAGATTTATTGTCAGCAGATCAAATGCACCATAGTCCACAAGTAAAACGACACTGGACATCGCAAGAAATTTAGAAAAGGTGTAGATGCAAAATCTATGTCAGTCTCCAATTTTTTCAAGGAATACAGTGGTATCTAAAAAGGGGGATTAAACTTTGTGCCGTTATATTAAAAATAAATGTACAACGTTGAAATAGCACAAATTAAAAACATGTATACTAGAAAACAGCTGTTTCAAAGCCCTTAAGGTCCATTATCAGTGCCAATTCAAAAGATTAAAACGAATTAAAAATCCCCTAAGACATGCCAGTTTGCCTGCCGTCTTTCGCACGCGCCCAGATGAAATGGCGGTGACCTCTTCAAAACAGCAGCGGAGACGGGAAAACACATGTGACCGAGAGACCAATATGAACGCTCCGCCAGACCGGGAAAGTTTAAGTATGAAGGCGAATAAAGGGGGGGGACGAAGAGAATGAATTAAGTGAAACGCAGCCAGACGTTTGAAACGCTTTGTACGGAGGAGAAAAAGGAGGGGGGGGGGGGGCAATGAGAATGAATTAAATGAAAGGTAGCCAGACATTTGAAAAATATGGTATACTGGACATATCATTAACTAAGCTGCCCGAATTCTTCCATATGTGATAAGCCTCCCAGAAATGAAGGTCGTAAATAGACGAGCATTTCTAAATTATTGTACCTTCCGAAAAATCAAAATTGTGATTTTCAGACCAACGATGGTTAGCTATTGCAGAACGTTTAATGTCACAATTTTTAACATAGTTTTTATGTTCCCCTAAGCGGACCTTAAAGGGTCTCTTGATTTGACCTATATACATTTTATCTCATTCGCAAGATATTTTATAAATTTCCCAATGTGAAAATCTGTCTATTGGATGTTTGAGGTCTGTAAATTTGATTTTGTTAAACGGTGTATAAACTATTTTAAAGATTCGTCTTTAAAATAGTTTATGCACCTTTCAGAAATGCTCATCTATTTACGACCTTAATTTCTGGGAGGCTTATCACATATGGAAGAATTCGGGCAGCTTAGTTAGTGATATGTCCAGTACACCAAATTTTTCAAATGTCTGGCTACCTTTCATTTAATTCATTCTCATTGCCCCCCCTTCCCTTTTATCCTCCGTACAAAGCGTTTCAAACGACTGGCTGCGTTTCACTTAATTAGTTCTCTTCGTTCCCTCCTCTTTATTCGCCTTCATACTTAAACTTTCCCGGTCTGGCGGAGCGTTCCTATTGGTCTCTCGTCACATTTGTTTTCCCGTCTCCGCTGTTGTTTTGAAGAGGTCACCGCCATTTCATCTGGGCGCGTGCGAAAGACGGTAGGCAAACTGACATGGCTTAGGATTTTTTTAAATTCGTTTTAATCTTTTGAATTGGCACTGATGATGGAGCTTAACCCCTTCGCGACGAGCGTCCTTTAAGGAGTTTTTAATCTTTTGCCACCGGTTTTCTAAAACAGAAATTTTCGCCTATATGAATCGCAGAAATGCTACCATTAAATAAGGCAAAGCTTACACTAAAAAATAATTGGTGGGAATAATCGAGGATTCTGAGCATCTTATCCGTCACGTATACGTGTCGCTAGTCCCCAAAGGGTTAAGGGCTTTGAAACAGCTGTTTGAAAGGATACATGTTTTTAATTTGTGCTATTTCAACGTTGTACATTTATTTTTAATACAGTGGTAGTTTTCGAAGTAGGACTGGTGCCTTTGCCGTAATGCAGTTTTACTCTTTGAAATTCGTTGGGATAAACAATTGGAATTTTTTCTGTAAATATTGGGCGTAAAACTCTTTCCAGATGTATTTCAAAATTGTTTTTCAACTCTTCTTATTTTTAATTTCCCACCGTTAGAGATACCTGCTACAATCATAAAGCCTATACTGAAACTTTCTTTGCAATCTCGGGAACAAGGTTTGGACATATTTTTCTCCTGTTTTCGATAGCAAATAGATTTTTTTTAAAGTAATTATTTTGGTAAATCCATGTTTCAGGAAGGTAACAATATATTTTCATTTAACTTCTTCTAAATTGTTTTCATACAGTGCTCTACAAAGAAGTCTGGTGTTGAGCCATATCCCTCGACAAAGGACGGGGAACATTATGTTTTTAGTTTTTGTAAGTTGCAAATTTTGATGTATTATTACTATAGATGTATTTAACCTGTTAACTGGGTATGACGAAACATTTCGTCATACACGAACTACTACCGTAATATTTTGAACGCATTATTTCCACCAGTAAAATTTTAATAGAAATTTTCGTCTTGCAAAATTACTGCCATGAATAAGGAAAACAATTCTATCGTTTTTTACTGGTGGAAGTGTGCCCCGTTGGTAATCAGGCATATCAGTTGAACAAAAGTTTATTCCCCGGTTAACAGGTTATAGGCTTTGAAACTGATTTCTGTGCTGTCGGATTTTCTTTTGTTATCAGCGATTTTACTTCAGAAACATTTGAAAAATATAAACCTTTTTAACACTTTCCAACATAGTTGTTGCAGTCTGACGTGTATCTGTCCGTGTTGTAACTCGCGTAAATATACTGGGATTTCCATGAAATTGATATATGTTATTGAGGTTTACTATGACATGTTTCATACTGAAATTGAATTGTGTAGCATGAATAGTCCGCTTACAGGGACAATCGAAAGAATTCCGTCACATTACAGTATATGGGGAAAAAATCTTTTGCGGTGTATTTTAATGTCACACAATTTCAAATATATTGAAATTAATATATATATATATATATATATATATATATATATATATATATATATATATATATATATATAAACTTAATGTAAAATTAAACCATTGAAACATAAGAAATTGACCATACACAATGAAATCACAATAATATATATATGATGTGCACTGGAAGATGCTTACTATAGAATATGCTGTGCACCGCATTTATCGTTTATTTACAGGGACACTCAAAAGCATTTCGTTACATTACGATCTATTTCAAAAAATCGTTTGAGGTACATTTTAATGATATAACACTATTTCAAACATATTGAAAATTATATATATGACTGAGGTGAAGTGCATTCATTGCTTCCTATACAATACAGTGTGCATAGCATTCATCGTTCGTTTACCGGGACACATAAAATAATTTGGTTACACAATAATCGGTGAAAGTGCGTTTTCAGCTGTGGTACGAGTTTTTAAATTAACAAGTTTTTTTGCATGTTACTTGGTGTGTAAAAATTCTATAAATCTTATGGAATCTTCTTAAATCACAAAACATCTCCAGTACATTTTCGTTTATTGATGGAAATTGCTGAAAGGGCATTTTCAACTGTGCTATGCGTTTCTTAACTGAACTAAATTTTAGCGTGATATGTATTATATATACAAAATTATACACCATATACAGGGCTGAACAAAAGAATTCGGATATTTTTCCGACTATTGATTTTAGTTACTGAAATTAGATTTTCAAATGTGTTATGCGTTTGCAGATTTGACCTTGACCTTGTTTACTTAGACATCAACATTTACCTTATTAAACAGTGAAGTGTTTTTATAATATTCTGTATGTGCTGGAAAGTGTTTCATATAATCTATGCTTGACGCATGATTTTTCCTTCTTATTTCGATATGCATTTGGATTTTGTTTTCCATGTTGAAGTACTGATGGAAGGCCTTTCTGTTTCTGATTATTAGTGTCGCTAATTTTGAAACCAGAAATTTGTATTCCTTGAATTCACAACGTTTTTCAATTGCAGTGAAAGGCTATTTCGCCTCGGAAATCACAGAAGCGTAAACCATTGATGTGAATTAAATTTTAGACTGCTATGTGGTGCGTATAAAAATCTTGCAAATAAAAGACAGGGTTGTACAAAAAAAAAATCGAGTAAATTTCCGTTTATTGCTAAAATTTATTAAGGGGAATTTTCATTAATGTTATGCGTTTTCTACGTGGACCGAATTATGTAGCATATGTATAAATTTATTGATCATGTACAAGGCTGCACAATTGAATTCAAGTACCTTTTCGACTATGGATGGTAATTGATGAAATTGGGTTTTCAAATGTGTAATGTGTTTTCTAAATTGAGTACTTAAGATACCTTCTTTCAACTTATTAAAAAATGACGTTTTGTTACGGTATTCTGGAAGTACTGGAAAATGTTTCATTATCTATGCTTGATGCATGATTTTTCTTTCTTCTTTTAAATTATAAAAGTTGATCTCATTATTATTTTTAGATTTGTTTATACATAGTTAGTAGCGAATGCAGCAATTTTTTTCTATGGTTCAATGCTTCGTTTTAAAAATGTTCATTTGAAACTTTAAGTTATGTTATATCGTTTTTGAAAATATTTTGCGTAAAATATATTGCAGACATTTTAAGTATTTAAAATATGTATGAATAATGGTATTTTTATTGTAAGAATTCACTAGAAAATACTGCGTGTTATATGGAGGGAATATTATGTCTGTTTCGCCTGAAATATAGCTGGTGAACATAGCCAGCTTCAGCCATGAATGTGGTATTGCAACACGATAAGGTACCTCGCAGCGTCTCCTAGCGCTAAATTCTAGATTTATAGCCCTATTTTGAAGGTATATGAGATTAGGGAAAAGTTGTTAATTACAAAACTCCAGGTTGGCACCGATTTAGTACGAAATTATAACTTGACTCATGACTGTTATAAATAGGATGCGTACAACACTTGTTTTTTGTTCACAATTATCAGCACTTTTACATTACGAAACTCGCCAGAAAGCCGATGACATGACCTTCACTAAACAATACAACAAAATATTTTTCTTTGAATAATGTAAACTGAGCACTGGCAGTAAATGTGCCTAGCAAACAGTTAATCCCTTATGATGCGTTTCGTGATGTAACAGTGTCAGGCATCGGTAAAATACAAACGAACGTTGAATTCATTAAATTCTTATCGTTCATGTGTAGAAGTTCAGTTTTTGTCTTAAATAGATGCTGATCTACAACTTTGTAATTACTTTCCGTATCGTATAGTTTTTGAGATACGAGTTTCAACTCTGAAATTTACCGCTAGACGCTTTTGGATACCTGATCGTGTCGCACATAGTCATTTTACTATACCTAGACATAAAGTGTTACTATATCTAGACACAAAGTACTTATGTATGATTAAGTATGTACCCTGTATAAAACAATGTACTAATTTTTTTTAAATTCCTTTTACAAATAATTATCATTTCCTGTATTTTAAATAAGGACTTAAAAAAAAATGGGAATTTCTGTTTTTGGTTTTCCACTCTACTGAATTATATTAAAGGATTGTTATAAAATAAGAATGGGTACTTTTAATGTTTATATTAAAATTATAAAAGTTGAAATCATTCCTAATTTCAATGCTATTTTCATATTTATTTGCGAATCCAGCAATTTCCGTTCTGGTTCCCTATAGTTTAAGGCTGCATTTGTAGAAAGGAACCGCCTAATAATCTATTTTATGCTGCATTCTTTTTAAAAGTCTTTTGAATTAAAGTAATTTCAGTTATATAAACAAAAATTCACTAAAACCTGCGTAAATGAAATCTGTATATGACGAATTCTTATTTTAAATTGAAAATTTCCATGGTGCTGAGGGAATGAATACTACGCAATACTATCTGCTAAGACGGAATGCTGTCTAGAACGGATTTTTTTCTGGACATTTTCATTTGGTCCCTAGTGATTCCGTTTTCAAATACTTATTATGCATTACTTTAAAAATTGCTGTATATTTATGTAAGCAAAATACGATATTTTTTAGTGCAATCGGAATAAAATAACAGTCAGTAAAATAAACTTAATTCTTTTTTATTTCCTGTTAGAGTTTGTTATATCCTTCATCTAGAGATTAAAAAAAAGTATCCATTAATGTTAATGTTATGAACTGAATAGTTAAAAACTCAGATGCCAAAAGGCCAATGTTTCTTTTGATTAAAAGAAAGAGGGGTAAAAACACTTTAAGGAGAGAAAAACAGAATTAAAAACTGTATAGTAAAAAACATCTATGTAGTTTTTCATTGCATTTCTATAGCTTCATAGAAAAGTTTTTCTATTCTATCAACTGTTTTCTTTTGTGTTAATGGAATGATACGAAAACTTTTCAGATATTCCTCTACATTTTAGTGCGGGTATTATGAAAAACATTACAATGTGATAACCGTTTACACTTTTCAAAAGGGACCTAATAGAAAAAGTGTGTATTGCGGGAGAGAGAAAATGAAGGAAAATTATACTTTATATATGCTGTCGATCAAAAAATGCGTACCAAAGCTCGTTATTGATATATAAATTACTGTAATACATTTTGTGCAATAAATTTATTTTAAAAAAAACTTTTAACTGATTTTTAACAGAGTGTATTAAGTAGTTGGAAACTACGCTTCAGTATGATGTAATAAAACAAATATGTATATAAATGTACTACATATCACAGATTCACATATGTAAACTGTTACGTTATTCAATATAAAACTAACTTTTACCTACACAAACTCTGTGATGTCTACTTTTAGAAAATCCTATGGAGTTTCTTGCTTAGCATTTTTATTATGGCTTATCTCGATTTTTTCCCCAATTCATACAGAATATCATGACTACTTCCTTGTTGCTGCATTTCATGGGAAATCACACTTTTGGTTTCACAATAATTTTCATCATCATTTTCGTCACTCACATCTTCTTGCATATGGGATTCCAACATTTCTTTCTCCAACATTGTTTCAAAGTTGACAACTTCAGCATGAATGCAGACTAAATCATCCAGTATCTCCATCTTGTGCGACATTTTATTTTTTCTTTATGCCAGGTGATTTTTTTAAAAATTTAAATTTAAATCCCCATCGACCCATTTTTGTCCGCTGATACACTACGTGTAAATGGTAGGAAATTCAAGATTGCGTTAACCTGAAAGGGGACAGGAATGCATTGTGAAATAGGAAAAATGAAAGAACCTACGAACAAAAGGCGTATATTACGGGGAAACGGAACTTCTGGGAATTTTAAAATACGGTTTGTGCTGTAGTTTGATATCAGGAGGATGAAAGTGAGTAAATAAATGATATAGTTTACATTAATAACTTAAAGAGGTAGAAATTAATAAATAAACTAAAACTTTTAACAATGTTTTAACGCACAAACATGTACAAATATGGCACAAAAAACACATACGGCCGTTTCGAGGATTTCTGAATCCCCTTCCTCAGTGCGGAAAAAAAGATTAAAATGGGTTTAGAGAACCCCTAGGTTATAGCCCTGAGTATTGGCTTGATTGAAAAGGCCATAGCAATAATTTATATATCTTAAAGAAATGACGTAATAGACCGGAACTAACTGAAAAAAGGAGTCGCTGAGCAGGATCCATCCGAGAGAAAAAGGGTGCTGGTCATATCATTCACTAAGGAAGAAGTATGTTTATGAGTATAGTAAGCTTCGTAAAAGTCTAGATCCAAAACTAAATTACATTTTGGGATAATTTTAGCCTCTGGATAATTAAACTGGTGGTTGGAATTCCAACAAGGCTTAGCTATTGTAGATTTCTCACATTCTTGCATTCTAACATAATTCTGGTGTTCTTTCAGCCTAATTCTAAGAGCACGCTTCGTCTGCCCAATGTAAGAGAGGCCGCACTCACAAAAAATTCTATAAATGCCCCAGGTATTATGGTGGTAAATTGGATATTTTAGATTGGAGAAAGAAACTTTATTGGTGTGAGAGAAAACAGCTTTGAAACTAAACCTATTTAGAATGCGAGAAATTTGTGTACTGATTTTAGGAAAATAAGATAAGACAATAACATTTTTTAAATTCTTTATTTGCTGGAACAGAATCAGTAATTGTCAGAGAGTTTTTTTTTCAGCACTGAGAAAGGGGATCCAAGAATCCTCAAAACGGCCGTATGTGATTTTTTTTGTGCTATGTTTGTACGTATTTGTTCGTTAAAACGTTGTTAAATGTTTTAATTTCTGTATTAAAATTCGCACAAAGTGTTTGATTTATGCTTAGAAATTAATAAACATTAAGATATCAAATAAACATTTTACATAAATGAAAAATAAAGTATTTTAATCAAATTTCTAGATTATTTTCTTAAAATTAATAACTACTACTAATAATATGTAAAAAAAACCATCTTTTTCGAATTGACATGTTTTATTCAAGGGGCCTCTTCACTGAAACAAATTTTTCCCTCTCCGTTCGCAAAATTTCACCTTAACGTATAAGAAAATTTAATTAGGTGATTACTCATTACTTATTAAAATCCAATTTTCACCATCAGAAAATACACGTCCGATGTCAAAGTAGTGCGTTAAAAACAAAAATCGCCTCGTAAAAAAATCGTAAGGAAAAGTTTTTTAAAAACACTCTACTTGGACATTGGACGACTACTTTCTGATGCTGAAAACCCGTATTTCGATAATTATATTAGCCAATAATGAGTAATCACCTAATACATTTTCCCATGCGTTAACATATGATTTCGCGATATTTTCTTAACGATACCTTTAATTATTGTTTTTTTTTTCTTTATAAGACTGAAAAGCATATTTTAAAATGAATTGTAAAATTTCCGAATTTCTATTGACTCTAATTAATCAATATATTAAAAAAATTCATTTAAAACAATAATATTTTTTTACTTTTTACTTTCTTCTATTTATAATAGAAGAAAGTATTGTAATCGAATTTTTTTTCGACTTTGGTTTTCGACGGATTTACACGTTTTAGAAATCAGAGATTCCGAAAAATATGTTCTTACAAAATGTCTGTCTGTCCGTCCTCATTGTATCATCGAAAAGTGTATGAAGTTATGCAGATAATTGAACCAAATTTTTTTCTGTGTTTTTAGCTACGGCAGCAGGTATCACTTGAATTTGGGGATATTTCGACGAAAGAGCACGCTGCGATCGCGACTTTTGTTCCATTTTCATTATTGTATCATCGAAAAATGTATGAAGTTATGCAGATAATTGAACCAAATTTTTTGTATATGTTTCTGACTCTCGCCTGCAGGTCTCAGTTGTATCTGAGGATATTCCGCCGGAAGGGGGCGATGTGATAGTCATTTAAAGATTTCAAATTCAAAAAAATGTACAAAAAAATTAGAAATCCTAAAAGTTTGATCCAGGGATTCCGGAACAATTTTTGTTTTGCCTGTATCTTAAAAAATGGTTGAGATACAGCAGTTTGAAATTTTAGGGTGGCTGATATTTTGAGTTTAATTTATTAGTTTTAGTGAACTTTCTCGCAAATAGTTTCATTGTTGTAATCATTGTTCCAACTCTTATATGCTTAACACTAAATATTTATATTCGCCAAGGTCAAATTCTAGCCAAGCTTAGCGACAAAAATAGGTTGTCATAAATGAAGCGAACTTTGCTATAGTGGACTTTTTTGGAGATATTCTCATTCAAATTCAATATTGTTGAGAACTGAAGAGAAATCTTCTATAATTTTCTATAAATTCGGGTTCCACGCATTTTAACTTCGTGTTTTACAGTAAAATTAGCTAAAATCTTAAAATCAAGGAATAGAGAGGCTATGTGTTCCTTACAGGTAGTGGCCAGAAGGACTTTTCGTAGTTTAGTATACATCAGCTGATCGCATCCAGGTAACTCGACGAGTTGCAAGCAGTTGACGTACAACAGAATGACAAAAAATATTGTTTTTGTTGCCGATATGATAGCGAATTTTGAATTATTAACATAATTGAGACAGAAGAAAGTTTTGGTATTGGAACATCCGACTACTTTATATCTGTTGTTGAAAATTATTTGCTTGAACGTGAACACATTTTATTGTTAATGTCAGATTATTGCTGAAAAACAAACAAACAACAACAACAACAAAACTATTCAAAGGAAAGTAGAAAAAGTTGAATGGTGATTCCTAGGCCATTAGATTGATAGAAAATCAAAATTTTGGCCATAAGGATGTTTTATCGGACCATAAAATTGTGAGTAAACTTTTTTATTACAATACGATAGAGAAAGAGAAAAAGAGTTTTCTTGTTTCAAAAGAATTTTATGATTTATCGATTAAAAGATACTCATAAGAGAAATTTTATTGACTCTTTAATTTGAGATTGATAAATTTAAATTTTCGTAATAACTTTATTAAAATGAGAGATGAAGTTTTAGGTATATAATTATAATAAAATAATATATGTTATTATTTTTATTTTATTCCTGAATTAAAAAAATACGAAATAGAAAATATTTCTGAAATTTTCCATTGCAAGAAATTTTTTATGCGTAAAACATAAAATCCCATTTCTTTCTTCAAAATATTTCTTTATAAAAAACTCATTTCATTAAGATTAATATTAAAGTCCAATAAATAAAACTTTGAATTATTTTATTTTTCCGAATTTTATTTTAGTTAATTACAGATTTGAAATACACATTAGCATTTGAATAAGATGCTGACAATGTCTTTTAGGATATGTAAGCAATTAACTGTTTTTGAAAACTATATTTTTGGATTTAGTTGTTACCGGGGATCTAACCCGGGCTTCCCGGTTTACAGAATATACTGACCGGTAAAGAGCATACGTAAAAACAATTTGTAATTGAAAATTATAATAGATTTTTTACATCAAATATTTTTTATTTTTTTAGATTGCATACTAAGACTAGCGAAAAACATTTTTTAAAAGTATATCAATTAAATGCTTAAAGAAAATTTCGAAATTTATTAAAATCTCTTCTTGCGTATTTGTGGCAAGCTAACGATTAATAACCAAACAAATCACCAATATTTTCGCAATTTACAGCAGCCTTATTTGCTTCTGATTATTTCAGTGTTTAAGTGCATAATTTAATTACTAGTAGTTCACGCACAGTCTGTTACAAAAAATATACCAACAGCCGGTTATTTAGTCAGTACCAAATACAAATATTTCGTTTCGAGCCAGAAATGTTTTCAAGAATAAGTGAAATATAAAAATTCTGGTGTGAAATATTTTTATGAAACTTGAGTGATATTCTAGGCATGTTTAGTGTTAAACTTGTGTTTTATTTATTTATTGGTACAGTTTTAATCTTTTTATAGAATATTAGCTAGAAACAAATGGTGAACTATTTATATTGTTTTAAGTACAAACAGCTTAATCTTTCGTATTCGGGATTCAAGGGGTAGAAATAGATTTTTAATAAATTATGTTTGGAAATTATTTAAAAAGCAAGTAATATATATATATATATATATATATACATATAGTCCATTCCTACTTAGGTCAAAAAGAATTTTTTTTTTTCCAGCGATCTACACGCTTCGCCTTTGACAGTATTTATTCATAAATTTATATCCTGCTAAATATCTTATACAAGAGAAATTATATATATACATATAGTCCATTCCTACTTAGGTCAAAAAGAATTTTTTTTTTCCAGCGATCTACACGCTTCGCCTTTGACAGTATTTATTCATAAATTTATATCCTGCTAAATATCTTATACGAGAGAAATTTATTTTCGAGTACGGGAGAACTTTCTTCCGTTCCAGGCGAGGTTCGATCCTGGGACCTTGTGGTTACGAGCTCAGAGCTTAACCGACTGCGCTATCAAGACTTGTAAGTGAGTGCTTTTAAATGGAACTAATGTCTCAAATAAGTCGGCTGCGTGTTGATATTTTTTCTGCCATATAAAATTAAAATTAATTAATTTAATTTAATTAATGAATTAATATTTGAAAAAACTGTATTAACATCAAGAGTCATCCACTACAAGTATAAAAAAATGTATTTGAACTTGAGTGGATGAATAAAAAGTATTTTATTCACGATTGAAAATTTGAACAAGATATATAAATATATACAGTGTGATTCATAAATATCGAAACAATAGGCTATCTCCTTAAATATTACCCCTAGGCACATACTTCCAACTGCAAAGTTTCATAAAAAAAGGTGCAAAATTTGATGAGATAAGTTGCAACTCCATGGGGGGTCTATTTGAGAAAATACAAAAATTAAATTTTATACGATCCCCGTAGGATAAATTTTCCAATTAGGAAATTTTTCCTTATTCATTCCTGAATTAAACAAAAAAAATTCCATCTTGATATCTCCAAAACTCAGAGAGATATGTCCGTTTTAATAATTCGTGAGGTTTCAAGGGATCAGACACAAATTGAAATGCGTGTAATTTCAAGAAACAATGTTAGTGTACTAATTTGTCCGGGAATTTTTTTGTTCATTTTTTTTAATTTATAGAGTTACAATTTTGAATTTTTTTGTGATGGTTAACCATATAATTTGTAAACAGAATAACATTATAAGACTTCTTACAAAAATTTAAAATTTTTTTTTTTTTTTTCAAAAAATTCAGAGTAGTTTAAAATTGTTATAACTCGAAATAATATTTGTGAAGTTGAATTTTTTTCTTTTAATTAAACAGAAATATATAAGTTTTTATTTTGATTCAGCATTTTTTTTAAATAGTAATTTAAAATAATTAAAAATATTTAAAATAGCAATTTAAAATAAAAGATCAACTTATTTTAAACAAATCATATTTTGAAAAGTGAATATTTTTTTTTAATTTTCCGAATTAATATTTAAGTAAAATATTTCAAAAAGATATATTTCAAATTTGAACCTTTTATCTTTAACGGTTATTGACTTATATCAATTTAAAGATGAGAAATGCTGAAAAAAACCTACGAAGCAGAAAAAGGCATTTAAAGTCTTAAACAAAGATTAGTTCCTAATAGAACTGTTAAATGCTTTTTTAAAAGCTTCCAGGTGAGTAACTCCTTCCTGTAGCTTCAGTTTCTGATTTAGAGTAATTTTTGCTTTTTTCACCTTCTTTCTTTACTGTTAAAATGTGTCAGTTGATTTAAACAAGACTTTATTAACGTCGATTTCGAGTTTTTTCACCAGTTAACCACTTTAAAACCAGAAAATTTATTTAATGAATCTTTCATTTGTTTAATTTAAAGGTTTTAAATCGAACTTATTCTATTGATTTTATTAAAAGAGTTTCTGGTTCGAACGTATTAAACCTGGGTCAAATAAACACGCTTATAACGGAAGATTGGTGGGAGTATTTTCAATGATTGCGTTAACAGAAGTTTCATTATTGCTATTACTATTTTTTCAAAACTTATTGCCTGCCCGACACGTCTTAAGAACAATAAAGACACGGGCCGGCACCGCCCGGCCAGCAGGCCGTGCCGGTTACGGGCCTGGCTCCAAGCTCGGCTTCATGCAGACCTCTAGCATATTTCTCAAGCAAGTTTAACGCAAAAATCTATACGCTGTCATTTTATATCTATAAATTAAGGCATTGTCTTAGATCGACTTTTAATAATGTGTAAATTTATGGTCGATCCCTAACCTGCATTTCAAATGAACTGATATCGCGTCGCTCAGAAGTATGCTTAAGTGGTGTAAGTCACGAATTTTGGGTTTTAATATCTCTGTGAATTTTGCAGATATCAAGATGGAATTTTTTTTGTTTAATTCAGGAATGAATAAGGAAAAATTTCCTAATTGGAAATTTTATCATACGGGGGCTGTATAAAAATTTAATTTTTGCATTTTCTCAAATAGACCCCCCCCCCCCCCATTGCGTTCCAACGTATCTCATCAAATGTTGCACCTTTTTTTATGAAACTTTGTAATTGGAAGTATATACCTAGGAGCAATATTTAAGGAAATAGCCTATTGTTTCGATATTTATGAATCACACTGTATATGGAGACTGTGAACTAATAATAGGATTTGAAAAACATAAAAAAAATCGGTAAATTTAGACACAGTTTTCGAATAAACTGCATTTGAAAATGCATTTTTGTTTCTATTCAACGCTGTAAAAACGGAAATTTTGCAATGCTTAGAAATAAAAAAAAAAGCGATAAAAATGCAATGGATTGCTCAGGTCGTTGCCTCCAATTATATATGACGTTAGAGTTACTCACGGACGCGTTTTTGCTTTTTATATAGTTTTACAAAACATTTTTTTATATTCAGTGTTACCTTTATATGTTATACGAATTATATCATCTTCTTATTTTCTATACATATAATTATTGCATTATTTGTACAATTAATCCACGGTACAAAAAAGAATAAAATTAGGAAAGATCGTTTAACATATAGAAAAACTGTAAACCTAAATGAAAGGGAATAAAAACATACATTTCGTCCACCATCGATGTATCAGTTCGACTGTAGAATACACAATGATGAAACCAATTTTACATGAGCTTTTCAAGCTCACAACTTTACAATATATTTTGAATAGTAATAACTTTTTTTGCTGCCATATCATAGAAAAAGTAATAATTAGTTAGTTTAAACTAAATTTCTCTCTATTTTTTTTTCTTTTTCTCAACTATACCATCTATTTTTTCAGATATCGAATTATGCTATCTTAATGACTATGGACGCAAAAACATTTATATCTAAAAATCACAAATAACACAATCTTTATCTATTTAAATTAACATTTTTAACTGTTTCATAAATATTTTCTGATTAATTAAATAATTTATTTTAATAGCTCTATAAAATTGATTTATCGTTTGTTCTAAATAAAAAGTTACTGCCTTTGTTACTGCATTTTGATTTAGCAGAGTAAATAATAAGAAATGTATCCCCTAGAAAGCAATAGCAATTTATTTTGTAGAAAATGCTTTCTAGAAAATAAAGCTGCTGACAGTTTAATCTTATTCATCAAGTGTTTAGGATCTAAAGCGATACCTTCAGGTCTTCAGCTAAATATATTTTATCTTTGTAACTTCTGTTACTCCAATTTTGATTTTGAATATTATTTTAAAGGTAAATTAATGTATATGTATGCAGATAAGTAAATAAAATTTATATAAATAGCAAATTTATTTATTTATATGCAATACTGAATGTAAAAATTTATTTATTAAACATATCACGTGTTACGCGTGTCGTCCGTTGCAATATTTTTACGGTTAAAAAAATCAAAATACAATATTAAAAAGTGTTATTTTAATTTTAAATTTGAATTTTTTCATTCTGATACTATTTTTATAAAGATTTGATGCATACATAAACAATATTGCTGTAATTCAGTAAAATATGCATCTTAAAATCACAGGACAAATACATATCTTCAAAAGCTCATGTAAAATTGGTTTCATTCATAAGTAGAATTTAATAAAACGAAACATTCTAAAACAGAAAATTATATTTTTGACTTTCTTCAAAAGCAGACCACTTGATCTTGGGCACATTTAAATATAGCATGCACGCACGGACAGACATACATACTGAAGTCGGCCAGTCATACATACTCAAGGTGGACTGACATGCATACTGAAGGCATACCACAGAAAGACAAATATCCCTAAATACAAATAAGTTGTTAGGACTGGAATATTTAAGACATTAAAATAAGAAAAAAAAAAAAAAAAAAAAAACGAAACACTTTCCTTTTTTGTTTGTTTGTTTGTTTGGTAAATTATATTCAGCTACAAACCGTTTATTTAATTTATGGATTCTCACTGGAGCTAATGACGCAAATTTGTATAAATAGATAAAAAAAAAAAACAAAAAAAAAAAAACATTTATTTGCTTGGAAATGTTTCTAATTTTATTTTATTTTTTACTTAGCCTTAACGGATTCCTTTATATGCATAATGTGATGCACGTATCAATATAAAAATACGCAAGAATGTAAATGCATAATTCTGTCATCAAAATATTTTAGTACCTTTATGGCTGTAATCTCATATGTTTATCTAAACTTTCCTAAAATTAATGTGTTCGAGCGAAACATTTCGCTTTTAAGAAAAATACATGAAAGTAACTTTGCCTTTTTTTTATAACTTTTTCACAAAAATACACTAATGGAAAAGATAGCGAAAAATTGCCTTGTTGAAAATAGCGTAACCATATATATTTTTGGAAATGTCAGCTCCAATTTGCTCTAGGATAATATGCATCTTACCTAGCATGTTCTCGAGAAAAGTTAGATATGAATATAGCAATGGAAATATATTTTTCCTTTAGTATTGCTATTTCGTACGTCAAAATATATTCTGTATGAAATATTTTCAATATTTAGACATGAATATTGATTTAGATCCGGGATGTAGCTACATATAATTTCAGAACTATTCCTATATGAAACGGTAGAAATACAGAGTGTGGCACAATGATTCATTCAATTTCAAAACGATATAAATTTTGTATAAAGAAAGATGGAAACCTGTGAAAATGCAAAAACTATTGTATTTTTACAGTGTCCTAAAAAAATTGAGGTTTTAAAACTATATAGCAAGCAATCGATAATATATATAAATTTATACTCATAAAAAATGCAGCGTGAGGTCAGGCATTTCTTTTCTGGTGTCAACGTTGAACGCCACTGTAAAGTTGTGCTTCAATTTTTAACGATGGGAATTAATGGAATACATTTGGAGATGCCATCATAATGTTTCCAAAATGTGCCAAAATTATTTCCAGCCCTCTATCAAATTAATTTTATTAATAAAAATAAATAAAATACCAACTTTAATTAATAGACTCGCCTTTAGCTTGTGATAACTTTTGCCAACGCTCAGTAACCTGATGAAATCTGTGGAAAAAAAACACTTAATCTTTCGACTATGGATTCATCGATTATTTTTCGTACCTCTTCAGCCTGAAATTGCTGCTTTGTTAAGCTGTTTTTTTAATGAGCTAAAAAAAGTTGTAATCGCATGGTGAAATGTCTGGTGAGTAAGTCGGATGTGGTAAAGTTTCCTATCCAGACCGTTTCTTGTTTGGCAGGCCAAGGAAGGTCTGTGTGCCGTAGCGTTGCCACCCATGTCCAGTATAAGATCGCACTTTCTTGACTGTTCTGCCAAGCGATTTAATCGAAGAGCTTAACTGTCACCAGTAACAGTTTCTTCAGGTCTGAGGAGTTCGTAATGCAGCATGCCTTATTCCTCTCACTACATATATAGTGAATTAGGTTTTTTTTTATTACATTCAAATTTAATATCTTGTTCATGTAGTCCATTTGTAGGGTTTACATGTGCAAGAAATAGCAACATACGCTATCTTTTTCAGATAAAGCCATTTGCTGAAAACGGGTGGAACTGTACGCATAATATATGCGGTAAGCGAAGTACAAAAATAGCAGACATGTTAATGCGAAGTCGCTAGTGGAATCATTTCACATTCATGATCGAGCAGAAGTGAGATCCACAAGCGCGTTGAAGTTCTGTCAGTACACACGTATTTTTCAAATTGCTCCAAAAGCGAAAAATGTACGGTTTGAGATACGGATTCATAGACAATTCAAGGTGGTGCGATTTCCAAAAGAATATCGAACAATAATAGCTTCAGAAATCGAAGCACTATCTACCGGTGGAATTTGTTACCGACACAAGGCAGCATACTAAAAGGAATACCTGACCTTACACATTTAATCTCCTCCAAGAATACATTTGTATATAATATCACTTGTTTGTTATTCAGCAAGTTTTTAAAACTTTAAGTTAAACAAATGCTAAAAACGTGTTCCTTTGTATTTAGAGTATGAAAATTCATAAAATTCGAAGTATCATAACGCGGTAAATTTTGGTCGTACAAATGAAAGTTTGGTCATAGACTGGAATGTGAATTGTTTTATCTGATAGAGCATGGGGGAATTAATAGTAAATACAACTTACAGGATCTGGGGACCGTATAAAAATTTTAATTTCGTAACAGTTTAAAAGATAACTATTTCCAAATAAATGACTTTTAATGTGATGAAGTTTATAAAGTAGATATTGGACAACAGTAAGAGGGGGCACCCTGTATATAAAATATTTAAAAAGCTATTTCTTGATAAATCACAGAAGAAGCTTGCTGAATTCCCTTTTATGTCTGACAAATCAAAAATTTTATTATTTCAGCTATATAGAGTTTTCGGAAAGTCCAACGCCAAAATTTTAAATAAAATTAAACTTTTATCTCATTTATGCCGACTGTGCATGTTACCTGTACTGTAATAATTTTATTTTAGTTAAAAAAGATCTTGTTGAGAATTGAAGAGTTAAACAATTATTTTTGTTCGTAGATGTGTATTTTTGAAAACATTTTCGTTGTAGCTATAATATCTGTTTCAGTAAAATTCGAAAATGAAATTAAAAAGCAAATTATTTAGTAGAAACAACTCAAACTAGACCACTTAAATTTTTATTTTGATCAATGCGTTATGATGGAGTATATTTTCTTGTTTAATTGTGTAGCACTAAATGCAGACATGTATTTAATTATTTATCTTAATGGGAGAGTAACTCTAAATATAGTACTTGTTTATGTATATTTACAAATTTAGATGTACTTGGATACATTAAGCTGCATTTTTTTCTTTTGAGGGATATTTTTCTATCTATTAAAATTTATTTTCTATGTCGTAAGCAATTTTTATGAATGCGTAGAAATAAAAACTCATACCCCGGCTTCAGATAACATCCGACCATAAATCCTAATGGATGTAATAGGAAAAAAATATCTTTTTTTTTTTTTTTTGCATATTCACGGGCTAAATTTACCGTTCATGCATACGAATCTCTAACGTTTTAATGGTTAATTTTTTTTTTCTACACTCTGCAATCGAAATCTTACAATCTTAAATATCTAAGAGAAAAAAGTTTTCAAGAAAAACGATAAATGTATGATTTATTAATTTAAATATCATTTTCGATGGGCTTCTAACGATTAAAAAAAAATGTCTGTTCTGCAAGAAGAAATACAGTGAAAAGATTTCAAAAGCATTAGATGTTCACACACATCTACATACATATTTTATAGGCTTACCAAAAACTCATCGGCTCAAACCGGACACTATTTAAAAGCCGGAAGGCGAGGAGTAAAGAATGTTTTAGTTTTAATTAGTAAAGTTAAAAACCAGACAGAAATATCATGCGTCATGCATAGAAAAGGAAACATTTTCAAACATTTTCAGAATACTATAACGAAATTACACTATTTAATAAGGTAAAAAATAAAACTCTAAATAAAAATCGCAACAATACACACAAATTTAATTATGTTTCAAATAGTGTAACATTATTAAAGTACGCTTCAAATTATTTTTTTCCATAAGTCATGATGACGGAATTCTTTTATGTATCTCTGTAAATGAATGATAAATGCTATGTACTTCATATTCCACAGAAAGAATGTTGTATTGCACCTAAAAAATGCATATAAATTTCATTATGTTTGAAACAGTGTAAATCAACCAAAATGCACTGTAAAAGATTTTCACCATAGACAAATAATGTAACGGAATTATATTGTGTGTCCCTTAAAATGAACTATACATGCTACACACCCAACTTTAAAAGAGAATACCCTATGATAAACCTCAGTAACATATACCTAGCTCATGGTAATCCAAGTATATTTACAAGAGTGAGAGCACGTACAGTCAGACAGACGACCAGACAAACCGAACTCATAAACACTTTCAATAACGTTGGATAGTGTTAAAATGAAAATGTACTCTTTAGAAAGAAATCCCCATTCTCCCAGTCTCCAAAAATGTGCCTCTAATTTACGTATGTTTGTTTTAATTATAGGGAAAAGTACGGTAAAACCGTCTAGTCGGGTGAAAACAGGATATCTTTGACACATTTTAAGCAGTAATGTCGATTCTGGCACTTGTGTAGTTTCCGTGTTTAAAAAGTTTATTTTATCATTTTTTGATTTAATGGTTGTTAAATTCTTAAATATGAACGCATTTAAAGTTATTGAATCTTTTAATATTATTATGCGTAGCATATTTAATAAGAATTTATTTTCCCACAATGAAATTGTGCAGCATTTACATATGCAATTTTATGACTTGCTTAGCGACCCTCATTCTTTTGGGGTAAAACCGGATAACTTACGTTGGGATAAAAAATATATTGGGAAGCAAGCAAAGTTTTAAGAAGAGGAAACTACATAAACATGAGTAATTATGACTTTTTTTTAGATGCTAAAAATATTATTTTTTTACCAAAAGTGTAATAAAGATAATTATCCCTTTTTTCTAAATATTAATTAATTAGACTTATAAAATTGAAGTAGTGCTCGTTTAGTTGCTTAGTTAAACTTTAAAAATAAAATACGTTGTTCCTTTTTAAAAGGAAGTCAAAACTTTTTTTTAATTTCCGGTAAGATTAACATACCATGCGGTTTTATCCCGATTAAAAAAAAATACTTATTCATTAATAAAAATGCGATGAACTATCATACACAATGGATATTATGGTACCATGATAAGTGCAGAGTATATAAGCAAATTAACATTAAATTCTGTAAGTAATTCTAGTATCAAGAAGCAACTACTAATAAGGTATGCAGTTTTACGTCACTTTCTCCTACCTAATTATTTGTTTATAATGATGAGACATTCATATTAAAACGAATTTATTTATGATTAATGATAAAATTAAGGATATTTGGAATTGTTAAAATACAATGTTTTCATATCACAGATAACTAATAATTTTTAGCAGATTTCTAAAAGACAAACAAAACAGACTACTATCAGATTTAATAGCAGATTTCTAACAAAATATTAAAAGTTATTTTTCGTGTTTTGAATTTCAATATTTATGAATGTTTTGATTATAGAAACTCAGTTTCAGATTACATACATTCATAAATCTTAATTGGTGTAACAAACAACAATAACAAAGATCTTGCTTTTGCATGTTCATAGACTAAATTTACCGTTCATGCATTCGGTACCTTAATGTTTTATTTTTATATGTTATTTATTCTCTATGAAATTGAACTGCCTTAAGCACTGCAGGGATTGCAGTCTATGAATATTGCTATAAGTCATTGCAGTTTTAAATATCTGGAAAAATTATATTCAAGAAATACTATTAATACATGATTTATAAATTTAAATACCCATAATTTTTGACATGTTTATAACGAAAATAATTTTTGTGTTTTTCAAAAGAAAAAATAAAATGAAAATAAATTAAAAACAATTTAATGTTCACACGTAGTTATAAACATATATAGTGGTAACTCAGTTCTCGAACACCATTCGTTCCAGAAAACTGTTCAAGGATTGAATTGTTCGAGAACCCAAATTTCCCAAAAGAAATAAAGAAAGTTACCACCTCAAATAAATGTCAAGTTACTCTTTTTCTATTTACCTGTTTCAATTAATATACTTTGCGCTACAGTACAGTAAAATATGAAAACACATTACTATACAGTACATCAGGACTGTCCAAAATGGCCCCTTGGTAATGTTTTCTGTTACCAGCTTTAAAAAAAATATTTTAAAAGATGCTTACTTTAAAATAAATAATTTTGAATTATTTTTATTATACACGCGATTAAGGTTTTTGACTTCTTCCCCTGTAAACGTTTTGAGATATGCCACAGCTCAGAAAAAATGTATTCCTAAACTTGCTGCGATTTATGTTTTTTTTTTCCCCTGAAAATTGTTTCTACATAGAGTTCTTCAATAATAAGGATCTAAGGTCTCCTAACATTGTGAAGAGCAGCACATCGGGAGTGCGAGCACTGAGGTATTTGCATTGTGTAAAACGTGTGTTTATTGATACCACAGTGTGCAGTGAGGTTCTACTATTCCCCAAAATCGCGAGTCACGTGAATAATGACGCCTTTTAGTGTTTGACCTTAGCTAAGATGCGTTATTATTTACTGAAAGGTTAGACAGAACTGCTGTACACTATGTGGCAATTTCATAAATTTGTAATAAACATTAAAAGAAAACCGTACAGATACCTGTATTGGTGAGACTTTAGATGATTTGAGATTGAGATGAAGAAAAGAATTTATAAGCCTACATTTATGTTCGGATTATCTGCCCCATGAAGTAATCTTCAACAATCTTCTCCCTGTACTTTTTTTCGAGAAAAAGTTAGCACATTATAACTTACTGAGGAGCAGACGAGGAAAAAAACACGAGAAAAAGTACCAAAATTGAGCAAAATGGGAAGCAAAGGAGTGTTATGATAATTCCTATGTAGGAATATACCCAAAAAGACATGTATATTTTTGAAACGAGTTTTGATACCGAGTTTCATCCTTTCCGCAATTTTGGCATCGGATCTTGAAACTTGCTGTTTTACTTCGCATACATGATAGTAAAAAAAAAAAAAAAAGGTCCGGTTAATCACTCAATGCAAGAAATTTGTTAACGTCATACTTGCTATATCGCATTTATGTACGGTTTTAAACCCATGAAAAGAAAACAAAGAAAAGAAAAAGAATTTTTTTTTTCATTAAGGGTGCGTTCATTTATGTTCACTTTGCAACTGTGAGAACAAAAAGAAAATCCCCCGAAAAAAAGGTAGATTTGGTTGCTTTTGCTACAATTTTCTCTATCGGTCAATTTTGAGACGATACTTTTACTCTTCGAAAATCGAATCCAATACCGCTCGATTTTCTTGTTCAAGAACTGTGCAGCGTTCGACAACTGAGGTTCTATTGTATTTTACAATCGTCTTTTGTTACCACTAAAGCCAACTTTTACGCTTTTTTGTTACCACTGAAATTTAACTATGTTTTGTTGTTTATTTGATTGCAAATTTTTTTAACAAAAAATTTACTATTAAATTTCAGTGGTAACAGTAGCATATTATTAATACATAATTTTGCACATTTATTTGAAGGTACTAGATACAGGTGGTTATCATACTAATATGACATAGGACCGCCTTTGATATCTAAAACAGCTTGGATTCGCCTGGGAATCAATTCATACAAGTGCTGGATAGTGTTTAGAGGAACATTGTACCATTCTTAGTGGAGATATAGTGAATGTTCCGGGAGAGATGCCGGCGAAGGATATCGATTCTGGATTGAATGCTCTAAAACTGACCATAAAGGTTCGATTACATGAAGATAAGGGGACTGTGCGGGCCAAGGTAGATGTTGCACTTCATCATCGTGTTCATCAAACAATAAATGAACAAGTTCCGCTGCATGAATAGGAGCATTATAATCCTGGAAAATTCCATCTCCTGCAGGAAGCAAAGTTTGCATCATAGGATGGACTTGGTCAGCTAAAACTTCTCTATATTTCTCCCCAGTGATTCTTCCTTTCAGGGTTAAGATTGGGCTAGCTGGAAACCATGACACGGCTGTCTATACCATGAAATATCCACCTCCACGCTTGACGGCTGAAAGGCGACAATCACGATCATATGGTTGTGCAAGTGTCCTCCAAACGTGCACCCGTCCTGTTGGGGGAAAAAGTGTGAAAGATGATTCGTCTGACCATATAACTGTCCTCTACTTATCAATCGACCAGGTTTTGTGGTTGTGGCACCACTGTAGACGACGCTTGTTATTAACAGCTGTGACAAGTGGCTTAGGAATTGCTGCTGTGACGTAACTGTTCTGTTTATGAAACTGTCTCCTAACTGTAATTACTAACAGTGGAGAATCCAGATGCTGATTGAGCTCTGCAATTACTTCGGCTGCAGTTATTTTCTTTTTAGACATTACAGTACGCTTCAATACCCGTCAGTCTCTTTCACTCAGCTTCTTCTTCTGTCCACTATTTTGCTTTGCCGAGCTTGTTCTGTCGCGCTGTGTGTACGCTGTCATGTCTTTAGACACCGTACATCTAGACACGTTGGGATGTTTCGGTCACAGGTGTTCCAGCTAGTAGGGCTTCTACAATTTGGCCTCTTTGAAAGTCTGTGAGTTCTGACATTTTATACGTTTGACAAATATCCAAGACGCATACAACTTAACGAAAGGTACCCCATACTTTCATGGTAAATACTGTTTTTATTAAAAAACTGGTAGCTAGAATTATATTTTAATGCTTACGATGCGCATTCTAAAATGTCACTTTTATTCGCAGGTGTTTCCATTACTTTGATAATTACCTGTATGTTACTTTAGATTAGTGTAGAAAACTAGTGCTCACTGTCAGGTCTGGTTAAAATATTATATGCGTAAAAATTATTTTTAAATAATTCTAAAAAAAAAAAAAAAAAAAAAAAAAAAAATCTGAACATTTGATAAAAGTTACTGTTTGATATAGAAAATTAAGAATTATGCAATATTGAGGCATTTTCTTTTTAAAGAGCCTTGGAGCGATAGAGCAAACGGTCGAGATTGAATTTGGCTTAAATAGGTGAATTTTCAAAAGCACTTAGTAACTTTTATATACATTTAAAAACCTTTTCAAATTGTTTTATCTTTAAGAAATAACAGTCAATATATCAAATGCACAAGCAATTTGTTCAATATTTGCATCACATTTCATACATACAATGAGAAAAAAAAAATTAAAATATACATAAAAAAGCCATATAATAATGTATTACAAAATATATGACACATGGCTACATAAATAAGAATAAAACTTAGACAGTTTTTCATTGATCGTCGTTTAATTTTTGTGTATGATTATAATATTTGGCATTTTTTTAGACTGATTTATGTCAAAGCCCTGTATAAAATGTACCCATATATGTGATAATTACAATAATTGGAATTCATAGTACTCTATCGAATAGTGCCGCAGAATAATTTTATAGTCCATTGTTTTTAAGGAAAATCTTTCATACTTACCATAATGTAACGGAATTTTTTTGTGTGTCCCTGTAAATGAACTATAAATGCTGTACGCTTCATTTTCAATAGGGAACGTCCTATTTTAAACTTAATAACATGTACGAGTTACATGGAAATTCATGTATATTTGCGAAAATTAAAGTGTGGGCTGACCTCCAGACAGACAGACTAACGAAGTCGTATACAATTTTTAACTATGTTGAAAAGTGTTAATTAATCAAAATAGTCCGGGTGTATGAGAACGTATTAATTCTATCGCGTCCAATATGAAACAAACACAAATAGAAACTTTTCAGAGAAAAGCTGGAAAAAATAACTGAGTGAGTATTTATTTCTAGGTCATTATTGTGATAGTAAATCCAAGTTCTAGAAAACAGAAAACATTCAGCCATAAAAACTTTTTATTGCAGTGTGAAATCGTAAGTAAACCATTTCATTTCTAGACGAACAAAAAAAAGGCCAGTAAGTTTTTTTTTTATAATTATCCCAAAAAGTTTATGTATTTTATCGATAAAAAGACAACTTTGATAAAAAATTTATTGAATTTTGAATGCGAGATATGTAGACTTACATTCAAACAAAATTTCTTTAAAAGAAGAACATAAAGTGATTTCTTATTTAATAAAAATGTTATTCCAAATTAAAAGCAGAATAATGTTCATATTGCACTTTTATATTTTTTATAAAGATGGTTTTCTTAACCTCTACGAAATTTAACGAATTCGTTAGAAATATGAATCAGAGCAATGTGCTCTAGGTGTTAAGAAAAACACTATTTTCCGCTTCATATTAGTTATTAAGCTCAAAATGCCAATAATGCTTCTTAAATAGTGTTCTACGAGCGCTATCACATTTACCTACTTTTTGCATATTTTTTTAAGTCAACCAAATATTTGGGCTGATTCTCGTGACAATATTCTCTGAAATCCAAATGTGCTAATCAGCAGGTGAGATTGGGAACTCTTTCTACATTGTTGAAAAGAAAAAAATAGCTGTATAATAAATTTTCCATTCCTTTTTATTTCTGCTCAACAAATAAGAGAAAAGACTGAAAAGAAAGGCGGGAACCTTTTGCTATCCCTTTTTAAAATAAAGTATACTTTTCAAATCGGTTTCGGAAAATAGTAATTAAAATGGAGTTAGCTTAAAAGATTAGTCATTATAAAATTACATTTCTCGAGCTTACAATATAAATGAAAGCTTAAACCGAAAGTAGTCACGTGTTATTTAGGACGCTACTGGTCGCGTTCGATCTTTTTGCTATTGGTTCTTGCTGGCGAAAAAAAGGAAAATAACAAACGGTTTCTATTAATTATTCATCTATTACTTTTAAATGAAGTTTCATTTTGTGGAAATTAGTGCGTTTTCCCACGAGGTATGAAATAATTGGAAAGGGTAAAAATGGACTGTCACTAATGATTATGTCATGGTCTTTTTGGCGAATTTATACTTTTCTTATCAATATATACCTGAAAAAAAGCTAAAATATCAAGCAACTTTACTATGATAGTGGAGAAACATTTAAGGTCAGCTACATGAAATCCCACTAATGTATTTATACGGGAGATGGCTTAGAGGGCAATAATTGATGTGGGCGGCACAAAGACCGGCACGCGACTACTGCCGGGTGAAGGTAATTCTAAATTGTCAATAATGTAATTAAACACAAACAAACTAAGCAGTGTTGAATTAAGGCCTTTTTCCATGGGAGGAATTTCTTCAGTACCGTGGGCTGACAATTGTAAAAGGAAGAAATATTCCCTAAGCCACCCCCCTGAATTTATTACTGAAAATGAGAGGAAAGACTCATAGATGCTAACTTTTACGCTTCTTTGTTACCACTAAAAATTAACAGGCATTTTTGATCAAAAGAATCACACGATTTCGTAAATTTAATAACAAAATTTCCTATAAAATTTTAGTGGTGGGAAAAAAGCGTAAAAGTTGGCAGCTATGGAAGACCATAAACATGAGACAACTAATAGACTTTCACACACTTGTTCCCTCGTGAACTATGATCTTGATTTTTACTCGGAGATATTTAGTTTAAATTGATTTAAATGCTGGTTGTTGGAAGAAATTTTAGAATGTGATAGGATGTAACAGTATGGGCGCTTTAAATCTGTAAGACTGATTCATTTGACTAAAACAGATGAAGCCAAAATAATGCTAAAGGTCGGCATGTTGGACTTAGGTAGTTTATAGAATAACTGATTCATTTATTATTAAAAAATGACAGTTAAATGAAAACATTATTCCAAAGTCTACGTGGGTATATCTGGATAGATAAACGAAAATATTTTTGGAGAAGGGATCTTCAATGGAAATATGAATTAAACTAAGGATGACATAATCTAGTATGGGAGAAATACAAAGGAGGCGTACAGACAGTCTTTGGCATACCTCTCTCTAAAAAAATCACAAGGAATAATATAATGTAATCTGGGTACCATTTCCAGAACCCCATGTCATAAAGTCCTGCACAGCCGATCCAATGTCTTCATGTATCTTTTCGCACAACAGCGAACGAAAAGCAAATGCACATAAAGGATGCACTGACTTCAGTAACTAAAATTATGCTTTACCATATCTGGCATGAAATGAACTATCGCTTGGATGTTGCCAGTGTGATCAAGGTGAATCACATAGACTAGTCATAAAGTATGCAAATGAAAGTTTGAATTTTGATCTGTAATGTGATCAATTTCTTTTCTTCCTATCGTTGTTTGCAATCAGTACATACAATCATTTTAAGTGCTCCAGTATTCCAGGAATCGTGAACTAGAGTCTTACATCGGGTTGGTAACCCGATTTGATCCGATTCCGACCCTACCGGGTTGAAGCCATATTGCTTTCGTTGTGGGTCGGATTAACTCTAACTATTTAGGCTTCGAGTCAGTTTTGGGTTGAGTTCGGTGTTAACGCAATCTTTCAAAAGAAAGTCTAGAATATTGTTTAAAATGAAAATTTATACTTATATCTGAATATAAATAAGTCATTACATTTTTATTTTTCTACATAAAAGATAAAATTTGTGATAGAGATATGACTGTTAACTATTTTTTCATAATTTTATATTCTGTTAAACTAAAGATAATTTTTCTTTGATTTCGGTATTTTGAGTTTGGGAAAAATTGTGTCGGGTTCCGGTTGTTTTTGGGATCAAAGAATTTTTTTTTGCCGTGCTTGTGTCGTGTTTTGAGTCAATGGAATGTTTTTTATAGGGTTCGCGTTAGGTTTTGGGTTAAGTTAAAGCAGATTTTTTGGGTTTTCGTCGGGTACAATCCGACCCTCGCAGGACTCTAGAATCGAGCTTTATCTGTTAATTTATGAGTGCCTGATGACTAACGCTTTTAAGGCCTTATTAGCGTATTTCACGCATACAAAATCGATAATAACCTTTAATGTTTAATCACGCGTATCTTCACGCTTTATATTTAAATAAAATTTAGTATATTTTATTGCATGAAATGTGCCGATTTAATGTAATTAAAGATTACATTTTTTAATTTACACGTTCTAATAAGGCTCAACTCTTTAGAAACATTGAATATATTTTCTTTTCATTAACAGAAGTCTTCTTCTATCAAGAACGAGCTGTTATTCCTAATATAGTTTTGTATAGTTCTAATAAAAATAATGTTAAGTTGTTTAGAAAATCTGTATACATTAAAGAAATCTGTATCATAAAAGAAAAAATTTCTAATGTCAAGTCAAGAATGAACATTTATTTCTCGTCAACTTTTAATGTTTACTAGAATCTTTTAATTTCTTAATGTACGCATTAAGGGTAGTTCTTCCATCTGAAAAAATAATTAAGGCGTATGATATCTTTATGAATATTTATGAGGTTATGATATTTATACTATAAATAATAATTACATTAAGAAATAATAATATTATTAAAATTGGAAATTTGATGTTACATCACCTGTATTTGATATGCACGTTTTATGGACATATATGTTAAGAATTAAAATTTAGACTAGTATGCGTTTCTTTGCCCTCCTCCCCCCATGTGTGAAAATTTAGCACTTTTTCTCAGCACTGACCAGCTTCATGATTGTCTTTGTTTTTGTATATTTTACAATTTCCACGTCTTCAAAAAATAATGTCAAGCAATATTTTCACACCTTAAAAAAAAAAAAAAAAAAAAAAAAAAAAAGTAATATTTCTGACTGTAGCCATTTTACTCTTGGACATATGTCCAAAGAAATCATCTGACTCTGGATTGCTGGGATACGTTATGTTGGTTCCAGGAATTTCTGTCTTAGATAAGGTAGTAAATATAAAAAGTAAAGACAATTGAAATGATGATCTCAATTTCCGGAGAATTATGGGAATCATGATATATTAAAAGTAAAACTAAAGCAGAGTAAGTGAATTGCCCTCTTCTATAGTAAGTATAAACTGAAAAAATCTTACGAAAATCTCGAGGCGGTTGTCAGAACTTTTTACTACAACAGCTTGCAGGAATACAGCAAATTTTACTGCAAATAAAACAGTTTTAAAGAGTTCTGCTGTAAATTGCTGTAAACAGTGCTGCCATTAGATTTTTGCATGAGTTTCTTTCTTTTTTTTTCTTTTTCTTTTTCTTTTCTTTTCTTTTCTTTTTTTTTTTTTTTTTTTTTTTTTTGTTATATTTAAAACAGATTGTATATGAGTTTAAAATTTATTTTGTTTTCAAATGCAGATATTTTCTATTATATTTTCTAAATAATATAATTTAGTCAAACCTTCAAACCTTCTATTTTTTTTTCAAATCAACTGAAACCAGATATAAAACATCTACTTTCTAACAACACATTATAAGAAATATTTTTTATATACTTTTTCTGGTTCAATCTCCTATGCAAATGGTACGATGAGTACGATTATCATCTTTCTTTCGCATTTAGGTGGTGCATTAAAATCAAAATTGTCATGCAAATATTTAAGTCATAGAAATTTGGTATTCTTGAAAAACTGAATCATTTCTGGAGAATTTTCGTAAAACAAGCACATTGTATGAGTAAGCGAATCCAAATATAGAATATATTCTGTACCAGATGATGAAAAAATATTTTATTAATAATTTTGGATCAAAGGAAAATCTTATAACGCATTTCGGTGACATATTTTATTTTATACCAAATAACATTTGACATCACATGATTCATATATGACAGCAACTATGTGTTTGAAGCTATGTTTTATTTATTACGTATATAAAATAAGTAAAACAAAATCCCTCATATGAGAAGGAAGAGAAAAAAAAAATGTTGAGATAAAACAGTCAAAATACGAGACATTTAACGTGTACTTTTCATTTTTTTAATATTTCCTTTCTTTTTATTTATTTTTTTGTCAATGACTGTTGTACAAAACTATTTAGAGATAGTAGAGAATAAATATTTAGGGGATGCGGCGTGTTTTTATTTTATCACTTCTTCATTGAATTAAAAAATGCTGAAACATTTTTAAACAATAAAAATAAAAACATGAAATTTAACCACGACATTTTAAAAAAAGTATGCGTTCTATATCCCTAAATTTTAAGTAAAACAAAGGAGTTACTATAATTTATTTTATTAGAAAAAAATTTAATTATGAATTTTGTACATTGTTATGTACTTTTTAAGGAAGCGACTAAAAAATTTTTTGAAAAATATTAGCAATCTAGTGGATATTGTATTATCTGATTTATAACAAAGTAAACATTGTTATGATTCCTTAAAAAGTAAAAGTAAAAACAGGATACGTTTTGGATTTAAAAAAGTCTGGCCATGCCATAATTGTAAACATTTATTAGTGGCTCAGATAGCCACATAGAATGTAAATGTATTAAACTGATCAAAACGTATAGAAACCAATGAACCTACACTGTATAATATTGCAGAAAAATTTGTTGATATACTGGCCAGTTTAAGAAAATTTATTGTAACCTCTTTTAACTCTTCTAACATTTTTTAACTTTTAATTACTCACGATTCGCAAAATATTTTTCTGATCTTGAAAAACCATTTAGAGAAAAGATTATCAGAAAGTTCAGGAAACATAATATTCCAAGGTTTACGGTAATGCTTCGGAATTAACAATATTTTTCTGTACCCCACAAATTTCGCAGAAAAAAAAAAAAAAAATCTGTTAATTATAATAGAAAACTATTGTTCTTGGGGTTTTGTATTTGGTTATTGTTCTAAAACTTTCTAATGATAAAGGAAATTAGAACAGTGAGGAAATGTTAGGTTATCATTTCTTCTTATTATGTACTTTTTTCGCAATGTTTTAGAGTGTAGTAGTTTGTTTTCTTATTGAATATCTGCGCTGACAAGCAGATAATACGGCTCGATACCAAATCAGGTTGAGCAGGCAAATCAGGTGATAGATCTTTTTAAAAATTTACGTTGAATGAAAACAAATATACATATATATTTCTCTTAGAAATCCTCATATATGCACTCATCTTCCGGGATGAGGACCAAAGTGATCTTTGTGCAATAATAAAAAAATGTTTATAGCTGTAGAAAAACTGGTGAAGTTTTCAGAAATTTTTGTTGTTTGCTGTTTAATTTTTGGGTGTCATTGCTTATTATACCGGATCATCGAAAAGTAATAAAATAAAATAAAATAAAAGTTCAGTAAATTCGAAATTTATAGGCCGTAACAGGATGCGGTTTTCACACGTTGGTTATTTGGTTGTGGGCGCTTCGGTCATCTTTTGTATACGAGGGCTAAACAGACGGGTACCTCCGTTTGAAAACGAAATCGAATCACTACAAAAATCTATGTCTGAACAAGGATTAGAACCCGGAACCTTTTGTCTAGTAGCTAGCGCCCTAATCACTATAAGACAAGAAGGTGGGTGCGGTTTTCACAGAAATACACAGAAAAGTATCCGATTTTTTTATGGTAACAAAAAGACTTATTGTAAGAATAGTTGTATTTAGAACCGTTGCATCTAAATAGTAGCATTTAGATCTATAGCTTACGCTTTTGGTTCTGTTTTTTTTTCAATTGTGTTCAGCTTGTTCAGGGACATAGAAAAGTTCACAATGCAGCTAGAAATACAAATGTTGATTGTGACGGCCGTCAGATACGGCATGATACTGTGGACAGCATCAAAGAAGGTTTCGGCTGCCTCCAGACTTCTTGTGTCTTTTAACTCACACGATAGTTATGAAGGGTTAGCGAAAAAAAATTACCCATCACAGAGGACTCAGTACCGTTAGGAAAATAATTGTTAATATTGTCTTTCTTTGTGCATTTTTTACATATCATAAACTGAAATTATTACACAAAATAATTTTCACAACAAAAAATATAATATCATCACTAGATTTTGAAAATCTCTTTTTTCTTTTAAATTAATGAGAGAACTTACAAACCTTTCTCCTTTTTCAATTTTTAATATTTTTGCACCATTTTTTTTTATATTCACAGGAGTATCATTCGAAATTTTAGGGATTGATTTTTCAATAAGCTTATGAAAAAAAGTCCTTATCTATGCTAATATTCAATGTAATACCCTCATATTTATGTATAAAAAAGTACTAATTTTATTGTAAAATCCATTCCAAGTTCTATTGACTGCACTTTTTTGTTTATGTAAATATATATATCTATATGTCCAAATATACACTGCTCAAAACAATTAAAGGATATTTGAAGTTTTATATAAAATAAAGATATAAACGATATTTTTTTTGCCGAAAATAGAAGAAGAAAATCATAAATGCAAATTTTTCTGGTTTTCAAACTGTGGAGTATGCAAATTTTGAGTTCGACGTCAAAAACGTCGCTTCAGCGGCAGCGAATGACATTTGACTTTCAACTGGATAAAAGAGAATGAAGACAAGGATGATCGGCATTCAGTGATTGCTTTGTTTCGATGTGTACGATGTCTCAGCGAAGTCATTTGACAGATTCAGAAGCTTGGACAATTGTTGGTAGGTTAGAAGGGGGCCAAACTCAAGCCGAAGTAGCGCAAGCCATTGGAGTGTCACAAAGTGTCATTTCCAGGATCTGGAACCGTTTTTTGGAGAGTGGATGTGCAGGCCGAAGACCAGGGCAAGGTCGTAGACGGGCAACAACGCCCAATGAAGATCGGTATTTAGCGTTAACAGCTCGGAGACACCGAAACATGAACGCTACTCTTCTCCAACAACACCTTCGCTCGGCTACAGGCACCACGATTTCAACTCAGACTGTCCGAAACCGGCTCCATGCTGTAGGTCTGTATGCTCGCCGACCGATGGTATGTGTTAGATTAACATCAAGGCATCGTCGCGACCGCAGGGAGTGGGCAACCGAGCATGTCAACTGGAGGAGAAATGAATGGAGCAATATTCTGTTTTCTGACGAGTCCCGTTTTTCTGTGCATCCAGATAATAGGCGTATTTTCATCTGGAGGGACCGTGGCAGTAGGAATAATCCTGCGTTCGTGCACGAAAGTGTCAGATTTGGCGGTGGAGGAGTGTTGGTGTATGGTGGCATCTCCATTGACGGGCGCACTGACCTCTACATCATTCGAGATGGAGCTGTGACTGGTCGCCGATATAGGGATGAGATCCTCAGACCTATTGTAGTCCCTTACGCTGCAGCAATCGGAGATAACTTCATTTTAATGGACGATAACTGCAGGCCACATCGTGCAAACCTGGTGGAGGATTTCCTTTTCGAGGAAGGAATCGTTCGAATGGAATGGCCAGCGTGTTCTCCAGACATGAATCCAATCGAGCACGTTTGGGACGCTCTAGGAAGACGAGTTTCTGGCCGCCAACAACCCCCACAAACTCTCCAAGAACTGGAAAGAGCTCTTCTGGAAGAGTGGGGCAGAATACCCCAACTCGTCATTAATAGCCTCATTGAGTCCATGCCTCAGACGTGTTCAACGTTGCTGGCCGCCTGTGGAAACCATACCCCCTACTGAAAATGATTTTCTTTGAAGAAAACACCTTTTCTTATTCTTTTTTTCTCATATGCACAAATTGTGTTTTTTTCCTTTTGTACACAAATGCGCAATAAAATGCATTTTTTTCTGCCAAACATGTGTAATTTATTCTCATATAACCTACTATGCCTGTCGACCAATCAGCTATGTATCAATCAGCTAAAAAGTTTCCCAGATACAAAATCCACCTAAAACTGCAATATCCTTTAATTGTTTTGAGCAGTGTATATATCCAAACTACTGAAACCAGAAACATTAATATTGGAGCGGAAATACTTCTTAAGATGTAGGCAAGTGCTAAAAAAGGATTTTCTAAAACTCATCTCTAAAGGGGGTAAAAATGATAACAAAGTTAAAAAAAATTCCTTGAAAATAAGCTATTATATTTATATATCTGACAAATGATAACATATTTTAATGTATTTTTGTATGCTGGATCGAATAGTACCAAGTAAATTCTTCTAAGCCCAATAGTTCGTGAGATATTGCATATTTTTCTAATTTGGTGATGTCTTGGGCACCAAAACCTCAAAATTGACATGCTTCGTACGCTCAAACGACGACATCTTCAAGTTGTAAGTCTAAGCTGTTAGATAATTTTTTCAGGGAAGGGTTTGGTATGTAAAATTGTTCTATGTTGTTTAGTTTCAGAATTATGCGTCAGATGAATCCGTTTATGCAAGTTTAGCCTTTTAAAATGATTCTGTTAAATGGATTTTACTTGGGCTTGCACTGTTAGCAAAAATTCAGGGGGAAATTCCAAATAATCCAATGGGATTTTCCCCCGAATTTGTCAATTAGCTCACTGTATTGCTGGAATCTTTCTGAGTTCTCACGATATTTGACTGGTATTTTTATATGCGTTACTTTATAGAATTGACTACCAAATCATGAAAAAAAAGCCTTGGAATAGTTCGCGCATGCAAGTTATAAAATAATTCATACAAATATCCATATCTCATCAAATATTCAATATATTAATTTTTTAATTGTAGTACACTGTTTCAACATGTTTTTTACATCTTCGAATTTCAAGAACAATTTGTCAAGAATTTAAGTAGATATTCGACAAACCATGTAAAAAGCGAAAGCGTCCGGTCACTGCCCCATTAATTTTTGGAAAGCGGTGTATATGTTACGGTCAATATGATTAATCCGGTCATTATTAATAATATCCGGATTAATCATATTGACCGTAACATATATATATAAAGTTTTCCCTCAATGAGCGCGAATGTTAAAAAGCACAATAGATCCACAGTCAACTTTCTTCAAACCCAGAATACATATATAAAAAATGTAACAATCTAGTATGATGTTGTTTGTAATGTGTTATTGTTTAAAAGTACATGCTACAGTTTGATTTTTTACTTTTAAAATAAAATTTATCTAATTTACATGACCTTTCATAACATAAAAATGTGAGCTACTTTAATATGTAACTCTCAAGAAAGATGAAAATGTGATTTTAAATTCAAATTTGCTTCACCAGAATTTATAGGTTAATTATGTTAGCTTACTTTTTAATAGTTTAATAATTAAAAAGTTACATAATTTGTTATCAAATTTACTGTATTTCAATTTCATTTCTTAAAATTTACGCACTTGTAAGTTATTAAAATTGTGCGAATTCTGTAAACGACTGATTTCCAATAAAGACATTTGTTGGATTGCCGCGCAATAGGTTACATTTATTACCAAAGGGGCAAACGTCACTACTATTTTGGAATAGTAATCGTCCCTTTGTTTAAACGCAGAATTTCTCAATATATAAGGCAAAACGTACCGCTCGAAAAGACTGGTAAAAGTTTACCCGTAACCAGACCCTGCTTCGTCATGGAATTTTGTTTTATTTTAAGAAAAGTTCGGGGCCGTTTGGCTAGCAAGAAAAAAAAAGAGGATCACCCATTTTGTGCTTTACGCACTAATGGAAAACTTTCACGTATTAATCGAGAAAGTGTTTAAAAAAATACAATACGTGAAAATACAATAAGTGAAAGACGTAGTACACTGGCCTCCAAAAGTTAAGGTACAGCCAGTCTTTTGTGTCTAATTTGAAAACAAATGAAGATAAAAACATGAAATTTAGAAGAATTGTGCTTTAAAACGTTCTTTATCGAATTTTAACATCAAGCATGATTTAAAAATAAAAAGTCGCATTTTTTGCAAAAGTTTACTGTTTGATAAAAAAAATAAATAGCAGTTTTTTGCGAAAAAAAATAAACAAATGGATTTTAATAATCCATGTGTCCAGCACTACTTTTAATGCCTTTGTGGCATCGACTTTCCATACTGTCAATTAAGTTGTCGGACACTGGAACGGGAAACAACTCCCATAGATGGAGCAACGCTTGTTCCAGCTCATTTAACGACTTAGGATTAGGGCTTACGGCAGCCATCTGTCTACTGAGATAGTCCCAAAGATGCTCTATTGGATGAAGGTTCGAAGATTGTGCTAACCATTCCATTCGCTCCAAACCTTGATCCTCTAGATATTCATCAAAACTATAGCTCAATTTGACCGGGCGTTATCAACCATTCAGATTAATTCATCACTAATAGCACCACCATACGGTGTGACAAACGGAGCAAGGGTATCGATTCGATAGTTCACAGCAGTCAGAATTCTTCCATGGCACCCATGGAAGTTACTGTGACTAAAAGAGAGATTCCATCCCAAACCATGATTCACCTCTTTTATAACTGTGTCTTACAACATGTTACATAGGTAGAATCTGATGCTTTGTTCTCTCCAGATCAGCACTCGAATTGAATCACTCTCCAAAGCAAATCGGGACTCATCTGCGAACAGTATGGAAGACCATTGTTATGTGTTCCATGTAACGTGCTCTCTTGGCCAACATAAACGAGCACTTCTGTGTTGTCGATTAAGAGGGCCAAACAGAACGGGTCGTCTTGCATAGAGTCCTTAAATGTGAAGACGTCTATTCACGTGAAGACGTATTGTCATCCCTGTTGCTTTACGATGAACTGAAATGATCTGAGCCACCGTAGTATGCTCCTCCTTTGGGCCAAAAGAGCTAAAAAGTGATCTTGTACAGGGGTTGTAATTCATGAGCGGTCTGGAACAGGTATTTTTGATACTGAATTTTTAGACTCAAATTAATCTCAGAGCCTTTGTACTACACTCCGAGACACATTAAAATGTCAAGCAGTACCAACTTGTGATAATCCCATTTTTATGCATCAGATTTCCCGCTAGCTTAACGAATCAAGTAAACGACATATCCTAGACATGGACAACACTATTTTAGTACCAAAAATTTAAGATCATCAACCATAAGAAAATTTTCACACAAATTCCAAAAGTTTGATATTCGCAGTTTTTCCTGACAAACATATAAGTATCCAATACATTAAAATAATTGAGATGGATATAATTTTTTCATAAGATTTTATTGAAGTTACTTATGATCATTCATATAATCCATATTTTTTTACCTTTATTTTTATTATTTTAATAGTGAGGGTCAAAAAAACTGATTGTACCTTAACTCTTGGAGGCCAGTGTAATTGAAACCACATAAAGCGAGGGAAACATATATACAGAGGCCGATCAAATTGTTAGAGCCACATTATGAAAAAAGTATTTTAAGCTTATGTTTACAAACATTAAACATTATTCTGTCATATAAAAATTAAACAAAAAAACCTTGCGTCAAGCATAGATTGTGCAACACTTTCCCACATTTTAAGAAAACTGTAACAAAACTTCACTGTTTAATAAAGTGAAAGTTTATGTAACAATCTGGAAAACGCATGACACATTTGAAAACCAGTTTCTGCAATTACAATCTATAGTCAGAAAAGTATTAAAATTATTTTGTGAAGACCTGCATATAATCTAAATATTTGTGTATGTACTACATAGTAGTCTAAAATTTAGTTCAGTTAGGAAACGCTTAACACAGTAGAAAATTCCGTTTCAGCAATTTTCGTCAATAAATGGAAAAGGGCTTTAATTCTTTTCTGCACCCCTATATATGATCTATAGAATTTATATACACCCATTAATATGTAAAAAAATTAGTTAAATTTCAAAACACATAACACAAGTGAAACAAACAAATGTGCAACAGCATTTATCGCACATAGATAAATACTCTCAAACTATGTGCAGTAAAGGAATTATTTTGTTTGCCCTTGTAAATAAACGGTAATTGATATGTGCACCATATTCAACAGTAAACCTCTTGTAGCGAACCCCAATGATATATATACAATTTTATTTGTTTGAAATAGTATAACACCATTAAAATACACCGAAAAAGATTTTCTCTAATAGAAAACAATGCAACGAAATTCTTTTGAGTATACATGCAATGAACTATAAGTGATACACCCTTTATTTTAAATAACAAACATGCCACAGCAAAAAAAAAAAAAAAAAAAAAAAAAAAAAAAAAACAGACAGACAGGATGCTTTGTTGGGTGCTTTGAAATCACGAAAAGTGCTAGAAGTCCACAGTAATTAGGCCGGTACATCGTATTTAATATCAACTGCATTGCGAAAAGTGGATCTATTAATTTAGCGGTGACTGGATGCGTTTGGGACCACTTTCACCACATCTCGTGATATTGTCTCATATAAGGTGATGAAAGTGGCAACCACCCGCATCGAATCAGTGCTAAATTAGACGATCCACATTTCGGAATACAATTGACATTACATAAAGAGCACCGATTGAACTACTATGTATTTCCAGTTTCCGTAATTTCATCGTATTTTGAACACAATAAGTTAATTCTGTTGTACATATCGTTAAAATATCTTCCTTATTGTTAAAGTTAAGGATTACAAAAATCTGGGCTCTGATTGAAGTAAAGCATCCTGTAATTTTCATTGAATAAACAGAGGGCGTATGTTGTCTCCAATACAGAAATGTTTTTTTGTAGTGTATTACCCCCCTCCCGCTCTTAAAGTTTGTAAACGTCATACTGAAACATTCTGCAAATATACAGTTATATAATATATTTTTCTAAGAGAGAATGCTTCCAAACACAACATAAACCATATGATTTTGAACGAATGTTTAGATAGCGATACATTCAGATATTATACGTTTTCATTCAGAGCACGTTTTCAGCAAAATGCAATTTGTATTACAAACTTTATTGAAAATTTCGAAAAAGCACTGTAAAAGCATTCCTTAGATCCAACATCAAATGAAATACTAAGAAAAAATAAATAAAATAAATGAAAAATTGCAGATATTTGAACAACATTTCCAGCATATTCTACAAATTGTTTCTGAACCTATAATGTGGGGTAAGCCATGAAAGAGAAAAAGCTGAATAGTTAATTTAAGAAAACATATTTTTGATACTGGGACATGAAAAAGCCTGCAATCTGGGATTTTCGAGCACGTTCTTTGTAAATAAAAAATGAAACAGATATTTAGGGCATAAATTAAAAGTTTAATATCGTTTCTCGTAGAATAATAATATGTCAGAGGAAAATGCAGGGCTATCTACCCACAAGTAACTTTATTTCACTGAATATGTAAAATACAATAAAATAAAAATAAAACAATGACCAGGGATTTAATGCGCATTTAATGTATGCGGGGTTTTTATGTGCTAGATCAATGTTGCATTTATCGAAATTTATTAACTTCTACACATCGCACAATTAAAATTTTTATACAGTCGAATGTGCTGTAAAAGAAATTGACAGAAAAATAATGTCAATTTCAGCGCTAGTGGTTTTTTCTGTTTAATTTACAGAAAATATCTATATATTTTCATTAAAACAGTTTTTTTTCTGTAAAAATTACAAAATCCACACTTTTTTTACAGGAAAAAAACTGTTTTTCTTTAAAACACTTCTTTTCTGTAAAAAATACATTATTTTTCTTTCAAAATTACAGATTTATTTTACAGAGTAGAGGAAAAATTGTACTTTCAAATGCAATTAGTACGAAAACTGCCATATAGTGTGTCTGTGAAAATTAAAAATTGATATTTTGTTAGCATTCAATATAACTAAAAAAAAAGTACTTTTTTATTAAAATTTTTCAGTATCGCTTACCATTATTAAGTTATGAAATAAAATCCAAAAATATTTTCCAGAGATGAGATTTACCCAGAATTGGGCAAATTTATTGTTGCAATTATCTGCAATGCAATCACAATTTAATTGTATGTAATTAATTATAGGTACAATTACATGCCGTAAAAATTCTTGCAGCACTGTAGCTGGAACCACCCCCATCCCATTATTTGACGAAATTTCTGTTCTTGAATGTGTATAATCAATTACATACAATTGAATTGTAATTAAATTGCATTTACAAATTTGTCCAAATCTGAATTTATCCTCGTAAGACCCTCTGAGCATCTGACGGCGTGCATGCATTTTCATATAAACGCTTATAAAATCCAAGATATATTAATTTCGCAATTTAATGCTAAATTATCTTTTCACATCTCTTCATCTTATATACTTTGTAAAACATGATTCTGTTAAAAAAATATTTGTCTGCAGCCAATTTAACTTATTTTTTGGTAACAGAAAATGACGTGACAGCCATTTAGAGGATAGTGAATGTGGGTAACAAACGAAGTGAGGAAAAAAAAGGAAAAAAACATGTGTAATTCCATATCTCCATGAGTGATACCTAACCACAAAAGTTTATCATCATAATTTATTGCATTTTCGGCTCGAGATCTTTCATTGTGAATTTATGTATTTTAATAAATTATTAATTGCTGATTTTTCTTCATCTGGTTTTTACTTTCTTCTATCTTTACTAGAAAAAACTATTGGATTCATGAAAAATTTCGATTTCCGATTTTTGATTGATTTATACGTTTTAGAAGGTCCTGAACACGATTTGAGTGTTTTTAGAAAATGTCTGTCTGTGTGTGTGTGTGTGTGTGTGTGTCTGCATGTGAAAAAATTTTTGTGGGCGTGTTCTCAAGAACTAAAGCACGGAATTTAACAAAACTTTAGACTCACTTAGACATTGATATAAATTGGTGCTGATTAGTTTTTGGTGTAAATCGCCCAAATGGTGGCGCTGCTATACTGCATTTTTTATGATTTTCGCGATAGCTATATCTCAAGAACTAATGCACAGAATTTCATTAAACATCAGATTCTGTTAGACCTTGACATAAGTTGTTTTTCATTAGGTTTTGCTGTAAATCTCCAAACAGGTGGATCAGCTACGCTACATTTTTCAGGATTTGTACGATTTTAGCAATATCTCAAGAACTAATGCCCGGAATTTAGTAAAATTTTAGATTCAGTTAGACCTTGATATAAAGTGGTGCTGATTAGGTTTTGGTGTAAATTGCCTAATAAGTGGCGTTGCTACGGTGCATTTTTCATGATTTCCGCAATAGTTCTATCTCAAGAACTAATGCACGGATTTTCATCAAACTTCAGATTTTACTTTTATTTTTAAGGTATTATTGACATAAGTTGTTGCAGGTTAGGTTTTGGTGTAAATAGCCCAACAAGTGGCGCATTAAGGTCAAGCTGTATAAACTAGAGATGACTTCGGTCCGAGTCCGCTTGTACCCACCGATTTGAAATCTCTGGCCGAAAAAAATTATGTTGTCAGAACCCGAGTTCGATACTGAAAGTGCGCACTAGAAAATTGTTTCAAGATCAATTTCCTCATTTAAAAATCTTTTCTTACGAAACATAAGTATTAATTTTTAATAACCCTTTATGACAAAATTCGTGATTTTCATGCTCATCTGTTTAAAATAGCAAATTGGTTATTTATATCCAACCACTGGCAGAAATCTGCAAAAATCAAAATTCTTATTCTTTTAAAATATCACTGTACAACTATGGCAGAAATTTACGAGGTATGTTTTCCAGTAATTCTGTAAAAGGACTTCAAACAGAAAGCGTAGATAGACAAGTGATATCCCACGGCTAATTTATTTTACTAATACTTATTGTGCAAAGGATTCATAATCAGATAAATCTTTCTCCTTTATCAAATCAATAACAATTCAATTTTCTTTTAAGCTAACTTTTACATGATTGTAAAACATTTGAAAAAACTCAGACTACATTCTTTTTTCTCAAATCGTAATTTTTTTTTTAAATTTGTGAATAGATAAAATTTTCACTTTGAGCCCGAGTACGAAGAGTAGTACAAAAATCGAGCCCGAGCTCAGGCTCGGACTTGGTTTGAGCGCGTCTCATCTCTATATAAACACAAACTCCATTTAAAAAACACCTCTGTTTCATTATGGACACTGTCTTTTTGTATACGACTCTCCACCATCTGTATTTATAGGGATTACATTCAAATAACCATTGATTTTCAGTGATTTGGGACAGGCATGGGGGGATTTTGAAATATCATTTCATTTTGCATTGCAGAAATTAAACATAATATCGCGTGATTCAACTAATAAAATTTTTATGCTATACATTTAATCATGTCGTAGGCACATGTCAATAATACTTACTTTATGTCTGGCATAATTTACAAAGGTGTAAAATGAAAAGTGAAATTTTTTAATTTCAACGCTCACCATGCTTTTTAGATATTGCTTCTTTACAGCAATTTAGATAATGCTTACATCAATTTTATTTTATCGGTTTTTGATTTTGTTTAAATATACAGTGGAACTCGTCATCCTACACTGCAAAAAATAATTGTTGATTTTACAGTATAAAACTGGCACCCCAGCTGCCAGTATTATACCGTAAAATTAACAGTATTAAACAGTAAAATAAGCAGTAATACGCTGCCGCAGACACGAGGCAACCGCGCATGCGCGGTAGCGTATTACTGCTTGCACGGCAGCGTATTACTGCTTATTTTACTGTTTAATACTGTTAATTTTACGGTATAATACTGGCAGCTGGGGTGCCAGTTTTATACTGTAAAATCAACAGTTATTTTTTGCAGTGTAGGGTGATAAAAAAAAACATGTCTACCTAAGAGAATGTCAACTTGTAAGGCTTTACATAGTTTCATACATAAAAGTTTATTTTACAAATGTTTTATGTACTATGATTATAAAATATTGAAATATGTATAGTAAGTAAGAATGTATTATTAAATATATATTAAAAAAATATATAAACATATATATATATATAAAACAGTTGAGACCCCATTTAATAAACTTATTTCTTATTTTTTTGCAGATCAGGGAGTTTATAATAAATGATAAGAAATAAGCTAGAAAAATGTTTTTTGAATACAACATAAGTAACGTTGCATGAAATAGGCAATTAAATTGAAATAAAAAGCAAATAATGAGTTTAAATTAGAAAATACTGACTTAAAGAAATCGAACATTTCTGACAATTAGTTATCATAGATTAGTTTAACTTGTAGTCAAAATAAGCGGGTTTCTCCTAAAATATGTTGAATTAACGAGTTTCTTACTCATTGATATTTCTATTGTATTAAACATGTGAATAATAAATGTCGAGTTATCCAGGTGTCAATGTATTGTAGTTTTACTGCATTATTTATATGTTTGAAATGTAGTTTCCAGCGATGAGTTTCCACTTCATCTTAGTCATGGAATAACTAATATCATAACACAAAAATATTTTATTAAAAAGATCATACTTTTATAATTAACGCCGAAAAATAGAAAATCAAAGGTATTTCATGCATTAGATAACTTTGGGAAATCATAAGAAATATTTTCTTATAAATATATAATACATTAGAAAAATCCTCTCTAACCGGATTAAACCAGGGTACCTAAATCTTACCGGAACTTTGTAGTAAGCAGATTAATCCGTTCCGCAAACACTTCTGACACAAATTTACTGAAGATTATTAGATTATTTTAGGTTGAGCAATCTATTCAGGAATTTTTCTTTTATACATATATGATGATAAACATTAGTTATATTTTTCTAGAAGAACGCTTGCAATGCATAGCTTCATGAAACTTTGAACATTCCTTGATCTTGCGTCGTTAAAAGCTAAATGGTAGTGTTGCCAGAATAGAGAATTTTTTATTCAAAAGATTTATCACTTTTTTTTATTAGTGATCTTCATCCTATTGGTTGTTTTATGCGCTTTATAATTTAACTACATTTTATCATATTATGTACACTGTAAAAAAAAATCCTGAGGTTACTAAAATTTTTTTAGTATATTTGTATCCCACAGATTTTTCTAGTAACCGGTACTATAAACCGGAATCGTTGCTAGCTGTTTTCTAGTAATGTTGCTAGCTGTTTTTTAGTAATTCTTACAGATTTTCTTGTAACGGAGTAAGAATACAAAAATATTTTTAGTAATTGCAAAGGTCAATGAGAAAAACTAAAAGTTTTTTAGTAGATCGACCAATTTTTTTTACAGTGTAGTGTGTATAAATTCGTATGTTACGTTTTTTTTCAGTTTAACTAAATTTTACTACACTATGTGGTGTGAGTATAATATTTTTAAATTCATACAGAAATCTGCATAACAGGATGCGGATGTATTTCCATCAATGGATGGTAATTGCCGATAAAGCGTTTTCAGATTCGCCATGCGTTTTTTAGCTGAAAATGCAGGTTGTATTGATATTAACAGAAATATATAGCTGATATACATAACTTCCCAAAATAATTCTAATACCTCACCGTCTATGAGAAGTAATTGTTGAAAATGGATTTTCAACTATGCTATGTGTTTCTTAAATTGTTTATTTAGATATCTCTTCCATTGTACCAAAGTTTTGTAACAATATTCTTATAGCGTTGGAAAGGGCTTTCTTAATCTATAAATTTTGTATGGTTTTTCTTTGTTGATTAATTATTTAAATATTATAAATATTTTATGTTATTTAAGTCAAAACAAGAGTACGGTTCAGCTACTACCCTATAAATCAGCCTCACATGAAATAAATAAGAAAAATTGCGGATAAGTATAGAGTGATCATGAAAAGACTATGCCGATGTATGAGCCCCTATCTGTCCTATCGTTCACAGAAACTGAATGAAATTTTGGTTTAAAATATTTTGAGGTATGCAGTCAAGAATCATATGAAAAACAACAGTTAAACTCTGAGAGTTACGGTTACAGTGACAAAATTTCGAAAATTTCAAAGAGCAACACCAACTTTTTTTTTAAATTGGAATGTGATCTTCATACTGAAAAACCATAAAAAAAATTGGAACTGTACATGTAGTACGAAAATTGCCGGCGCTAGGCAGACTAAGAAGAAAAGGGAAAACAACCAATAAAGGAGAGAGAAGCAACAGAAAGTAAAACATTTTATTGTTTAGTACTAGACACCATTTGCGCATGCAAAGTGTCATAGTATGCGAAGTGAAAAATTTGTGAAACACAATAAAATGTTTTGGTTTCTGTTGCTTCTTTGTCCTTATTGGCTGTTTTACTTTTCTTCTTAGTCTGTCTAGCGCCGGCGATTTTCGTCCTAGAGGTATCGTTGCAACTCTTTTTATGGTTTTTCACTATGTGGTTTTCACTATGAGGGTGGATCACATCCCAATAAAAAAAAGTAGGTGTTGCCATTTGAAATTTTCGAAATTTTGTCACTGCAATAGTAACTGTTAGAATTTAACTGTTTTCATATGATTCTTAAGCGCATACCTCAAAATACTTTAAACCAAAAATTCATTCAGTTTCTGTGAACCGTATAAAAGTTAGGGGCTCATATATCGGGATAGTTTTTTTACAATCACCCTGTACATTTACATTCTTTTATAACCCATCAGAAAGCATCATTGGCTAATACTTTTTTTTAAATGTCCATTTTTTATGCCTGCAGAATCTTTTTCACTAGCTCTTTTTAACGGGATTGAAACGTATTCAGCTTTTTGCCCTTGCAATAATATATATAAAATTTCGTTTTGAGTTAAAGATATACATTCGGTTTTTTTCAAACATACAAAAGGCATATACTTGCAAAACAAAATCGAAATACACAATTAATAAACTGATTTAAAGGAAATAATTTGTTAGACTTAATAAGGACATTTTGACAAAATCCTTATACGAAACCATCTACAGAAATTTGAAAGAAAGCAGTGCTCCTTCGTAGTTCATTTTTTAAATACCACTTTTTTTTTTAGATTTCTCCAGCAAATTCAGTAGAAACCTAGCCTGAAGTTTATTTTTATTGCAAATGTTGTAGAAACCTACTTCGAAAAAAATTTTTTGGACATGCCGGTATTAAAAAAACGGACCAGTGAAAGCCCTGGAAAGAAGAAAATTTTTTTCTTGTAAAATGGAAAAGGTATAAGAATGGTGGAAGAATCTAATATGTTTGACATTGTAAAAAATATATTTCAATTTTGACCTCCCACGAAGGCAGAGGAAAAAAAATTGCTATTTTTTGTGGTCTCTGGTTTTTGAGGTTTTACCCGGGGATTACCCCGCTGGGGATAGACTCTAAAAACGAATCCCTGAACTGATTTTTTAAAATAAATTATTGGAGCTTCACTGTGATGGTTTCATTAAGTTCCTACCTGCATCCAATTTCAGTAAAATAAAAAGCCTCGGAAGCAGCTCATATGAATTTTGAGTTAAACAATTGTCTTGACTTTGAATGAGAGTTGGAACATGAGACCTTTGACACCCTTCTTTTCATTATTTCCAGTCAGGTTTTTGTAAATTAAAAATTATGCTTTGTAGAGATATGATTCGTTTAAAATTTTATGGAATATCAGCGATGATTTTCTTTCTCTGCAGAATTCACATGGTTTATCCAAAATCACGTGTATATTCTGAATATATACAGCATGTAATCTAAATTTCATGCCCAAAATATTAGCTAATTATAGTACACTGGATATAAGTGTAGAAGTGTCGGCTCGGAAACCGGTTCTGGTTTTGGATTTATCCTTTCAAAGCTAGAGGTCGTGACCTATCTAGCCTTCGTCTGTAAAAAAGGGTCATAAAACAAACAAAATAATAACCAATATTTTATCTTGTTTATATTATCCTCACCGATAAAGTAAATTGCCTTTTTTCCTGCATTTTGGTAATGCATGTAACATCCACGATATTTTCTTCAATTGTGAAAACAATGAGTAATCGAAACATTTAGTTTGGTTCATTTAACATGTTTTACCTGATGAAATAAAAACAATTTTTACTTTATTCGAATAAAATCTTCAAAGAATGTTTGTAGTTTAGTTATTTGTAAAAAGTTATTCTTGGACAAAGAGTGCACGCTTCAGATTATAAAAGCGTTTAAACTCTTGTTGTTTAAGATTGCTTAGAGCTTAGCGACAACTGTGTTCGATGTTATAGACATCCAAGACTTTATCGATTTAAAATTTTGAAGACATGATGTTATATTATTTTTTCTGTATGAGTTCACGCATAATTATTTAAATAAATTAACGATAAATAAACCAGTAAAAGTCAGGAAAAAATATAACAGCAGTACCATTCGACTGAGAAGTGTGTCTTCTAATTATTTCTTAATAACATAAGGTTTAGAGGCTGTTCTGCATAATGAAATTGTTAAAAATTTCAATATTTTCAAAATTTTGTAAATCTCCAGATACCAAATTTAAAGTTAGTATTCGATGGAGTTAACAAGTTAAGAAACTATATACATGTAAATTGTGAAATGCTTAATTTATTTTCCTGAGATTCATTCATAATTTTAATAAAAAGTAATTTTTCGTGGTTTATTTATTTTTTTTCTATGTTAGTATTATAATTCACAAATAATATTATAAATTTTACAAATATAATATTATTATTTGATTTTTTCTTTGTAAGTAAAAGTTTCGAGTTTTGAAATTATATTAAAAAAATAAGAGTTACACCTTTTAAATATTTTAGCACAAAGCAAATTCTTGATGCTTCTAATACGTGTATATACATTTTCAGATAATTTCTGCCAAGCAGTTTTTAGTTAACATAAAAAAAAACCTGTGGACTTTACAGTACAAAGCTGTGACGCCAGTTAAAAAACTGTTAAAAAAAAAAAAAAAAAAAAAAAAAAAAAAAAAAAAAAAAAGGCAAACCATTTATTTTACAGTAAAATCTGTTAAAATAACAGAAATTTCGTAATAAATACAAATTTTATTTCGCAGAACTGTAAACTGTTTATTTACTTGAAAAATCAGTTAAAACAACAGAAATTTTGCAATAAATACAGATATTTTTAATAAACAGTTTTTCCTAGCCTTGGCTGAGAGTATTTTTCTGTAAAATCAGTAGATTTTTTTTTATTGTGTACAGAGAAATAGACCATTTATGTGCTGTCCTGTGGAGAGAATTTTTAGATACTGCTTTACAAAATAAATCTAGCAGTTGAAAAATAAGGAAATATTATAATTAAAATATTTTTCAGAAGTTTAAGGTTCAATTATATTTTATGTATTGATGTCCTTTCTGAATGTTAATCCTGTAAAATCAACAGCTTTATTTTACAGTGTATAAACCGACTTCAGTGTATAAAGCACTAGAGTTTGAATAACAATGTACGCATAGAAAAATAAGATAAATAAATAAAAAAGATATTGATAACGGGGTTAGCTCTACCATATTTTTTTTTTTGCTTTATTTAATCCCAGAAAAATATTACAAATTTTGTCACAATCACAGAATTACTAATTCTGTGATTTAAAAATTGAATAGAATTTTTCCCATCATTAATGGTGGGGCTAGATTCATTGACAATTCTGCTCTTTCTAATGAGTGTTTAAAAATAGTCTTAAAAATATTTTCTGTTTTTCTAACGTCAATGATAATTCCTATTAAAAATTATTAGTAAAATTTTTTTTTGTTTATTCTGGATTTTGCTAGTTATAAATTACTTTTTCAGATCGCTCAAGAAATTGCTTACTTTTATATACAGGGTGTTTTTTTTATAACTGACACTGTTCAGAGCCGTCTGTAGCTCGTTCTAATAACTGGATTGACACAAAATTTTGTGAATGGACTAAGAAAACCATGGGAAAAAAGATTCCAACAACAAAAAAAAATTAGTTCCAATCACCACCGATAGGGGGAAATGTGGCGCTGTGGTCATTTATGCAACTGGGAATTAGCATAAAATACGGGCAAAAAATGAAAATGCAAATTTTTACTTACGCAAGCGACAGTAGCGCCAATAGTTTAAGTTATAAATGCATGCGAAAAACACCGAGAAACAATTTCAGCTCAGGTTGAAAATGAATCTCACGTTACCGCAGCGCGCGTTACTTGTGAAGTTCTTATATTGTAACCAGTACAATGCACCAGCCGCTCTTCGTTTACTTAGAACACGCCATAAACTGCGCAAAGGACCTTTATCTGTTAATGTATTGAAAGCAATGATTCTGAAATTCGAAGAAACAGGCTCGCTAGCAGTTCGGTCAGGCAGTGGACGTAAACCGGTGGCAGAAAAAGTGATAATGGATGTTTCAACTGCGATCAACGAAAGGGAAAGTGTAAATGATGAATAAAACGTGGCATTTTATCCAAATTATTAATTTTGTCTGTTTCTGATGGGTTTTTTTTCAATGTACAGCGCCACATTTCCCCCTATCGGCGGTGATTGGAACTTTTTTTTTTTTTTTTGAATCTTTTTCCCATGGTTCGGTCAGGCAGAGGACGTAAACAGGTGGCAGAAAAAGTGACAATGGATGTTTCAACTGCGATCAACAAAAGGGAAAGTTGTCCATTCACAAAATTTTGTGTCAATCCAGTTATTAGAACGAGCTACAGACGGCTCTGAATAGTGTCAGTTAAAAAAAAAACACCCTGTATTGTGATTTGTATTCTTGTTTCAAAAGTTAGTATTATTTTTTAATTGTAACTAATGATCGTTGTCTTCCAATATGAAGACGGACCCTTAAATTTATTTCATACATAATTTTAAATCGAATAACATTTCTCTTTTTTCTCTGGAAAAATTTGGTGGTTAAAATGTATATGAAGTGTGTTCTCTCTCTCTTCTTTTTTTCCGACTGTACGCAAAACAAAATACCCAAAATGAATAAAAGGTGAAAGTGTGAGAGGAAACGAAAATATTTTCTAGGAAGAATCAAGGAAGTATATTCCAGGGTACAAAACATTAAAAAAAAAACCACTACATATAATTTTATTTAGAGAGTTATTGTGTTTTCTTTTAAATTAGATATTTAAAAATTATTTGGTAAGATACTTACCATACTACTTATTCATTTGCTTCATTACTTGATTTCTCTTAAGAATTTTTTGAAATGTGTTGCGCAACCTAAAATAATCCAAAAAGCATCAATTTAATTTAAAGGGTAGCACTACTTTGAGTGGTTCAATATTTTGAAATTTCTTTCGCTTAAAGTACTCTTTATACTCTCAAAAATCCTATGTTATTAGTCAAAAATCGATATCGATAGCGAATGGGAAATTTTAGAGCTATAGAATTAGAGTCCACCGGCTGCAGTAACGGAACAAGCTTTAATCAGAATAGTATTTTCCAAAAACATTTGCACTGTAGCGCTGCCAAATTTTAATCGATCAACTTGAATCTCTTTGAAAATTAATCGTTATATATTTTTTTAGGAAAAAGTTGGATTTTTTCGAATTATTCATATGTTGCTTTTATGTGTAACTTTAAGCAAAGAAATTTTCGCTGATAATTTCCATTTTACTTTGAATCGATACCATATCACTATAAATGCAGATTTTTTATTTAAAAAAAAACGTACCTTGCTAGCTTTCAGACAAAAAAACAAATATATATGTATTTTTACTGTTCTAGGTCAAGTCTACGATGAGTTTTCTTGCTCACCGCCTGACCCTCTTTTTGGAAGCATTATTGCCCTTTCAAGACGCCATTTCTTAATATATCAACTTAAAAAGACCAGTTTTTTTATTTTGATATACGTAAAATTAATTAGTGTAAATGGATTTTTATAAACACTTTGCATTTATCAATATATATATATATATATATAAGTTAATAGAGTTGGAGAGTAAATTGAAAATATTTTCTAGGGGGAATCAAGGAAGTATATTCCAGGGTATAAAACATTAAAAAAAAACCTACTACATATAATTTTATTTAATTTAAGGCTCTTAAAGATATATATATATATATATATATATATATCTTTAAGAGCCTTAAATTTTAAAGCATCAATGTGATGTTACCTCTTAAAACACGAAGTTTTTACTTGAATAATGGAAAATTTTAAGTGCATCTGTCATCACATTAAAATGATAATTAACGTACTCGGTAGCAAGCAAGTTTTAAAATATATTCTAGAATCACATGCGTTTTTTATATTAATAAACACTTGTTTGAGACAGAAAGCGCTGAAAAGTTTTTCCGAGCCATTAAAAAAAGTAACACATTGTTTCAATCATAACATTTAAAAAATTCCATTGCACAGTAAACTGAGGCTAAGACAAAAAAAGAATTTTTATATAATATATGGAAATTCCTATTTAATGTATAGATAATGGTGAATAAATTTTAATTCATGTGGAAAACAGCGAATCATTATGTGTTAAAGAAAACATAAAAGAAAAAAAGATAATTACCAGAAAAAACAACAAGAATTTTATATCAGATTTAAATATTTATAAAACACAAGAAAAGAGTCTCTATTAAAGCCTAAATAATGCTCTGTTTTCTGAAACGGCTTGGAATACCAGAAGGAAAACACAAAGGATTGCAACAAAATACATTTACATTTCCGCTGATTAATGGTTCGTTGTGAAGATTACTCCACAAACGGTAACATAGAAAAGTATATTACTTAAAGTAAAATAGTAGTAGTTAAAGTTTTTTTTTTAATATATTTTTTAGTTTTCTTATATTTTTTCTCGAAAATTACAAAATCTTAATTTTTTAAAACTTCATTTATTTGGACTTATTGTGGCTCTTAGTGCACCTGATTAAAAATAAAATGCACCTCTGTAGTTAAAACACTCTCTGCAATAACACATAAAACTGCTTTTTTTACAATTCAGTTACAAAGAAAGGTCAAATAGCCCAGAGACCATAACTTATATGATATTTAAATCCTACAATCTCACTTTAAATGTATTACAATATCATGTTCATGTTCACGTTGTACAATATCATGTTACAATATCTTGCCCAGTCTCTTGTCACTCGGCAAGCTTACTAATTTTATGAAATTACAGTTGTCAGTTTTTAGACTAATTTCTTGAACTATAAGTTATTTCAAGTGCCTCAAGAGTTCATAATATCCATATATGTTTAGTTTTTGCTGTTTTTGAGGTATTTGTTCATGAAACTTAAGTGGTCTTTGATTTCACTGCGTTTTGGTTTGGTTCACTGATATCGTCTGCTTCATCGTTGTTTACGTTTTTTTTTTTAAACTTTCCAATTAGCACACTTTCAACAATGTCCTTTTCTGCTAAAGTATTATAATCTGGATTTACTTTGTCTTCTTCTGATCGCAGCTCAATATCGTCCAATATTACATCATTTTCACTACTTTGGCGAAGTACAGCGTGAAAATCGCCTGTTTCGAACTCGTGTAGTATAAATGCGTAGTTTGCAGTCGTAAAGGATTTTTTTTTTAATTCCCGTTCGTTGGGGTTTTATTTATACAGGGTGTCCTCGAATTTATGGGCCAATCTGTAAGGGGTAATAGAACACGCCTCGTCAAGCTCAAAACACCATAAAATGCATGGCCGTAACTCAAGCAGTGAAGCTCTACAAGGCGTTTTCTCACTGTGGAGAAAACCACAAATGATTACTGATTTTACTTATGCCGAATAGTGTTAATAACTTGGCTGGTTCGGAAGGGACATATATGCTCCACAGACTTGACCACAGGATTGGCCACCACTGATTCAAAACCAGTGAAATCTATCTTCTTCCAATTAGGAATTCCACAACACTCATACTCGCAGCATAATGCATGAAATGCAGGTTCGCCTTTTCCTGATTAGTAAAACCAGCCATCCTTTTTGTACTCCACGGTAGAAATGGCGATGTCTGTGAAAAACTAGCACTTTGTGTGCTTAATGACAGCGCCATTTAGCGGTTTACCACGTGCGATACGCTCATGCATAGTATGGCAAAAATAGTATATTTAGATGTGTTCTATCATCTCTTTATGTTTCGAAAATGAGTTGTGATTCACCCTCAACTTCTCTGAAGGAAATGTGGTCTAATTTAAGATACAGCTTCCCCCCTCCAACTTTCTGGAGCAACTTACTTTGCAATTTATTTTTTTATTCTTTTAATTGTCACCCATATTATCGTCCTAGTTACTCACAGCCTAAGAGAGACTGCTTAGACGGCCAAGTCTGTGGAGCATAGATGTCCCTCCGGACCATCCTAGTTAGTAATAGTATTCCGCATAAATACAATCAACAATCATTTGTTATATATTGTGCAGAAAACAGGGTTCTCTCCACAATCAGAAAGCGCCCTGTAGAGCTTCACTGCTTGAGGTACGACCATGCATTGTATGGTGTCTTGCGCTTATCTATGCGTGTTCTATCAACCCTTGCAATTTGTCCCATGCATTCAGGAACACCCTGTATATACAAGATGTCTCTTCTTATCGAAGACCAACCAATAAAAAATTCTAAAATTATTGGTTTTAGAGGTGAAAAAAATTTTCAAAAGTTGTTTTTGTTCACATGAAAATTCATTTACGTCAAAATAAATATTTCTTACAAAGTTACGAAATTTGAATGTTTATATGGTTTATGCCCACACAGCAGTGACGTCTCACGGACATCGTAATCTCTTACTATCATCACACCTCAGTGTGATGTTGTTGAATATAAATCAATACTTCCATAATTTATGTTCTGCCTGTAACTAAAATATTCACTGTAACCCAAAACATTAACTTTAACTTAAACTACTATTGTGTAACTGTCAACTTAACTGTACTACTAGAGTCGTTGTGTTTAGGTGATGTTAAAAGTTTATTATACTATGTAACTGATACTTAATGAACTAATTAAATTCTAATTGATATTTTATTAAGTATATTCAACTGGTTATGGGCCCAGCACGCTTCCACTGCGCTTAGTTAATAACTTTGGAACTTTGAAAACATCGGCGGTTTGCACGTTGTTAGGCTTAATTTCCTTATCATCGTAACGTGTGTTCCAGTTAATGGATAATATGGATACATTCAATTTTATTGAAAAGTTGGAAGGAGAAAGGAACTGGATAAGCTGGAAATTTTATATAGAACTTCAGCTTACAGTACAGAAAGCCATGCCTATTGTTTTGTGTGCCACAACTAAGCCTGAACCGTATTCTAGCGAGTGCAACAGAGGCAGAAAGAAAAGTTTATGCGACAGCTTTGAAGGCCTATCAAGAAGCAGATGCTATTGCTAGATATACAATTGGGTCTAGTGTTAAGCCTGAACCCAAACAGCACATCCTGACCTGTAAAACTGGGAAGGAAATGTGGGATGCCTTGCATTCTGTTTATGAACAGAAAAATGAAAGAAGGCTAGATCTGCTGTATTCTCAACTGTTTAACTATAATAACGACCTTATGAACAATATTGCTACTCATGTTTCAAAATGACAGAGGATTTGGCAGGAATTACAAGAAGAATTGAAAAATGAAAATGTTCAGCTACCGAAATCTATGCTGCTAAACAGAGTTCTGAACACGTTGCCAAATTAATACCTCGAATTCAAGAATGCATGGGAGTCAGTGCCAAATAGTGAAAGATCGCTTTCAAGCCTTACAGAAAGACTACGTTTACATGAACAGTGGTTAGAGGAATTGAATCTCCCAGTTGAAAACAAGAGTGTGGCCTTTGTGGCAAAGCCAAATAATTTGTGTCCTAAAAAGCCTTTGGATAAATCTGTTGTGTATGATCCGAAAAATCCTGAAAACAAAAAGTTTAAGCGTTTTGCTTGTGGTCGCCCTGGACATATTAAAAAAAAACTGTTATACCTTGAAAAATAATAATGGTGAGCGAACTGAATCTCTGAAATCAGGACAAGTTTTTGTGATAGTTGCTGAACTTGAAAGCCAAGATTATTAGCTTATTGACTCTGGTGCTTTTCATCATATTTGCTATAAGTTTGACTGGTTTTCTTCATTCGAACGGTTTGATACTCCTAAGCCATTAATATTAGGTGATGGAAGATCAATGCATGCTACAAGTATTGGAGAATTCCAAATTGAAATGCTAGTTAATGGGTTATGGAAACCTGGTAGTCTTATTAAAGTATGGTACGTGCCTGAAAGTGATCAAAACCTTTTCTCATCTGGTGCAGAATTAGATAATGACTTATACGAATATGCTGATAACAAAGTACGCGAGTTCAGAAATAAAAAAGGTGAAAATGTTGCTGTTGGTGAAAGATACAATAGTGTTTACAGACTTCATATGAGCGTTGTAATTCCAGAATCTACTTGTGTAGCCGTGAAAAATGATAATCTTCAGTTATGGCATGAGCGTATGGGCATCAGAACAAGCGCCATGTACAAAAATTCTTAAAACAAAAAGGCATCGATGTAAAACTCGATGACGAATTTTGTGATGCCTGCATGTATGGAAAAATGCACAGGCTGAGTTTTGGGTCTCGTCAAGATTACCCTACAAGTCCGGGTCAACTTTTCCATGCAGATGTTTGTGGCCCGATGCTTGAAAAATCTCTTGGTGGGAATCGTTACTTTGTAGAACTTAAAGATGATTATTCTAAATACAGAACTATCTACTTGGTGAAAGCAAAGAGTCAAGTGAAAGAAATGTTGGCTAGGTTCGTAGCTGAAGCATGAACTAGTTAGACTCCTAGTTAGACTGCTAGTTATACACTAAAAGAACTTAAAACTGATGGAGGTAAAGAATTTAATAATTTGTAAGTTCATGATATTGTGCAAAAATCAGGTCAGAATCACAGAACATCCATGCCTTATACTCCAGACAGAATGGAGTGATTGAAATAGAGAACAGAATTCTTGTTGAAGCAGCAAGATCTATGTTGCATGCTAAGGAATTGCCTGAAAGATTGTGGGGTGAAGCAGTTAACATAGTTGCATATGTAATAAATCGAACAGGTCCTACTCCTGAAGAAGGCAAATCCCCCTATGAAATATGATTTAAGAAAGTACTAGCATTTGAACACTTGAAAGTTTTTGGTACAGAATGTTTTGTACATATTCCAAAACAGAAAAGAAGAAAATTTGACAAAAAGTCTGTTAAGGCCTATTTAGTAGGATACTGTGGAGACATAGATGAATACAGGATATGGTTACCAGACAAAAATGAAGTGATACTAAGCAGAGATGTTGTGTTCAAGAAGGAAGCTCGTTCACAGAAAACTTTAGTGAAACAGAATCCTATGCTCTCAGCTGAAAACAACTGTGAAGAAAATGAGAGCAGCAACATAGGGGAAGCTTCTCAGATCCCTACTATAGACATAGCTGAATTGAACAAAATGAATCTACGAGACAGGTCTCAAATGCAGAAGCCCTCAAGATTTGAAGATTTTGTCATGTTAGCAGAAGATGATGAGCCAATGACTTATCACGAAGCATTTGTCTCTGCTGACACAAATAATTGGCAAAAAGCTATGAATGAAGAATTAAATTCCTTGACTGAAAATGAGACTTGGGAATTGCTGGCTCTTTTAGAAAATAGAAAGCCATTGAAAATCGCTAGGTGTACAAAATTAAACGAAATTCTGAGGGCAAGGTAGAACGCTTTAAAGCAAGACTGGTTGCAAAAGGTTTTTTGCAGAAGGCTGAAATTGACTTCCATGATACATTCAGTCCTGTAGTTCGCTGGGACACAATCAGAGCTGTAATTAGCTTAGCTGCAAGCGAATGCCTTAAGTTAGCTCAGTTTGATGTCAGAAGTGCCTTCCTAAATGGTGAACTCGATGACAAAATATATAAGAAACAACCAATTGGATTTGAAGATGATACAGGACGAATTCGTAGATTGCTTAAAAGTATCTATGGCTTGAAACAAGCTCCCAGATGTTGGAATCAGAGGTTCAAAACTTTTCTTTAAAGCTGTGACCTCAAGCAAATGGATAGTGATCCATGTCTGTTTGCGAACAAGAATAAATCCCTGTTCTTAGTTCTATATGTAGATGATGGAATAGTTGCTGCCAGAGAGAAAGACTTGTTGGAAAAATTTCTTGATAAACTAAAAGAAGAGTTTAGTGTTAGGGTTGAACCTGCAAATTATTTCTTATGTATGCAGCTGAAATATTTGGAAGATGGTTCTATTTTCATCCATCAAGAAAATTATACTAAGAAAATTTTGGACTGTTTCAACATGTCTACTTGCAACCCTGTGTGTACTCAAATTGATAAAGCATTTATATCGCAAGAACCTTCTGAAAAATTGGATAAAGATACACCATACAAAAGAGCAGTAAGAAGTTTGATGCACTTAGGCATAGTTACTCGACCTGACATTGTCTATGCAATTAGTGTACTGTACCAAGTTCTAGACAAACCCCTAAAAATACACTGGAGCCTAGTAAAGAGAGTTTTAAAGTATTTTAAAGGAACCTCTAAATGGGGCATTTTGTACAAATAAATACAAGAAGCAAATTAAAAGCCTTCAGTAATTCAGATTATGCTGGGAACCCCTTGACAAGAAGATCCACTTCAAGGATGGTCTTCAAGTACAGTGGATGTGCCATTACCTGGGCTAGTAAGCGTCAAACATGCGCGTCACTCTCTACTACAGAAGCTGAACTTATTGCAGCTAGTCAAGCCTCGAAAGAAGCTGTTTGGGTTCATAGACTCTTTAAAGACGTGTTTTTCTGTTTGTGTGCCTGTTTTGACAGTGCTGTACGTTTGATAAAGAATCCAGAGTTCCAGAATCGAACGAAACATATTGATGCTCGTTACAAGTTTATTCGAGGAAATTTTCAAAGTGGAAGACTTTATATTGATCACTGTGACAGTGAATGTCAGGCTGCAGACTTTTTCACAAAACCCTTACCAAAGTTTCGTTTCCAAAAACTTCATCAATTAATTGAAATGTATGAACTTAAGATTTTGTTTAAGACATTCCAGTTTTTTTGTGTATGGTAGGTATGGATTTAGGGGAAGTGTTGAATATAAATCAATACTTCCATAATTTATGTTCAGCCTGTAGCTAAAATATTCACAGTAACCCAAAACATTAACTTAAACTTAAACTACTAATGTGTAACTGTCAACTTAACTGTACTACTAGAGTCGTTTTGTTTACATGCGGTTGCTCACGGTAAGGTGATGTTAAAAGTTTATTATACTATGCAACTGATACTTAATGAACTAATTAAATTCTACTTTATATTTTATTAAGTATATTCAACTTGTAAATACAACATTTCTGAGATACCAAGGCAGGTAAAAACGTCCTCCATGCTCGAACAAGTACAACAGTAAAAATTCCATTCTTTCGTGACCAAAACTTACCGAGTTATGATAGCTTGAATTTTATGAATTTTCTGGCACTCAAAATGAAAAAAGCTCTCGTTTTTAGTACCAGAAAACTCAAAAAATTCAGTGTCATAACTCGGTAAGTTTTGGTAATAGACGGAGGCCATTTTTAATGTTTTACGTGTTCATACATGCAGAAGAGCATGGAGGACGATTTTATATATGTAACTTTTTGCACTCAGGGACACTATACAAATTTAAATTTGGTAAATTTGAAACCAAAATAATTATTTTGGAATAAATGTATTTCTGTATGTTGAAGAACAACATTTTAATACATCTAAATTTAATTGTTTGGGAATTACCTATTGGTCAACGATAATACAAACTTAATTTTGGACAATTGCTGTCCGGATTAAGCGAAGTGCTATTAATGGTGTCCAGATTAATGAGAGTTTAGTATATTCTAAAATTTTAAGCTTTCGAAAAAAAAATTTAACACCCCAACTAAAGCAATGTTCATACCTGCCAACCACACAGTATTTTCCCGCAAAAAGGCGAGTTAATTTGACCCAGATTAAACCTGTTTCGGACCAGAAAATAGTTTTAGGAATAAAATTAAATAAGTTCCGTATAAAAAACATGAAATAATATAAATAAAGATATATCAAAAAAAAAATTCTGGTTTGAAACGTGTTTAATCTTTGACAAAAATTAAACTACATTTTACAGAAGAATAATTGGAGGTTGACAAATATGAATGTTGAACAGATTCTTAGAAACATGAACGCATATTTTAAATGTAATATATAATATGGCGAATGTAATATTTTCCCAAATAGGCTGAAATTATAAAATTTTAAAACTTTGAATAAAGTAATATACAGCCAAACATCGAAATGCCATATATTCTTTTCAACTGATTCTTTCAAGGAAAATATTTCGTTCTCTGTACTTTGTCAAAATTTATGGGAGACTGCTAATAGGATCATCGTATTTCAGACTTTATAAAATCACTATGTAAAATGTGAAGAAAGGAAAGTTCTGAAATTTTTGTAAGAAAACTTTGCTGTGAATTCTCTGAATCTTTATTAAAAATTGCTTTTTCTTTCGAGGATAAAAATAAGACATTGTGAATCGGTGCATAAATAACGGAAATATTCAATGTTCGAATGCGAGGGAAAAAACATATATACGGAGTGCAAATTTACGCAATCTGATAAATTTTATTATGAAAAATTTCAAATTACACATTTTATTGAATGAAATGGTAAAAGTGGTTTTTCCTTGTGTATAATAATTGGGTAAAAATATGTTCAATCGTCAAATATCTTTATTTTGAAATAAATATCGATCAATATAAAAATAACAGTAAAATAATTATAGATGGAATCGGTTTTTTTGTGTAAGTTAGCATTATGAAAAATAGTTTTTTATATATTTGATCGATGATTTGTTTGTAATCTTAGTATAAAATGTTTAGAAACTCATTTTACGCAACAACTTAACTAAAAATTTCTTCTTTATATATATGAATATAGATAACCATTTCAAGAGTGGTGGTATACTTTTTTAACTACTTAATTTTAATCAAATTTTGTAACACATTTTTTTGATAAAATGTTGTTTTTATAACTTGTGCGTGAAAAGAAATAAAATTGCATTTATATATTTTCAAATAAAATTTATCGAAAATTTTGACAAGTCTTCAACTTTATAGCAACACAATTATTTACTCAGGAAAAGATTAAACTAAAGAAAAACATGTCAATTTTCAGAGTAAAAGTTACATTACATTCACTAACGTGCATGCAGTTTGTAAAACAATTTCGTTATTTCCAGAGTTTATATCTAAATAAGGCATCTGAAAATGCTACGCCGAATTTGTACAATTGCATCAAAAGGATTTTTCTTATGTTATGAAAGTGCAATGGCGAAATAGAAATAGCATCCATAAAATGCATAAATATATGTTTTTAGGATATTACTAGATCAAATCTACCTTTAGTGAATATTCGATTTCTATTGCATGTTTTCTGAAAAAATCGTATTTGCATATGGATAAGAATGATAAAATATATTTGCTTTAACCGTTATTGTTCCTATCACTTACTATAATATAGTAAGTGTATATGTTATGGTGGTGGAATTAAATTAAGAAGGTGAAATGAAAATTGCCTCCCTAAAATGCATAAATGTATATTTTACCGGTGTATATGATCAAATCTACATTGGATAAATATTTGTTTTCTGGAAAATTATATTTGTATAGGGATAATAACGATAAAATATATGTTCTACGACTATTATTAGTACTAACATTTATTATATTATAATGTCTAAAGGTTTTCGAAGTTAGATAGTTGAAATAAAGTTTATAACATGTACTAATCTAAAAATAGGATTATTCTAAAATTTGTCTCTTCCAAGATTATCGTTTTTAAGACGAAAGTTTCTAGTTTTCAAACATGTAATCCTATTATTATTATTATAATTCTACAAACAATGTTGTTCTACACAACCATGAAGAAATTAAGTGTCCAATAAGGGTAAGCTTTGTTTTAATGCTAGCACTGGATGCAAGGGCATCAATACTTTCTTTGTATGAGATATACGTATTTTTTTATATGTAATTTTTAAATGCTATTATACCGGGTGATTATAATTAAAGTTACGATTTCAAAAATCAATAATTTTAAAACTACTGGTCAGAATGACTTGATATTTTAGCAGAACATTCGTGAGGCAATGGAATTTTGTTTGGCGAAGAAAAAAAAATAGTTCCAAATTGTGCCGATAGATGGCGTTGTCAGGGTAATGTCAGGGGAAAGACCAAAAATGTATTCTTGAACCCTTTCCGGCGCGGTGTAAATTTGTTTGCAAAATGATGAAATAATAGACTGACACCGGAATTTACAAACGAATCCATTTGTGAAAAGAAACTTACTTATTTTCTGGTTCTTAATGAAAGGAAAATTTTAATTAAATATTCTTGGTGCCGTTTGTCAGTTTTAGAATTAAAATTGGGTGTCCTTTTTTGTGACCACCGCCCGTTAAAGGGTTAAACATAGGAATGATGTTGCCAAAAGGAAAAAAATAGAGTTCAGAGATTTACTAAAAATTTATTAGCGAAAAGACAAGACTACGTGTTTACAGCGACGACAGCGATAATGACAAAAAATGAAAAAAAAAAAGAGCTTCATGGAACAAACACCTTACTGATTATTAAGGCATAAGTTGCTCAATATGCCCTCCGCCTTGTTCCGCTACTAATTGGAAGCGCAAAACGGCATGCTCCACAACAGATCGGAGGGTATCTATACTAATGCAATGGGTGTGTTGTGTGATGCTTGCCTTCAAGTCGGCTAGATTCTGAATCCGCCCGCTATAAACAACATTCTTCAGGTACCCCCAAAGCCAGAAATCACACGGGTTTAAGTCGGGGAACGTGGCGGCCACGTTGTTGGAAAATGGCGGCTTATGATCCTATCATCTCCGAAATTATCACTCAGTAGCTGCTTCACAGTAGTAGCAATGTGCGGAGGAGCGGCATCTTGCATGAATATTATGCGATCCACACACTGACGCTGTTGAAGTGCCGGAAGAACATGGTTACGCAAAAGTGCTTCATACCGCTTGCCAGTAACTGTGCAGGTAACGGGACCCGCAGGTGTGATCTCCTCGAAGAAAAATGGACCGACGATAAACGCTGCTGTTATTCCGCACCACACAGTGACCTTTTCAGACTGAAGAGGTAATGGCTGTAGCTGGGACGGATTCTCGGTCGCCCATATCCTGCAGTTTTGCGTATTTACAGAACCTTGCAAATGAAAGTGGGCTTCGTCAGACCACAGAATGTTCCATGGCCATCCGTTGTCCACTTCCATCCGGGCAAGAAATTGTAGTGCAAAAGATTGACGTGCTTCGAGGTCAGCAGGTAGCAACTCCTGCACATGAGTTATCTTGTACGGATAACAGCGTAAGACGTTCCGTAGGACTTTACGCACCGAGCTGTTCGGCATATCCAGCATTCGGCCAATCCCCCTTGCACTGCTGATTCCAGCATCACTGTCAGTATGTTCCTGTAATGCTGTAGCCACATCTTCCACTGCCGCAGCTGAAACTGGTTTCCTTCCTCTACCCCGTTTAATGTCAAATGAACCGGTCTCTTCGAATTTAGCAATCATTTTTTGCAGACCATTTGTTGTTATTGGACCTTTTTTTATGGATTTTAATGTCCGAAACTTCCTAATAGCTGTAAGTGCACAGTCATCGTTCTTATAAAAAACTTCAAGAGCAGAGCGCGATCCTTCATAGTCAGAGTCATGATGAAGCATTCAGGCAAAGAGCTGCTGCTCTGCATTTTTATGGTCGCTATGTCTGCGGTGCGCATGTCACGTATTAGTAATTTGCATATCTTCAGACAATGTGAACCCGGACAGCGCCATCTATGGGCACATTTTGAAACTTCTTTATTTCCTTCGCCAAACAAAATTCCATTGCCTCACGATTGTTCTGCTAAAATATCAAGTCAATCTGACCAGTAGTTTTAATTAAAATTATCGATTTTTGAAATCGTAACTTTAATTATAATCACCCGGTATTTAATTAAAATTTTCCTTTCATTAAGAACCAGAAAAATAAGCAAGTTTCTTTTTACTAATGGATTCGTTTGTAAATTCCGGTGTCAGTCTATTATTTCATCATTTTGCAAACAAATTTACTCCGCGCCGGAAAGGTTTCAAGAATACATTTTTGGTCTTTCCCCTGACATTACCCTGACAACGCCATCTATCGGCACAATTTGGAACTATTTTTTTCCTTCGCCAAACAAAATTCCATTGCCTCACGATTGTTCTGCTAAAATATCAAGTCATTCTGACCAGTAGTTTTAAAATTATCGATTTTTGAAATCGTAACTTTAATTATAATCACCCGATATATAGATGAATATTTTTATTCAACAAACACTGATTAAGTAACTGATTTCTATGTATTTTAAAAATTAGACAAATATAGTAAAAAATTGTAATTAAACATGCACTTAAGAAGCACATGCATAGTAACTATATTATGCCTATGCTGTAACTTTAAAAATCTGGCCCACTTTACAATGTGAAGTAAGAACTTGAAATGTTTTATTCCTAAGTTGTAATCTAAAATTATTTCTCACTTACTTAAAGAGATTGCTTAGAATCTATATTTCTGTTAAGTTATTACTTACCTATCATACGTAGTATAGGGTAAGTCTTGTAATCGTTTTGAAAAAAAAAATTGTGGCGGATTTACACGTTTCAGACACTGGAGATTCTGAAAAATAAATTTGCCGTTCGTCTGTCTGTCTGTGTGTCTGTAAACGCTCTATCTCCCTAACAAATTGAGATAAGGACTTGAAATTTGGTATGTACTTAGTCTATGATAATGGGAAGAAGCTTATTGAATTTCAGTATCCTCGATTATTCGGAACAATTTTTTTCGGACTCTCGAAATATTCGTTCTAATAAAAGGTATAGAAATTTTTTCGAAATTGTTTATTTTAAGAAGCGAATGTAAAACACAATAAAAAAAAAAATAGATTTTGCATAAAGAATGAAGTCGATCGGATAATGAGTTGCCGAGATATTTATAATCCTATTTTCCAAACTCTTCGATTTTTCCTGAACCTGTATTTCATCCAAATTTCAATTGAAAAATATATTTTAATTGGAAATGAGACGCTTAACCCGACGCAGAAACCCGTTAGTTAATAGGATTATCAATTTTGAAGTTATAAGGATGCTTTTTTTACGCAATTCAGTAATAGAGCATGTAAAGCGGGGCTAACGAGACAGACGGGCTACCGCGCTTCTCCGATTTCGAGTGGTCACGTGATGCTCCCGGTCTGAGCTGAGCTGAGCTGAGCTGAGAAAATTCAGTTGACTAAAAAGATTATTGTCTGGGCTTTAGATTACTATCATATCAAAGTTTCTTTAATTTGATAGCATTCCTTACTTTACAGTATTATGAAAATATTAAAACGTCTTTTTTATTTCATAACATTGCATTAAATAAAAAACAAGCTGCATAATTTAATGGATGTATTTTAATTCTAATCCTTTTCTGTCTAAAGAAAATACTAATATATACTTCGATATCTCTAGCGAAAGAGATACTTTATCATCTTCAACAAGGAGGAGGGGTGTTTACCCCATATACATTTTTTTTTCATATATATTATTGCCTAAATATTTTCATGTATTCCGATCAAAGTACAATTAACTTCGTTACATCGCCCACTCGGATAAATCGCTCTTTTTTCTGCCTTTCGTATATTAATAAGCGATACATTTCTTCACATTAACAGCATTTTTTAAATAACTGAAGAAATATATAACAATAAGCAAATGCAATTCAATGTTGTGAATTCATTGAGAAAATTGGCCTGTAAATTTACATTTTCTAGACAAGATAAAACATTTAAGTGCAAATTATCTTTCTGAATTTTTGAATGAGTTTGGTCATATCCCGGTTTTTTTTCCCCGATAAGAACGATATACCGAAGATCTATTCGATCAAGAGCCAAATAACTTTTCTTTACTTTTTTCTTTATTTTCTTATAAATATTTGAACAGAGTCACAATTGCTAATAGTAGTGTAGCACTCCAAAATATTTAGAGAAGCATTATTATAAAAACTTAGTTACGTATTGAAGTTTATAGAAAATTATAAGGAGCTTTGAGAATTACTTAAAAAAAAAATATTTCGTTTGTAGAATTTAAATCTATATTAGTCTCTTGACATGTTCTCTGCCGGCGTATTGCTTTATTTAGATGTATTTATTTTGGGATGGAATTTTTTCACAGTTGTTAACATTTTTTATCTAAAAAATGACATTAATGTCCCTATTTTCAATTATGCAATATGAATTTAAATGGTATGAAAAACTGTATAAGAGAGCTTTTTAAGTTCTGTTAATAATAAATATTAACGTAGACATATATTAATAATATTAATAATTCAGAACTAATTTTAAAGGTACGTGCATGCAATTTTTTACATCAAAAGTTCTTGTTACAGGTACTCTTGTTAAAAGTTCAAAAATCTAGTTACATCAAGAGTGCAAAAAATGTCTAACTGACCAAATTTGTCTAAGGAGAATTGATAATTTTTTTTTTCTAAGTGTAACTCTTTCAAAATTATTTTTTAAAAAGTCTTTCATTGATATAATTTATTTCTTACTTAATTTTGAACACTTTGGCAATTTACATTGCCACATTATCTCCATCATGTAAAACAAGAAAGAAAAATCATGCACCAAGCATAGATTATGAAACACTTTCCAACATTAACAGAAAACTTTAGCAAACCCTCGCTGTTTAGTAAGGTAAATAAGGTATCTAAGTAAATATTTCAAAAAACACAAAACACATTTGAAAACCAGATTGCAGCAATTACCGTCCACAGCCGGTAAAGTACTCCAATTCTTTTCTGCAGCTCTGTATATAAGTTATACATTTGTATATACGTGGTATTACAAATGCTGCAATTTAGCTACAATATGCAACATAACAACTGCAACAATGCTACAGTATGCTACAATTTAGTTTAGAAAGAAAACACATAACACAATTAGAAAATCATCTTCAGCAGTTTCTATCAATAGACGGAAACATACTTAAATTATTTTGTACAGCCCTGTATATTACCTTAAGCTTTTTATACAACCCACATTTTAAGCTACAGTTTAATTTAGGCAAATACACGCTGAAATCACATTTCCAGAAATTATCATACATATGCAGCCATGTATTCAGCTCTTTGCGTGGCCCTGTATATGATTTTATTTATATTCTACAAAATTTTCTTGGTATACTAAATATATTTCACGTTCAAAATGCATAACTCGATTAAAAGCCCATTTTAATCAATTTAAGTTGATGCACCGTAGTGCTTAGGAATTTTTTTGTGTAGCCCTGTATATGATCTGTAGCATTTATACATACCTCATAGCATTTAAAAATTTAGTTAAACGTAAACCTTATACTAATATCCGACTTCCAATTATGGCTTATAAACAATACTTCAGACACAATACTGTACCCGAAATATTCTGTGTGTCCCTGTAAATGAACGATAAATGCTATGCACATAAGTATCTTGTAGTAAACCTCAATAATGTATATCAATTTCATTATATTTGAAATGGCGTAACATAATTAAAATACGCTATAAACCGTTTTTCTCCTGTAGACCATTATTTAAAAGAATACTTTAAAAGAAGCACTGTAAATGAAAGAAAAAAAGCTTTACACTCCATATTCTGCAGAAAGCATGTCTTAGTGCATCCCAGAAATTGATATCAATTTCATTATGTTTGTAATAGTGTAACAGGATTAAAATGCGCCGCAAACAATTTTACACATTAAACCATAATGTAATGGAATTCATTTCGTTTTCCCTGTAAACTAATTATAAGTGTTAGACGTACCATGTTCGATAGTAAGCATCGTGTAGTGTATCAATTTCAATATATTTGAAATAGTGTCACATCATTAAAATGCACTGCAAAGGATTTTTCCCCGTAGACTAACCATAATGTAACGGCATTCTTTTGAGTGCCCCTGTAAAAAAAGTATAAGTGCTACGCACTTCATTTTTAATACCGAACATGATATAGTAAACCCCGATAACATATATCAATTGCATGACTATCCGGACATATTTACGCAAGTTTTACAGCTCGGACAGTCAGGCGGCAGACAGACAGACAGACAATCCGAATTCATAAACACTTTTGAACTATGTTGGAAAGTGTTAAAAATTAAAATGTGTTTCAATCTTTTAGGGACATCTTGTATATATATCAGTCCTGAGTAATGATACATACACAAAGACAAATATAGGAAAATATGGCAATACTTTAAACAGAAATTATGGGAAAAATGATAAGTACATACAACTAAGCATGTCGGATTTCCTTGAAAAACAAAGTTCGATTGTTAGAAATTCATACACAACATAATTGAAAATATATGGTACAAATGTAAAAGTTTGAATTAATATCTGGCAGTTTGTTCTTTGTGCTCAGTCAAAATCTCAATTTATTGATTTATTATTTTATTATAAACAAACAAAAAATAATAACACATTTATTAGTGGAATTGTATTCAATTTGTTAATAAATAAATTAAAATAACATCTCATTCATATATACATTTAAAAAATCATGAATTGTTTAAAGAAACCAAAATGCAAAGTATCATATATATAGTATTCTTAATATTAATCCGTAATAACGTGTAGTATTCTGAATATTAAATCTTTAAAAATAATCTGAACTTATTAAAAATTTCGACTTGTTTATATTAATAAGCGAAAAACTTTTAGAATAAATAGTGCAAGTAAAGACATATTCATTTAAAATAAATTAGCTTTACTTATATTTAAACAATACAAAACAAACATTATCGTATATAATGCATAGGTATCTTTCATTAAAAAAAAAAAAAAATACATCGCCAAGATCAATAATGCAGTGATGAATTCAAGGGGTGATATTCCCTACAAATGATTTCATATTTTAGATTTATTAATGGTCTAGATATGAAAAATTATCTCGAAACATTGTAATGTCCTCCCACCGGAGCTGCCTTTGGAAAAAATATATATAATCAATAATAATCTTACGATTTTACTCAGCTGTTTTATTTCATATAAGTAAAGTTACCCGCATTCTGCTAACTAAATTATCATATTTACAACGATTAAAAGTATATAACATTGCACAATTAAATGTTATGCATATTACATCAAAACGGAAAAATGGTTAATACTTACATTCGATAGATTTTCCTAAGTATCTCGTCCTTTATATTAATTGATGAAACTACTTAATAAAACCTTGTACTGGAGTTTGGTGAGTGCGTGATCGTAAGTTATTAAAAAAATAAAAGAAGACGCAGGAGAGACATCTTAAAGAAAGAGTCGAAGATTAAATATATATATGCAGGTTTAATCCAGGTTCAGATAAAGCACAGGTACATCGTCGAATAGGTACAGCTGCCGAAGGCAATGGTACCTGGGACTCCAAACGTACACTTAATACAGCTTTTACATGTTGTTATCAATCACAAGGTTCGAGAGAGAATGATGATTAATTAGACAATTTCTTTGGTGGATACAGAGCAGTGATGACAGAGTTACATAAAGCCAAGTAGCCAGATTAACGTACATTTGGCGAGAGGAATGTGATAGAAACGCAGGTGTTATTTTCCGTTAAATGTTAAGTCAATGGGAGATTGATGACGAACAAATATGAATTTTTAGATGCCAACAGTGAGGAATGAATATAGTAGCCTCGCAAACCACAAGAGTCTGGTTCACATAGGGTTGTATTAAGGAGTGTTACTAAAAATTAAAAATAGACATGTTCGTTACAATGATAATACAATTTCGGAAGATAGAGGAACAAAAATGTAAAAAGAGAAAGGGTAGCAGAGGGCATCTGGTAAATTTGACTGAGCGTGGGATAGAGATAAATCCACAGTTTCTAGGCGAACAAAATAATTTCTTTTCTTCTTTTTTTTTATAAGAGAACGCAAAGCGAAATAATTACAAATGAATTGAAAAGGAGTTATAATAAAAGTGGAAAAAAGGCTGAGACTATATACATTTACAGTGTAGAAAAATAAAATATATTTAGGATGGTAATTTTGAAAAAAGGTATTTTAGGTGGGGGGGGGGCTAAGGTGTAAATTAATTAGAAGTGGAATATGTGAAGATAATTCCTCTTCACATATTTCTCCCCAACAACCGAAGAAAGAAAAATTATTTTTGTTGTATTAAGGAGGGCATGAGCACCGGAAAACTTACCTGCGCCTCTTCACTAACATAGCAATTCACATATAAAATCATCAAAAAAACACTTGTTATAGAACCCTGGTAAATTATCTAAGCGTAATTGATAATAATTCACAAAAAAAAAATGTTGAAACAAAAACAAAAACACCATGTCTCAAGTAATATATGTATGCGTATAGGCATGATAAAATAAAGACAAGCTGGATCGACCTCTTATGCTTGAAGATTTGAATGTATATATAAATATGAGCTCAAAATAATAATCAGTATGTTTCTGGAGTTTCTTTTTATCTTTAGTTTTTTTAGGAGTGTGCACACATATATCATTATTTAAACCAGAAACTAAAATTAATCATTAACTTGAAATGCAAATTCAAGCAATAGCAATTACTTTTATTGCTACAATTGTTGGGTGTGTCCAACATACTTTTGAGACATGAACAAAAAAAAATGTATAAGGTAAATATCATTTGGCCATATATCAAACTATATTCAATTATTTGAAGGCCTTTAATATGAGACATATTTTTGTATCAGCAGAATAAATTGCTGTACATATATATAAAAAAACTGTAAATAAAGCTAAATGTAAATAAATATATAGCATACTTGATTATGAGAATAATATAAAGGAGAATTTGGCGAAGTAGCATATTTAGAAACTGACCTAATTCTATATAAAAATGTAAAATCGCATATCTTGCAAATATTGACAAAATTTAAGGACTTTCAGAAATGTGTAACGTGGGATATAGTTTCTATGTAGGGTGAATGATCACCACAACTTACCGTCCACAACATGTTATGAAACATGACACATGAAAAACAACTTCATACGTTGTTGTACCGGGATGGTAAGGTAAAAATGTAATGGAACATTACATAGTATGTAAAAGAGTAAGAAAAATTATGTGAACTAATTTAAAATTGAAAATAAAAAAAATAGCATGTGTTGTACTAAATATGAAAGGCAATTTAGATGTGAATTAAAAAGTGTGACATCATGTACGAAACAAATGTGACTGAGAGTGTGTTAGGGAATTAGTGCAAGATGAGTGTGAGAAAAATTAGAACATATAAACACTGTTCGTTTAATTTTGTACCTACATTTACAAAATGTGAAAATTTAGACTGAAAAAAAATTAGAGACAATTATGTGGACATTGGCATTGTGTAAATGAAAAGAGGTATTTGAGAAAGTATGTACAGTCTGAAAGCAACCATTAATATAACTTCGGCAGAAGAAATGACTGGTATAAATACCAAAGGTTGCAATTACATAACAACCGTGAATAAATACTTCCACAAACAAGTGTAGTGTATGAAAACAAATGCGAAAAAAAAGGTATGTCTTTAAAAATTACATATATTGAACGAATAAAGAAGGTTAATTTACGAGCATTTCAGTAGGCAAAACAAGTGATGAAAATGAGGTGTGACACATACTCTATGGAAGAAAATAAATTGAGAAAAGGAGAATTTAAATTAGAACATGTACAGTGAAAAGTTATCAATTGCATGTACTAAAGTATTTTACTATTTAATATGTCAGGAATAATAATTTAAAAAAAGAGAACCAGTGACAAAAATTCTTAAAATATATATAAAAATGTAACTGAGGGAATGTATTGTTATACATGTAAGAAAAGGAAATGTGTAAAATGTGTATGTCCACAGAATGAAAAATTGATGCCTCTATTTCAATAATTTCATGAAAGCAACGTGCACTACAAGAGGAAAAATTTCCTATAAAATCTTATTATGAAAATAATAATATTGCCATACTGGCATGATTCAGTAGTGCACATTTTTCATTTTTCAACTGTAGACAAAATTTAGCAAGAAAAAAATGGTTTTTTAACTTATTTTTATTAAAAAGAATATGTGATTATGTAAATATGACAGAAAATGTAGAAGTAAGTTATAAAATGAATAATGAAAAAAAATGTATGTTACCATGATAACTAACATTACCAAAATTGTTGCGATTGCAGTAGGTAACTAAGTACAGTGTTGTTTACCATAATTGGTGCATATAGCGAATTCTATGAACTCCTCCAATAAATATATGGTATAACTAGTACCTAATATAAAGTTACATGGAAAACATGATGTGATGATACATGTGCAGAGATTGTGTTAATGAATTATGTTGAATATTACAAATAGTATAGATAGAACCTACAAGTAAGGTATGTAATGTCAAAGAAACAGGTGTTAATTATAAAAAAGAATGTGACAAGCACAGTTGTACATTGAATGGTGGAGCAAATACTTTGAATGGTATTATATATTTATATATCCTTGATTAGTAATGCTTGAACATTGATTAGTAAAAAAAAAACTGTAAATGAGAAAACGGAATGCATTAAGTATAGATTATAGAAGTATGTGTAAGAAGTTTGTGTAAATTTACAGGAAGAAATACTTGATGCGTTAATCATGAAAGTTTCCTGAAATGAGTGCATTGTACAGAAATCTGAGTTGATTTCTAAGAATCGTAATATTAAATATAATATAATTAACATTAAGGCCTGATTCAGTAATGCACCCTTTATTTTGTATCAGCAAACAAGTATTATTTAATGAAAAGTATGTTTTTTTTTAAATTATGTGTCTATTTATATAATATTGACTAAAGTGTTTATCAAAGTGGAATTAATATATGATGTCGTATACTGATGTCGGAAGATATAAAAAGGAACAGAACAAAAAAAACAATGAATGGTAAAGAGTATAACAAGGATTGGTACAAACTGGTAGTGTATAAGGATTGGTAACTTTGACTAGTTATGTAATTAACATGTGTAATTAAAAAGAAGGAACCGTTGTAGATTATAAAATTGGTTATTGAATATAGAAAAGCATTTTCAAATAATTGCAAGATTGCAATAGATCTCAAAGACTCTTTAAGCTGTTTAAAAAAGTTCCTAAATAATGCTACTAAAATAATACACATTGATTAAATTATATCAACTTAATAAAAAATTACACAAAAATATACTTGCCATCATACAAATAAATTTTATCTAAGTGTAAAATAAAATATGGCATGTATAAATAAAAAAATAAGAATGTCTTTAATTAATTAGTTGCTATATCGGTAAGCAGTGCCATATGTTTATAACGAAGAAAAATATTACTTAAATGATTCATTAAAAAAAAATTTTTTAACACGGTTGTGTCTAATTATGAAAAACACATTTTATAAAAAATAGATATATTCTATCTTCTTTTGAAACAGAAAAAAACCATATATGAGGATTAATGCTCAAAACATTAATAAACAATCAAAAATGGCAATTATGCATTAACTCTTACACATACAAACCTGAAATTTTTCACTTCTTTGAAATGTGACAATAAATATGGCATAAATAAATAAATATGTGTAAAGAAATTGAGAAGGAAAGGTCATCTTTAATATAAGTATAGATGTGCAAAATTTGTTGTACACAAAACCTTATATATTTATTAAAACATAAACCAGCACTGGGGGAAAAAAAACTTAAAAAAAGTAATTTTATACATGGCCAGAAATATCTGACACAAAAGTATTGCAAATTGTTTTAACATGATAAAAGTGACCTTAAAGTGTAAAGAACATGTTAATTTACGCAAAGTTATCTTTATTCATGTGTGTAGATCAAAACTTCGATGAATAATACAAAGAAATATATCATATCAAGTGTTATCTATTTACCAAATAAAGTTTAAAGAAGCAATTTTGAAAAAAAAAATAAAGTGTATAAATTTTAGTAATAAACAGAGTGTATACATGTCTAGATTGTGTAATAATTAGGTTATCTTACCAAAATATAACCGCAATATTATAATTATATTTAAATATAACAACAAAAAGGATCAATGAATTAAAAACTAAAAAGTGTATTGTGAAGAAGTGACACCAAGTTTATCATCAAAGATTGATCCGAATGAATTGATGGAAAATTAGTGCTAAAAATTCAAATCAATACAAAATGACAAGATCTTACACTCTTTTCTGGATCCATGAAAAAAATTTGCAAGTAAATATCACTCCAACACAATATAAATTTATAATAAGAAATTAGATAGTATCCTACGAATATGGAATTCCTATTACGAAACTGTAAGTGTGTAATATGTTTGTTTGAAAGTACATTGCCATTACTTATTACCTGTTTATTTTGTGCGAGCACCCCTAATGTCAACACTAAATTTTGAATCACTGTAACTATGCATCCAAAGGATATATTAAAAAGAAAGGACAATTCGTTATAAATAAAAATGTATATATATATATATGGCAACATGTACCGTACTGCAACATAAAATTTATCCGTTGACTGATCCAGTATATAAACACAAGGTTATTATACTTGTATTATTGTTAAAGACAATTTATTTTGATGATGCAATTATCTCATAAATGTATTATGCTTATTCGAATAAAATAAAAACACTGATATAGTATAGCATATAATACCAACTACAATAACAAACAAAAAAATCGGATATAAATGCAAGTACACAATATAAAAATGAATGGTGAATTAAAAAAATTATATACATTGTATGCATGTTAAATGCAAAGTCAGTCCTAGAGTAAGGAAATTCTATCCTTGTCAAAATGTCAAAATCGGTTTGTCAAAATCGGTAAGTGTAACAAATCATGAGATGCGGGCATAGATCTATAAAATACTTAACTGCCATTAATTAATAAAGATAATATTTAAATTAGAATAAAATTAATGTGACAATTATTATTATTACAATTATTGTAAATATTTGTGTGAGAAGAAAAATATAAAGGAAAAAAATTAAGAAGATTTAGTTTTTTTTCTATTTTTAGTATTATTCATTTTTTTAATGTGATGAGAGAAAAAAGAATGTGTATATATGCAAATAACTCATACAAAGATAAAATTCACAAGCAGGATTGTCACGTTAGTATTTCCCTTGATGGGGAAGATACTTGGACCAGCCGAGTAGGACCACAAAGAAAATTCAAACTCAACATAAGTACATTTAGTGCACATAAATGTACACAAGTGTGAAAGCTACCAAATTTGCATATTATGCATTTTCTTTTAACGAGGAAAATTCAAAATCTTATTAAAAATATTCTTTCAATAAATTTTGCATGAGCGGCAGCATATATTTAAAAATATTGAAATACTGTATAGCAAACTGACACTCAAAATAAAGGATTCTAGAAGAAAAATACACAGCTTAAACAAAAAGTTAACTATCTATAAAGAAATATATCTATGAATGAATATTATGCCTTTTATCTTTATTATTAGATGGTTAAAATATTATTTAAAAAAAAGCATGATTATTTTGAAACACATCCAACTAGTGCATACATGCCAAATCTTTATTAAGTCAGTTTGAGCAGTAATTAAATATATTGAATTTTTATACTATAAAAGCACCAATATATATTTTTCATTACTTTACCTGACCAAAAATATTATCACGCAGAATAATATAAAAATATGACTTACCACCTGAAATATTAATATCAGTAAACCCATTTAGCACAAGTATAAGAAGCAATTTTTTTTTATATAGATATAAATATATTGATGTAAGCTAATTAACGGTGAACTATTTCGCAATAATCCTTAGTTTTGTAAGAAATATTCATAAAATAAAAAAATTACTTCGCGCATAAAATGTGCATTGAAAATGTCCAGAAAATATGAGAATCTTTGCTATAATAATGAAGATGGGTTACTGGGAAGTTCATGCTCTATGCACTGTTTATCAGTCAAATTCTTTATCTACAGCATATAATGAATTATAAGTCTATGACTGAGCTTATATGAAGTTCAAGAACTGAAATAAACCACAGTGCAATCAATATGCATTTTTTTTTCTTGTCTGTCTCATCAGTTACTCTTTCCATATTTCGTAGTATAATCTCGAAGGCAAAGAGAGAAAAAAAAAAAGAAGAATCGCGGGTTTATAAGTGTTTAAAAGTACGGATGCGATGGTTTAGTGAAATATGCTTGACGTCAGGGTCGCACTATTAATTATCACCGGTAGAAGCTGTATTCAGTTGTGCTTTCGGTAATTGAGTTCCGCAATGAATTATTGTACATATCAGCAGTTCTACAAGTCATGAGGAGAAAAAGATCCAGTCTTGGAGTTTTAGAAAAGAAACTTTCCATTTCATACATAAATCCGTGAATAATAGAATGCGAAAAACAAACCGCGGCTATTCAAAACAGCTGTTTTATAGATAAAGAAAACAATTAATAACTTGAAAATTAGATATCAGATCTGCACAGCGTTCATACATATCGCCGGGAAAAAGAAGCGATGAAGCAGTTTTCGTCTATCAATTCTCTGGAACAGCTAACTTTATTATGTAAGGGAAAAAAAAGTACTGCGGTTCAGCTGCTTCTTTAATAATTATCCGAGACTCGGAGAAAATTATATTCCATATAATTCTTCCATTTGAAATATTGGAGATGATCTTTCATACGAGAAAAACATGGGGATTCCAGTTCCAAAATTTTATCGTCATTTCCAGTTTTGTTATGTCCACACTGTTTTCGAAAACACGGAAACAAATCTCTCCTTATGTCTACAACGATTTCTGAAACATACTAAAAAAAAATCGAGGATATTATTTTAAATAATAGTTTTTTTCGTTATTTACTATTCGTTGATTCCCGGGTACCGTGCTGTAAATGTTATTGTACAAGTGCTATGGTCAAGGAACCAATCTGTGTACTGGAGTTTGGTGAGTGCGTGATCGTAAGTTATTAAAAAAATAAAAGAAGACGCAGGAGAGACATCTTAAAGAAAGAGTCGAAGATTAAATATATATATGCAGGTTTAATCCAGGTTCAGATAAAGCACAGGTACATCGTCGAATAGGTACAGCTGCCGAAGGCAATGGTACCTGGGACTCCAAACGTACACTTAATACAGCTTTTACATGTTGTTATCAATCACAAGGTTCGAGAGAGAATGATGATTAATTAGACAATTTCTTTGGTGGATACAGAGCAGTGATGACAGAGTTACATAAAGCCAAGTAGCCAGATTAACGTACATTTGGCGAGAGGAATGTGATAGAAACGCAGGTGTTATTTTCCGTTAAATGTTAAGTCAATGGGAGATTGATGACGAACAAATATGAATTTTTAGATGCCAACAGTGAGGAATGAATATAGTAGCCTCGCAAACCACAAGAGTCTGGTTCACATAGGGTTGTATTAAGGAGTGTTACTAAAAATTAAAAATAGACATGTTCGTTACAATGATAATACAATTTCGGAAGATAGAGGAACAAAAATGTAAAAAGAGAAAGGGTAGCAGAGGGCATCTGGTAAATTTGACTGAGCGTGGGATAGAGATAAATCCACAGTTTCTAGGCGAACAAAATAATTTTTTTTCTTCTTTTTTTTATAAGAGAACGTAAAGCGAAATAATTACAAATGAATTGAAAAGGAGTTATAATAAAAGTGGAAAAAAGGCTGAGACTATATACATTTACAGTGTAGAAAAATAAAATATATTTAGGATGGTAATTTTGAAAAAAGGTATTTTAGGTGGGGGGGGGGGGCTAAGGTGTAAATTAATTAGAAGTGGAATATGTGAAGATAATTCCTCTTCACAAACCTCTTAACACAATTAAAATAAAATAAAAGAATCGCAATGAAAATTGCGTTTGTATTTATTAATAAAGGTTGGAACGTTGGAACAATTGGTTTTTAAACACACACAAAAATCAAAGTAATGGAATTCCTTTGTGTATAGCTGCGCGTCAAAGTACGTTTTCAGTGAGACCGCGACTGTCACGTGACTTTCAACCACGGTAGCCCTCTGCGTTAGCCCCGATGTAAAGTTTATGACGTCATCAAGACATGATTTTATTAGAATTGCAATCGTTTTATAAATAGTTTACACATGTTTTATTTTCGTATTTTGTATTATGCATATCCATGATGGGTATGTGTCATGCAACCAATATCCTTCCAACCCTTTTTTGTTTAAAAAAAAGCAAACGGAAGTGAAGAGAAGAGGAGAAGGAATGGTGGTTCGTTCGGAGTAAGTAGGATGTGGAAATGCATCCGAGTATATTTTGGTTTTTAAGAAGTAATGTGGTTTAGGTGGAATTTTTAATGAATATTAGTGAAAATGTATATAGTGTATATTATTGTAAATACCAGCTCTCAGTTTTAATAAACTCTATATTTAAAATTTAAAAAGAAGAATCAGTGCGTCATTCGGCTGTCATGATATTACAGCCCGCTCTCATAACGAGAACAAGAGTTATTTCTACGATTTAAAATAATAAAAGTTGTGATTTGAATCGCAGTGTTTGGATTACAAAATAGAGGTGAGCTATTTTTCTTTTTTTATCATTTGATTGTGTGTATTAAGATACTGTTAACTTTATTCGAAAATGTTTAAAAACGTAACTAAGGCAGATTTACTTATTGTTCTGGAAGAAATAGGCGAAGAAGCTGATGCTAGTAAGAGAGTACCCGAATTAAAAGATTTGTTATTGAAATCTAAAGAATACTTAAAAGATAAAGATTTCGTAACTGAATTTTTAATGACTACAGTGTCAGAAAGAAAAAATGGCGAGGAAGTAAATAGATTGCGTTTACAACAACAAATGAGAAGCGAGAATTTAACCCATAACGAAGGGGAAAATAGTACGTCATTATCATTAGATAAATTAATTAAAGCAGTTCAAGTTTTGGTAATCCCAGTGCCCAAGAAAAATGAAACATGGAATCTTTTTTTTGATTCTTTAGAAAGAGCGTTTAAGCACAAAAATGTTCCTAAGGAATATAAATCGGAAATTTTGCTAAAATTAGTAGGTGAAAAAGCAGGAAATGTTCTTGTTTATATTGATGATGAAGAGTTAGCCGATTATGATAAAATTAAATCTTTAATTTTGAAAGAATATGAACCGTCCCCATTTACCTGTTTACAAAATTTTAGAAACGCTAAAAGATTACCTGGTGAAACCCATCAACAGTTCGGTTCCCGATTAAGATCCTGTTGGTTAAATTATTGTAGAATTCGAAACGTTAAAGATTTCGATTCACTTATTAATTTAATAATATCAGATAAAATTTTTGAAACTTTAGATAATGAGCTAGCTACTCACATTGCAGTCAAGCAAGGAGAAAGTTGGCTTTTGCCCGATCAGTTATCGAAAGACTGTGACATTTATTTTACTGCAAAAGGCAGGTCTTTCGAGGAAACAAAATTTGAGAAACGACCTATTTATCGTGAAGTGAATAATGATAATAATACTAAATATGTTCCCCCACAACTAAGGAAAAATCAAGCTACGTATGAGAACAGACACTTCTCAAAATCACGTGATTGTTATATTTGTAATTCCCCATTACACCTAGCAAAATTGTGCCCAAACAGAAGAAATAAGTATGATAAATCTTATGCTCAAAATGATGATCAGGGTCAGAGAAAACCGAAAATGCAACAAGATACAAATAAATTGAATCCAAATAAAAATAGTAATGCGGTAGTCACTAATGTTAGTTCCAGGCATTTACACATGAATGATCAATTAAACGAAGTTGCTCTTTTTCCTTTAAAAAAAATCACTATTTATGTAGAAGGTAAAGAAATAGAAGCTATTAATGATTCCGGTACCCAAATTAGTATTTTAAATACGTCATTAATTCCCGATCTGAAAATCGAAGCTAAAGGTAGTATTTTGTTACAATCCGCTTTCAAAGAAAAAGTACAAGCAAATTTGGCTACTATACCCATCCATTATAAATTACCTAACAGCGGAATTTATGTTACCTTAAATACGCTTTTTGCTTTCACTGAAAACTTAAATGTGCCTTGTTTATTAACTCCAGACGTGTATAATGCTTTGATTGAACTTCAAAATGAAGAGTTGTGTAATAATAGTCAACTGCAGGAGTTCGAAGGTCACGAAGCTAAAAATAGCTCAGACGCCCCACTGGCGAAAGAGGAATTAAATGTTTGTTTTATTTCTTCAGAGAATAAACAAAATGATCGAAATGATGAATTTTCAGAGTTTAACAAGTTTTGTAAAGAACAAAAAGATTGCGCAACTTTAAAGAATTCATTCAAGGACGCTAAATTAGGAAAAAATAATTTTTTGATACGGGATAATTTATTGTATCATAAAGAAACTATTTGCGGTGATAAAATATATCAGCTCGTGTTACCGGAAAGTTACAGAAGTAAAGTATTAGATTTAGCTCATGATTCAATTTTTGGAAACCACTTAGGGATGCGAAAAACTAAAGAAAGAATTAAATTATCTTTTTATTGGCCGAATATTTCAAGAGATGTTGAAAATTATTGTAGAACATGTAAGAACTGTCAGTTAAAAAGCCCTGAGAAACAAACAGATAAAATTCCGATTACACCTGTTGTCCGCGCACTATATCCATTTCATACTGTAAATATTGATTGTATAGGTGAAATTATTCCGCCGTCAGGAAGGAAGCATAAATATTGTCTTACCTTAATTGATCAAAATTCTAAATGGCCAGAAGTAGTACCATTACGGAGTCTCTCTGCGAAAACGGCGTGTGATGCTTTATTAGATATTTTTATGCGCACCGGAATTCCTGAAGTTATCTGTTCAGACCAGGCCACTAATTTTAAATCTGAATTGACTAAAGAATTTGAGAACCGGTTAGGGGCATGTCCTCGCTTTTCAACTCCATCATACCCCGCTTCAAATGGATTAATTGAAAAATTTAATCGTGTGTTTAAACAAATGCTACATCATGTAATTCGTACGGATCCTGTTAATTGGGATAAACATATTCCTTTTCTACTTTTTGCCTACCGTGAAGTGCCAAATTGCACAACTGGAGTATCACCGTTTAAGCTCATGTATGGTCGGGAAGCTAGAGGTCCCTTGGCAGTACTAAAGTCATCATGGTCAGGTGAAATCCCCTTACCATTGAATCTTAGTAATTCAGCAGTAGACTATTTACAAGAATTAAAAATAAATTTGGAAAGAGCCGCTGACATTGCTTCTTTAACTGCTGCAGAAAAACAAGAAAATTACACTCGCTATTTCAATCGTCGAAGTAGAATGAAAGAATTTGAAAAAGGTGATTTAGTATATTTACTTATCCCTGATTCTACCAATAAATTATATGCTAGATGGACAGGACCCGGAGAAATACTTGAAAGAATAAAACCACATTCGTATAAAGTGAAATTACCTGATGGGGGTGTCAGACATGTTCATGCGAATAAAATAAGGAAATTTAACGTAAGAGTACAGACTGTTGGGGTCATTTTTGAAGACGATGTAGAATTTGGTGAAATTCACCCAACACCAATTAAAGCTAATACTTCGAATGAAAATAATATAGAAGTAGACCTTAGTCATCTGGAGGTTGATAAACAATTAGAGTTAAGTAAACTTCTACAAAAACATTCACCATTATTCTCAGGCAAAATTCAAGTTGCCAACGTTGGAGCACACAAAATTCGTTTATTACCAGGTGCGGAAAGAAAGAAACCATATATTTATAAAATTCCGGAATCGCTAAAAAATGAAGTGGATAAACAAATAGAAGAGTTAGAGCATCTAGGACTTATAGAAAAAAGTGAAGCTGAAATAGCTTATCCGGTCGTATGTGTCGCAAAGAAGGACGGTAGCATGCGCTTATGTATAGATTTTCGTCAATTGAACACAGTGACAAAACCTTTTGATTACCCTATGGAAAATGCAACTGAATTAATTAATCAAATAGGAAGTGCTAACATAATTACATGTTTAGATGTATTAAAAGGGTATTGGGAAATTCCTCTAGAAGAACAGAGTCGAGATCTTACTTCTTTTAAAACCCATCGTGCTCAATACCGATGGAAAGTCATGCCTTTTGGATTGCGCAATGCGGCTGCCACATTCCAGAAATCGATCAACAATGCTCTGGATGAACATCGTGAGTACAGTCGAGCATATCTGGATGATATTGCTATTTTTTCAAATGACTGGGAAAATCATCTGAAACATCTTGATGCTGTTTTATCTAAATTAACTGATCTGAAATTCACAGTTAATATTAAAAAATGTGTTTTTGCAAAGGCACAGATTAAGTATCTAGGTCATGTCATAGGAGGAGGTAGACATGAGCCCGATCCGGAGAAGTTACGTGCCATTGAGACAATAGAATCGCCTAAAACCAAAACAGCCCTCAGAAGTGCATTGGGTTTATTTAATTATTATCGTGACTACATAAGAAATTATGCTGAAATCGCCAAGCCTTTAACCGACTTGACAAAAAAGAAAATCCTAGAAATCATTCCGTGGTCTGAGGTTGAAGAAGAGGCTTTCCAAACTTTAAAACGTTCATTGTGTGAAGCTCCTAAGCTGTATACACCAGATCCTAAAAAGCCTTACACTATTCAGAGTGATGCCAGTTCTTATGGAGTTGGTGCTTGTCTATCGCAAAGAGATGAGAAAGAAAATTTGTGTCCTATTAGTTTTGCTAGCCAAAAGCTCACTAAGGTGCAACAAAACTGGTCGACTATTGAGCGTGAAGCTTATGCGGTAGTGTGGGCATTAAAGAAATTTGAAGTTTATGTGTTTGGTGCGGAAATTGAACTAATAACTGATCACAATCCTTTAATATATCTTCAGAAATCTGCACCTCAGTCTGCAAAATTACAAAGATGGGCCTTATCTCTACAAAGATATAATATAAATATTTCTCATTGCCCAGGTGCAAAATTAAAAAATGCAGATAGTCTGTCACGACTGGTTACTGTATAAGGATTATTTAAGTGATACTTTATTTTGTGTTTAATTTTGGTATGCAGTATTATATCAAGTCGTCTTTCCATCTGTTTTGAATTGTTAGTGTTTTTTTTATATATATTTATTATATATTCATTATAATTATTATAACAAGGCTTCTATACATCTGTTTTGAATTGTTAGTGTTTTTTATATGTTTATTATATATTCATTATAACTATTATAACAAGGCTTCTATACATCTGTTTTGAATTGTGTTTTTATATATATTTTATGCTGTATAGTTGTATGGTTGCTATTTGTCAGATTTTGCTTCGCTTTGCGTAGCACAATCTTATCGGGGGGGTGTCATGCAACCAATATCCTTCCAACCCTTTTTTGTTTAAAAAAAAGCAAACGGAAGTGAAGAGAAGAGGAGAAGGAATGGTGGTTCGTTCGGAGTAAGTAGGATGTGGAAATGCATCCGAGTATATTTTGGTTTTTAAGAAGTAATGTGGTTTAGGTGGAATTTTTAATGAATATTAGTGAAAATGTATATAGTGTATATTATTGTAAATACCAGCTCTCAGTTTTAATAAACTCTGTATTTAAAATTTAAAAAGAAGAATCAGTGCGTCATTCGGCTGTCATGATATTACAGTATTACGGTAGCCCCCAACGACTAGTTTTATAAAATAAATTAAGTTGTCATTCGGAATGGTATACATTACCTCTTTTCTTTAATTTCCTTTTTCAATGACCTAAATATACTTGAAAGAAAGATGAATGGATATTTGTAAAATCTTCAAAAATCGTATTTTATCAATGGAAACCTAAGAAAACAATATATTTTCAAGATTTAAAGAACCATTTATAAAAACAAAATTTCTTTTCCTGCCACTGCATTTTGAAAAAGTTTCCGAGTAGTTTTTATAGTGAATTAGTCAGTTTTCGAAACCAGAAATTCAGTTTTTACGATGCTTTCAATTCTCAATTATACAGTTTCAGCTGCGTAGTTGAATTTATACATCCAAGAATAACAAAATAATATTAATTTTAATCTGAATATTAATACTTTTATATTATCATGTTCGTCTGTAAAATATGTTTGTTAAACATGAAAATATTAACTACAGAACTATTAGAAGCTCGAAAACCTATAGTTCGGGTTGAGAAAACAGATTGATACACTGTAAAAACTAGTAGGAAATGTTTCCGAAAATCGGTGGCAGCAAAAGAAACTAAGTTTCTATAAATTCTTCGTTATATTTCGAAAATATATCGTTTTCCGAGGTTTTTAAAGATAAATAACACTTTTCGGAATCGTGTGTAACTCGAAAGAGGTTGTATATTTTTGTTTAATGTCATATTGTATTTTCCTAGATTAAGAAATATGTCCTTTTTTACAGCGTGCGTGCATGATTTCGTGAAAACAGATAGCCAGAATTTCGTGAGAAAAGATAGCCAGGATTTCGTGAAAACAGATAGCCAGGATTTCGTGAAAACAGATAGCCAGGATTTCGTGAAAACAGATAGCCATGACATTTTAATATCCTACTTATACAGAAAATAAAAGTACAGTCGGGTTAAAAAGAAACAAGAAAGAAAAATCATGCGTCGAACAGAGATTATGAAACATTTTTTAACGCTTTCAGAATACTTTAACAAAACTTCATCGTTTAATAAGGAGAACGTTTGAGTAAACAATTTGGAAAAATCATAATACATCGAAAACACAATTTCAGCAATTTTAGTCATTTGTGTCTATAGTCTCTGCATGTGATTAATAGATTTGTACCGTCTCATCTAAAATCAATTAGCAACCGGCCAACTAAGAATAAGCAATTAAGACAACAAGACGCACTGAAGCCACGTCGGCCTATAGATTTAACAAACACATCTTTGCCAAGCGGAGAGCAGGCGAATCCTTGCCCCGTTGCCAGGTATCAACTTGTTAAGCTAGACAAAAGCCTGGCAGGTAGGGGCCTGGTCAGCGGTCTAAAAAAAGATTTGTATACATACTACACAGTACGCTAAAATTTATTTCAGTTAAAGCATATCACGGTTGGAAACTCGCCTTCGACAATTTCAGTCAATAAAAGGAAATGTACTAGAGATATTTTCTACTGCCCTGTATATAATCTAAAGAATTTATACACATCAAGTTATAGGCGAAAATTTAGTTAAATTTAAAAACACATAAAACAACTGAAAGTGCAATTCCCGCAATTATTTTTTATTAGACAGTACTCTAACTGAATTTTTTGTGTGACCCTAAATGAACGATGAATGCAATGCTCACCATATTCTATAGTAAGAATCTTGTAGTTCCCCTCAGTGATATATATTAATTTCAATATGTTTGAAATAAGGTGACATCATTAAAATACACTGCAAAAGATTTTGCCCCATGTTGTAAAGTATTTCTTTTTTTGAGTACCTGTAAACCAAGTATAAGTGCTACATACTTCATTTTCAATACCGAACATGCCATATTAAATCTCAATAACATATATCAATTTCATGCGAATCGGAGTACATTTACGTGAGTTAGAGCACGCACAGACAGCTGGCCACCAGACAGACAGGAAAACGGAATTCAAAAACACATTTCAACTACATTGAAAAGTGTAAAGAAAAAAGAAGAGAACTCCCCATATATTTTAACGACTAAATTGTCATAGAGCAAAACGAAAATAGTTATTTGATTAGGAATTATGTTTTTTTTTTCTTAACATACGTTTTGAAAAAACAAGCTTAGGTTGTAGCATACCCAGCAAGGCCGCCACTTTGAAGATCAGTCATGACCAAATTTTACAGGTAAAATCTCTTTATTTAAACCTAATCGGGCAAGAGACGTAATGGAGTCTCTTTGGAATTTTGGCTATGCTATGCGGCGATTAACAGAAATTTGTTTTTAATTCAATATTCACTCCCAATAAATACTCGTATAAGATTACTAAATTTCAAAACTCACTTACGTGCGACACGCTGGTGGTTCAAATCACTATAAAGTCCAAGAGCTAGCAAGGTTTTGACTGCAAGATAAAAGTTAATTCATACACTATAAGCACTGTCTAAAAATCACCAAAACTAGCAACCCGTAGTTGCCGAGCAAGTTTATTTGACTATAAGCTAAATGCACTCAAGTTCTTAGGCAAAAATTTAGCTAAATTTAAAAACACATAAAACAACTGAAAGCGGAATTCCAGCAATTATTTTTTTATTAGACAGTACTTTTAACTCTTACCAAACTTGCAAGTTTCACCCAGATAGATTCAACTTTTCCTATGCATGTGTTGAAACAGCAACTTCAATATTCGACGCTTGTCGTTTTCGCCGGAACGGCAGGATTCGACCCAAATCCGCAGATACAAACTTTTTCTTCTCCTTTTATATTCCGCAGGTTGACCAACGGAGCCTAATTTGCATAAACTCACAGATAAAAGTAATAATAACCATAGATTCGGAGAGTTCCAAACACAATTCGGAAAATTAAAGTAAAAGAAAGTACATGTGTCGCTGCTGCGCACATAGGTTAATGTTGAAAAAACGGTCACATTCAACAAACTAGAATTCGTTTCTAAGAGAAATGGTAGTTCACTACAAAGTGACCGTTCTATATTGAAATTATAGCAAACGTTAGAAATTTTAATACGAATACCTAATTATAACATCATACTTGTATTTTGCGGTAAATTTTAGCTTCAGATTGATACGGAAAGTCATTCAGAAAAGAAGTTTAGAACTTACGCAGATGTAACATTTTGAGCACTTGTGTTTAAATTTGTTTAAAAGTTTCAAAACAAATTGAAATGTTGCTAGATTTTTAAGTATAACTAAACACAACTTAGTGGAATGAATTGAAATTGCGGATCCCATTATTGAAGCTACTAAATATAGATCTTTGTTCAAACTTTCATAGGCTACAATACATAATTTTTTGAAATATTAATTTCATAATTTATATAGTATTAAATTAATATAAAAAATAATTTATGTATTATGAAATCAATATTTATAAAATATATGTATTTGAACCAATATATTGGTTACAATAGATTACAGGTTACAATATCTATATAGGTTAATAGATTATAGGTTACAATACCTTGCAATACATATTTTTGTCCAAATTTAACTCTCAAATATATAAAATATGAAACAAATATTTAAACAATACTTGCATTGTAACTTATTAAAGTTTTAATAAAAATCATTTTCTACAAGCTTTAAATACCTGAATCCAAAATTGCAGCTCATTCCACTAAGTAATTTTTTATTTCTGCTTCATAAACTACTTTTCTTTTGGTATTGTGACGCAAACTTTAAAAGAGAATGACGAAAAGTTCACTAAACATTTATTTATTTATGTACACGTTACAATTTCACACGGAATACAACACGCTACACTTAGAGAGCACTCGCACTCACAGAGTTTTATTTAAATGTACTCAAGATTGTCGAACTTTTGGTAGATTTAAACTTCTCTAACCGTGGGTTTTCGGTCACACATTCCCTGGATCAAGATCCTGAATTTCTTAGCCGGCCAGTGGAGACTGGACTAAGTTTTCTCTGTAGCGGCCATCTGAGAAATTTTGCCTACCGTATCCAACAGTGCACTTTAGAAGAGTTACCAGAACTCAGCTCATCTCAGCCGTTCAAAAGCAAGTCCCATTTCTGACCTCTTGGGCATCGTATAAATGGAACAGAGGTCTAAGTGGTTTCTCGAGAGTCTTGAAGTGTTCTAAAGTGCCTTAAATTTATAGATTAATATCTGTCTGTATAGTGTCACACTTAAAGTTTTTATGGGGATTTATTAGTCCTATAATGTCAGTTGAGGGTTCTTGTATGGAATATATGTGACCACTCCAGTAATTTTTATGAGAACCATATGACAGCTCTCCACTTTGATTCAATCTGGGAAGAGAGGAAAATATAGGGACAGTATTACATACATATTCATTCTCAAATTAGTGGTTAAATGAGAGATATTCATCGGAGTATCCGAAGGTAAAATGTCCCCAATAATCCATATATGTTATCAAAATTAGGTGTTCGTATTGAACATGTGAAAATTTCATACACTGTCAATATGCAGGTGGTACTCTATGATTTTCTTCTTTTACATATATTTAAAAACGACAAAATTCCCAATCCAATGACATTTTCGACTATTTCCGTCGTTCTTTGTGATAATTTGGCAATAAAAATGTATGGAGTGTTTTTTCACTCCCTGTCTCTCCCTTCTTTTTTTTTGTTTTTTATTTTCGACGTCTGTCTATACAAAATGACCTATTATTTTGAATGACTTATTTACATTTTATTATTAATTTGCTTTTAGTTTAAATAGTAGGTCATTTTAAAAAGACATCCTTTCTTTAAGTAAAAAAATTAGACAATATGACTAATTTATGTGACTGCCATACTGTGCAAAGCACATCAAATATGCATCTACTTATCACTTAAACTTTATAAAAATTAAACATGTTTAATCTTAAAAATAAAAATAGCAAAATAGTCGGATTATAAATGTTTCTTTAATATTTGTACAAATGGAACTAACCTTTTGGAAATAACAAGCTTTAAAACTTTTAGCAACTTTTGGCATATCAAAAGTACTTGACTCGTAAATTTTGTTTAATGAAATTAACACAGTTTTAAAGCACCCCATTTAACTGAAAAACAATTAAAATGTTTTAATTATTTAAATATTAAGACTTAAACAAAATATTTTCGCTAATCTAATTTGAGATTCTTTAAAGAATAAAAAAATATGTTCTTAATCTAGTCATAATGTAAGCTATGTTAAATTTGATAAGATTTCTAAATAGTTTTTGATGCATAAAACGTGTTTGGAAATTTCTAAGGAAATATAAAAAATATGTACAATTGATTAAAAAAAATGTATACCCCCGCGAACTCTGTCACATATCATAATATAAAAATGATGCTTTTACTAACCAATTTTTAATTACATAAATGTTATTAAATGTTATGCATAAATTTATGTTTGGGGACTATCTGTATAGTAAACATTGTACGAACTTTGCTCTTCATATGGTAACACCCACTTTTGACACTATATTCGATCTTATATAGTTCGATCTTATATTGATCTAGATTCTATCTTATATTGATCAATATTTCTTGGATCAAATCAGCTCGGAAAATTATTTATTTTTGCATTTTTCTTAAATCTTCAAACAGCTAAGAAGAGGTAAAAATTTTAAAGCGCTAATTTTACAAACTGTAACTTATATTTTCCCAAAATATTCTCCGATTGAAATGTTTCATTTTAATAAGACACAATAATATCGGACCCAGTTTTGGGCGGACTCAAAAATAATCAAGATATTTCAAAATTAAAAATCTTATTTTAATTATTTTAATTATTAATAAATTCATATTAAACAAGTTGGAAATTGTATGGCAAACGTGACAAATGAGGTGCGTTCGTACTATAGCTAGTTACATAAATATTCAGATCTTGATGATTTTTAATTATGTGATATCAATTATAATTAATATTAATATTAATTTCTGTAATTAATATTAATTTCTGTAATTAAATAAGTATCTCGGACGCTTGACGTTTAAACATCGGAAGCTCCTATAACAAGAAAGCACCGTTAAAAAAAAATCAAATTTCTTAATAAATGTTTTTATTAATATTTTCTAAAGTTTTGATTTGATTTTCATAAAATTTGAAATGTCTCGACAAAATTCTGCAAAGATAATATATCTTAAATTTCAAACCATTCGGTTGGGTAGTTTTTGTGTTGTTATATGCGGACGGGCGGACAGACAGACGGACGGACCAGACGACGACAATAGGTGCTACGTATTTATATAATTATGAACGCACCTAAAAATATGAATTATGAACTACATTAAGTCACCCCCCCTCCCAAGGAAAAAAAACTAAAACAAAAACAAAACAGCAGCAAGATCAAGATCGTTAAATTATCTATGTAAATTTAGAGCTTATTTTTAGCATTAGTTTTGGAGATATAGAGAAATTTAAGTTTCCGGTAGTCTAAGAAGTCCATCTCGTTTGCATATACAGAAAAGAAAAATCTTAACATTCTAATCTGAAAAATTCTATCACATTCTCTTTTTTAGAAAGTTAGTTTATTTTAAAGTTAGAGTATCTTAAATTTTATTTTTCTAAATTTATGGATAAACCCCTAGTCCATTTTCTTTTATAATTGTATGGAGATTTAAGATAAAATTCACAAACTATTTACTATTTCGGGCTGATTTGATCTAAAGAACTTAAATATAATATCAAAAGTTGGTGTTACCATTTGTAAAAAAAAAAAACAATGTTTGTACAATTTTAAATATGCAGATGTCTCCCAAAACCCTAATACATGAATAACATTTAATAGTAAATGTTATTACCAATATCAACATACAGATATCATAGTTATATATACAAGTTCATACAAGTGTCATTTGTATATGATGATTTGCGGCAGAATTAATGGAGAGGGGTATAGATTTTTTTCACACGTATTAGTAAGCATATTGTTTGCGAAGCGCTAACATTCATGTATGTCTAACATTTACATTTTTCAATAAATATGTTATGGTCATTTGACCGTAACCTATATAATAAAAAAATATAAATGTTAAACATGAATGTTACATTAACACTCTGTAATTATCGATGTTAAAGGAGTAAGAAAAGAAATCAAAGTACCAAATCGTCCCTGGTTTTTTTTTAATCTCTAAGGAATTTCCCAATCTTTTATTTATGGGCAGAATGAAAAGTATTGACTTAGTAATTTTTTTTCTTAAAATAATCTGATAATCTTTAGGGAATCCTTGAGTAATGTTCTTCTGAAGCGGAATTCTCGAATATCTAAATTTAAATGTTCTAATTTCAGCTTTGATAAACAAATCTTATGTTATACACATAAAAAATAGAATTGCAATTTTCTGGAAAACAGATGAAAGATATTAACAAGAATGGAAATTCATGCGTCAAGCATAGATTATGAAACACTTTCCAACACAACCAGCAAGCTGTAACGAAACTTCATCACTAAAGTGAAAGAAGATATGTAGTTGACAGTTTAGAAAACATAAAAACACATTTACAAATCCAGTTTTAACATTTACTTCCAATAGTAAAAAAAGTAGTTATTTTGTGCAGCCCTGTATTATGATCTATAGGTTTGGATATAAACTACATAGCATGATAAAATATATCTTAGTAATTTTCGTTAAAGTTTTTATATCATATATACAAACTTTTGTACACACCACATATTAAGCTAAAATTTAATTCAGATAAGAAACGCATAAAGCAATTTAAAACTCACTTCCAGCAATTACCAACCATAAACGATAATGCAACTTGTTCTTTGCGCAGCTCTGTATATGAATTTATTTGTATTCCACAAAATTATATTAGTCTACTGAATATAGTTCAGCAGGAAATGGCGTAACACAATTAAAAATACCATTAAGTAATTCACTCCCATAGTTAGTGATACTTACGAGTTTCTTTGTGTAGCCCTGTATATGATCAACAGAATTTATACATACCACGTACTATGCGAAAAGGTAGTTTAAAATGCAAACCAAAGTCGAAAACGCACTTACTACACATACACTGTAATTATCGCACTCAAACTGTGACCGAATTCTTTTGTGTGTCCTTGTACATGAACGAGAAACGCAATGCACACCATATTTTTCGGTGACCAATTTATACTGCACCTCAGTAATACATATAAATTTCATTGTGTTTGAACTAGTGAAACATTATTTAAATTACACTACAAACGATTTTTTCCCGTAGAACATTGTACAGCAGATCTTTTTTAGGTGACTCTGTAAATGACTAATCAATGCTTTACATCATTTACCATCTTTTGTAAAAAGCATGTTTTTGTATTCTTTATAATTGTATATCAATTTTATCATGTTTCAAATGGCGTAACATCATCAACATGTACTTGAAACGTTTTTTTCCCATTGATTGTAATGTAACGGAATACCTTTAACTGTCCCTGTAAATAAACTATAAATGCTACACACTTCATTTTGAATAGGAATCGTGCGATAGTAGATGTCAATAACATACGAAAATTTCAGGGCAATCCGAGTACATTTCCGAGGATTAGAGGAGGCATGGACGGCAGACAGCCAGACAAACCATAAGTGATAAACGCTTTTCAACTAGGTTGGAAAGTGTTAAAAACGATTTTATAAGGATTTTAGCTCTATTATGTTATATAAGACCTCCAATTATCAACTAGCGCATAAAACGTCGTTCATCAAATAGATTTTACGAACACGTATGAAAGCATATTGTTTGCCAAGTTCTAAAATTCATATCAAAGATCATTTAATTGTTCATGGAATAAGATCTTTTATATTTAATAATTTATATTTATTGACGGTAAACGTTTAATATAATCATCATACTAAATTGTGCCTGCGTTTTGGATTGTGAATAACGAACATATATTTATACGCAGAATAAAAAAATATTTGCTGTGGGTAATTTTTTCATATTAAAATAATCCCATAATCACTAGTGAATTCGTGAATAATACTTTTCTCTAACAGCCAATTCTCTAAGAATTAAATGCAAAATACTATGTTTTAAGCTTTTCTAAAGGATTTTCGTCTTAGACATAAAATAAAAAAAATACAGTTTTCTTAAAAATGTATAAAAGATTTTACAAACAGTTTTTCTACAGAATATATATACGTTAAATGTAAATATTTGTTAATGTATAAACTTTGTCATCAAAAGGTTTTAAAAATATGTATGCAACCATACACTGTTTGATGAAGGCTAATATTCGTGTTTAATATTTATTCATTTTTCATTCTATAAGTGGATCATTTATATTTGATGCCTCGTTTTAATTGATAGTAAAAGTAAAGAAAAAATATAGAACAAATCTTCTCTGCATTTTGTGAGCTCTAGGGTATTGCATAACTTATATTTATAGACATAATTAAAATATTTGCTGAGTAATTTAAAAAAAAATATATTCTGTTAATCTTTAGTGAATTCTGAATAATGTATTTTTGGAAATCGTTTACCCACTATTTAGTTTAAGGTATTGCGATTAAAACTTTGCTAAAGAGAGTGAACATTTCTACACTCTACAGTGTATTATACACATAACAAAAAATTTTACAATTTTATTAAAAATAGATGAATTATTAAAACAAAATTACTAAAGATAATTAATATAAAATTCATAAATACAAAAAAAAATGCAATAACTTTTCATTACATAAAAATACCCTTTTATTCTGTAAAGAATAAATTAATAATAATAATAATAAAAAAATCTATAAAGAAAAAATTCTGAAAATTTAGAGAAAATTGACTTTAATATAATATTTTTTCTTTCTTTTTTTAAATGGCAGAATTACTTCATGTACAGAAGTCTGAGAAAAAAAAAAAACGTCGTGTCATCTATACTAATATTATAAAGTAGTAAAGATAGTTTTTTGTTTGTTTGTTTGTAGGGGGTAATCTCTGGAACTACTGAAGCGATTTCAAAAGTGATGGTGGCAAATTGATAGGGACAATCCCTGCTCAAACATAGGCTATATTTTATGTCGGTGCCACTATCCCCAGGGGAGTACAGAAGCGAAAAACGTTCTAAAATTTCGATTTTTTTTATACTGAAGGAGCTAGAAACATGAAATTTGGCATGGTGATTACTTATAAGATCTAAATGCTCTCTAAGAACAAATAAAAAAAAATGAAATTTAAAAGGGTGAAATGAGCGAAAAGCGTTCTAAAAACATTCTAAATTACAATTTTTGTGGGATCTCTGGAACTATAGAACCGATTTCAAAAGTGATGGTGTCAAATTTATGGTGACAACCCCTGCTCCAACATAGGCTATATTTTATGTCGGTGCCACTAACCCCAGGGGGGTGCAGGAGCAAAAAACGTTCTAATATTTCGATTTTTTTTATACTGAAGGTGTTAGAAACATGAAATTTGGCATGGTAATTACTTATAAGATATAAATGCGCACTAAGAACAAATTCTAAAAAAATTCTAAATTTAAAAGGGTGAGATGAGCGAAAAGCGCTCTAAAAACATTCTAAATTACAATTTCTATGGAATCTATGGAACTACAGAACCTTTTTCAAAAGTGATGGTGACAAATTGATGGTGACAGTCCCTGCTCCAACATAGACTGTATTTTATGTCGGTGCCACTACCGCCAAGGGGGGGGGTGCAAAAGCGAAAAACGTTCTAAAATTTCGATTTTCTATATACTGAAGGAGCTAGAAACATGAAATTTGGAATGGTAGTTACTTATAAGATCTAAATGCTCTCTAAGAACAAATTCTGAAAAAATTCGAAATTTAAAAGGGTGAGTTGAGCGAAAAGCGGTCTAAAAACATTCTAAATTACAATTTCTATGGAATCTATGGAACTACAGAACTTTTTTCAAAAGTGATGGTGACAAATTGATGGTGACAGTCCCTGCTCCAACATAGACTGTATTTTATGTCGGTGCCATTACCCCCAGGGGGGGGGGTGCAAAAGTGAAAAACGTTCTAAAATTTCGATTTTCTATATACTGAAGGAGCTAGAGACATGAAATTTGGCATGGTAGTTACTTATAAGATCTAAATGCTCTCTAAGGACAAATTCTGAAAAAAATCGAAATTTAAAAGGGTGAGATGAACGAAAAGCGGTCTAAAAACATTCTAAATTACAATTTCTATGGAATCTCTGGAACTACAGAACTGTTTTCAAAAGTGATGGTGGCAAATTGATGGTGACAGTCCCTGCTCCAACATAGGTTATATTTTATGTCGATGCCACTACCCCCAGGGGGTGCAGGAGCGAAAAACGTTCTAAAATTTTGATTTTTTTATACTGAAGGAGTTAGAAACATGAAATTTGGCATGGTAGTCACTTATAAGATCTAAATGCTCTCTAAGAACAAATTCTAAAAAATTTGAAATTGAAAAGGGTGAGATGAGCGAAAAGCGTTCTAAAAACATTCTAAATTACAATTTCTATGGAATATCTGGAAATACAAAACCGTTTTCAAAAGTGATGGTGGCAAATTGATGGTGACAGTCCCTGCTCCAACATTGGTTATATTTTATGTCGGTACCACTACTCCCAGGGGGTGCAAGAGCCAAAAACGTTCTAAAATTTTGATTTATATATATATATATACTGAAGGAGCGCAGAAACATGAAATTTGGCATGGTAGTTACTTATAAGATCTAAATGCTCTCTAAGAAAAAAATTCTAAAAAAATTCGAAATTTAAAAGGGTGAGTTGAGCGAAAAGCGGTCTAAAAACATTCTAAATTACAATTTCTATGGAATCTATGGAACTACAGAACTTTTTTCAAAAGTGATGGTGGTAAATTGATGGTGACAGTCCCTGCTCCAACATAGGTTATATTTTATGTCGGTGCCACTACCCCTAGGGGGTGCAGGAGCGAAAAACGTTCTAAAATTTCGATTTTTTTATACTGAAGGTGTTAGAAACATGAAATTTGGCATGGTAATTACTTATAAGATATAAATGCTCTCTAAGAACAAATTCTAAAAAAATTCAAAATTTAAAACTGTGAGATGAGCGAAAAGCGTTTTAAAAACATTCTAAATAACAATTTCTATGGAATCTATGGAACTTCAGAAACATTTTCAAAAGTGATGGTGGCAAATTGATGGTAACAGCCCCTACTGTAAAATAGGCTATATTTTATATCGGTGACACTACCACAGAGGGGGGGGGGGTGAAAAAGCGAAGAACGTTCTAAAATTTCGATTTTTTTTCGACATTAGTGTGGCTTAATTAGTAATTTCTGAATTATCTGTGACAGTGTGTGGTCCTCTAATGAAAATAGGGTAACGAAATACCACTTGGCATTTTTCAAGAATTACGTGAGCAAAGCCGCGGGTTTTGCTAGTTTATAATAAAAGTACTCAGATCATGGGAGAAAACCACTGTTGTAAACATTGCTACACTCTACATTTGAATCTATCACTGATTTCATCTCAAACGTAAACTAATTGCTATTAACTTTCACATCAAACAAACAAAGTGGCTCCGCCAAAATTCAGCTCTAGAGGTGGGGATTGGGGGTTGAATTATTCATAATATTGTTTTCATTGCGTATTTGAATCACTGGTGAATCGAATCAATCTTTTTCATGAATGAAATCATTACCCTTTTTACCGGATATTAGAATCAGAACCTATGTTGTTTATGATTCATTTAAACAACATTTACTGTATTAAAATTAGAAATCATAAAATGCATTGATGAAAAATCACAAAACTATGTTAAATTTATGTAAAGTGTTTCAGAATGATGAGACAAACTTTAAAAGATGAAAGACATACTGCAAGCAATTTTTGTTTAGGAAACGAGGCTCGTAATCCATTTGTTTAGTTAAAAATACCGTGTTTCATTCCAAACCAAACTTATAATAATTCTTGTTCCTAACTTTAAAAATAATGAAGCAATTTTAGCAAAATTTTCAACACACATACTTTTTTTGTGTCAAATGAAAAATATCGCGAGCATTAGTTGAAGTTTTCATCAGCCTCGTCCAAATTTATCTACATTTCCAGCACTTTATTTGATATCTAATTTCGTATAAGCGGTTTTTTTTGTTACCGATGCTCTCGTCAGATCTGCTTGCTCTTTTTCCTTTTCAATACTTTTATTTGAGAAAGCGACTTTCAAATACATTTACGAAAAAAGTGGGGGAACGAGATTTTTCCCACGAAATAAGTGAGAAAAGATTTACTTATGCAAGTTTATTTAAAAAAAGTATATTGTAGATAAGAATCTTTAAAGAATTCCTCTTTCTAAGACAATTTGTATTAGTTTTTTTTTCTCAAATTTAAACATTAACTGTATTTTCTCCTCCTGAATAACAATAGGTCATTATTTTGATGATATGCAGAGAGCGTCAATTTAGATGTAATAAGTGTAAATCAATATATAACTAATTTATTGCTTAAATAATTTAATGCATAACTAATATAAATGAATGTGTAATTAATGTGTAAATTAATGTGTAATTAATGTGTAAATTAATGTGTAAATTAATGTGGAGATAGGAATTTCGTTAAAATCTAAACTTAAGGGAGGGAGGGGCAGTGTCCCCTTGGAGAAAATTTTTAACACCACATTACTAACAAATTTATGTACCCCCCCCCCCCCCCCGAATAAATAATCTGAAAGAAACGCTGATTGACGGAATGCTAGAATCAGTTCATCACAGCCAAAACAGCTTTTTCGTTCATATTCTCATAGTACTTTTTGAAAATTCTTACTTTCTTTCAAAGACTTTTACCCTGGGTTCCCTGCGTACACCCACAAATTGGTCTTTGCGATAACAGACAGCATAAATGTAAAATGGTGTGTTTGAGACTCAGAGAGATCTACATATCGTATGTTTTATATATCTAACGAAATTCGGTGACCCATTATCATTTAGAACAAGTAGTAAATAAGAAAATTGCAATTAAAAAGCTCCTACTGTATCGTAATCAAAACGTCAGTGCAACAGAAAATTGCCATTCTTATTGCCTAAGGCTTATTCGCGATAATGTGACTGCTGCCTGTTTTCGAAACAAGTCACCAGGTTCCATTTAAGCCAAAAGGAATGTGAAGTCTACTCTAGGATCATGTCAAGCAGGAATCTACTATGCGTTTTCACCCTTTTTAAATACAATAATCGCCGCTTAAATGAGTCACGTTTGTTGAACAAAATTTGATCCAACAAAGCCGTAAATTCCGAATAAGCTAAATATACTAAATTGATTAACAAGTGATTATATAATCGGCAATTATTGTAATTATTTTTAGCACGAGGAGAGATTGTAAGCCTGCCCAACCCCTTCACTATACCAGTGACTAATACAAAGTTTTAACTGTATCATCAATTCCTTTCTATTTGAAGCAATAAAGCATTCATAAAATTCACTTCCAAAAGACGTCACTCATACGCCAAAATGGATCAAACTTTCGTATCTCCATTTAAACCAGTTAGACCGGAAGGCGGCAGCCCAGACAATCACCTCATCGAGTTCACGGCTGAAATTCCAGAATTAGTTAAAACTTGATTCGCATATTAAAACACAATTGGTCTGCCAAGTCATATCTTGGTGGAAAACACCCGAAAAACCGATTTTAGCGGTTGGCTCGTAGGTTTACCATTGTGTGTTCCTGCTCCCAGTCCTCCATGTTTTCATACATTTGGGTACAGGAAAACACAATGGTAAACCTACGAGTCAACCGCTAAAATCGGATTTTAAGGTGTTTTCCACCAAGATATGTCTTGGCAGACTGATTGTGTTTTAATATGCGAATCAAGTTTTAACTAATTCTGGAATTTCAGCCATGAACTCGATGAGGTGATTGTCTGTGCTACCGCCTCCCGGTCTAAGTGTTATTCAACATTTGCCATTTTTTGGTAGCCTTGAAACCATAGTTAAACTTCCGAGGCAGTCTTGAGCTTATAGTTACACTTCTGTGGTACACTTAAATTATGATGATTAGAAAAACATATGAAGCGTAAAAATAAGAAATAGAGAAATGTTATTTGATTTCTTAGTGTATGAAAAAGAGAGAATACCTTCAAATTTTGTATATTTAAGCATGGAAATTACTCAATGAATGTGTTAGAAAATAGAAAGCTCGGATTAAAGCAAAGCTTTGCGATAAAAGAAGATATTGTTTTTTCCTAAATTTATTCGTCTAAATAGCCAACAATATTCGGCTGAAGTATTTGGCAAACTAGCATTCAATATTCAACCAACCGAAGGCTTAAGAAGACAAATACCGAATATTGACCAAATATTAGTTACATTCCTACTCATAATGTAATATGATTATTTCAGAAATTCTAGCTAAGAGGTATGCAACAGAATTACAAAAAATATTCTCTAAAATATTGTGAACAAAAATTACTCACAATATAATAAATTATAACACCTTGTAATAATATATTCCTTTTAAATGCTAAAGGTGTAAATTAACAACATAATACAAATTAAGATAACTTTTATTAGTTGTTTTACATGTTTCGACTCTTTCTGAGTCATTTTCAAAAACAAAATGAGAATATCCAAAATTGCACGGGCTTTGAAGTTATTATTTTCATGTACTTTTTTAAAAATTATGCACGTTATCTCTTATTTTTTACTTAGTTGTTTATTTTCATATTTGTGACCATGGAGTAATGCAAGCCACAGTTTCAGTAAATTAAAAGATGCCGCATCGTTACATATTGTATTTTTGCGTGTTAGTATCTCTATAGTTTCTCTTATTATGGACGGATAGAATGAAATACCTTTTATAAAAGAAGATGGATCCAAGAATTACTACATAGCCATGACCAGCAGGAAATTTAATTACAGGAAAAAAGAGCATATAGCTGATATTAAATATAATAGAAAAACTACAGCCCCAGCAAGATTATATCAAGAAAAAACCATCCAAATAAATTTCAATGAAAGTAAAATAATATTTCCTTCCAGTCTATACTATCCATCCATAATAAGAGAAACCATAGAGATACTAACACGCAAAAATACAATATGTAACGCTGCGGCATCTTTTAATTTACCGAAACTGTGGCTCGCGTTACTCCATGGTCACAGATATGAAAATAAACAACCAACTAAAAAATAATATATAACGTGCGTAATTTTTAAAAGAGTACATGAAAATAATAACTTCAAAGCCTGTGCAATTTTGGAATCTCATTTTGTTTTTGAAAATGACTCGGAAAGAGTCGAAGCATGTAAAACAACTAATAAAAGTTATCTTAATTTGTATTATGTTGTTAATTTACACCTTTAGCATTTAAAAGGAATACAAAAATTACTCATCACTTATAATTATGTCATCTTTTTTTGAGAATAATATTTCACAGGCAAGTGTCGAAAGTATGATATTGACTATTTTCGTTTAGAAATATTTTAAAAAGTCATATAATATGAGAACCAAAGAAGCATCATTAAAGAAATAAAACTACCACCGCAGCCAAACACTTGTATTTTTTAGTTTTTACTTCAGAATTTTGTCCACATATGTTTCTATGTGCCAAAAGATAAAGAAATATTCCAGTATTAACCCTGTCACATAACTTGAGATGCTATAAAATTTCTCCGAAAAAATTCTTTATGAGGGAATATTTCAGAAGAGAAGGTACTACATTTAATTTAAGACCACGGACTTTTGACTGAACTTTGGAAAACTAAGAAATACATTTCTCATAACGGTAATAAACGTACTTAGTAACACATTTAAAAGAAGAATATATATTTTATAACTTTAAGTTTTTACATTTTATTCAGTTTTCGATTTTGATTAGATAATGAAAAGTTTTTTTGAAGTATTCCTAATAGCAAACCATTATTGATTATATTGGTTATGTTGGTGCTCTATATTTAATCAGTATTGCATTCATCAAAACTCTTCCAACGAAATACCAGTTTAGGTTAAATGCTGGCTTTACAAGAGAAATAGTTGCAATGAAACGCCATTATTACAGAAGTATTGAACTGACAATGGAAATATTGCCTAAATATCAAAATACTTATTTACAATATTATTGCAATATTGGCCCAATGTTGGGACAATATTTAATGTACTGTCAATATTGGCCGAGTGAGATATATAGTGAATGCAATATTGTGGCAGCTTTATTTTGCTACTAGGGATGTATACTGAGATGCAAGAGTCTAATTTAATAAAACAATATATGGAAATATATTAGACCACGAATACTACGATTCCGATTAAATTTATGTTTAATAAGCATTTTGACGGAAACTCTCATTCTTCCTCTGACATAAAATATTAAAAATATTTCTGTCACTGCTGTAATGAAATCAACTTTTGTTCCGATTTTAAATGAGTCAGACATTTGTTATAGAAAACTTTCCGAGAAAAGAAAATGGTGACCCTTTTCAAATTCTTCCATTGCAGGAAATAAATTGAAATCTCAATTTTGTACTGTACTGTAAATGTGGCAACGCTTTACATTTAAAGTAATTTAGAAAATCGGTTAAAATTTTGCCTTTGTACAGACGTAGATTATCATGAAAAGAAGTAGTCTATACCTGCAAATTAGTCTGGTTTTGCGGGCCTGTTCAAAAAAGAAACTATCGTGGTGCGTTGGTATTATTTTTTATTATACGGAAGAGTTCACATTCGTAATAACTTGGTAATGATATAAAATTCATAAAAAATGTAAATAAAAATAACATACTTTATGCATTTTTGACGAAAAACGTCTTACCTGTGTGTCAAATGTGGGAAATATTAGATTTGAACGTTTGTCCCCAAAACATGAGGTAAATTGTGTAAACTTACCCTAAATAAAAAAAATCTCAACCTATCTTCAAACTAAGAAGGTAAATGTCCATCGTTAACCAATTAAAATAAGTATTAAGATTTTCAGAAAGGTTTCTATATGGTAGTTGAAGGAATACGAGGGATGAAGCAGCATCTACAAGCGGAGTTGTGCATATACGTTTACGTGTGTGCGTCATACTACTGTGTCATACCACTTGTATCATACGTGGCATACTACTTTTACCATTGTTTAACAAAAATTTACAAATTAGCTGGTACTGTGAGAATTAAATAAAATAAAAGACAAGGGAGTTCATTATTCTAATTTCTTTCTTACTAGTCTTACAATTACGCCACCATAATAATACAACCTTGTTAAAATACAAAAGTAATATTTCTAAAAGTACATTGTCAATAACTCATGAAATAAACATCTTGTGTATTAAGAAATTGGCGGCTCAATAAACTGTTAATTTTCAACTGTTTTGTACTTAATTTATTAATCTATAGATTTCACTAAATAAATATTATGGCTGTTACCAGAAATGTAAGATGAATTTAGTAATTTTTCTTTTCACACTTAAAACTAAATCGATTAACGTTTCAAAATAATATCTACAAATAATGACAGAAAATGATCTTAGCTTCTCCAAAACCAAATCAACCCAAACTTAATAAAGTTTATCCCCATGAAAAATGTTAAAGTGGATTTCGTTTATTGTTTCAAATTTTAAGCACATGCTTTAAATTTACACAATGCTTTAAATAAGCACAATATTTTAAAGGTAAACTTCTCTTCAGCAGGATTTTATATTTTTAAATTAAGATTTAAACATAAAAGTGGTTTCAATTAAATAAGGAAAATTAAGTCAAAGTCTGTAACTCTCTCTACATATGAGAAAATGTTACGGTGAAAAATAGAATATGTCCTGTCTTACACCCTTTACAGAAACGACGCAGACAGCAGGGCAAGTTTTAGAGTTAACAAAGGTTTACCACTTAGGGGGAAAAATGATTTGGAATTGCAATGCGGTACAATACTGAGTGTGTAATGAAAGAAAGACAGTGTAACACAATCTCAACAAAGTTCTGCAAATAATATATATTGATGTTAACATAGCTTTTTCTATGTGCATACAAAACGAACATTGATTAATGAGTTATCATCTGAAAAGTTTTTAAACATGCTTTAGACATTGTGTACTCACATTATTTTAAAACACGTTGTTTAATTAAAAATGCAGTTGATTAAAAATTATCAAAAAAAGTACCAGCAAATAATCTTAAAAATTGCAGTCCGAAAGCCTCTCATGGGTCTATTGATCATATACGCTCATGCACATATATTAAGGATAATAACCGGACACTTTTGATTTTAGATGTTTTCTCGAATATTTACAGAAATGCTTGAAGAAACTTCTTTCAACTTTGAGGATGTAAAGAACATGATTCATGTCAGATTTTTTAGTGAATATTTAGTCAATTAGGGAGGCAAAAATAATTTTAATAAAAATAGTATTTGCGACCACCCTCTGTAACACACAATGCTCTAAATGGCCTGTCACTGTAGCAAATTTGCATGCGTTTGTGTAAGAATAGTACGCATATTCGTGAACATATAAGCGTTTCTGTAAAAAAATTCAATTTTTTTTATTGTAGTATGTAGAGTTTTCAACCTAACTTAACGCCACTTTCTAAAAACTTGACAAAATGTAGAAGAAAGCTGTCATCAAAAAATGAACACATAATTGTTTGAATATTTTATGAGATGTGCGCTTTTGTATGAGTTAATTTTCAACTCGCATGCGGAAATTATATCGAAAACGTTTTCATAATTTGGTAATCAACTATATAGAGCAATATATATAAAATGCCAAAGGAATATCGCGAATGTTCAGAAAGATATCGGTGATACTGTGAGCAGATTGTCATTTGGTGAAAACCCCTTATCATCCAGTTATTCTTCGACAGCAAATGAAATTCAGCTCACATTATCATTCAGAATTTTCGTGATATTGAATTGGCCTTTTTGTATAAGTTGCGCTCTATCAACTGCTAACCAAATTATGGAAAAACATCTGGTACCATTCACGCATGCACAGTTCAAAACTATTTCATATAAATGTTCATATCTTATCAAATATTCCATACATTCATTTTTTATTTGCAGTATAATGTTTCTACTACACCTTTTCAAGTTTTCGGAAAGTGGCGTTAAATTTGATTGAAAACTCTGCCTTCTGTAAATACAAAACCTTTGAATTGTTATACAGAAATGCTTATATCTTCCCGAATATGTATGCACTTTTTACCTAGACGCATCACTGTAAAAATTTTTTTAGAAGGTTCCGGAAAAAAGTGGTGGCATTAAGATGCCACGGATTTTTGCTGTTACGTTTCACAACAAAGTAGTGAAACATTTCAATTTTGAATAATCAATACATTTTTTTTTCTGTGTCTTATTTAAGCAATTAAATTTTAAAGTTTCGTATTACAGATAAAATGAAAATTCAAATGATGAAGCATAAAAAGATTTAAATTAGCTACTTACTTTGTCGGTGATATCCAAACAAAGAATGGCATTTGTTCAGATTGCATTTGTCTCTAAGTACCTAGACAGCTGTTTTTTATTCTTCTTTAGTTATCAAAATGGCTAATGGAACATATAACATGAAGTACGCATGCGCAGAATGTAGTTTACGGAAAAGTTGAAACTTCTCAAAATTATTACACGAATTATTGCCGTAATTGACGTGGGACATAAATAAATTCAAAATTCCGGTAAAATATGCGAAATGTTTCAGGATAATTTCCTGAAACGTTCCGAAATTTTTTTACTGTGTACAGTCATTTACTGCAGTGACAGACCATTTCGAGATTTTTTCTGTTATAGGGTGATTGCAAATATTTTTTTAATTCAATTTATTGTCGGCCCCTTAATTGCTTTCGTGACTAAATCTTCACAAAAAAATCTGACGTCAAAGATGTTATTTAGATCTCCGAAAATGAAGGAGGATACATGAAGTATTTTTGTAGATGACAGGCAAAATGTCTAAAATCGAAAGTGTCCGGTCATTATCCTTAATTTATGTGCCTGGATCTGTATTACTTCTGATATCAAAATCGTTTTTCCGTGCAGATACAAAACGCACGACAATGTTTGAGGTATCAATTAAAATTTTTGAACCGGGTTTTGATATTGGGGAGACCGGGACTAGCTGGCCAATTTTTTCTTCAAAACTTTTTATTTATTTTATTTTATTAAATTTTTAATTCTTTTTTTGGTTTGGGAAATAAGTGCACTAATAAAGCATAACCATGTAGGAATAATTTTGAAAAATAGTTATTAATAGTTTCTATATGAAGTTCAGAAGGACATCAAGTAACTGGGCCAAGCTGCCCGTCGAACGGGGTAGGTTGGCCCACTAAATAGATTTTATTTTCGGATTGCTAACGGTAATGAAAAACACATAACATATCAAATGTAATTTTAATTTGGTATATAAAAGGCACAAAGGATAAGAAAAGATGTTTTGTTCAACTTAACTACTACCTTCATCGCAATTTTTCTCATCATCACAATGAACGCAAAGATAAAATATCATATCCACAGTGACATATAATTCGCGTGCCCAACATTTGCACCTGGTACATTGAATCCACTCATCTCCTGATTTACTATTTATGAGTGATTTAACCCTTTCAAGGGCGGTGGCCACAAATGTGAATTTCGTCCATAGGTTCGTCGTTTAATCTGGACCAACATACCCCAGATTAAATGGGCCAACTTGCCCCATATCGCCATTTTGGTTTTTGATCGTCGTATCAAAATATTCCGTTATTTTTTTAAAATCAATATGTAGAAAATAAGCTCAGAACAACGGTCTATTTAAACTGCTATTCACCAAATTCAAACTTTAATTTAGAAACAAATCAAAAAAATTTTTATAAGTGCAGAAAATAACTTAACTGTGTAAAAATTTGAAAATTTGAAGTGGCTTTCGTTTGATTGCTTCTTAACGGTTGACGATGTTGTGGGTGAAAGAAGACGTAATAAGACACATTTCACTTTGCTAGTAATGCTATCCACAGGATAGTTTGAAAAATATCCCCTGTGGTCAACATGCCCCGGTCTCCCCTGCTACAGTTAAATTTCGTTAAAACACGTTGTTTGATTAAAAACTGCTGAAAAGTCGTGTTAGCAAATTAATCCAAAGATTGTGATGTGAAAACTTCGAACGGGTCCTCTGGTCATATATATTATTTCTGATGTCAACATCCTTTTATTATGCACATACAAAAACTACAACGATGAATGTTGTGCCATTCAAACGGTTTTTGATCAATATTTTCACATAGTACGATCACATGTCGTTAAAACAACTTCTTTGATAAAAAATTGCTTTTAAATAAAAATTGATGAAAAAAGTGTATCATCAAGTAATCTCAAAGGTTGCAGTGAGAAGGTCTCTTACGGCTCCACTGACTAATTAACATTTCGAAAATTAAATAAGTAAAAGAAAGCAAGCTCATATATTGTGAGATTGCATGAGATTAAAAATGCATCATCATTTAGATATCAGCTTTAACTAGACATTTGTTGAAATACAAATTGTTAATTCCAATGGCTTGATTATATTTTCATGGGAAATTGAACATACGTCCGCATTAAACTACGCTTATTAATCACTTTTTTTTTAAAATTTGGAAGTGCATTTCTTTTCTTTATAGTACACTGCAAAAAAAAGTGTTGATTTTACAGTATAATACTTGCAGCTGGAGTGCCAGTATTATACTATAAAATCAACACTTTTTTTTGCAGTGTATTAACTTTAGAAAAATACTTGTTCTTCATATAATAAATGTTGTCTGTTAGAAGCAGTGTTGCCAATTTAGAGGATTTTTGAATACCGCTATTTCTGAATAGTAATCTTTGTTTTATTTATTTACGAAATATCTGTAATAAATAAGGGAATTTTAATAAACGCAACTAGTGGTATTCAAAAATCCACTAAAGTGGTAACACTCATCTGAATTTCTAATTTGTTATTGATGGGTTTTCATAAAAACTAAAAATTCCGTTTTAGATAAAGTACAGCTGTGAAACTTAATGACCGTAACGGAATAAAAACTATCCTACTTTTATATACTCTCTTCTAAATTTACTGTTATGCATTCCAGAGACAATTATCATTTTCTTTCTTTTCTTTTTTAACGGAATTTTTAATAATGCCGACATAAACGTCAGAAGAAAAAAGAAGTACCATAAAAAGATATAAAGTAATGATTTATGCATTTAAATGTTTTCTTCAAAACTTCATTTTACGATAAAATTCTTTCGTTTACAAAATAGAAAGATTGTATAATAAAGGGATTTAATTTTCTTTACACGCACACAAAATTATGTGCGAACACATCTGCGCGCGTACAACATAAGCGCAAAATGTTTTAAAGCTTCGCAGCTCAGCAAATCATTATATTTGATGTATCATATATATTATTTCTGTTGTCAACATTCCTATTTCTATGTATTTAAAAAACGCACAACAATGAAGGAGGTATCATTCGAAAGAATTTTGAACCAGTTTCTGACATGGTACACTCACATTTCATTAACACATATTTTTTTTAATTAAAAATTGCAGTTAATTAAAAATTAAATCAGCATTGTTTTCATAAACGAAATGAAGGTTTTTCTCAAAACAATGTTGCCATAAAAATAAAATACCGGACTGTATCGTGCTCAACAATTATTATAAAAAAAGTAAATAGCACAAAAAAGATAAAATGGGATGTCGCCGCACGGGTTTATTTAAATATTTATGTTTAAAAAGCAAAATTATAATGCAAATGTTTAAAAGAAAAAGACACCGTCAATCGAAGCGGTGATATTGCACGTGTAGCCTAAACTGTATGATTTGTTATATTCAATTTACGCATTCATAATCATAATAAGATCAATAATAATAATTAAAATATAGATAAAAATGCTGAAATGATATAAATAGAACACAAAAAGGCTTATAAAAACCTTTTAATATAAAGATCGACATATGTTTCAACGCTCAAACGACGCAATTATCAAGGAATGTTTGTTTATCGTTGTAGTTTTTAATAATGGCGCAGTTTGAGCATTGAAACATATGTCTATCTTTATATTAAAATGATTTTAAAAGCCTTTTTGTGTTATATTTGTATCACTTAAGCTATTTATATCTATATTTAAATTATATGTATTCAATTTATATTTCTTTGTTTTTGAAAGCGATTATGATAAAAATAAAGTTAATTAAGTAAAATATAGTATAATTATATTATTATTTAATGGTATATTATTTAATGGTAATTTTTTTTTCTTTCAGAAATAGAGATTTTTCAATAACATTGCCACATTTGTTTGTATTGTTATATATTATTACTATAATTGTTGTATATTGTTTAACATAAGGACGATTTTAGATGCAGATTAAAATATTTATATTGATATATTTCACCTTTCATTGCTTTAGACTAAAAATATTAATAATTTTTTATATGTTGTTTTAGGGAAGTTCCCAATAAAGAAATACTTGTTTAATGCAAGTGATTTTTTATTTAAATTACACATAGAGTTGATTGTTCAAGCATAAATTTCGAAGGTATTCACGGATATTGATAAATATTTTGCATTTTTTTTCTAATTGTTTTACATTACTTTTGTTAGCGTACTATTCTAAATTGTTTAATTACGTTCCTTTTCAAGAACTGTTATGAAAATTCTCCCAATTCCTATAAAACCCGATAATGCTGTTTAATAACAACACAGCATTATGTTTTTAACAAATGTTTTTAGAGATGTTGTATGCACATATATATTTGTATTGAACAGATTATTTTTTCAAAAGTTCTTACAAAACTTAAGTATATTATCCTGTTTGTGGAGTTGCTGAAATTGCGTATACTTTAGCTAATAATATTCTGTAGCATATATAATTTATTTGCAGCTACACGGTGAAATGCGAAATACACAAAATATAACTTGGCTATTGAAAACGATATTTTTAGATTAAAAAAAAATACCTTTATAGCACCTTGGCCAATATAAGTAAAACAAGTGGGTAAGTGTGATCGAAGATCGCACAAAGGGTTTCGTTTAATATTCCTTTCAAAACACTTTTTCATTTCTTTAATAAATCCAAATAAATTTCATTAAAAAAAAAAAAGTCATGTTTTTTTATAAAGTAAAAATTTACCGGCCTATTCTTCTCGTTTTTTAGAATATCTGAACCGGCCCGATTGCGGGCGAAGCCCGCTATTATACTCTGTCATAATAATATCTGTCATGTAGACTAAATGGGATATTAAAAAAAATCAATTTCATAACTAAACATGTTGTATAGATCTTCAAATGTTAAAATATGCCAATATTTGCATAAACGGGTTTTTTATCGTGATTCAATACGTTTCTCAAACTCATATCTTTACTAATCTCTATTACTCATATTGATACTGTATTTGTATTATTCTCAAACATTTGAAAAAATCAGTTAAACTTCCAATATGACGTCAGATTAATTTTTTCGTTTTAATTCTCTAATGACGTCATATTAAGCTGCTTTCTGTATTTACACATACTCATACTCCTTGTATTATTGAGAAATGTTTGAAAATTTCCGTTTTATTTCCAATATGACGCAGTATTAATCTTTATTTTAATTGGTGAAACTTTTTATTTCATTTTCATTTTTCACGTGAAAATCTTTCAATAGAAAATTAATTAGTGTAGGAAAAGTTTTATTGTGGATTTTTATTGTTGGCAACTGCTATAACGAAAAACGTTTAAATTTAATAGGAAAAGGCTATTAGATTTTTGGTTTTTTATCTCTCTATATTAAAATAATGCGAAATTTTCAAATTTTATGATTTTGAGCTTCATAGTATATATTCAGCTATAAGTTCACAAAATTTCATGCTTGTAAGTTATATAGTTTCTGAGAATCGGATCTGTGACGGACAGACAACGAAGCGGGAGTAAGTTTCGTGAGATGAACGAAACCCTAAAAATGTTAATGCGCTCTTACCAAAATTCAACAGTAGTTTTCATTAACGCCATCGCGTGACGTGGAAGATGAATCATGTCCAATTCACTGTGACGTCGCGGTATGTCCCACTTTGTGACACAATGCAAATGACTAAAAATTTGGCCACGGTGTCTTCATAGTGGAATCATGAAATAATGGTCACATGACAGTGATAACGTGGCAAATTTGTAAAAAGGTCACCTTTGATTTACCATTCGGACAATGGCAATGTATTTCAATTGTGACGTCACCGAGGCTGGCTGTGCTATTATAGAACATTACAATGTAATGGAAAATGAAATGAAATGAAATTCCCCACGCGTGAAGAACCATCCGTTAAAATATTTGATAATGGTAAACAGGATTCGTCTTGATAAATCAACTCTAAAAGAGTTTTTTTTTTAACCATTGGGAAAATGGCTGTTATTTTCGGTCGAGCATGGACCTCATTATGCTCGTAATTTATTATTTAAACCGTTTTTAATGAAATTCTTCAACTTTAGAAGAATTTTTTAAGCGTTTTTAAGGAAATTCTGTAACTTTAGAAGATTTTTTTTTTAATAAGCAATAGAAATGCATAAAATCGTTACAAAAATGTTAAAGTTACAAAACGGATAGATACAAACTATCAGGTATGAAAAAAGCGGAATTCAAAAATTGACGTCGGATGAGAAATCGTTTTATAAAGCAAAGAATGTGGTCTTCAACTTTAATTTCCTCAAAATGCCTTTAGCTCAGACATCAATCTAAACAAGAGTTAAAGTTATTGTAGGAAGGACCCGATAAAATATTTTTGTTTCTGTTTTCATTAATATATTGTAAATTTGGTACTTTCGTGTTATAGAGGCCCCTAAGGATGAATCGCCAAGCGACCAAGATTTATCGCCAAATTATAAAGCATGTATGACATTATAATAACACTAGTTTACAGTACATCTGTTGCCGAAAAAAATTTAGCTGTTGCTGACTTCATATGATATGCTATTTTCAAAAATATAATTAGAATATTTTAATCAGCTCTAGTTTTTGAGTTTCAGCTATGTAGGTATTAAACAGGAATAAAACATGTATTTACTAAGAAAAACTTTACTAAAAAAATAATTAATCATTGAGTTCTAAAAAACTTCGTTTTAAAGCTCTTCTCCGATGTGTAGACTTTGGAAAATGACGTATCAGAGACCAACAATAGTCAGACATCATATTCGTATCCCAGAAACCCTGATAGCGCTCTTCCATGACGCGTAAGTCCTGATGCATACGCTCTCCCTGCTCTTCTCTCATATCTCCTAAATTTTCCGGAAACCTGTCCAGGTGACTATGGAGGAAGTGGAGTTTTATGCTCATATTGCACCCCATATTTTTTAATTGTAGCAGAAGGTCTTCTACAAGTTCAATATAGTTTTCAGATTTTTTATTTCCAAGAAAATTCTACATCACAGAGACGAAAGCTGTCCAAGCCTTTAGTTCTAACTCAGTCATAGAATTTCTAAATTGAGTATCTTTCGTAAGTTGTCTGATTTGGGGGCCATCAAAAATACCGGCTTTAATCTTTTCCATAGTGAACTGAGGAAATTTTTGGGAAATGTAAGAAAAGCAGTTCCCGTCTTTATCTAGCGATTTTACAAACTGTTTCATGATGCCCAGTTTTATATGTAATGGTGGAAGGATAATTTTGTCACGAGCTACTAATGAATTGTGGACTATATTGTGCTTTCCAGGCTCCATATTTTCTCTCAAGGGCCAGTTTTTTCTTACAGAATGCTCTTGTTTAGCTCTACTGTCCCAAAGACATATAAAACAGGGAAACTTGGTGTAACCAATTTGTTGACCGAGAAGAATGTTGACCATTTTTAAATCGACATAAATTTGCCACTTATGGTCATTGTATTTTATTTTGTTCAAGACTAGCGAAATGTTACAATATTCTCCCTTTAACTTTGTACTGTGGGCAATAGGTACCCCAGCGTATTTATTTCCATTATGTAATAGAATACATTTTAGGCTACGTTTTGAGCTGTAAATGAATAAACGCTAGTCGTTTGGTTCGTATTGTTTCAAGCCCATTTTTATCAACAAGTTTTTGATATCTGAACAAAAGGTAATACCGTTTTCTTCTGAAAAATAACGCCGTAATTCTGTATCTCTTTCACGATAAAAACTTATTTTAGTATCTCAGGAAAGCAAATTTTTTTCTTTTAGTCTTGATGCTAACAATTCTGAAGCTTGTTTAGAAAGATTTAAATCTCTTACAAGATCATCTAACTCATTTTGGGAAAATTATTTTGGCTCATTTGACATACCTTCAAAATCAGCATCATTTTGTGATGAGCTTGGCCCTTCAATGTCTTGTTCTAATGGTTCAGATATATTTTTAGGCTCTGAAGAGTCAGGTGAACGCTGCACTGGACGTTGAACACAACTAGTACTTGGGTACTGCCATTTAGCTCGATTTTTAGTGTTTAAACCGTTTACGTTCACGCTACAAAAATAACAGTCTTCGAGATGATTTCGTGGTTCTCTCCAAATAGTCGGTGTTCCAAATTTAAAGGCACTTCTTTTACCACTTTTCCATAATCTTAAATATTCCACACACGATTTACAAACACAATTGGGAGCCCAAGACTTCTCATTTTTATCCAAGAGCATCCCAAAATACTCAAAATAGGTATTTTTCACCAACTCTGATATAACTTTTCTACAATTGTTAAACACATATTCTCCGCGTATATAGCAAAAATGATCTGGATTGTTTAAACAACGCCTCCTTGAACTACTCATGACGCAAAAACTTGAGAAACTAATCTTAACACAATAAAATACGCCTGTTATCGATTAATATATATGCTTAAATGATAAAAATAGAAAACAAAGTAACTCGAGCAGCTCAAAAAATTTTCCGGTTAGATTTGACAAAACAAGTCATAAGTGAACATTATTAACCACAGAATTCGCGGCAACAGACAAAAAGTTTAATTTTGTAAACTAGTGTAATATATGATATATATATAACATTTCTTGACGTATGTGGCCAAGTTATAGTTATATATGATGCATATATGATGCATATATGATGTATATATATGACATGTGTATATGATGTACATACAACATATAAGACGTAAATGTGTATAGTGATGTATATGGCACATATAGGAATATATATACAGGGTGATAAGAAAATGAGTATACATTTGAAAAATTAATAATTCACGGAATAATGTAGGTAGAGAGGTAAAAATTGACACACATGCTTGGAATGACATGGGATTTTATTGTATCCACAAAAAAGTTCATAAAATGGCCAACAGATGGCGCTTCGGGTGATAAGAAAAAAATAATTAGCATAACAAATTATGACAAAGCAAAGCCGATGTTATTCAGAACGAATGCTCAACATGTCCACCGTCATCCCGCAACAATAGCTGTAGCCGAGGGACAATGTTGTGCACAGCACTGTGTAGCATATCTGTAGTTATGGTGAGAAATTGGCGTTGGATGTTGTCTTTTAGCATGCCTATTGATGTCGGTCGATCGCGGCAGATTTCCCATTTTGATAGTAGAGCTTCACTAGCATTGCCTTTTCTGGTAACGTCAACATGCTGCGATTGCTGGTGCATCTGTTTATCTCTCCCATTACAGCTCCTTTTATACACGATTCTCAGGCAGAGTCACTGACGTTTTGCTGTTCAGTGCCATCTGTCGGCTTTTTTTAAACTTTGTTTTGTGTTGTTACAAAAAAACCCCACGTCATTCCAAGCATGTGTGTCAATTTGTACCTCTGTACCTACATTATTCCGTGAATTATTAATTTTCCAAATGTATACTCATTTTCTAATCACCCTGTATATGCGTATATAGGATGCATATATAAGCTTTGCTTTGCGATGATCTTGGCAAAATCATAACTGCGACCTTGGCATAATCATAATTGTGGGGGCCGCTATAGCACGAAAGTACGGTGATTTATTTATTTATTTATTTTAACTAAAAAATAGTAATATTCCTTCTGATGGCAATGCATGTAACTCATTTTAGCAGTTTACAATATAGTTAAAAGTGTTTATGACTTCGGTTTGTCTGGCCATCTGTCTACTAAATCCCATAAATATTCTCAAATTGCCATGTTATTTATATATGTTATTAAGAATTACTTCGGAATTTATGGTATTAAAAATTAATTGTGTATCGTTTATAGTACGTTTATAGCTACACTAAAAAAAAAAAAAAAAAAAAAAAATTGTTACGTTATAGCTATAAAGAAAAATTGTTTGCAATGCATTTTAATGATGTTACACTATTTCAAACATATTGAAATTGGTATACTGTGGTACATTACAATATATATAGAATTTATCGTTCATTTATTTATACAAGCACACGAAATAAATCGGTTATATAAATAGTATTGTATATGAGCGATAATTGTAGGAAGTGTTTTCAGTGGTAGTATACGTATTTAAACTTAACTAATGTTTTGCACATTACTACGTGTGTATAAATTATATACATCATATACAGGGATACACAAAAAAATATTAGTACATTTCCGTTTATAGATGGAAGTTGCTGAAGGAGAATTTTCAGCTATGTTATGCGTTTTCGAGCTGAACTAAATTTTAGTCTACTATGTAGTATTTATATAAATCTATTGATTATATACAGAGCTCCACAAAAGAATTCGGATACTTTTCCGACTACAGATGGTAACTGCTGAAATGTGGTTTCCAAATGCGTTGTGTGTTTCCATATCGTTTACTTAGATAACATATTTCCGTTTATTAAAGGGCGAAGTTTTGTTACAGTATTCTGCATGTGTTGGAAAGTGTTTAATAATCTATGCTTGACCCATGATTTTTCTTTTGTCCTTTTTATGTGCGTTCGTAATTATATAAATACGTAGCACCTATAGTCTTCGTCTGGTCCGTCCGTCTGTCTGCCTGTCCGTCTGCCCGTTTGTCCGCATATAACAGCGCAAAAACTATCCAACCGAATGGTTTGAAATTTAATATATAGAACCGTTGTAGAATTTTGTTGAGTTATTTCAAATTGTATGAAAATCGAATCATCAAAACTTTAGGAGATATTAATAAAAGTTTTCTTTATTCTATTAAATCTTATCATACGTAATCTATGTGATAAAAGGGCAAGTCATGTGACTGAGGAAAACAAATACGAGCTAACCACATCTTTTTCCATATGTCAAGCTGTCATTTTTATTCAAAATTATGTTTTTTAATAAAATTGCATAAAAGTTACATATTTAGAAAGAGCGTTGAAAAAATCGTTTGCTTGAGAGATGAGTTACATTAAAAATGTTTAGATTCTGAGATAACTTCAGTGAAAATTAGGTTAACAGCCGAATATCTCAATCTATTAAAGTAAATAAACAAAATATTCATTCATCGTGAGTCATAGAAATATTAACCATGGAGGTAATCATTCGAAAAGCAAGATCTCCACGGTAAATTTACAGCGCTGTCTGGTGTCGAAAAAAAATTCGCATCTGTAAACATGGCATAAGTATTAAGAAAAAAAAGTATCCTAATTTCGTTCATAGCAGACGATATAATTTATTTCACTGAAATAAGAACGATGATATTTTACATTGTAAAACTAGTTATAGAACGAAACGAACGCACCTCATTTGTGACGTTTAACTTACAATTTACAACTTGTTTTTTTCTGCTAAATATATTCCCTTTTCATTCATTAAGACGCATTATAAGATTCACAATTTTCTGTTGAACAGTTATGTTTATAAATGTATCTCAATAGGTAACTTTAAGTACACTCTGTATATATGAAATGATATAACAGAGACTGAATAATACAATATCATTCAATTAAATGTAAATGTCTACATAAAGAAATGTTGCAGGTAAAAACATTTCAGCCTTTATTATACAAAATACATCACAGTTCACACGCCTCTTATATTTTGGAAATTTTGCAAATACTTTATTTTACTTCTATGGAATTTCTGAATAGATTTTGCTTATTTTATACAATCGTATGAAAATTACGAGAGGAATAAGAAAGAAGAAGAAGAAAAAAACTAAATATGCATTATCCATAATAACACATTTTTACATCGAATCTAATCTGCTTATTGAAAATATTCATTTTATTGTGTAGTTTTCCTTAGGTAAGCGTTTTCTAAATATGTATAAGAAAGAATAATTTACATAAAAAATGTTTTTAATTTAGAAATCAAAATTTTAATAATATTGTATATTAGAGATATACAAGTTAAAAAACAGAAATGTAACACATAAATTGCTTACCAAATAATCTTGTTGCATAATCTAGTTTCGTAATTTTTAAAAGCAGTTATTATTATTATTTCTGTGAATGCATACACGAGAGAAACAAAATTATAATTTTCAGAGAAATTTCTGTAAAAAAAATTATCTTGATACTTAAATAGATAAGATAAGGTTTTTATTTATAAAGGTTTTCGAAGATGAATATTCAAAATTCATCATTTAAATCATTTACACAACGCGGTACGTCTAGGTAAAAACGAAAACTAGAAATTATTCTATAAATCACAAAATTTTTTTAATCTACAAAGTGAAATAAATGTTTTTCGAATTACCTATATGTTAGAATAAATATGTATTTATAATTGGATTTACTGTGAATCTCACTAATTTAGAAGAAACATTGTAATATTTCATATATTAATAATAAAATTATAATATTATTAATAAAATTATATTATTGTTAATAAAAACAAAAAAAAATAATATTAATTATAAATAATAAAATTATTATTTTAGTATTAACATATAATAAAATTATGATAATGTTAATAAAAAATAAAATTATAATAGTATTAATAAATAACAAAATTATAGCACAATTAAAAAAAATTGTATTTTCCGACTCTAGAGAATATTTCAAAAAGTGTGAAAGGAGCTTTAATTTGTAACCTGGTATTGATAAATATAACTATTGATTGTTGAGCAGCATCTATGCATATGATGTGAAGAGTCAGAAAGCTACCATTGTAAGTTATCCTTGGTTCGCAAATAATTGTGTAGAAGGTTATGAACTACTAGATTAGAATTCTAATTCAGATTTAACGTATAGTAAAAATTTTTGGAAACCAAAAATATGAAAACTTGGATACCATTATTCAAGTGTCCTTTATACAAAATTGTTTATTATCTGGCAAAAATTTTCTAAAATTAAACAATTCTACTCTCTGTTTCAGAAACAAAACTTTATTTTTTTTTTCAGAGGATATATAAAGGTCGCCCAAATGAAGGTGGCATTGCTGTAATAACTCCGCCATTTGAAGAGAAATGTGACTGCACATGCTCCTATAGAGGGCGCAGAGTGTTGGGAATGCATGGAATTATTGAAAACCTTCTTTCTCCGAAACACGTAATCCCAGCTTATCACTCAGGAAGATACAATCGAACCGAAACTTTCCGCACTTGAGAAACCATATGGCTCGTGACGTCAAGGCCATCTGCGTGAACTTCAGTAAACACTTAAACTGTGAATACCCCAAAAATGGGCCTCATGCAACCATGGCAACTAAGTGCCATTATAGACTGCTTCAACTTTAGTGTGCAATGTGACTTTCAGAACTATAAGACTTATTTCATGATCGCTCCTAAAGCGTACAAAAATTTCTCTATCTTTAAAATGTAAACTTAAATTATGTAAATGATAACTTGTATTTTATACTATTAAATCTTCTTAACTTTCTAAAGCAATGAATCCATTCAATTTCATAATACTCAATTTTATAATAACATTTTTCTTCCTTCACGGTTAAGTAGTGATACGTGGAAGAGAGAACGTGAAATGTGAAAACACGGAACCAGAGTCATAAATAAATGACACGATAAAATTGGATACACAATTCCTGAATCCGGAAAACAGAAGGTAAGAAGAATTTAACTATTTATATGATTTTCAACTGTTTACTATATAAAGACAGGAAAATATATATATGATTTTTAACTATTTACTAAAGAAAGATAGAAAATAGAACTAATATTGAAAGATTACCCCTACTTATAACATAAACTTAGAGTGGCCATTAACTGCACGTTAAAAGGTCCCACAGTAAATAAACTATTTTTACTACAATAAAAAAGATTTTGAGCCTGAAAAAGAATTCGAGACTAAATGTCTGAATCTGCGCTAAATATAAAATAAAATAAAAACAAAAAGTAGGGTATAAAAATATAAAAAAGAAAAAGAAAAAATAGTAAAAGAATAAAAGAAGAAAAGAAAACTTAATAATGGCGTCATTTAGAGATACTCAAATGATAGACAAATTGAACGCCACAAACTACGCTAATTGGCGCTTTGAGATGGAGATGATACTAACCAAAGATGATTTAATTGATACTATAACGGAGCAAGCTCCAGCTAGCACGGATGCGTCATTTTCCGCTTGGAACAAAAAGGATAAGAAAGCGCGTGCTCTGATAAATTTGAGCATCGAAGACGCGCAAATAATACGCATAAAGAATCTCGAAACTGCTCGCCAAACATGGGACAAGTTGAAAGAAATCCACGAACGCGAATCACTATCAAGCAAACTCTTCCTCCTTAGGAAATTATATAACACCAAATTAAGTGAGAACGGAAATATGCAGATGCATATAACAAATATTCTTGAGCTAATAGATAAACTAGCTGCGATTGGTGAACGCATAAGCGATTCACATATTTCAGCTATAATGCTATGCTCTCTACCAAAGTCTTATGACGTCTTGATCACCGCACTTGAATCGCGTCCCGAGACCGATCTGACATCTAATTTCCTAAGAACGAAGTTAATCGATGAATACATGAGAAGAGCAGAAAATACAGATATTCCGCAAAATACATCAAAAGCGTACAAAATACAAAAGAATTCTGCATACGCAAACAACAACAAAAGAGAGAATAGATACTGCACACACTGCAAAATGCGAAACCACAACACTGCCCAATGCTGGTTCGTAGAACGACAGAACCAAAACAGCTACACTCAACAAACATCTAACCACCATACGCAACCAAACAGACATTATAAACAAAAGCAATACTCATCATCACTATGCTTCGAAAAGACAAACCCGAATCCTAAAAATGAGGAACACGAAACAAATAATGATAAAATAAATAACGTAGCATTTTTAGCGGACAAAGCTCAAACAAATACATGGATAATAGATAGTGGCAGCTCAAATCATATTACCAACGACAAAACATTACTTTCAAACTTCAACGAAGACGCCGAAACAGAAATAACAGTCGCAAACGGTAACAAATTAACATCATATGGTTCAGGAGAAATAAAAATTCAAACGGAAAACAAAAGACAAGAAATTACACTCAAAAACGTCCCATACATACCTAAAATAGAAACAAACCTACTTTCCGTAAGCAAGGCGACCCAAAACGGTTGTAAAGTAACCTTCGAAAAAGAAAAGTGCAGCATAATAAATGACGGTAAAACAATATTAGATGGAACGTTGAAAAATAATCTATATGAAATAAATTTAACTAACGATACTAGAGAACAAAATTATGTAAATATGACCTACAGCTGTCAAAATCCCAACTGTGTGGAATTATAGCACCGCAGAATGGGACACCGTAGTTATCAAACAATTAAAGAAATGCAAACAAATCAACTAGTTACAGGAATAACGATAAATAACTGCAGACACGAAAACAAATGTGAGGTATGCATAAGAGCGAAAACAACAGAAGTACCGTACCCCAAACAAGCGTTATACAGAGCCACACGAAAAATCGAGTTGATACACAGCGACGTCTGTGGTCCGTTGCAGACCCCCTACAATCGGTGGAAAAACATACTTCGTAACTTTCATCGACGACAAAACAAGATTTTGTGTAATCTATTTAATGTCCAAAAAAAGCGAAGTATTCGATAAATTCAAAGACTACATATCTCTAGTACATAATAAATTCGGGAGATACCCAAACAGTATAAGATCAGACAACGGTGGCGAATACACTAGTACCGAAATGGAAGAATACCTAAGCGAAAAAGGCATAGAACACCAACTCACAGTACCACAATCACCCAGCCAGAATGGAATTGCGGAGAGAAAGAATAGATATTTACTAGAAATGACCCGCAGCATGTTAATAGAGGCGCAATTACCGCAAAAATTATGGGGAGAAGCAATATGCACTGCCAACCGTATTCAAAACCGCTTACCGACAAGATCAAACTATAAAACCCCATACGAAATGTGGACAAATAGGAAGCCCAATATCCATTACTTAAAAGTATTCGGAAGCTTAGCCTATGCACACATAAATAAATCAAAACGCGGAAAATTAGACGAAACCGCACAACAGGGAAAATTTGTCGGTTACGATAACAGAAGTAAAGGATATCGAATCTACACAAACGACGGAAGAGTCATACTTTAAAGATCCGTCAAATTCCTTGAAAATAAATTTCCTTACACTCAAAATAACAGTAGCCCGGAAGAGAAAAAACCAAAACCTGTAGAAAATGAACAATTAGTTGAAAATAACTCAAAGGAAATATTGATAGACTTTACACCTGAAGAATGCGAACCACCCGCGCCCAAACAATCCACAAGTGAACCGCGAAGATTAGAGAGGAAAAATAGGGGAGTACCACCCGATCGCTTCGCATATACAGTGAAAACAAACATAATTAACTAACCCAAAGACTGGTTAGAAATGATAAACACTAAAATTCCCATTGAAAGACAAAATGGGATAAACGCCGCGCAAGAAGAAATAAATTCGCTAAAGGAGAATCAAACCTAGGAACTAGTCGAACCTCCACAGGGAAATAAAATCATAGGAAGTAAATGGACTTTTAAAGTCAAATCTGACGATACGGGAAACGTAAAGAGATACAAGGCCCGCCTAGTTGCAAAAGTCTTTCTTCAAAAATATGGTGAAAATTATGACGAGACTTTTGCCCCAGTGGTGTCTCACACAACAATCCGCACATTTCTAGCAGCAGCTGCGTACCACGGATTTAACGTGCATCACCTAGACATCAAAACAGCTTTTCTACACGGAGAACTAGACGAAGACATATACATGACACAACCCGAAGGTCATGAGAAACCAGACCAAATAAATAAAGTATGCAAATTAACGAAGGCTATTTACGGACTTAAACAAGGCCGCGAAAGCCTGGAACACGAAAATCAGTGAAACATTAAAATAAATGAAATTTGTGCAAAGCACTACAGACACTTGTTTATTTACGCGCAAAGAGAAAAACAAGGAAGACACAGTCTACATAATTGTATACGTGGACGATCTGCTAGTAGCAGGAAACAAAGAAAACATTAAAAAATTTGTAGAGAAACTTAAACTTAAATTCAAACTTAGTGACCTAGGAGAAGTAACGAATTACCTAGGAATAAGCATAAAGAAATTAGGCAGCAGCTACGCTCTAAACCAAACAACGAAAATTAATGAAATAATAAATAAATTCAATCTTGAAGAAAGTAAACCATACAGCACACCCATGGACACAGGTTACCTAAAAATAAACAATAACGAAAACCTACTTCCAAATAATCACAAGTACAGACAAGGAATAGGTGCATCATTATACTTAGCGACAGTAACTAGACCTGATATACTAACGGCTGTAAACATACTAAGCCGGAAAAACGAAAAACCAACCGAAATAGACTGGAAAGCTCTGAAGCGTATAAGGAGATACCTAAATACCACCAAGAACTTAAACTTAATTATAAACACCGAACATGCACCAATCTTAGAAGCCTATTCAGATGCAAATTCGGCACAAGATCCCGAAACGCGAAAATCTACCACAGGAAATGTTTGTATGATAGGCAAGAATCCAATCTACTGGATATCAAAACGACAGTCTTGTATAGCTCAATCATCCGCCGAAGCGGAATACGTAGCAGCAGCAAGCGCAGCCAATGAAATCGTTTGGCTCATAAAACTTCTAGACGATCTAGACTTACCGCAAAATTGTCCAATTACACTATACGAGGACAATCTCTCAGCGATAAAGATGACGGAATCCGAGAAACTTTCCAATAGAACAAAACACATCGAAGTGAAGTACCACGTCATCAAACACTTAACAGAAGCAAAGATAATCACACTGAAGTACTGTCCTAGCAAATCCATGATCGCAGATCTGTTGACCAAGCCCACTCCCAAGGCTGAACATCTGAGAAACCTTGAAAGACTGAAACTGCAAGAACTTCCTTCAACCTGGGATTAAGGGGGGGTGTATTGAAAACCTTCTTTCTCCGAAACACGTAATCCCAGCTTATCACTCAGGAAGATACAATCTAACCGAAACTTTCCGCACTTGTGAAACCATATGGCTCGTGACGTCAAGGCCATGTGCGTGAACTTCAGTAAACACTTAAACTGTGAATACCCCAAAAAAGGGCGTCATGCAACCATGGCAACTAAGTGCCATTATAGAGTGCTTCAACTTTAGTGTGCAATGTGACTTTCAGAACTATAAGACTTATTTCATGATCACTCCTAAAGCGTACAAAAATTTCTCTATCTTTAAAATGTAAACTTAAATTATGTAAATGATAACTTGTAATTTTATACTATTAAATCTTCTTAACTTTCTAAAGCAATGAATCCATTCAATTTCATAATACTCAATTTTATAATAACAATTTTCTTCCTTCACGGTTAAGTAGTGATAAGTGGAAGAGAGAACGTGAAATGTGAAAACACGGAACCAGAGTCATAAATAAATGACACGATAAAATTGGATACATAATTCCTGAATCCCGAAAACAGAAGTTAAGAAGAATTTAACTATTTATATGATTTTCAACTGTTTACTATATAAAGACAGGAAAATATATATATGATTTTTAACTATTTACTAAAGAAAGATAGAAAATAGAACTAATATTGAAAGATTACCCCTACTTATAACATAAACTTAGAGTGGCCATTAACTGCACGTTAAAAGGTCCCACAGTAAATAAACTATTTTTACTACAGGAATATCATCAGATCCCGCCAGATACGCGTGATAGCGGGGAGCATGTTAAAAAGCATCGTTCGCATCATGGATGCCTCCAAACGGTGTCAACGCGCGGTCGTGCAATTTTTAACAGAGAAAAATGTGAGTGCTTGCGAAATCTATCATCGAATGCAAAATGTGTATTGCAAGGAGTATATGGCACGCAATTCGGTATTCCGATGGTGTAGGGATTTTCGTAGTGGAAGAAGCAGAACTGACGACAGGTTACGACCTGGTCAAGCGCATGTGGTTATCACCAAGGACCTACAAGGTGACAACCTACAAGGTGACTTTGTCTAGCCTTTCTGTTACGTCTGTTTTACTTCTTTCTTTTGAATACTAATTTATACTAATATCATTAAACCGTATCTGAAACCGACTCTTGTGCCACTTTTATTTGGCGACCCATATATAATGGATACAATGTGCCAACAAATTTTTTTTGGAGAGATAATTCGACAGGGATAGTCTCATTTATTTCAAATTAAAATTTGGAAATTTCAATTTCATACCCATAAAAGAAAACTCAGATTGTAATATTTCGGAGAGAGTCGAAATATACCGAATATTGTAGCATATTATACTCATATTTCACACAATATATGTTCATAAAAATTTACAGGTGCGCATTATAAGCAGGATATAAAAAGGAAACATTAATAATTAAATAAAGATAAGAATCAGAATTGACTTTCCAACATTAATAAACACCAACGTGGAAGACCAAGCTATGCTCGGTTAAAATTAGCTTTGTGTTCAACTCAATATAACAATAAATTCTCTGTACAACATATAATAATCAGTTCCATGTATGTGATTGGCTGAATTCTGTTTTCGAGAACGTTCTATGGACGCTGATTGGTTGATTCATGTATCTCGGCTCCTGTTGGGAATTTCTTGGAAATTCCTTCAGATTCTAAAAGACATTATTTCTTGCCAAATGACGCCAAAATTTCTCAAACTTGACCCCTTTCATTTGGCGCCAATCATGTCTTTTGGCATTGCTAATCTTAAAAGTCGAGATTTCCCGCCAAGTGTCGCCAATGTTGCCAACTTTGCAACTTCGTTTACTGTCAACTGTTCAACAACTTAATAACTGTTTCAACCTTCATGCATTCATATTAAAATGCATTGACACGTAGTGTCCCCAAAATAACTCACTAATCGAATTTTTTCGAACATGTGACCTAGCAAAATGGTCTTCTTGTACCCCAAAACGGCAGGATACAAAACTTCGTCAAAATAGTTAGAATCGTTTTTTAGATAAAATTAGCTTGACCCGTAGTTACCCCAAATTGACCTACTAATAGAATTTTCTAGACCATGTGACCTAGCCCAAATGTCTTCTCGTAATCCAAAATGATAGAATACAAACTTTGATCAAAATCGTTTCAGTCGTTTTTTAGATAAAGGTAGTTTGAGCCTGACTCGTAGTGACCCAAAATGACCCAACAATCGAATTTTCTCGAATCGTATCCTAGTCCAATGGTCCTCTAGTGCCCAAAAACGCTAGGATAAAAAAAATTATTCAAAATCGTTTCAGACGTTTTTTATTTTAAATTAACTTGACCCTGACCCATAGTGACCTAAAATGAAACCACTAACGTGACCAAGCCAAATGGTCTGTTCGTGCCCGAAAACGGTAAGATACGAAATTTAGTCAAAATCGTTTGAGCAGTTTTGCACATAAAATTAGCTTGACCCGTAGTAACCCAAAAATGACCCACAAATCAAATTTTGTCGAACATGGGACCTAGCCCAATGGTCTTCTCGTACCCGAAAACGGAAGGATACAAAATTTAGTCAAAGTCGTTGGAGTCGTGTTTAGATAAAATTAGCTTGACCCGTAGTGATTCAAAATGACCCACTAATCGATTTTTCTCGAACATGTGACCCAGATCAATAGTCTTCTCGTAATCCAGAACGGTAGGATACAAAATTTAGTCAAAGTCGTTGGAGCCGTTTTTTAGATTAAATTAGTTTGACACGCAGTGACCCAAAAATGACCCAAAATGACCCATTAATCGAATTTTTTCGAACATGTGACCTAGTCCAATGGTCTTCTCGTGTCCGAAAATGGCAGGATATAAAATTTCGTTAAAATCGTTAGAGCCGTTTTTAATATAAAAGTTGCATACACACAGACAGGCATACAGACACACAAGATTTGATCGTATTATAATGTACCAGCTGGGAAGACCGAGAGCTAACCTCGGTTAAAAATAACCAAACTTTAATCTTTTCGTAGAGTTCTAAGTCTTTTGTAGATCGCAAGATAGCCAAATATCGTCAAATTTAGTGACATTCTTTAATTTGGCGCCAAGCATGCGATTTGGCATTAGTAAAATTAAAAGTAGATTTTCCCGCCAAATCCCGCCAAAGTCGCCAACGTTTCGCCAAATTTGGAAAAATGTTGCCAACTTTACGACTTCGCTTACTGCCAAATGTTCAACAACTTAATAACTGTTTCAACCTTCATACTCACTGAAATATATTGACCCGTAATGGCCCCAAAATGACCAACTAATCGAATTTTCTCGAACATGTGACCTAGCCCAATGGTTTTCTGGTGCCCCAAAATGATAGGATACAAAATTGAGTCAAAATCGTTTGAACCGTTTTTAGATGGAATTAGCTTGACCCTGACCCTTGATGACCCAAAATGACCCACTAATCGAATTTTCTCGAACACGTGACCTAGCCCAATGGTTTTCTGGTGCCCCAAAATGGTAGGATGCAAAATTTCGTCAAAATCGTTTGAACCGTTTTTTAGATAGAATTAGCTTGACCCTGACCCTTGATGACCCAAAATGACCCACTAATCGAATTTTCTCGAACACGTGACGTAGCCCAATGGTTTTCTGGTGCCCCAAAATGGTAGGATACAAAATTTCGTCAAAATCGTTGGAACCGTTTTTTTAGATAGAATTAGCTTGACCCTGACCCTTGATGACCCAAAATGACCCACTAATCTAATTTTCTCGAACACGTGACCTAGCCCAATCGTTTTCTGATGCCAAAAAACGGCAGGATACAAAATTTCGTCAAATTCGTTTGAACCGTTTTTTAGATAGAATTAGCTTGACCCTGACCCTTGATGACCCAAAATGTCCCACTAATCGAATTTGCTCGAACACGTGACCTAGCCCAATCGTTTTCTGATGCCAAAAAACGGTAGGATACAAAATTTCGTCAAAATCGTTAGAGCCGTTTTTAAAATAAAATTTGCATTACCACACACAAGATTTTCTCGTATTATAATATAAGATGACTATTATTATATTTATCGTATGTTCTCGCTTCAACATTTATAAATATATATTTACATTCGTACTAGTTTAATATTCAAAGTTGTTGTATTTTCACCAACTTATCTCATGAATTTTTTTTTTCAATGAAGAGAGGGGGTGAATACACCTACAATATATTCATAAAATAAAATATAATCTCAAATTATGTGTGCGCGCTACAAGCCTAAGTATACAACAGGTGAAATGCAATAAAATTTCGTAAATAAACCCACGTTTCAGATCTTATATGACACATTTAAACAAACTTCAACCAAATATTAATCAGAGAGGCAGTAATGTTACATCCTAAATTTATTAAAACAATCAAACTGTCTTAGAAACAAGAAAGAAAAATCAAGCGTCAAGCATAGATTATAAAACAGTCTCAAACACATTCAGAATACTTTAACGAAACTTAACCGTTTAGTAAGATGAAAGATGATATCTAAGTAAGCAATTTGGAAAATACTTAACACATTCTAAAACTCAATTTAAGCAATTACCATTTATATTCAGAAGAATATCCGAATTATTTTGCGCAATTCTGTATATGATCTATAGATTTGTATATTCACTACATAGTATGCAAAAATTTCGTTCAGTTAGGAAACGAATAACGCAGTTGCAAATTCCGCGTTAGCAATTTCCGTCAATAAGCGGAAATGTACACAAATTCTCTTGAGCAGCCCTGCATATGATACATGCAATTTATACACCAATTAAAATGCAAAAAATTAGTTACATTTAGAAGTGCATACCCTAATCGAAAACGTAATTCCAGCAATTATTGCTCATGGACAGTTCGAATTCTTTCACTACAAACGTATTTTCCCCATAGATCAGGGCTTCCAAACCTTTTTTCTTTCATGTACTCCTTGCTTAGGCTATTCATTTCAGAGTACCCCCCCCCCCTTTAATCAGAAACACGCTCCCACCCCTCCCTTCACTTATATAATGCAAACATGATTTTTTAAAATTAGTAATATACTCATTAGTAAATACTCATCAAACAGAATGAAGCTTTCCCATTAATGTACGTTAGTGACATAACCCCACCTATTCAAAAACGAAAATAAGGTCCTGCTTTAAAACACGTTTCAAAATTAAGCATTAAAAAATAGAAGTTCTAACGTAATTACGGCGTTCTGAAATTATTATTAAAAAGAAAACAATAACGTAAATGTGGTGGGAAAGTAATATTTTATAATGATTATTGGCAGTTTTCGAGAAGGTGGGACGTAAATATATCTAATTACTCATGCATTATGATTATCGGTGGACGGAGCTGGTGACATTGAATTTTCAATGAAAAATTATGTCTAGGGGGCCTTTTCCCTCATCTTGCGTGTAACATATTTTAATTACATACCAAACAAATTTTGTAATGCAAGAGTATCAACTTTCTTTATGTGTTTTCAGTTAAATCATTTTTGTGATTTTCCGCCATTACCGATATTATTTTCACGTACCCACAGCAGACCCGCCACGTACCCCCCGGGGTACGCGGTTCCCAGCTTGGGAACCGCGGCCATAGATCATAATGTAACAGATTTCGTTTGAGTGCCCTGTAAACGAACTATAAACGCTACACAATTCATTTTCAATACCAAACATGCCATGGTAAACCTCAATAACACATATCAATTACATGGCAATCCGAGTATGTTTGTCGAGAGTTAGAGCACGGATAGGCAGACATACGGCCAAACAGCCAGACGAATCGACTTCATTTCTATGATGTTAGAAAGTGCTAAAAAGAAAACATTTTTTGATGCTATCGGTGAGTCAAAAATCAATGCATATCTATCTGCTTCTTTTATAACTTTATTTAAAACATTAAATGTGTATTTAACACAAGACATTTTGAAATTACAAAGTAAATAAATAAATAATCATTAAAGGTGTTCGTCAGTAACGATTTTCTAGCTTTATCTACCCTAATAAAACCGTGATCGTATGTAACCTCAAAAACTCGGAAACCACAGGGCGCAGGGCTACGAAATTTGGCACATGCGTTGCTAGTAGAGGGCCCATGAAAGATTGGAGCAAAAAATTCGGAAATTTTAAATAGATTTTTTTTATTTTATGTTTTTGACGAATTTTTGCCTTTTTTATGTTTAATACGCGCCGTAATCGTGCGAGTTCTACCCAGTTCTAAATGTTTAAAGCAATGTGAGATATACATATTACGTAATCTACGCTGCAATACTAATAAGCTGTAGCAAGTATTACGATATTTCTTTTACTTCGCATGCAAATAATTAGAGATTATATTGAAGTTTTGCACTTATAATTATTACCTTTTTAAAAAAAATAAAAACATTTTATCACAAACATCAACAAAACTTTTTATTCTATTTATTCCCTTAATCCAAAGATATCGTTTCATCGTCTGCTGCCATAGTAATATGATAAATTAAATTTCATTGAAAAAATTCATGGTAGTAGAAAAATATTTTTCTAAATCGAATAGTTATTGAACAACTCAACACTTTAACAGGGGAATTCTTATTTTTTATTTAGATATTTTAAAGTTGTTTCTTGTCATTGCGTTTTTATGCTAATTTTCGTTTCATATTCGATTAATTTTATATATATTTGTCGAGAATTTTTAACGTACTACTACTTTTTACTACGGAATTTAATTTTAACTCATGCGTAGAACGGATTAAACAGCTAATTTTACTTTAAAGTTCCACATAAGGTTTGAACAAGAAGTAAGGCTACTAAAGTTTTAATCTTATCATTACCAAATCAATTATATGTTATAGTTATTACTCATTTTTTACAAAGAATTCGAAAATTATTGATTCGTAAAGGAACATTGTTATTGTGTTTGCTCTTTGTCTTAAAACATGAGCCGAAAAGAAAATTAAGCACTTGCTTCATTTCAACCATTTCAAGAAAAACCCATTACTTTAAAACCGTGTAACTTGCTAAAAAATTGAAATAACCCACTCAACTCAATTTCCATTTAAATATAGTTTTGTAACAGACATTTGTTAACATGCAATGTATTTTATTTTAATAGAAACACTTCGCTTTCATTTGCAGAAGGCATTTTTAGTAATTCTACTTAATGTTCAAACCTTATTAAAAGGAGATTAATTTACAATTCAACGCGAATCTTTCTCTTTTTACTGCATGACACATATGACCTGTTAAAAATAATTATAACTTGAGAAGAAAGTCTTTTAGATCATATCTTCATTTTATCTCATCACCATCTTAAACATTTATGCTTTATCTTAAAATATATTATGCTGGGTTTGTATAAATAGTAATTTAATAGATTTAACTGCAAATTAAATTCAAAGATAAAATACTTTAAAATTTATCAAATGAATCCCCTGGACCTCTTGTAAGATTCTTTAAAAGACATCTGGATTAATTTTTCAAAATTTTAAAAGTCTGGAAATTTTCGAATTGCTAAATATTATTCTGACTTTAAAAGGAAATTATATTTTTCATAAAAGACCAGAGTTAAAGTCCATTCATATGTGAATTAAAATATTATTAACTGACTTCCAAAATACGGATGTTGTACAAATAGTTTCTATAATTTTTTATGTATGTCCACGCATAGTTTTTTGATCAAATGCTCAGATTTCCTTTCTTTTATTTTTTTTTCTGGAAAAGGTATTTTTAAGGAGCAGTCGCGTATCGATTTCACCAAGATCCCAGAGAAATAATTTTGTTTGTCTGTCTGTTTTTTTTCTTTCTACTTTCATTAAAAATGGCCAATAGCCACGGAATTAGAGTAGGTTATTAAGGTACACACTATTGCGTAATTGTATAATAAAATTACAAAATATTAATTTTTTTAAATATTTATCGTTGAAACTGTTCTGTTAAGAGAAAATGACCCAAGTGTTATTTATTCTAATACGTTAAATAACGCCCATACCTATTAAAACATAGAGTCTAATAAATACATTTATTTATATTTGATGAAGTGCAAGTAAAGACATTTTACTGTAAATCTTACACCGTAAAAAATCTTACAAGTATTTGCTTTTTATATATTTGCGTTTTTAATTGGTATTAAACATTTTAAGTTGGTGTTAATCTGGTAAAGCGTCAGCCATCCTATTTGGCAGCCGGTAATTGAGAAAACTTTTAATAATAACGCCTACTATACTATTTTAGACAAGTTCAAGATTGTATGTCCGATAAACAGCTTGATGGCAGTAGATCGACACTATCTGTTTTCCTTTCTAAATGTTAATCCCGGTACCTTCTTTTTAAAATTTTGTTTACTTATCAGTTCCTTAAATTTGTCACTATGTATTTTCTTTTATAATTTTTATTAGAAATAATTAAAATATTTTTTGTGCTGTAAAATACTCGGAATAGGTTTAATACAAATACAGAAATAAAATATAACTGTCCCTTGGAAAATTGGAAATTTTGTAATGATATTTGATATTTCCAGAATTTTGGAAAACGTGGCCAAAATCTATGTTTCTAAATTATGCATTGTCATAAAATATATTTTTTTTTCCTCCATTAGGAAGACAGATATTCTTGATATAACAGCAGGCTTTTCCATTCTAAAAGCTGTATTTCTTTTCTCTTTCAAGGTGATCAATCACTCCCACATTAATCAAGGGTGAAAATGGAATATAAGTATTTACAAATGGTGCCGAAACTTTTTAACACTTTCCAACATAGTTGAAAGTTTTTACTCATTCGGTTTATCTCTCTTTTTCTAACGGAACTAATTTTTTTGCAAACTATGCAGTGATAATACAAATCTATAGATCATATACAGATATGCACAAAAGAATTCGGTTAATTTTCTGACTATAGATCGTTAATTGCTGAAATTGTGTTCTCAAATTGTTTTTATACACTATCTGTCACTTTATTAAACTTTGAAATTTTGTTACAGAAAATCTGAACGTGTTGGAAAGTGTTTCATAATCTATGCTTGACGCAATGTTTTTCTATCTTTTTAAAACAGTCATTCTATCGCTGGTAGACAGGTTAAAAACATTAAATAAGATTGTTAATTACGTATTAAAATGAGCCATATTGGCATCATTGAGATTAAAAATGACTGTGGACAAAAATAAAGGTTTACCACCCCAAAAACATTCTGTTGTACCAAACCTCACTAAATTACGCCAAATGGCATGCAATAATTACCGGGTGAACCAAAACTTTGTTAAAACTTTAAAAATTGAAGAAATTGTGATAAAGAAGTGCGGTTTGCAAGAAAGGGATCACAAGCTAGTCGGATATTTTTTAGCAGCAAAAAAAAAAAAAAAAAGTTAAAAATGTCACTTGTAGATGGCGCTAACATGCACTAGATTCAGCAGAATTATGCAAATTAATCCTGCAATAAAATACCGGGATACACGAATATTTCTCATTCGCATTCAGAATGTTATCATTACCCGATCGAGCGTTGTTGGTAAAGTTGTTCTATTTGAACGGAGAGTCAGTAACTGTTGCTTTGCGAAAATTTCGCACGACGAAAGAACTGAAGACGAAGAATGTGGTCCGGAGGTCATGTTGAACAATTGTTATTGCGAGAATAAATGAATGGAGCGTACTGTTGTTCTGTTCATTGTGTCAGCGCCCTCTACCAGTAACATTTTTAACTAAACATTTTTTGCTGCTAAAAGAAATCCGACTACCTTGTGAGTCCTTTCTTGCAAACCGCACCTCTTTATCATAATTTCTTCCTTTCTTATGAATTTTTAAAGTTTTCACGAAATTTTGGTTCACCCGGTATATATAAGTGTAATAAGTTAAGGAACAATCATTTGAAGTTGATTTTATTTTGTTCTTGACCACTTCTTCCGTGGTTCCTTATCTAAAGCGGTCCCTTAAAATAACGCAAAGTGTTTAGAGCATTCAAGTGGATAATGTAGCAAAATTCGATGTACGTATGCAATGGAACACGTAGTTTCTGTTTTTTCGTAATAAAATAACAATGGTATCGTTACCACGGGTAATTTTTATGCTGCCTTGTAGTGTGAGTGATAAAATAAATGCCATACGAGACAGTAGAAATAACCTTTATTAATGAAGGCTGACAATATCTATTGTTATTTATAATTTTCATTATTTCGAGTCTCCAAGTAACTGCTTGCGATTTATAACGTTTTCCACGGCTATACATGGCACTGTATTAGAACTCATTTGACAGGTTGGCTCTGTGTACTAATTATATATGATATTCATACAAAACAGGCTTTTTTAAATTTTGTACTGCTCAGAAACGTACGAAGTATTAAATTACATTTCAATAGACCAGAGGTTCCCAAAGTGTGCTCCGCGGCGTTCCAAGAAAATAAACAAAACATGAAAGAAATTAGCATATTGCAAGGGAAAATTTTTCGAAAGTATGTTGGAATTTTTCTGTGTATGGGTGTCAAAAATAGCTACATCTATCACTGGGTTAAAAAATACTATTATATATCTTTTAGAATCATATAAAAATTTGCATTATACATGTATTTATTTCCTATATAATATTTTTGGTTTGTACTACTTTATTTTATGTTTCTGCATTTAATGGGTTTTAAAAATTCGATTCAAAATAAGCTACAAGAAATAGTATTCTGAATCAAATGCACAACGTGAATCGTAAGAGCAAAGGCGCTGTGTATGTTATTTGTATTAATTTCTAGTAATTTGAATTTTTGATACTGTTTTTCATAGTAAAACAATGTGTGTAGCTTAAAACATCTTTTTAGAACATCTTGTATCATTTAAAGCCCCTCATTAAATTAATTTTACATTTGTGTATATTGTGAATATATACTTCTTTTTTAAATAACTTTATTTTTTTAAATCTGTTTATGTTATTTGTATATTTAAATTTTCTATACTGTTTTTTATAGTAAAACGATGTTTGTCGATTAAAATGCCTCTTTTTGTAACATCTTGTATCATTTAATATACCCCTCATTAGATTCATTTAATATTTGTATGTGTTGTGTATATAGTTTTCTTTTTTATTTTTGTAACTTTAATTCTTTTAATCTGTTTATTTTATTTTTATCAATTCTTACTTATTTAAATTTTCTATGCTGTTTTACATAATTGTACTTAATTTTTAAAGCAATGTATGTTACTGAAAACACATTTTTTAACATCATGTATCACTTAACAACCCCTCTATAAAATTTTGTTTTAATTCGTCCCGGCATTGGCTAAGATTCTTATGTTAAGATGCCACATTTTCCTATCAGAAATAAGTCTGTAGCAATTTAAAAAATATATATTGGTTCTTTACATTGGTCATCAAACTAACAATCAAAACTTTTGCTCAGCTCCACCCCTTGCTTAGACTTTTCGTCAATGAGTACCCGCCCTGATATAAAGGTAACCCCACCCATACATCCCGTTTTGTTAGTAAAGTTTTTCTACTAGTTGCAGTTCTTTTAACATGCGTAGTTTTTAACCGTATATCTATTTTGAGGCAAAAACAATGGTGAAAGAAAGTTTCTTTCAAAACTATAATTAATAGCGAAACACTTCAAGTAAAACATCCATAAAAAGTGACCGATGCTGCACCTAACAATACAGGTTATACATTTGGACCCGCCCACTTAAACACTAAAACAAAGTTCTGCTTCTGAATGAATTTTTAAAAAAATGTTTCAAAAGAAGAATCTCAGAGGCAATTTGTTTTCTTTGCATGTTTAGAAGTACTAGAAACGTAAAGAAGAAGAAAAAAGAATCCGTAATCGCATGATTCTATTCGGGGGGGGGGGGGGACTAGCGAAAACGTGTTATATAATTATTCATGGGCGACTGGGACTACGAATTTTCTTTCTTTTCGCTAGTATCCTATTGGGATTATATAGAAGTCTCACTTTGTAAATGAAAACTGTACATCTTACCTTTTATTCTGTGTGTGTGTGTGGTTTTCGCCATAAATAATAATAGTTTCACGTAATCCCCAATGCAATGCATGGCCCAGACAGGGTTACTATTTGGATCTTTAATTCCGAGTTTATACTGGAAATCCCGAAAGAATATTTTTTATATTAAAAATGGATGTCATTAACCCCCTTAATAGTATTGCTGGAACGTCGCTCGAGTAAGAAGAGTTTGTTTTCTTCGTTACTAAAAGCTTTCAGAAACCACAAATTTTAACTATCATTTTTGCTGTATTTGGCGGACATATCTCGATTATACAAGGCAGATATTGTAATACAAAAAAGTGATTTTTAGTCCTTATTTTTAATTTATTGTGTCCAATAATAGTAATGGTAAATAAAACAGTTAAGGGGTTAAATAATAGAAAATTTGATTTTCAAAATTTCTAGTATGAATTCAGAATGTCTGTATCAAGAAAAGGGCCAAACTGAGAACCTTGGCTCCATTTTGGAAATTACTGGTTCAACTTTTATCTAGCAGATCTTTCTCTGCTCCATATACATAAAAAAAACATTAATTCTAAACCAAAAAGTACCCTGGGGTTAAGGGGTTCCGCCTTAGAAATTCTTCCCAAAAAGGGGTCCGCGAGCCCAAAAGTTTGGGAACCACTGCAATAGACAATCGTGCATACACTGTACCATATCTGTGCTCTTTTCTGCAGTTTTTGTGAGAGTTGCAGACACTTTTTTTACATAGGAAACATGTTGAAGTTAAAGCTTAGTAATATGTAGCAATTCGAATAAGTTTGGAAAAGCATACCGTCAATGAAATGAATTTCAAACAATTATCGCCCTCAGATGATAATGTATCTGAATTCTTTGGGTGGCGCTTTAAAATAATACAATTATTACACTCGCTATTTTCTATGAATGTGTGTATAATTTTAAGAAAAAATCTCTAAGATGAACTTTTTTACTATCATACAAAAGAATATAACAGGTGTGATTATGTTCCGGTATTTCGAATACCACTACTTCCGAATAGTGATTTTTCTCTCATTTATACGCAGATTTTTTTTATTAAATAAGGTGGATATTATTATTTGGAAACAATGTTATATAAAATACCAAGGCACAATCAGCCATGATAACAGTATATATTTCTAATATATCGATAATAAGCCATTCTGTAACAGTGAAATAAAATATTACTTTTTGAATTACATTTGAAATATTTTATCTTATTTGCAGACATAAAAGAATAATAAAACATAACATCCGGTTTAGAAAATAATCATATATATTTTTTTCTTTTCTTTTTATTTTTAGCCGGCAACCACATCACTTCTCTAATTTTTATAAAAATGTTTGGATCGTTACGAAATCTGGTATAGTATTGAAGCATTGTAAAGCATATTTCTTTTTTTTTTAGATTTTCTTCAGTATAACTCCATTACTGGCAGGGACACATAAGAAATTTAAAAATGCATTACCATCTATGGGTGGTTGATGAGTCACTTACAACTTATGTTTAAAAAATTGCAATACTTATGATTTTATAAAATGACTGCATTTTATACAATTTGATTCTCATTTTTATTGATAGCCAGTCAATTTGATAGGCATATATTTAAATGTAACAGAAGCTGCAATCGAGCCTATTCATGCATATTTACGAAAATTTAAGAGCGGTCAGACAGACATTGGGCAATCCAACTCATAATCGTATTTGCAGTTTGCTGAAAAATGTTTAAAAAAAAAGGTAATAAAGTCAATGTAATTTTTTTTAAATTTTTAAATTAGTCTTTTATTGAAAGCTATTTCAGTATGTTTTTACTTTACCAAAATTTTCAGAATATGGAACAGTTATCAAATTTTCAGAAAAATCAATGTACAAGAATAATCCATTTTCGGGATATAACACGAAACGATTTTCACGATGTTTTCAGATATTTTTAAATGTTCTATTTTTAAGAGAAAAGCACTTTTTGAAAATCTCTTTCTAAAATCAATTTCCATTCTTTTTTTTTTTTTAAATATCCACTTTAAAATTTATTAACGAAAGTTATCACAAAATTTAGTGAATGATGATGTAAAGTACTCTGTTAATAAAATCACCAATTAAATTCAATTTTTATAACCCTTCAAAATAAGAGGTAAACATGTTTGTAAGAGATTTCATCTTTGTTACAATTACTTCACAAAAATTGTTTTCAATTGCTATTCAAACATCATTTAAGTTTTTATAAATAGTTAAGTGCACTTATCCATTCAGAGTTTCAAAATAAGATATACTGAAAATTACTTGAGATAAGAAAATAAAAGTTAATGTAAATAATGTTTATTGCGATAATAATGCGAACAATGAAAGTCTTGGATTAAAATGAATAGATGGGTTCTATCATCACTCTTTTCTTCTCCTGTAGCATTTAAAAAAAAAAAAAAAAAAAAAAAAAAAAAAACAGAACTTCTTTTAACGTCCTTGGTAAATTCTTCACAAATTTTCATATTTTTTTTTTTTCAGAGCACTAAAAATATAAAACTATAATAAAAACGATACATTTTTTTTCTTGCAGAATTACGAAACTGAAATACTTTATTGCTGACGGTAAAATGAATAATTTGATACATTTTAAGCCTCTCGTATTTCTATCATAAAATCCGAGTAAATTATAGTTATTCTCTGTGTGCCTGTTATAAAAAATTGTAGCAAAATTTGCTTTTTTCAGACCATTAGTACAAAATTGCTCAGAATTGCGCATTTAAATAAAAAAAGACCTGCTGGAAATCGTTTACAGTAAAGGGAAAAGATACTTTTGAGTGTAATGTCGCTTAAAAAAAATATTATTTAGATTATGTAGATTCAAAATAAACATGAAGTAGTTTTTTGAAACATTATTTCGGTTTATGTAACATTCATCTAATGATTTTAGAGAATAAGGAGGATATTATGATGGAAAAAGTGCAGTATTATTTGCAAACCATTTACAAATCCAGTGTTTATTTTAAATCTCTTACATTCATATTACGTCTACTAAATATTATGTGTTTTTAAATGAAATTTAAAAGGGATTTTTTTAAGTGATAATTTCATATAATTCTTTTTACTATTTTTTTGTGTATGGCATTACATAAACCACATTCTGCTGAATGCTAGGTTTACGCGCTGACACAAATATGGCGGAATTTTTCTCAGCATTTGTATAGCCCCTTGAATTTGAAAACCAATAATTTCTAAATGTTTTCTCCGTCTGAGTTTTCTGAGATTAAATATGTCAATGGAAACTTTTAGAAAATACTGTTGTTCAAATTCAGGGGGCTATACAAATGTATCAGAAAATCTGCCTACGAAAGCCACCATTTTTGCGTTAGCGTGTAGACCTAAAGCTCCTCTACTACAGGCTGAATCATACCGCCATTTAATAATCCAACGGACCAAATACCAAGCTAAATCCGGTTACCTTACCGTAGTAGTGGACGGAGAGTGACAGTCACAGGAACGGCAAACACCTGCTCGGGTTAAGGCTCCTATATACCGGGCTGGCTCACGCCTCCATTTAGTTGCTCAAGCGGACGCCAGACTTGGCGTCTTATCGCGTAGATGGCGAGTGAATTTAGTTACTTAATCACATGCAAAAATATAAGAATAAATAGCTAAGATATTTAATACCGCCATACAGTAAAAAAAAAAAAAAAAAAAAAAAAAAAAAAAAACATGTAATTATGTTTTTGAATAATACTATATTAAAATTAAAAAATTCATTTTCATCAATTAATATTTATTGCTTTGTTTTACATGAATAATTAAGAATGACAATATAAATTTAACTAATTCTAAATTTGATTTAATGTGAAAATATATATTCACATGCATTGGATATTTTTTTAACTTTCAATATGAAGTTAATAAGTTGTGATATAATTTGTTATTAATAAAAGAGTCTTAAAATGCTAATATTCTAAGAAATAAATTCCGTATGTTAGATATTCAGTTTTTACCATTTAATCGCATGTAAAATAATCCTTATTAAAAAAATAATAATGATTAGAACCTTCCGCGTTTCGAATAATTTATGTTATATTTTAATGTTATTTCAATCTCCCCCCTCCCCCCACCCAAAAAAAAAATAATAAAAAAATCCCCACAATCAAAAATTTTCAACCAACCCAGTACGTAAAAGTTTAAAATTTGTAAAACTTATTTTTTTTTGTCTACTTATTTATTATTTTATTGCAACAATAAATAACAAATTATTTAAATTCCCCCTTTTCGAAATTACACATCTCGCCTCCTCCCCTCTGTTCTCAAATTCAAATAAACTACTTTCCGACATATTTCTGAATTCATTTTTGTTCAAAAACACATAAAATTAGCAGAGCTTCTTAAGATCTTTCGGATAATACTGTTAAAGTGGACGGTTTGAATCGAATTCCCGACACGGCAGCCCGAGAAAGGGAGAAGCTTGTCGTCACGTGACAATGATCGCTTATTACTCGATAAGTAATTTATTTGTCAAAAACTAGAAAACGCTATTCGATTCCAAATCGCTTCAATAGTCAGTTCTGCCAATTTTTTTCCTTTTCGTTTAAAAATGAGAAAATATGTCAAAAAGTTTTGCGCTCTTGATCATTGAATTTGAAAACCACATTAAACAAAACTCTTTCACTTAAAAATATATACAAAATTCCATCTAGTAAAAACGTCAAATTCACCTTCTTAAACTTTAAAAAACACAATGCAAACACATTGATAAAAATTTATTTGTTACTATATAAAAACAAGGTATAGTTTTTCGACTGTTTTTTTTATCCTCTGCTGATGGCTAATGTTTAGCCAAAAGCGCTTAGTTAAGTATTTTTACATCTGATTTTACATCATAAATTGTTTTAAACTGTGTTTTTAGTATTTGCACCAATTATAGCAATAAATAAATTTTTATCAGTGTGTTTGCATTGTGTTTTTTCAAAACTCTTTCATTTAAAAAATGTTCTGCCCTATTTGTAATTTTACAATAACAGTAAATAAATAATGAATCGTCAAAATTTCGTCAAAATTTCCCCTTCCCGTCAAAAAAAGAAAAATACATAAAAAATCTGTCCTCTCCCCTCCTCCTCCTTTCTACAGCTGATGAAATTAAAAATCTCTATTTTTTTTCCTTATGTGTTTGTTACTTTTTTCAAGCAAGAAATATATAATAATTTCAATCACGCTCCCCACCTCCTCCTCCTCCTTTCTACAGCTGATGAAATTAAAAATCTCTATTTTTTTTCTTATGTGTTTGTTCCTTTTTTCAAACAAGAAATATATAATAATTTCAATCACGCTCCCCCCCCCTACTCTCAACTTATAGTTTTTTTCCTTTTGACCCCCTCCCCCCCCGCGCAAAATTCAAAGTGTAAAGTGTAAAATCTTAAATTTTGATTAAAGAAAGTCCCTTTTCTACACTTTTTTAACAACAGTAAATGAATTTAACTATCTAAATACCCCCCCCCCCCTCCATCCATCCAAAAGATAAATAAGGTGGAGATTCTAGACTTGGGGGGGGGGGGTGAAAAATATTTTTTTTATCTCTCTTTAACAATTGGCCTTTTTTTCACCCGTCCTGCAATATACCATATCGGACTCGAAGAACCGGTTTATTGTACACAAGTGATCTGGTTGGCGCGGCATTTGGCGAAATTCTTCAATCCTGATCTATTCTTCTAGCATTTACAGAAAAATTATTCCGCCTTTCTTCATTTATATGGGTTTTAAATATTCTAAATCCTCTCCTTGACAGATTAGAACAATTTTATGCGAAACAACCGTCCATTTTAAGCTATTTTGTAACTCGATAATCGTTTAAACATTTCTCGCCTCATAGGCAACAATGGGCAACAAACGGTAAGTGGGCATCAAAATGCTTGATGATTCAGCCTGTATTATAGGAGCCCTAGCTCGGGTTGTTTCCTAATGCTGAGCTGGGTTACAATATGGCGGTTATTTTCGGCAACAATATGGATATGCGTCAGCTCCCTTATAGGAGTCTTATGTACACCTAGTTTTCAAGGTTGGGGGAGGGGGATCGGCACAACCTATTATTAAAGAGCATACACTGTAAAAAATTTTGGTCAACAATTACGGTACATATACTGGCAACTTTGTGACCAGTATATATACCGTAATTTAACTGGACGGTATATGTACCGTAAAATATTTAAAGTGTATGTACCGCCTGCAATCCCCCGCCCTCTCCTTAGGCCTGCACGCATTACGTAACAAGAACAAGAGCATCACTTCAGGGGTTGCCGTACACCAAGGCGGGGCTACCAGCTTTTTCCTTACTGAAAAATAATTATTTTACGGTATAAATATCTATCTTTTGCTGAAAAACAATCATTTTACGGTATAAATACCGTTTATAATCGAAATGGCAGATATATGGGGTTTTTTACGCTTAATATACCTTAGAAGTATGGTACTCATACCGTAAAGAGTTAAAACGGCACAAGTACCGTTAATTTACGATACATCTACTGAAATTTTATGAAATTTTTTTACAGTGTATATAAACAACTGAGATGCGATAGAAGAGGAATATTTTCACATTTATGCGTTTATGTATTAGAGGCATTCAATAAACAATTAGCCAAAGGCTGGAATGTGACACCTGCGCATCGACAATGTTAGTGAAATGTGGGAAGGTAGCAAACCTCAGGTAGTGGGAAGATAGCAACACACCTTGTCGAACAATCACTAGAAAGAACAGCTCAAAACACGCTCGAGCTAATGGCACTTGTAGGTTCAAACCTCGAAATACAGGAACAATTGAAGCACCTGGTCTCTGATGCCACACACTGGCGAAATGACACAAATCTGCTGAATCAACATTCTATAGTTCGTTTTTATACTGACTAATCGACCACAGGGACCATTTTAACATACAAAAGAACCGCGATTATCAGACCAGGGAAATTCAATTACACTACATGAAAGTAATAGAAATGTCAGATAGGTGGCTCTTACACGCACAAGTGTTAGAAGTCGGACAACACATTCATTACAGAAACTAGACTACCATCAATCGCGTTGCAGAACATTTTGCAATGCAAGTAGCTTTTTAAAGTAACTCAAAAGCTACTTGGCGGAACGACCTGTAATTTTAGATTCGCATATTTAGAGCTTTAACTAATTTATTTCTGTTAAAAAATTGATAGGTTACAATCCATATTTTTTTCGAATATTAATTTCAAATAATATACGTTTGAAACGGTTTTAGTGCCAATGACGTTGATAATAATAATAAAAAAATGCACGACTTAATTAATTACCTAAAATATTGTCATTTAAATGAATCTTATGACTAAAAATTCATTTTAATGTAGTACATGTCATCAAATTTAGAATATATTTATCCTTGACTTTAATACGCAATGTATGCTGAAAAATATCATTTCAATATACATTTTAAAACATTAAAACTTAATATCAGACAAATACATCAGAATATTTTGTATAAATATTCATCTACAAAGAATATTCTATTATTAAAAAGAATAACAAAGAATATTCTAATTCATTATCTACAAAGTTATTTTAGTTATACATATACGTACTAGTTTATTCATGAAATTAGCTGCTTTTAAAAACGGCATTGGTTGTAACAAAAAAATAATAATAAAATAAAAATAAAAATAAAATAAGCGCACAGGTAAGGAATTGCGGTAGTCAGTAGCTGCAAATGCCGATATAGAAAAGGTAATATACCTTATTATTATATATGTGAAAACTAAGCAAAGTGTTATCCATTATTTTAGCCATTAGACATTTGCACACAAATTACAAAACCAAAGTCTTCTAGAATCTTAACTCTTTGGCTGTCACCTGACCACTGGCGGTCACATGTACTTTTTTGCCATACGTACTTGTACTGTCCGCAATCATTTCGAATTTATCCTTCCTCCCTCGCTGACTGACTGACGGTTTCTATTTACAATGTTGAATTTATAAGGCCCGGTTTGTTTAAGATATTACTGTGGGATAAGTGTCGACATATCAGTGAAAAGTAGATTTGACCACTAGTAGCCATTCGGCAACAACAGTATTGAGCTTTTGTAAATTTTTAAACACCCACTCTAGAAATACAAAATTAACAAGTTTTTCAAAAGTACCAAGATGGTATTGCAAACTTAATATATTTCCAAACATGACACATTTGTAAACTTTCAAAACTTTAATGCGAAGATACTTTAGAAACAAGCTTTATATTTTATTCAGTGCAGACTTTCAAACAAAATATTTTAGTTTTGGTACTTTATCAAAACTCTCTTAATAGGATTATCGTATTTCAGAATTCAAAAAATCACCAAGTAAAACTTATAAAATAAAACATTCAGCATTCTTGTAAGAAACTTTTGTCATGAATTCTTTGAAGCTTTATTAAAATATATTTTATTTTCATGACTAAATATAAAACTATCTCAACATTAGAAAAAAAGTAACGACATAGTTTATTGTTGAACATGTTAAAGGTAAAAGTAGACATGGCACATATAAAGACAGGATATTTTGAAATTACAAGTAACAATAAATATGAAGCAAATACAGGAAGTAATAAGTGGTTAAGGAAAAACTGAGATTCTCAGTCGGAATACGAATACCATTAAAAATATAAAAAATCGAATCGAAAAGAAGCTAAATACTTGGCTCATGTACCTTATACTAACCACTGGTGAGATTGTGATCGCATATGAGGTAGTTAACGAAAGATTCTCTCTTCAATATTTTTTTTTAAACAATTATGATAAAAACTTTTACGTATTTCATTGTAATATTCATCTAAAAGAACATTTAAAAAAATTAACTGCACATATAAATATTTTTTTTAAATCCCTGATACTCTTTTTAAATATTGATATATTTTCTCTTTTTTTACATATTACGTAAAACTGTGCATAGATTTGTAGATACATATTACATTAGACATTTTTACATTTTTACTGTCATATCTAGTAAAAAATAATAAAACCTAATGTTTCTTAATATGTCAGTTGCCGATTTTCTTGCAAGATTGCTCATACAGTGTTAACATTTCGATCATTCACTGCAATTTCTGATCGGCCAAGCTTAGGAGCCAATTCTGTAGACAAACGTCATTTTTTTTAAATCACCATGCCATCTAAAAATCGTAGACTCACCAAAACATTTATCTTTGAAAGCTTCTTTCATTAACTTAACTGTTTCTGGAGCTGTTTTGCCCAAGCGATCGCAAAATTTTACGGCACTAGATTTTTCGTTCTTTAACTCTGAATAACCCCTCCCCCCCCCCCCATTTCTGTAGGACAAATAAAATCAGTTCTTTAAACAAGCATGAAACTACGAAAATAAAATCCTCTGCTTCGTTTAGTATATTTATCAACGTACAGTGAACAGTTTGAAAAAATCGCCTGCAGTGTCATTTTTAGCACTTTCCAACCTAGTTGAAAAGTGCTTATGACTTCGGTTTGTCTGGCCGTCTGCCGTCTGGCCGTCTGGCCGTCTGCCGTCTGTCCGTGCTCTAACTCCCGTAAATATGCTCGGATTGCTCTGCAATTTTTATATGTTATTGTCGTTATCTATAGCATGTTCCCTATTTCAACGAAAGTGTGTAGCACTTATAGTTTTTTTACAGGGACACTCAAAAGAATTCCGTTACATTGCGGTCTATGGGGAAAAATCATTTGCGGTTTATTTAAATAATGTTTCACTATTTTAAACGCATTGAAATTTATATATATCACTAAGGTGCATTAGAAGAAGCTTAATATGGAACAGGGTGTGCATAGCACTTATAGTTACTTTACAGGGACAGTAAAAATAATTCCGTTACATTACGTCTATGGAGAAAAATCGTCTGCGGTTTATTTAAATAATGTTTCACTATTTTAAACGCATTGAAATTTATATAGATCACTAAGGTGCATTACAAGAGACTTACTACGGAATATTGTGTGTATAGCAGTCATCGTTCATTTACAGGGACACGCAAAAGAATTATCTACAGTCTGTTAACAATAATTCCTGGAAGTGCGTTTTAAGTTACTGAACGCGATTTTAATGTTAACTTGCTTTTTGTCTATTACGTGATGTGTATAAATTCTGTAGATCCTATACAGGGCAGCACAAAAGTTCGCGAACACATTTCTGTTTATTGACAAACTCCAGACGGAGAATTTTAAACTGTGCTACGCGTTTCCTAACTGAACTAAAATTTAGCATCCTATGTAGAATATATACAATTCTATAGATCCCATACAGGGCTGAATAAAAGTATTCGGTTATTTTTCAGAATATTGTATATGTTGGAAATTCCTGAAATTATGTTTTTAAATATGTTATGCGTTTTCCAAATTGTTTACTTAGAAGTTATCTTTTAGCTTATTAAACGGTATGATTTGTAAAATTATTTTGGAAGCGTTGGAAAGTGCTACATAATCTATGCTTGACGCATGATTTTTCGTTCTTGTTTATTTTTGCGGTGTTGCCACTACGTAAAAAATAACTCTCAGTTTTTATGGAATGCCCTTTGTATATAGTAATCTATTTTACAACAATAATTGATAATTGTCTATTTTTCCGTTGACCACATTGTAGAAAAAATAACTGTCGCCAAACAATGGGATAAAGCCAAAAACACATAAGCGTGATGTTTAACCCCCTGACCGCCGAGCAAAAGGGCAAATTTGTAATGTTGTTTTCTCTGTAATTTTTTTTTAAATGCATAAAAAATCTGAATTTTCAAACTTGAGATAAAAAACTTAATTACGTATATAAGTATAATCCTTGAGAATATAAATCATTACTTGATGTTTTAAAAATGCATTATATTTGTAGAATTATATTAATTTAAACAAACCTTGTATTGCTGGGAAACCTACACCATAGTGAACGCATATATCAGGTCGCGGCGGTGAGAAGATTAATTTACCTCATGTCGCATTCGTTACATGGTCACGCAATTCGGGAAATAACCGTGGCCAAATGCATTGTCCGTTTATCCAGACTACGCGGAAGGTTGTCGGGAAGGTACCCCGCCAAAAACTTAAAAAATACAAGCCATGACCCCATGTATACTACTGTTAGAGTTAAGCTTTGTAGAGGGATGTAATGAACGCCAATAATAACAGAAGTTTGGAAGAAACAGATCGCTATTTATTTACTCAGAAAATGTAAACTCATATAACATATACAACAATAAGAAATGACAGATGTAACATGTAAATTTTACATAAAAATTAGATAAAGCATTGAAATTATGAGGCAAAAAATAATATGTCATAATCAAATAATCTTGAAAATAGTTTAAGTTCTGTAGATGGAAGACCCGAGATCTTTATCATATTTTGTTTTAAAATGCGAGAGAAAACAGGGAAATAACAGTTAACTTACATCCTTCATTAGAAAACCTAAACTGGCTTATCCAACAAATAAATAAAAAGGGAAGACGTACATCCCATACTGCATTTGAAATCAAACGTGACATTACACTTTTGTATTATTGGCTTTAAATCTCATTGTTTGGCGAAACATTTTTCAAAAATTGAAAATGGTCTACGGGAAAGTAGACACGTACCCAATATTTTCCATTTCTAATTCATTTTTGTATACTTTTCCTTAAAAGTATAAGGTTTCTGAAAATTAATTTTTCCAATTAAGAGGCCCTTTTAGAGCTGTTATGGACCACAAAGACATTAAATTTGGACGATAAACGCTTCATATCAAGCGTAGTAGATTTATTTTAAAATCAGTACAAAAAATGCAATTGAATAATTTTTTACACTTGTGCAACATGTTTTACATTAACTGTGCAATTGATTTGGACGAAAAGGTACAGTCTGCACAACTTTTGAAAATGATGGATCGGTTAAAAGATAAAGTCAGTCATTTGTTACAAGCGGCACAGGCACATCAGAAGTTGGACATTCCCTGATATATAATGGCAACTTTGAAAGTGAAAATTCTCGTTAAAAAAGCTTTTTACTCGATTCACAAGAAAATTACAGTTGTCATTATAGCATTTCGCCTGCAAATAAACTTATGCATAATCAATCTTTGTAGTATGTTTTAAAAAGAAATCTCAACCACATCATATGAAATATGTGTTTATATACATCACGATTTAGAATCTCAGGGTTGCTCGATGCGTTGCAATCGTAATTTGTTGTCGATAAACATTCACCAAAACAAACATGGTCTCCCATTTCAAACTGCATCAGGCTGGCCAGGTGGAATTAATTCTCAGTTCATTCAAATTTGAGTTGAAAGTAAAATCTTTATTTACATTTTTTGTATAGAAATCTAAGGTCACAATTTATTTATTCTGTCAAAAATATATAATATCTCACTAATCAAACATTCGAAATCCTTCAAATATCAATTCAACATTTAGTTAACTTCATCATTCAAGAAAAAGAATTTTAGACTTACTGAGTATTTGACATTTTTATCCCCAAAAAACAGACCAAATCAAGTCCTTGCTTGTTTGAAAGCAATACAAAATTTTGGAAGGTTATAGTATTATATCCGAAAACCCGAGAGATATGGAACTTTTTTCCATGATTCCGCAAACTCTTCTGGATCCCGATATATCACGGGGCATATTCACTTAAAATTTCAGCCTAGAGGTCCATTCTCAAAGACGTGACAAAGGGCGTAGGCGGGTTAAATAGTAAAATGATATGGATGATCTAAAAAATATTGGACAAACTTTAAGAGGTTGTAGTGTGCATTACAACAATCCATTTTTGTATCGAAATCTAAGGTCACAATTTATTTATTCTGTCAAAAATGTATATCTCACTCGAATCCGAATTCAGATTTTCGTTCATAACTATCACAAACATAAAGCTATTTTAACGATAGACTTACTTTTTTGTGTGAAATGTAAGGATATTCCGAGGAATGGTAGAAGTGTTTAACATCCTTATTCAAAGAGATTTGAACTTCTTGTTCCATATTCCCGAATATAACTGACAATCCACGTAGTTTCACTTACCAAAATACTGTACTCTTTCATGACTATTCATGACATCATTATATTTCATACAAAGCAAGTTAAATCTGTTAAAATTTGCTTTCCCATATCTTTATTCAGGTTAAAGTTATTAACGTTAGTTATGTTTGGATTGGAGTGAGACAACTTGTATTTTTGAGTTGAAAAAAATTGGATTAAGACTTCGGTGTCTTCTTCAAAAGTTGTTCATTTTTTTTGGATTTCGGAAATCCGGTTTTGGTGTACATCTTGAAGTTTCTTTAATCTTTTTTGAAACACCCTATTACAACACGCGCGCAAGCAGTTTTACACGAAGAGGTAAACTATTAACCGGATTAAATGCAATTAAAATAAACCTACCATATTTAACATTTCAAATTTTATTGATGGTCTAAAATAAAAACTCAAACGTCAGTCTCAGATTACACTCCGCAGTGAATATTAATCACCGTGACAGAAATATGAGATATTACGCTGTTAAATATTCATGCAGTAAATATAGTCAAGGGTTCCAACACTTTAATGTTTTCTTTTTTCCGGAGTTTGACCTGATGGAAAAAAAATATTTGGAAAAATGAATAAATACATGATTTATGAATTTCCATATTGGTTTTGATAATCCTATAAAGATCAAATTTCTTTTCGCATACAGGAATAACATTATATACCCCAAAAGCTGTCAAAAGTAAATACCTCGAAAATTTATGCATATAAACATGCATATAATTAAATTGTCAACCTGACTTTTGCTTCTAGTAAGATTAATAAATCAAACTTATCCGTAATATATTCAGGAATGTCATCACATGCTTATTTAAGCTATTATTTGAATGAAAATGAGATTAACATGTTAAAACTTTTAGAGGCGGATTTCAGATTACTGAAAAAAATAAAAAAGAGGAAAATGCTTAATGATGGAAAGAAAAAATGAATGAGCTGTGATATCCATTTAACTCCAATTCTTAAAAGTATTTGTTATGTATTTAACTCTTATTTTAGAAGTAATTCAAAACATTTTGGGGAAAAACTCTCATATTTGTATCAAATTGTCATGAACTTTTACATATGTATTAATGTATGTATGTTACTAGCAGTTTGTGTAAGAGAGAGGTGTATACTGAGACAGGTATTTAAAAAAAGTCAATTAACAGATAGATATACTGAAGAAATTTTAGTCATTGCATACATAAATCATCCTGTTGGGAGCACCTTGCTTACCTAATTTACTAATACACATTAATAGAAACATAAAAAACACTGACCGTTAGAATTAATATCATTGTGTACTGCATCTATTATACAGTGAGACAGTATTGATTTTTTATATGTTTTGCTGACATATGATAATGTCATGGTTGTGCATGGATTTAATGTATAAACGGCTGCATTTGTTAGTTCACTGTATACCAGCGTTCCGTGTCTCACTTTGTACCTCGTAGATTTGTTGAAAGAAAAATGATTACATACTTTTTTCTTCGATATTACTAGAGTCAATTCATTTGTATGAAGAGCAGAAATAGTGCAATATACATATGATATTCGAACTAAATTATTGCATACAGTTACACAAACAATATATCGCTCACCCGAGACACAAGTACAAAAAATTTATTTTGCGTTTTATTCCAATAATATGTCAGAGTTGCCAGGTTGGCCTCGTTTTTAATTCAAAATTTTGAATTCATACTACAAATTAATAGGTATAAATTTCGTTTTACTTAATGAGAGACATTTGCTGACATCTCTAGTTAAAAATTCTTCTTTTGAAATTTCCGGTATGAATTTGAAAATTCTGAATTAGAAAAAAAAAAGTCTAAACTGGTAACGCCTGTAATATGTTTGAATTAGGTTCGTCCTGCTACAAGAAAAGTGCCATTACTATAGTTATCCGGAAAACTGCTAGATTACGCTATGTATCAATTTGCCACCACAGAAGGAGGGGACAAAGGGTGAGTGGGATAAATTTACCCGATCCTCCTAATTTCTTCTACGTTTGGATTCTTAAGGATTTTACTTAGTTTATGTACGCTTTTACAGCTTTTCGCACAATTACGTGGATTTATGTTATAGTAAAAACCAGGGTTATAACCAGACTGGAGGATGGTACCCCTCCTCTCCCCCCTAGCAACTCCATGAACCACACCTAGACTTTAGAATCTTTCAATACTAATATAGTATATATTACATTAAAATTTTTTGAATCTTTGCAATCAAATGTTTTATGATAGTGTGGACATGCCCACCTACTTCTGTCTATATTTATATATCATTAAAGTAGAGGGTAAAAGGCAAGTTGTGAATAAGCGCCACAAAATTTTTAACCCCTACCCCCCAGATTGCCGACTGGTTAAAATGCCAGTAAAAAAAGGCAACTATTATTGCCTCTCCTTTGAAAAGTACTATTTTTATTTATGTCATTTTTTTGTGGGTGAGAGATATGATCTGTAAATGAGCAATTTTCATGTCCAAAAACAGTACTTCTTTCCGTAACTTCCAAATGAAACATCTACATTTGAAATGCTGAACATTCAAAACAAAGCATCGCTTGAACAGTTGCACCTTGCGGTTCAAACATAAGCTTTGTTTTAAAAACGTTTCTGTTTCATTATGTACACTCTCTCCCTGTGTACAACTCTTCCTATACAGGGTAAGGAAACCCTGAAGTAAGGAAACAAGGATAAAGCTAAAATTGTCGCATAAGTGTCTGCCTGTAGTAAAAGGACTGTGCTCTATCCTTTTTATTATCCTTATAGAGGATTATGACTGCGGAGCCCTAACCCAAGTGGTGAAATATGGAAGTTATCGACTCTACGTCGAAACCTATAAGAGATATCGAGAAAACATCAATTACAAAAGTGTAGAGCGTCCTCCATTTTATATGAAATTACATCTTACACGTAAAAATAACTTTATTAGATGTCCTGAAGTGTTGATTTGTTCAATAAGCAATCACTGCCTTCATTTCGTCTTTAATCGCGAGCAGAAATGTGACGTCATAAGCCAGTTGCACATTTAATATTAAAAGTAACATATGTAAGCAAGGTACAATTTATTTTGATGAAGGATCAAGTTAATTATGTTCGATTTAATCGATATCGGCAACAATACACGGATATTGTGAAAGATGAAGCATAGCAGTGCCACCTATTGAACAATATGCACACAAACCTAATCAGTATCAGCTTATGCCCATATCTAACAGAATATAAAATTTTATGAAATTCCGTGCATTAGTTCTCGAGATAGAGCGGCCATAAAAATTGTGTCACACACAGATTAGCCGACAGACAGAGGTTTTCTAAAATTGGCTAAGATGCTTTACACTCACGCAGAAAAAAAAATTAATCGGTTAAAAAAGGAAAAAAGTCGCCAAATTTAGAGGATTTTTTCCTTTAATGGCAACCTAGCCATTGTATTAAGTTATTCGTTTGGCGCGGTCTTGAAAATCCCGCCAACCAAAAAGTCGCCAAACTTATGTTTATATGTTTGCGTGAGTGTAAAGCATCAGTTCCCCAAAATTAATCAAATTGTTTTCAGAACATCCCAAAACGTAAAAATCCATCAAATAACGAAAGTAAAAAAATGTTGCGATTCCAATGCATTCTTTTTACACGTGTATACAAGAAAGTAAAAAAAAAAAAAAGAAGTATCTCCTCTCTTCTTCGGCGAAAAAAAATTCCACTTCTAGTTTCTTTTTGATCACTATTGATTTACAATAATATACAAGGAATGTCTTATTATCATTAACTGCCAATTCCGAAATCGTTTGTACACATATACTTGTAGTTAAAAAAATACATTATACTGACATTAAGATTTGTTTAAAATGACATAACAGTCAATAAAGGAATTTCTGACAAAAAAAGAATTTTTACACTTTTCTATAGTACGTGGGATTTTGTAAAAAAAAAAAAATTGCATTCACTAACACGTAAGAAAATTCATAAATTTACAAATGAAACTGACTTTGCATTTGATGAAGTTTCTATATTTTGTTGGCCAGCTGGCTATATTTTGACATTATATGAAGTTAAGGGGATAAATAAAAATTAAATTTTGCATTATTCACAGAAATTTATTTATAATTTATGATTCCCTTAGAATAAATTTTCTTTAAGCAGTTTTGCAAATAAATTTCTATTTAACAATAAAGAAAATCAATTTACATCCGCTCTAGGAATATACAACAAATTTTACTGATTCATAATAGTGGTAGTAAAGTTAAAAAATTGTTTAGAAACAATGCGAGCCCTGGCCTACGCTAATAAGACGAGGACACTCGGAAGCTAATGATAAACCAATGGCAGCATTCTTCTCAAATTCCTAGTTTTAATTTCAATATTTTAAACCATTTCTTTTTGCATAGGATATCTAAGTTAGATGACTAACCGGGTATCTTTGTACTTTTTCGATTTTTTTTCAGTTGTATTTCTGGGGATATTTTTAGTTTCGGAACTGGTTCCGAAATTAAAAGTGTTCTTAGAAAAGAAAGCAAAAACTACAACCAAAGATAAAAAAATCGCGAAAAAAATACATGATTCAAGGACTAGGAAATATATATATGTTTTCATTTTAAAAAAAGCAAGAAAATCGGTTCATCCATTGTCGAGATATTTCGTGTACCGATTTAAAACACTGTTTCGAGAAAATCGCATTAAGAATTTCGCAACAAACGCTTTTCCCTTGTACACCGTGTGACAAGAATAACTACAACTTCTATATATGTTTAAATTTTTGAAATTAGCTTTAACAGATTGTCAAACATTTAAAAAATGTAAAAAAATGATTTTTTGAAGCACCCATAACCCTTCTCATCCTTAATGAATTAAAAGTAAAGCGTGGGATAGGTATTAGACACTGCATTACTCAGAGAACAAAAGTTATACGCAATAACAGTAATGCAACTTTATATAATATTTCCAGATATTTTCAGCTTATCCTTGAATATTGTATCCGAAAGTGATAAATTGAATTTGTACAGTTGTATGGAAATGGATTTGCTTATGTTAGGGTAGTTGAATCAAGATAAAGGCGAAGGGGAAATTGCATCTGTAAAATAAATAAACATATGTTTTTCGGATATACCACATCAAATTTATCTCGAGTTAAAATATGTTTTCTGCTACATGCATTCAAGAAAAGTTCATATTTCCATATGAATACAAACGATACAACGTATTTGCTACAAGCATTATTGTCTTACTTGTTACAATGTCGTAATTGAACGCTTTCAATAGACTAGGATCGATAAGACTATAAAAGTGGCTCCATGTAAAGCTGAACGTCCTAAAATAAAGTTTATTTCAAAAGTTTTTTTTTATTATAACTTCTTTATTGTTTACTATATCTGTTTAATATTATATAGTAATATTTAAGTCAGTTGTAATTGTTAATTTTATCTCTTTTGGATGTCAAACTTTGCTCTTTTTAGAGTTTTAGTATTTTTTAAAAAACTTTTTATCTATTTCTTCACACAAAGCGAACTGAAGTACTATTTTGATTTTGATATGTGTTTAAGTACGTGATACAGGATGCAGTAATACTGGGATGCCAGTATTATACTGTAAAACCAACACTTTTTTCTTGCAGTGTGTATGGGTTTATAAAAACATTAAAGCAAAATTGATATTAAAAAAGATTAAAAAAAGCTTCTTCACTTACAATGTAAATACATTTTTTACCTTATGTTTATATACAATTATATTGTATTTTTCATATCTTTGTTTTATATATTTTTATATAATTATTTTATAAACTTATGCAAAATTATGTTTCTCTAATATCAATAAATATATTGTGTTTCTGTATATGTCTATGTCTGTGGTGTCAATATATAAATTAGTTTATTGTAGTGTAAATTTATATTGTCATTTTAATACACATTCTGTAATATTCATTAACGATTTTACTTTCTTCTATCTTAACAAAAAGAAAGTATTGGATTCATGAAAAATTAAAACTTCCCGTTTTCGACGGATTTATACGTTTTAGATGGTCCTGAACACGATTTGACTGTTTTTAGAAAATAATCTGTCACTTGAGTCTATGTGTCTGATTGTAAGTGACACATATTTTGTGGGCACTCTGTATTCAGAACTAATGCACATAATTTAATTAAACTTCAGGTTCAGTTAGACCTTGACATAAATTGGTGCTGATTAGGGTTTGGTGTAAATCGCCCCAAAGGTGGCGCTGCTCTGCTGAATAGCTATATATTAAGAACTACCGCGCGGAATTTTATCAAACTTTATATTTTGTCAGACCTTAACATAACTAGACACTGGTTAGGTTTTGGTGTAAATCGCCTGAGAAGTGGCGCAACTATGCTTCAATTTTCATGATTTCCGCAATAGCTATATCTAAAGAACTAATCCGAGGAATTTCATCAAACAAAATATTTTGTTAGACTTCCGTTAGACTGCCTTCTTTTCCGATGCCACAATGCGTTTGAACATCTCATGGTATCATGGTATCGTTTATTCCGATTAGGCTTTTCTCCACTTTATACACTGCTCAGGCTTTGGAGACAATAACTGATGAAACATAAAATATTTAGAACCCTAGTTGTTGAGGTGACGGAAACTTTAAGTATACGTGCAAGTATTATAGCAGTAATCGCTGTAAAATATTTCTGTTAGAAGTTTTTTCTTAATAAGAAACCCATTTATCAGTAACACTTCTATTGATGCTTGTTTTCATTATCTTTATGATCACATTTATGTACTTTGCTTTTACTATTCAGAATCCACCTCCTTATCAATCAAATTGTCTTCCAGTGGGGCATACGCAGCATGTTGGAATTCTCGGGTTAGGCTGTTCTATTGCGGCTTTTTATGCAAATGTTAAAGCAAATGGTTTTTCGTGTAAAGTAAAAGATTTCGGAAAATTTTAAAGGGAAGTTGAGAATCGATCACCACCATTGAGATTCCATTGTTTTCGTAAAAGTATGCTTTACTTAACAGTAAGATTTCGTGTTGTGTTCAGTTGCGAATTAATTTATTGAAGAAATATTATAGTGATTATGGGAGAGTATGAGCTGGGTGAAAACACTTGAGTTATATAGTCAAAAGATTTAACATCTTTAAAACCTCCACTAATAAAGTAAAAAAATGTGTGTTCTGCTCTTATCTCTGCTATTCATTGTAACAGATACTTAGTGGCTTAACAAAACGGTACGACAAATATTAAAATAGTATTAAAAAAAACTTAACGATATTAAGTGAATGTAGTTCTAGAGCACATTAAAGAATATCACAAATATCAAAGTATTGGGAACATTAAATGAGTTGGAGTAGAATAAATATTTTAGTTAATATTATCATCATTAGAGCTGTAGTTTTTTTAATGTAATATAAAGTGCTTAAATATAGTTAGTGTTAGAGAATGGCAGAATTTTAGTTGCCGAGTACTAACAAAAATATAGAAGCATAACATGTTTTCATTTGTTTTCTTTCGGACCTTAAGATAACTTATTTTTTGTACTTTGAAACTAATTCTGGTCAAGAATGAAAGAAGAAAATATTAAAGCTTCTCAGAATTTTTGAAGTTACATAAACTATATTTATCGCCAGAATAATAATAAAAAAAGAACCGGAATAACTTTTCATCTTAAATTAATCCGATAACCTTCAGTGAATTTTCGTATAATGATTTTTTGGAATAGGTATTCCTCTAACTACGTTTTAGTCATTTTGTTTTAAGTTTTGCTAGAAAATAGAATATTTATGCTTATACATTTTAATATTTTTGCTTTTGTGCTTTGCGTATGTTAAGATATTTTCCTTCGTAGATAGCGGCGGTAAAATATCAAGGAAAAAATGATAGTATTAAAGCATTTCAGCATCTTTAGATCTCTAGGGAATTACATAACCATTATTTGTTGGAAGTATGAAAAAAATCGGGGTAGAATGTTTTTCATAATAAATTAATCTGAGTGAATTTATGGATATTCTTTTTTGAGAACTTATTTAAGTCTGTGATTTACGCTTTAATAAACAAAGCTTGCGTTATACATAAAACAGAAATTTCTTTCAAAATCACTGAAGTTTTCTCAAAAACAGCTGAAAGGTTTAAAAGTCATTTAATTAAAAGTGATTTAATCAGCAATGCATGGACATAATGAAATGTAATTATTTTACACTGTATACAAAGTAATGGTTTATTCTATTAGACATAAATTACACCCTTTCTTATAATGAAAACCTAGAATAATTTTACTTAAGAAAATTGAAACTCACAAATGATATTATAAATTTAATTGCACTGAATAAAATTTATTTATTTATAAATAGAAGAGTCAGGATCATTTTCGTTTTTAGATAAAGTAATTATAGGACTTTCCATGTGCATTTGTAAAGTAAATGTTAAATCAAAATTTTTCTAAAGTACAAACAAATCCACAAGTAATTTATTAAAATTTTGAATACAATGTTAAAATACCCACATTATTAAAAAGAGACAATATAAAATGCAAGAAAAAATACTAAGATATTGCCAATTGGGATATGTTTAAAAACTCTCTCTGCAGATTTTTTTTGACATGTCAGCGGCCGAGATATTTCTCTCAAAATAAAATTTAAAAGTTATTATTAATCCTAGCCCATTTCAGCCTATGACAATTTTCTTATAGTTCTATTTGACAATATTTCGCATAATTTTTATTTCATTTCTGATTGTGGAAACTATTTATATGATGCTAGTAAATTAAAAAGTACTTAAAAAAAAAAAAAAAAAAAAAAAAAAAACGGAAATTAATGAAACGAATAAAAAAGGGAATGTTGTGATATTAAATGTGTGAGAGGAAGATTCCGTAGTATAAACGTAGCGCTATGACGCCAGCCAGACATCTTGTGATCAAATTTCAAAGAAGTCAAATTTGTTGATGCATGGTATTACGATTTACGAAACTTTTTTCGATTAAAAATCGAAAATTATCCTCACTTTTGTTCTTCCAATATGTTTACACAAATTATAAGGGATTGAACACATGTGTTACTTTGCTTCCACTCTCCAGCCCTTACAATGAACTTGGGCAGGGCTACACTAGATACCGGGCTGGCTCATTCATTATCATGACGTCACAAATGGTGGCTGGCCGCGACCAGCGATTGGTACAAAGCGACGAGTCCATCGGTTTGTGTCAATCGCTGTATGTCTTTCGTCGCGGCCAGCCACCATTTGTGACCGTCATGATAATGAATGAGCCAGCCCAGTATCTAGTGTAGTCCTGACTTGGGCCAAAGATTCATAAGCTTGTGCATTCCTAAAGGAAAGTTTTGGTTGGTCGCACAAACTTTTACTATGAACTATGAACTACATCGTTGAAGAACGATGACTAACCTCTAGAATACACGTTATACCACACTTAATTACTCTCTGGTTTGCTATCTTCATCACTTCTTGGGCATGGTTTCAGTGGTGGAGATTGATGCGCTTGCTCCTTCTTTATTCATCTCGTTTGTATTCCTAATTACCGCAGTGGCAAACTTACACCAGTATTTCTAAATAGTACACGGCGACTTATGTAAATTTTTCCTGCCATAAAAAAGCCGAACATCACTATTTATTGTTGGAAGTTTGCACCTGTGGTAATCTGGATCTGTCTGTATGGCCAGTATTATATTTCTCTTTTCAGTTATACCCAATTTTACACAACATTACACAGTTACCGCGTTATGTTGAAAATCTCTCTTGAATTTCACTCTAAAAAATCGGATCATTGTCCTTTCTCCTTTCTTGGTGTAGATATGCAGTAGAACGCTCATGTCCTGCTTGCAAAAGAAGAAAGAAAAATTAACAAATTAATATCATTTCGTAACCAGAACAGTATAACACTACAACATGATATATAACAGTATAACATTTTAACATAGGGTAGCATGCAGTGGAAAAGTTGTGGCGAAAGTGCGGAATAATTTTGACTTTACCCTTGTAAGAATTAAGTATTTGTACACTCCACCACTCTTCAACATAAAGTACCGTTACATTTGATTAACAAAATTTATCGCACAGAAATAAACAGAAGAAACCTTGCTGATTAATGGAACAATAATTTTTTAAATGATAATTTATATCACATATGCAAGGACACAGAGTTTTCGTCATCAAATTCAAGCAATGCTCAAACATTTTGTTCTTTTCCATTATATATTTCATGTTTTTTTTTTTTAATTTCGTATTTTTATAGAAGGGTTCTGAATGAACTTAAGGTTTAGAGTTGATTTAGATAGTCAAAATGTGAATAGAATATTGTATAAGGACTGTTTATATCGCTAGACTAGTTGACAACAGAAATTTTTTCCTTCATTAAATACACTTTAGAAAGAAGAAAATCAACCAAATAGAATAGTTTTCTTCTAGTTTAAAAATTGAATGATTGCATGATGATCAATAAAAAACCCATGACACACTTAAGTGAATCAATTTTTTGAGGTGATTAAACACTAAATAAAATTAATTTTTCGCTTGATATCATATTACGATGGAATCTAAGAAATATACATGTTTTAGATCAAGAATCTCCCAACTACAGCCTGTGAACAGTAAGAATGGGAGCTTTCTTACTGTTCGTACTGTTGTGACGTTTTGCCCGCAACAGCAAGATGGACAAAACAACATGCATCTCACACGTATTTAAGGAATGTAACAACGGAATAACAGACAAAAGTAATCAAATGTTCTAAACCGTCCAGTATCAAACCCGTACCTAGAGAACAAAAATTAAAATAATAATAATAGTTAATAAGATTAATGTAGTTAGTTTCTCTTCTTTTTTCTTTACGGACAATTTTTTGAAGTAGTTGTCAGCGATTACTACTGCTGATAATTAAATGTCACATAAGTAATATTCTCATAAGTGAGTTTGCACATGTGAACGATTTAAGAAAAATTCATTTTGGATGGAAATTTGCATACAGGTACATGGTTCTGAATGTTGACAAAAAACCATGCGAAAATTCATACAACTGATTGATATGCTGTGAGAAATAGTATTATAAAAACTCCAGAAATACGTATTTCATTTTCAATTTACATTTTAAAATCCGAAATCTTTTTTTTTTTAATGTCGGCGTCAAAACATTTCTAATACAAATTTCAATGTCATTTGAAATTGCGTTAAGATCAGTAAAAGGTCACCTAAATCTTTCAAGAATATTTGTGTCTCATTTTTGTTTAGAAAAAGTCTGGTATTTTAAGTATGATTTGTTAGGTCATACATAACGTTAACGTTAGGCCAAACGTTAGGCCAGCCTAACGTTCTTAGAACGTTAATATGGCGTTTGATCCAGACATTGGAGGCCTCTGATTTAAAATATCTAAAGTTCAAAATTCCGTAACTGTAATGAAAAAAAATAAAGATATCGTAGTTATTGAAATACACAACTTTTGGTCCTAGAGGTACTCATTGGCAAAGCAGAGAGGCGGTGAAATAACCAAAATAAAAAAAATAATAATAATCTTTAAAAAAATGTAAAACCGACTTCAGAGGACAGCTTTTTGACATTGTGGCAATGTTTGTGTTTTGTGGCAACGCTGTACTGTTTTCCACTTTAGAGTCCTCTTCGGGTCGGTTTTATAGAAAAAACAAATTATATAACTTTAAGTCGTTTATTAAAAAAGGATTTTTCAAAGCAGCTATATAGAAAGTGTAATTTTTTTTTACAGACAAAAAATCAAAAGGTAGTTATTAATACTAAAATACACGAAAAATATTTATATTTCATAATTCTCTGTTGTTCCTACTGTAAGAAAATTGTTGTTAAATTAAAAATGACTGTGTCAAATGGACTTTTGATGAATTTGTTTTTCTACATTATTTTTTATGCTTAAGCTAATACAAGGAAATTTCAAAATACATACAATACTTCTATTAAAAGAAAGAAATATATTAATTTGTAGAAGAAAGAAGTATGCAATTACAAATATGATTTAATTGGAGATAATATTTGGCAGCTGAGGATTGTATATCTGTTATTGGCTGTTTGTTAAGAAATAATTTTAAATATACCTTTTACGAGAACCGAAGAAATATGATTCAAGATATAAAATCCCCGAAACAGCTGCACACATATAATTTATTTTACATTTATTTTTCTGTTCCTTTCTATCCCTATAAAACCATTTAATGTCAAAGTGGTGCAGGTCCTATTTTCTCTCATTCTCAGAAGTAAGGATTTTCAAGATGTGTTGCGATTATATTTTGAGGGATAAAATAACTTTGGAGGCTTTTGAAAGACAAAATTCATGGAACTATCAATTATACCGATGTTCTTATAAGAGATGGGACTGGCTCAGTCCGAGCCCGTGAACCCGAGTCCCACCCCGTTTCCGAAACGGGCTCGGGATAGATTATATTGATCTTCCAACATGGTTGAAAAGTGTTTACGACTACGGTTGTCTGGCCGCCTGGCTGTGCTCTATCTCTCCTAAATACACTTGGATTGCCCTGTAATTTTTAAATGACATTTACATTTACTATAGTACTATCGTTATTGCAAATGGAGTGTGTAGAATTTATAGTTCGTCTACAGGGACAGTCGAAAGTATTCCATTTCATTAAGTCAATGTCAAAAAATCGTTTAAAGTGCATTTTATTGTTTTTACACCATTTCAAACATAATGAAATTTATATGAATTTATGAAGTGCACTAAAACATGCATTCTGTAGAATATATAGGGTGTAAAGCATTTATTATTCATTTACAGGGCCACATAATAGAATTCCTTTGCATAATGATCTACGGGAAAAACTGTTTTCAGCATATTTTAATTGTGTCACACTATTTCAAATATAATGAAATTAATATACATTATTGATGTTTACTACGATATATTTGCTGTAGCATATAATGGGCACAGCATTTATCGCTCATTTACACGGACCACAAAAAGATTTCACATATAGTACTATATACGAAGTACTGTCTATTAACGATAAGTGCTGGAAGTGTGTTTTCAGTTATGATATTCGTTTTTATATTTAATTAAATGTTTGCATACTATGTGGTATATATAAGTGCTGTAAATCATATACATAGCTACACAAAAAAATTCGTAAGTATTAAAGAACATGAGCGTAATTGCTTAAGGGTGATATTTAATTGAGTAATACATTTTCAAGTTGAACTATATGCAGTATACTAAGAGATATTTGTAGAATATAAATAAAATCATATACAGGGCCACGAAAGGAATTGGTTACATGGCCGCCTATGGATTATAATTTATGGAAGTGTGATTTCAGTAGTTTTAAGAGTGTTTTAGTCACAATTAAATTTTAGATTACTATGTGCCGTATATAAAAATCTGTAAGTAATAGACAGGGCTGTTCAAAAGAACTCAAGTATGTTTCCGTCTATTGGTAGAAATTACTGAAGGTAAGTTTTTTTACAAAACTAAATTTTACCATGCTATGTAGAACATATAGAAATCTATATATCAAATACATGGGTACACATAAGAATCGGAGTACCTTTCCGGATATGAACGGTAATTGCTGAAATCTGGTTTTCAAATGTGTTGCGCGTTTTCTAAAAAGTTTACTTATGTATGTCATTTAACTTATTAAAAAGCGAAGTTTTATAAAAGAACTCTGGAAGTGTTAGAAAGAGTTTCATAATTTATGCTTAGCGCATTATTTTTCTTTCTTGTTATATCAGTTTTCGGACTCGGGATGAAAGTTCAAATTTCATTTATTCACAAATTAAAAAAAAGGAAACAAAACTTACTATTTGAGAAACAAGAATGTATCCTAAGTTTCTTAAAGTGTTTTACGATCTTTTAAAAACCAGTTTTAAAGAAAATTGAATTGTTATTGATGCAATGTAAGGAGAAATATTCTATTTGATTCTGAAACCTTGGCACGGTAAGTTTTATTAACATGAAAAAGTCAAGGGATATTCCTTGTCCTTTTTTCCAGATGAACTCGAAAACAGAAATCATATCGTTCTGCCATAGTTGTACAATGAAATTCTACTTATATAAAATGCAAGTGTAGAAAAGCCGCCCCACTTTGGAGAGAACCAAGTCGGAACCGCGAACCGACTGTAGCTAAACGCCATGTTAGGCTTAATGAAAGACATATGTTAACATTTGACAACTAAATGATAATTTTTTATACCTCAAATCATGTCTATTCAGCATATTTTCATATGTTGTTGTTGTTGTCGTGTCCATGGATATGCAAAAAAGTGAAAAAGAAAGTCTCAGATATTGTTAAAGGTCCGAAGGACCACTGCCACCGGCCTTGGTGCTTTAGGACTGTAAAGGATCTTCCGAAGTGCATCCATTAGCGGTAACCAGCCGAGTTTTAAGATATCTGCAGTAATGGATGAGCACTCGAAGATGTGATATTTTCATATAAAAAAAAGAAATTACAGAAATATTGATATGCATGTTTTATATGAAAATATAAAACATGTATATCAATATTTCTGTAATTTCTTTTTCTGTAAACACTTTCTTCAGAAATACAAAGTGTAAACAAACGGAAAGTGGTTTGGTGAGCCATTCATTTTTGAGAATCATTCATTTTCATAAAAAAAAAATGTGTTTTAAAATTAAAAAAAAAAACTTTAACGCATTAATTTTAAGGTTTTGTGAAAATTTCAAAAATTGCGTTTAACTTTGATATTATTATTTTTGCAATAACTACTGCTTTGTGGTGAGTCATTCATTCATTTTTGAGACTCATTCATCAAAATTATTTGTAGCGATTGGCAGCGAGTGCTTAAACATCTTTGTTGATCTAAACTTTGTTTTGAAGATTTATCGTTTTAAATCTTTACAGAATCCTTTTATAATGGAGTCTTTAAACTATTGAAGTTCAATCAAAGTAGTTTACTTCTTCTGGGAAAGTCGTTGTTTATATCAAACGATTGCAGATTATTGCATAAAATCTTCATGTTGTTTGTTTGTATGAAGTCTTATGAAACGAAACGCAGATAAACATTCCATCATTTTTAACGGGGGTTATATATTGGTTTAAAAGAAAAAATAATTGTGACTTTTGCGACATCTGCCAGTGGTTGGGTAAAAATAATAAATTTTCCATTTTAAACAAATTTTCAGGGGCATGAAAATCACGATATGTCGTCATGAGGGATTATTTAGGATTTATGCTTATTTCTATTTAATATGAGATTTTTAAATACGAAAATTAATATTTCAAACAATTTTAATATGTTATTAACATTTTTCTACTGTGTACATCTGGTATCAGGCTCGGGCTCCGAAAAAAGAACCCAAAATCACCTGTAGTCTTATATTTATAGACTAATATGTCTAGATAACCATCATGCAGTCAAATCAATTTTGCAAAACTAGTGACTTACACCTGTCTCTCTTTAAACGACTTATATATTCCTACGTCTCAAAATATCTAAAATTATTACGGCAATAACACCTGCCACATAGCTCCATTTCATATAAAACTTGTCAAGGAAAAACTCCGTGCCCAAAAACATTTTATGACATCCCCCAGTCTAATTTAACACGACGAACTTTTGACGCAATTTCTGGAAACTATGAAATATGTTACTCATAACGCCAATAAACGCATTTAGTAGCAAATAACTTTAAAATGGGAAAAGATATTTTATAACCTTACATTTTTACATCTTATTCAATATTTATATATAAGATAATGAAAAATAACTTTTTTATTATCATTATGCATATTTTATATCAAGTATCTATCTATAGTAATAAACATAATGTAATCTCACAGTAATGTTTTGAACAAAAATGTTTTAGAGTTCGATAATACGATTTTATGTAATTTATAGCACAAAGCATTAACACAAAATAATACTATTTTGAGCATTATTAATTTATGTAAGAAATTACTTTAATGCGACAGCTGATTTCCAACAAGATTAAACTAAAAGAAAAAAATTACTATTTTATATTAAAAAAATATAGCAGTATCCCTTCAAACCATTGCTTCTACTTTTGCATAAGACAATAAAAATATTTTCACGTGAAAAAAAAAAAAAACAAAAAAAAAAAACGATTTGACTAGTTTTTTAAGTAAGTGGTAATTGCCCAGGATAAAATAAATTATATATAATCTGCCAAAGGCAAGCACTTTTACAAAATGAAAGTAAAAAACATGTTTTTAAAAGCTTAACTTATAGGAAATGACAAGTATTATTTTCCTTCGAATAATACGTGTTTAACAAGAGCTTTTTCCCTTTTGTGTTAAGATTATGCGATTTGTAGTGAAAAATTTTTAAGTTATTATCTTATCATCTGACAAGCCTTTTGGATAAAAAAAACACTGCACTTTTCTAAACTTTTTTGAAAAGCACAGAATGTTATAATTTAAAAAATTCTTAAATTTTTTATCCCCACTTTGCGTAAATAACTTAGAGCCAATATTTATATTTAGTCTCTTTAAATGTATCAGTGATCGGCGTGGACACTTTTTAGGCTATCATTATTTCCAAATAATAATCTTCTTCTCTAGGGTTTCTCTCGAATTATTGCAGAAATAATTGATACTATGAATAAATTAATACTATGAATAAAAGTTTATTTGTTTTACATTATGTTGAAATTTTAATAGGTATATTGAAACAAAATTATGCATGATAAGTTTTAAAACAATTTTCCACGCATTGTGCTGTTTTTTCTTCACATACCTGGCAAAAATATCTTGTTTCCCGCCTTTTCTTCTGTCCAGTACAAACTCTACATCGCTTGGTAGGTTGGGCCTTCTTCTCCGTTGGTGGAAGTGCTTATAAATAGTGGAAATTGTCAAGTTTTGGTTTTTTCCTTGCAAGAAAGTTCATTTCTTGTCCGATCAAACATTCTATACATTTTTCACGAAATTTCAAAGAGGTCATTTTATTTCTTTTGATTTCAGAATATAAAAGATATGCATTATGAATGTATATTTCAAATAGATGAAGGGCAATTTTTTTGGCCAACGAACTGTTTTTCTAAGTGCTGAATAGTATCTTAGCATTTGGTCTGATAAATCAATGCCAGACATTTTCTCATTATAGTCTCTTATGATGTTGGGCTTCTTTGATATTTTGCTATTTCGGTTATTGACATCAACCATTCCCACACGGTGCATGTTTGATATAGTAAGCACGTCACGCTTATCTTTCCATTCACAAACAACTGCCGCTCCTCTTCTATTCCAAACAACTTCACCTTTCTTCAGTTTTTTTGATACTATATGTTTTGGGTTTCCTTTCCTATTCGCCCGTAATATACCACATACATATGTTTTTTGGAGTGTCAAGTGATCTGCCAAAGAAACGGAATTATAAAAATTGTTCATGTACAGTTTATAACCCTTGTCTAAATTGTCATCCATCAAATGTAGAACTACCCCAGTTACGTAACCAATCTCTTTGTCGATATTTTCAGATTTTCCGCAATAAATGCGTACTTTTAGTACAATACCATTTGATTTGCACAATTCATATAACTTGATACCGTACTTGTCTTTCTTATTTTTATATATTAGCGAAAGAATAGCCTTCCTCGCCATAATATCATAGAGTCGTCAATACAGAGATTTTCATTTGGTACATAACTGTCCTTCATAACTTTATTGAAGTGGTTCAAAACTAGTCTAATTTTGTACAATCTATCATCTGTTTCAACAGTGTTGTTTACAAAATGCAGAAATCGTAGAATCAATTGAAACCTGTTCCGAATCATGAAAAATATCCAGAATGGAAAATTGTAGAACTCACTTGTATTCGAATAATGCTGTATAGTTGGAAGATTACATGGACCCATTTGCAACAACAATCCAAGAAACACTTTCATTTCCGGTACATTCGTATCAGTTCAAGTGGAAAGACGGCTTACCTTTCGAAGTGGTCTTTGCTTGTTGATTTCTTGCGACGCATACAAATTGGTCTGATCAACCAAAAAAATCAAAAAGTCTTCTGAAAAAAAAAACAAGGTTACTAACTTTTCGATAGTTATGTCATCAATTTTCAAACCTGTGTTTTGGTTGAGACCAAAATAAGGCAGATCATTTTCTATATCAGTCCAGTCATGATTATTGCTTTGTACTGCCCATCATCCTGTTCATCATCGTCATTATGTACTAGTTCGTCAGCAGCAATTGATTCGCTAGATTCACTGCCAGGAATAAAATCATCTGATTCTCCAACGGAAATATCACTCCATTCTGAATCACTCAATTTTGTGTAGTATTCTATTTCTTTTTCACTAAGTATCCTCCTTTTCGACATTTTGTTGGTTTATTCAGTTGTGAAATGTTGAAAACGGACTGAAAAATGTAGTGACACGTGTAAAACCGAAAGCAACGTATCGCACACTCTGCAGTTTTGAGTGCAGGTGCAGAGCAAGTGAGTATTGCGCATGCGAGTGACTGTTGTATGCGCGCGCAAGCGCGAGACTACTTACGAGTTATCTCGTAGTTGGCACAGGGAACAAAAATGTTATTTCATGTGGCAACTACGAGTATACTCGTGTACACTTGTTTTTTGCTAAAAGTAATCTGTTATATCTACATTTAAATAATAAAACCACAGAAAACAATTTAAAAGCATAATATCGGATATATGACTTTGGCATCTGTGAGCAGATGCACTATCTCAGCTTTGGCAGCGAACGTGTTAAATTAAACTTTAAACATTTTTTATTTACAGATATGTGTAATCATTTTATCGTAAAAATGTTTCCGAACACCATTCAAACCGTTTTATTTATCATATAATAGTGCTTGTGACTGCCCTGATCTTACAAAGGATAAGGTATCAGGCTTTCTAGAAAACTCTTCCATAAACCAAAAACGAAGTCTTAATACAAAGTTTACAAAAATAGCGTCCAAACTAAAGTCAGGAAATACTCAAATAACTTCTGAACGAATAAAGCTACAATTATGAGACAAGTGTTTACCTATAGTAAATGGACTATGTGATATTGTATGAAAGTGCTTGAAGTACCTCAAGTGGTAAAATTTGAAGTTATCGACCCTATCTCGAAATTTACGAGAGATAGCGAGAAACAATTAAATACAAATTTGTAGAGTGTCCTTGGTTTAGTATGAAATGATGTCTTACATATAAAAATAATTTAATTAGAAGCACGGAAATGAAAAACTTTAGTTAACAAGTTAACGGCTTCAATAAGTCTCTATACGTTTACAGAATATACATACAAGAGAACCAGAGACTATCTATACTAATAAAATAAAGTTCGCTCTGTGTGTTTGCGGGTCTGTCTGTCTGTGATGGCTAGATAAAGCTAGCGTATCTAGAAGACTGAAAAGTTAGATTTAGGTAGTCGAAGGTAGGTCCTGATGCACCTGAGACTCAGAATTTTAATATTTTGATAATTACCAACATATTAATTAAAACTCATAAAAAATCGCATCGAAAATGCCACCTTTTTCATCAAAATGGCTAAAGAAAAGGATACCTATTGTCGATTTCCTAGCGGAAATGAACGAATTTGAAATTTACTTACTAATTAGCAAATTTTCAGAAAAATAATTAAGATATCGATTTGAAACTTTCAGAGCGTATGCAGAAAAATTTTCTGCATCCGGCAATGCCTCTTTTGTAAAATTCGGCCAGTAATTTTTCCTTAATGTTTTCAAAAAACTGCAAAAATCTATTGGCGCCAGTCGAATATATCCGAGAAAGTGCTGGCAGGGGGCTTTCATTAAAAACTGAACTACAAAGAGATATGTTTCTCTGGCCGATCCCTCCATTTACTTTGCGTAAATGAAAGAAAATAATTGTCAATTTTACTAATGAATAAAAATTAAGATAAGTAATTTAGATATAGATTTGAATTTGAGGATGAAAAGGGGAGAGATCTGGTGGCTACTTTAGCGTAGTGTCTTCGTTATGTTCTAATTATCAGAAAAATATTATTCTTTTTTTTAATGATCGTGTTAATGTAGGGGAAGGGAACATCTTGAACAAATTATTCATTATATTTGCAGGTATAAGAAGGTGGCGGGTTAACGCCTTTTTTTTATTTAATATCGTATTTATTGTACTTCACCGCATGGGCTTTTCGTTAATTGAGAACTCTTATTAATAGAAACAATTGTATTGTTCTGATTTACACAAAACAAATTCCATTTAAGAAATTTAACATTTTTAGCTCACCCGTAGCATTTTATAAATATTATATGAATACCAGAAATTTCAAATAACGATTTTCCTAATAATTCAATTTATGTTCCTAATAAAACTACACAACCCGTATTTACTTGATGCATATCAACAATCAAAGTAAGTGATTTGTTGTTAAGCACTTGACCAAGCGCCCCCTGGCGGGCAATCCTACAAGGGTTTTTCTCTAACTGTGCATTCTTATCTAGGGTTCTATAGGCCATTTCACAAAGGTATTTGGATGATTGAACTTGGTTTTCGAGCGCTTTACAGATTATAGTTCCACCTTCTACCGCCAGTGGGTGCATTGTTTTCTCGAGTTCTATGGACCCTATTTCGACGGGAATTCGTCCATTCAACTCCCTTGATACAACGGGTACACATGTCGGTTGTTCGTATAGACCAAATTGCGCCCCCTGGCGGTGGAAGGAGGAACTAAAGGATTTTGCAGCGTGTGCGCAGTACATGTCGGAGTTTCGGTGGTTTGTTGGATTGTTTTTTGGCGGTTGTGGTTGTTTTTTGGCGGTTTGTTTGGAACAGAATGTGCCCCTACTGGCGGAAAGGGGAACTAAAAGATTTTGCAGAACGTGCGCAGCACGCCTACAATACGGTGCCGCAGGCAGCGGGAACACGTCTCGAAGGTTCATTTAGATCAGAATTCGCCTCCTGTCGGCGAAAGGCGGAAATAAAGCATTTTCCGTCGCGTACGTTGCACTTTTAAATAAATAACTTCATACAAAATCAGGTTGAAGATATAAAATCATAAAAACTTTTGGTTTGTTTAATTTTATTTGCACGGCCCCGGCAACGCCAGCCGGTCAGCTAGTGCCATAATATAAGGGAATTATTTTGTGTGCCCCTGTAAACAAACTACAAATACATACTAGATTGCATTCCACTTTAAATAAGATGTGTCGTATAGTACAATAACATATAACAATTATGTGGTAGTCTAAGTATATTTAGGGAAGCTGCGGAAAAACAGCAGATATGATCAAAGTTATAAACACATTTCAATTATGTTGAAATGTATTAATATTGATAAAATAAATGAATCTTACATAATAATAACATTACCTTTAACCATATACTATGTTACATTCAAACTTAAGTATTTATTGCAATCGCTACAAATATCTTATATGAATTATGAACATTTTTTACAAAACATTTAAACAGAACTTAAAATTTCTGTTCTTTTTTATTTTATATATTTATTTTTTGCAACGTTTGAGAATATTTTAAGCAAATTCCTTTCTTTTAATCAAATTTCTGTATACTCTTCACGGTTGAACTTTGATGAATTATTGAAACTTTGAAATATTTATGCATAATTCTCAGCAATAATATATCACTAATTCATTTAAAATTAAATTATTTTCAAAAGTAATTTAAATCTAAAATCTTATTCTGAATTTAACTTGTAATTAAATATATTTCCTCTACAAAGAATATACACACAGTTAATTTCATTTCATCAGAAATATGCATATATAAATATTAATTATGTATGTATTGCGATAAAACTTGGTAAAAAATTATATATTCCTCCGTAGAATATGACAAAAGTAATTAAAATTTTTATTACTATGCAAAAGCATTAGCAAAGTATATAATAGTTTGTAATAACTTCGCATCGACTTTGTATTTCTCGTAATAGTAGTTATAATTCATTTAAAAGGGCTCGGTACTCTTTGAAATCTCTTTTTTTTTTTTTTTTTTTTTTTTTTTTTTTTAATTTGAATGTTTCAGAATATATGTTTGATGTATTATTAAATGGTTATGTGAAGGAAAGTTATTTAAAAAAGATAAAAATTCGATTCTGATGAAAAAATTTGAAAAATGTAACTTTAATAAAATTAAGAAAATGTTAAAACCAATGACCACATATTTAAAAAGTTGATTCGTTTTAGAAAAATAAATAAAATATCATGACGTATGAAAAATACATTAAAACTGGCTATTTAATTAACATATTTATTTTTAAAGAATAAACTATTTATTTTAATGAAAATCCAATACTTAATTTCGTGAAATGCACCATAAGCATCGCCCATTGGAAAAGTCGATTCAATTGAAAAATATTTGCGTAAGTTTTAGCATTTTGATCGTACTGTTGCACTGAAAAAACACAAACGGAGAAAAACGAATTTAAAGATTGCAACCTTGTATCATTTAAAGGGATGCAGTTAGTTCGCAGTAGGGATAGCAGTTAGTAGGGATGCAGGTCAGTTCACACTCATTTTTGAAACATGGACATACTCAAAAATGATTAGAATCAGTTCAATCTCATTTTTGAAATATAGAAACACTCAAAAATGAGCATGTAGAAGTATGAGCATGCCTTTGTATCGTAGAACGATTGAAAAATATAATATATAGATAACGTATATTTAAGGATGCAGTAAAAAGTATTTTTCGTATATATTTTTAATCATCGGAGATTTATGAAATTTCGTCAGAATGTGCTACAAAGTTCATTTTAAGTAACAAACTGCAGAATGGATATTTTCGTCATTTGTCAGAAAATCAAGTGCACCGAGTCCTGTTAAAGTCGGTCAAGTGCGAGTATAACTCGTGTTTAAAGGGTTCCGTGCATTAAATTTATTAATTACTATTTATTAATTAACAAAATCCTACTATCACTAATTTTTTCATAATTTTAGTTTCTGTACATTCGGAAATAAGAGGGGAAGGACGTATTGTTGAAGTAGACACTTTCGACGATATCTCTGAAAATATAATACCAAAATAAAAACAAATATACGAGGGTCGATCCAGAAATAAGGTTCCCAAAGAGCTCCAGCACGGGAAGGTGCGAGGCAAAATACGGCAACAGCGCTATGCGCGGCTGTTCCCGCACTTGCGATTTCCCCGGCCGCGTTTTGCTGCGCCGCTCATTTTTGGCCCAGCAACCGTCCGAGATGGAGGTTCCCATTGTTGATCCCGCCAAATGCGAGATTCGTTCCGTAATTCGCTTTTGTGCACGCCAAAGAGACTCCACACGTCCAGAACCGCCGGCGAGGCCGACTGACAGCCAGTGTAACACTGCTTCACGACAACGCCCGACCTTACGTCTCCCGTCAAACCCAGGAACTTTTGACACAATTTGGGTTGACTGTCATGTCCCACCCACCTTACAGTCCGGAACTCGCACCTAGTGATTATCACTTGTTCTCCAAGTTAAAGGAATATTTGGGTGGCCAACGCTTCCGGCGCGACGATGACGTCAAAGAAGAAGTGAAACGCTTCCTAAACGGGTTGGCGCCGGAGTTCTACGACATTGGGATACAGAAATTGGAGCACCGTCTACAAAAATACGTAGAAAAGATATGGCTATTATGTAGAGAAATAGAGCAAACTTTCTTCTTTCCAACGATGTAAATTTTAATGAAAATAAACAATGTTGTCTATTTGTAAATTTGATGGGAACCTTATTTCTGGATCGACCCTCGTATTTTTGAGTTCGATATTACAAGATCTTTCACTCGATACTCCCCACTTTGTGCAAAATAAAACTTTTTTTTTTTCAAGTAGCTTAATTAGACTCCCCTAATTTTTTCCTGAACATATTTGTGAACGGCTAATAATCTGAAAATATGTGGGTAAAAAAGGCTTTATAACTTTCCCAGTTTAAAAATTTACACGTAGCATAGTTTACGAGAAAAAGGGCTCTGACAGACGGACACAAGAGGGATCTTATAATGGTTCCGTTTTTACTTTTTCAGTACGGAACCCTAAAAAAAGCCAAACAGTGGAGGAAGGGGTAAAAATATGGATCTATACCGTTACGTCGTAAGTGAAGAGGTATATCCTATCAGCTATGATTGGAATTACAACTCAAAGACCATCAAACAGGCGAGACAAGTCAGCCGGTCACTCCTGCTTCATAATGTAGATATTGAGGCTTTCGTGTTTTTATCTTTTTTAACATCTTTGGTAGGTAAGTAATTGTGTTTCTATTCCAAATACCTGTCGTCGTTGGATTCATATATTTTTTTAAAAAATTTCTGTATCTTTGACGAGACGTCTCAGGCTGTAAAATTCCATAATCCTTGTATAACTTTTTTTAGTAGTTGGGAGATAATCTTTTTTTTATTGAAATCATTGAATGGGTCCATGTTTCCGACATGTTTCCATCGGAAAAGAAAAAACTCTTTATTATTCGTATTGAAAAAATTATTGCAGACATTATCAGAGACATGCTACTAAATTACATTATACATACCTAGAATGGAATCATAGTTGTAAAATTTGACTTTACCTGACTTGAAAGAAACGCTTTTTAAGATCTTAGGAGTTTTTGATCAAATCTTTGAAAATTATACTTTTGCCTCTGAAATGATTCACAGCTTTATTTTGGTATTTTTAGAAGCAGACATTTTAAAATAGAAGACATGGACTTCACTGGACTCGGGGTTTTACATAACTACACAGTCAACTGTCATGTAAACGTACGTGTTTTTAAAGTGCTTATCTTGCGTATTCTGGCACTCAAAATATGTTCCCTATGCGACTTGCAATCGCTAGAAATAGAGAGTAAGTTCCAAGCAGATAAAAATACTGAAAATGTTTTGAAAAGAGCGTTTGGGAAGACCGCGATCATCAACAAACGTCGTAAATGAAGAGGCAAATGTTTGCTAATCCATTAGTTTACACTATAAACAATGCTTGGACCAGAACGGCCATCAGTTTTAATACAGAACTAATTTTATAAAACGTTTATTACTGTAATTTCATTTCACAATTCGATTGTGTGCTAATAAAAATGCGTTATAATCATTTAAATTGTGTAAACATTTTTGGAGATATATATAATACATACATATATATATATATGTGTGTGTAATATATATGTATGTATATATTCAGTTCATTTAAATTGCAGTTAATAGCTGTTTTTCTGTTCAAATTGGCACATAAAATACGATTTTTATATGCATTCACTTCAGGATTATTTATTGGTTTATTTATTGGTTCACAAATATTAAAGGCTTTTTACTTACCCATCATACGTAGTATAGGGTAAGTCTTGTAATAATTTTGAAAATCGAAAAATATTTTTTGATGGGTTTACACGTTTCAGACACTGGAGATTCCGAAAAACATAGTTTGAGAAATTTTTTTTGCCGTCCATCTGTCTCTGTCTGTGTCTGTAAACGCTCTATCTCACTAACAAATTGAGATAGAGACTTGAAATTTGGTATGTACTTAGTATGTAATAATGGGAAGAATCTTATTGAATTTCAGTAACATCGATTATCCGGAACTATTTTTTTTTCAGACTCTCGAAATATTCGTTATGATAAAAGGTATATAAAAATTTTCGAAATTGTTTTTTTAAGGAGTGAATATAAAAGACAATAAAAAAACATAAATTTTGCATAAAGAATGAAGTCGATCGGATAATGAGTTGCCGAGATATTTGTAATTATATTTTCCACATTCTTCGATTTTTCATGACCTTGTATTTCATTCAAATTTCAATTCAAAGATATACTTTAATTGGAAATGAGACGCTTAATCCGACGCAGTAAACTGTTAGTTAATAGGATTATCAATTTTGGAGTTATAAGGATTTTTTTATGCAGTTCAGAGTTTTATATAGAGCGTTTAAAGTTTATGACGTCATCAAACCACGATTTTATTCGAATTGCAATGCATTTTATAAATAGTTTACACATGTTTTATTTTCATATTTTATATTATGAATATCCATAATGGGTAAGTATTACGGTGGTCCCCAACGACTAGTTTTCATCTGTCATCTAATCATTTAAAATAATTTCTAAAGGTTCATTTCTTTTTTTCTTTTTTTTCTAGTTCTAATAATTTATTTGTATGATGTAACCGAGATAATTTTAATAATGGTTGTTAAAATATTCTGTAGGTGCGTTTTCCTATCATTGGAATATAGTTCTATTTTAAAGCAAATTTTGCTCGTGCAAAGAAATCATAACAAATGCACCTGTTCAACATCGTTCGAAAAAGACATATATTCTCGTCGCAATGCTAGAAACTGTGGAGACAAGATATTGATTGCCTGTGAACACAAAGTATGTCACAACAAACAAATGTTCGGAACTTCACTTTTGAAGGTCAAAGTTATTTAAAGTTTTGTAACACTGTCAAAGTATATTCGCTTATTAAACTTAAGATTTCTAAATGAGGATAAATACCTTTTAAATAATTTTACTTTACCGCACTTTTAAAATTGAAAATATACAGAGTTAGCGTTCTCCATAACACACAGAATTTTTTAATACAGGGTGTCCCAAAAATGACGAGTGTATTTGAAAACTGAAATAAAGAAGAAATACGCCGGTTGCTGCAATATACTTAAGAAACCAGTAAATTTTCAGTCACACAGAAATTCAATATTAGTTACGAAGTTAGCCAATACATGACGCTCTCTATTTCATCGTCCTAAAGCTAGCGTATGCTGCTCAGAGATTGTAAATTGCGGGTGCAGAAATGTTAGAACAGAGGATATTTCTTATCATGGCATTTGACCACCAATAGTTTACAGTATTGTTGAAGAAACAAGGCGCAGTTTTCAGAGGAAGCTTAATTTCATAGAAGAACCGAAAAGAGATACAATAAAGGCCTCTGTTTCCAAACTCTCAACGGACTAGGAACGTTAATGAAGATCGTGTTGAAACGTCGCATGCCTGCATGTGGCAGTTAGAGAAACGAATGTTGTTCAGGAAGTGATCCGAATTTTGTTCTTAGACTGCGCGATACTGTTGTTGCAAATGGTGGGTGTGTTCACAACCTTGTTCTTTTTTTTTTTTTTTTTTCTTTTTTTCTTTTTTTTTTTTCCCTTCTTAGCAGTGCCATTTGTCGGCATCTTTCGTGACCAGAGATTGACAAATACGGTCGCCAGGTCGCCACTGGCGACCAAATACTGTTATCTGGCGACCAAGTTATTTAATCTAATGGGGGTTTTGCACAAAAATTGACCTAAGCCTTTCTTGAAATGAGAGCAGATGCAATCCCTCCCTCTTTCCCAATATTAAAAAATAAACTTTAAAACTATATTCATACAAAACATATTTTTAACTTTTGTTTGTAATTTGGTAAAAATAAGTTCATCAAAAGTAAATTTTAAGATAATCAAATCAGAATTATTTGAGACTGCGACAGAAAAATAGGCGAAAACTTGTTTTCCTGCTTCACTATTTCGTCCTCAGCAGATATAGATTTTGTAGCATTCAACTATCCGGACATTTGAAGCATTCGGCAATCAGCATTTTCCGAACATGCCGGTTAATTCAATCTTTACAGTATTTTTTTTTTTTTTTGAATGATATATGATTTTGATAAGTTTCATTAGAAAACTTAGTTTATATTATCATTCTAAACTATGTAACTAATAACTGTAAACAATGCCTGTTATTTTTCCTCAATTAATTCATAAAAACTTTTGTGCTTTTTGAAAATTAATGACGAGGAAGGAGATGGTGGTAAATATTTTTTACTGGCTACTAGAATTTTTTTAAGGCTACCAGATTTTATCAAATTTGTAAAGCCCTGTTCGTGACTAAACTTAAAATTCTATATGACAGAAAATTTACTGGTTTCCCAAGTAGAATGTAGCAAATAATGTATTTCTATCACCCTCCGTGTTTCTTTATTTCATTTTTCAAACGCACCCATCATTTTTGGGACACACTATATATGAGGTATGCAACACGTAACTATTTTTATACGACTCACAGTTTGGATGACGGAAATTTTATTTTCAGATTCAGGATGGGTTATAGGTCAACGTAAATTATTTTGTCTAATTTGGGTCAGGATGGGGTTTGAATTTAAAGAGAAATTTCGGATTTGGGTCGGATATAATCTGACATGCACAGGAATCTGCTCTCAGTTCCGTGAAATTCGTTTTACGCTGTGATAAAAATTATTGCTCAAGACTCTGCACACAATCGTAAGTGCTGGTGAGTTTCGGTTAACAAAAGTGTCATTTGCCGTGGAGTCTCATATTTTAAATAAAAGATAAATTCTATGTTCAGGAAGTGCTTTCTTTGGCATACGCTATGTGTGAATGTATGATTGAAAATGAGATATTGTTAATCGCTTATTTTGCTATAGTGAGCGTTACAGTCTCTGCGACCCGAAATGAAAACAAACGTATTGCATAATTTAATGTAATACTTTATAATTATAATTTTAACATCAACTCTAACATCAATTCTAACACCAAGAAATGAACATAGGGTTAAATGTCCAGTAACTGATACCTTAAGGATTCTTTCTTGTTCAAATCACTATTGTAAACTTTTAAATCTATTTTATACTAACCTTTGTTTTTGAAAGGATAGCAGAGATATATTAAAATTATTGTTGACAAAATTTTGAAAAATTATACATTTTATTATTAAAAATGAGTTTATTACATAAATATGGTCAAAAACTCCAGTAATGGACATAATCCCTATTTTGAAACACCAATAACTGACAGAAGGTGAACCAGCGACTGTCTCTTAAGATTAAAATGCTTTAAAAAAATTCTCTTTATAATAAAAACAAAATACATTAATCTTTATTATAAAAAGTGGGATTTAAGTTATAAAAAAGGCAAACCGTTATAATTTTTAAGCGCTTTATTTTAAATTTAAACAAAAAAGGAAATAAACATTTGACATCATTTAACATAGTTCTTATTTTAACAAATGCAGCCTTACAAAATTAATTTTTTTTAAGCAAGCACAATGCATATATTGAAATGTTATTTAGAAAAACATATCAATCATTGCTTGGTTTTTTTCATTTGGCGATAGGCTGTCTTTATATCTTCTTATTTATAGCGATATCCACAAGAAAAGATCATTACCAATAAGTGTCAAAATGCCTATAACAATTTAACAGTTTTTTACCACAGCATTGTCTGTTTTCGATGACCCTGAATAAGAATTTTTTTTTCGTAGAAATTTTACTGTACAACATTCTTCATTGATTTCAAGATGTTCTCCAATGTTAAACTTCTTATGGTAATTCGTAATACACAGCATAATAGCATTATTTCTTCAGCTGAATGTGATATTTTATTTTAGTCTAAGATTTTTCAGTGTCGTCATTCAGAACTTGATTTCATTCCAGGTCAGAAGTGTCTTCATATACCATATTTTTTTCAGACTGACTTTCACTAGATTCTGAAAAAGGAGATTTAGATGATAAAGGAGATTTTCGATTTTGTCTTGGTAATAAACCAAATTTTTTTATTCTAGTCTTTGCCATTCAAAGTTAAATTTTATATTCTTCTGCGGAGAAATCATTTGTGAGATATTTTTTTAAATATCCCTCTGTGGAGAAATCATTCGTGAGATATTTGAAATAACATATATTAATATCCTGATTTTGGGCAAATTCAGAAAGAAAATTACACAAGTAGTTAGTCTAGAACGCAAAAGGTAAAAACAAGTTTATCTCTTTATTTGCGGTCGATAATTGTTTCTGTGTCAATAAATACCTGTTTTGGAAAAGGTCGGGAGAGAAAAAAATATTTGTTTTGAAAACGATCTTTTCGCTTTCTACGTATCATTGGCGACCGCATATATCGTGGATTTTATTTTTCTTTTTTGTTTGTGAAGACATTTTAAGTATTCAGTTCTTTGATTAGATTTTTTATTCATGTTTTTTCGTTTTTAATGAAATAAATTATTTTTACAATGTCGTGTATTAACGAAAGGTGTTTTAACGTTATACTGAGACGTTCTTGTTTGAACGATTCATAAGGCACGATTGGTTTTCTTAATGTTATTATTTTTGTGAAGACATTTTTAAGATTTTGTTTTCGATTTTGTTTATTCGATAAGCATTCCCATTATAGTGATTAACGTATTAATAATTAGTCGATACGATGTACTTGGTTTGTTTCTATATTACATTTAATTTAATTTTAGGTATAATTTAGTTAATCCCGGCCAACGCAGTGCAGGTCTGCTAGCATCTAATAAAAAGTGTAAAATTACTTCAGAACGGTTTGTTCTGTCCTCATGTATTAGATTGACCATTTCCTGGGTTAATAATTATGTTATACATTTAAGGTTACATTTCTTTTCTTCTGTCTACATCTAATAATTTAATTTTATGATATAAACAACATTATCACAACATTATATGTTAAAGAAATTTGAAGGCGATTTATCAAATTAGAGGACACATTTCCATTTTAAAATGAATTCAGTGCATTCAAAGACATGAAAACAAATGCACCTATTCATCATCATTCCAAAAATATATGTATTTCTCGTCGACGGACTAGAAACATTAGAGACAAGGTATTGATTGTCTGTAAAGATAATGTGTCTGCCTTTAAATAAATATTTCAAATTTCAGTTCTGAAGGTCAAATTTGCATCAAAGTTTTGTAATACTGCCAAAGTAATTTATTTGTTAAACTTAAGGTATCTAAACAAAGAAAAATATTAAATTGTTAGCTGCCTGTTTCTTAGAAATAATAAAAAATGAAAATACCAGCAGTTTACTTAAAGGAAAGAACTGCTATCCAATCATTTATTGTCACAGCGTCACAGGTGGGACAACCAGATATATATATATATCAATTTTTGACACAATGGAATCGGTTGGATACGAATTCCGGACTGCCCGTTTTGAAATTGGAGACATTCATTCTGGGCTACTAATATTTGACCAGTGGACCCATGCGAGGATTTCGCACTGCAGTTTAATATTTTTTAGCAATATCTAATTTTTAGATGCAGATTTAGGCTTCTGCATAAAAATTAAGGATAAAAATATCTACAAACAACATTAGTCAAGGCAGAATATCATCTCATTTATATCTAACTGTAAAATCTCAACAGAAAAAGTAACGTTCGTGAGAAAAAAAAAATGTATTTTAATTGCATTAGAGGATGGCATCATCCTTTTTGGGAAAAACGCGGGACAAAGAAAAATAAAAATAAATTGAAATACACTTAAATTACAAATTAATGTGTTATAACAAATCACACTCTTTATGCTACATGTGAATACCACTGCTTCAATCGATCAACACTATATTTATCTTCTAAACTATTCAATTTCAGTTTTGTTTATTATTCATAAATATAAAATAAACCCGTGATAAAACGTCACATTTTACCTCTTTTGTACTATTTATTATTTTTTATAATCATTGTTAAGGTCATATAATGCGGTACTTAATTTTTGTGGCAACATTGATTCGAGGAAAACCTTTCATTTCAGTTATGAAAACTATGCCGATTTAATTTTTAATTAAAAGCAATTTTTCATCGAAAAACATGTTTTAACGAAATATGAGTGTACTGTGTCAGAGGCTTGTTCAAAATCATTTCATATGGTATCTGATTTATCGTTCTGCGTTTTGTATTTGCTTAGAAAAAGGGATGTTGAGAACAGAAATAACATATATGACCAGTGAACATGTGCGAGGATTTCGCACTGCAGTCTAATATTTTTTCAGCAATATCTAATATTTTTTTGTTGCAGGTTTAAACTTCTAAAAAAATTAAGAACTAAAAATATCTGCCAAAAAAAAAAAAAAAAAAGACACATAATCACGAGTTTATCACCTTATCGGCTTAATTAATAAAACCACATGGCCTTTTGAGCTGGTAACCCTTCGGAGATGAGATTTTTCTAATTTCTACTACCACTTGCTGCGTGGAATCTATCATGGATGCAGCCATGAAATGCTACTGCCGTAGTCAGCTTTCTTTCAATAAAAGATGTTATATTTAAATCATGAGAATGTGAGAATGCTGTCATTTTATTAAAAATGCGACATATATATATATATATATATATCGTATTTTAACTGCATTAAAGAGTAATAACTTCTGTTTCGAAAAAAAAAATGGTCATTTGAATTTAAATTATGCTTTTTAATCATAATTATAAAATAAACCCGTGCAGAAACTATGTCCCACTTTATCTTTATTAAACTTTTTTTTATAATCATTGTTGCGGTATTTTATTTTTGTGGCAACGCTGATTTGAAAAAAAAAACCTTTCATTTCATTTGTGAAAACAATGCCGATTTAATTTTTAATTAACTGCAATTTTTAATCAAAATACATATTTTAACGAAATGTGAGTGTACTATGTCAGCAGCCTGTTCAAAATATTTTCTTATGGTATCTTATTCGTCGTTCTGCATTTTGTAATTGCTTAGAAAAAGGGATATTGACAACAGAAATAATATACTGATGTCCAGAAATTAAGGGGCAGTGACCAATTTCAGACGTTTCTTCTAATATCTTACTGAAACTCGTGAGGAAATGCCCGGAATGCCTTTGAACTTTGAGGATGTAACGAACATGTTAGACTTCATGTTTTTCAGTGAAGATTTTGTCTCGAGGACAATTAGGGGGGGGGGGGCAATAATAATTTTAACAATAAAACAATATTTTCGATCACCCAAGTAACAGAAAATGCTAAAAATGATCTGTCACTGTAGCAAATGACCATGTAGGTCCTGTTCAACATTTGTGTGCAAGTAGGTGGGAAAAGAGAGTTTCACCCCATGAGGTGGTGCTGTGGTGCGGCGGTGGTGCTAAATTGTTGTAAAAGACTACGATGATAAAATTCAAACTTAAAATCGAGGGTGGGGCGAAAGGGTGTGCTATAGGAGAGGGGGTTTTAGGAGGGGGCAGCATGTTATAGTAGAAGGGTTTTTTTTAAGGGGAGGCTTAATTTTAAAAAATTTAAAATTGTCTTATATTACGAGGTATCGGCTATGGTAGAGTACGACCACTATCCCCCCCTACTCCATTCCCCCCCCCCCCCATTTTTTTTTTTTTTTTTTTTTTTTTTTTAAAGGGAGAGAAAGTTTAAAGTGGTGTCGCCCTCTATCGGTAAGTATGAAAATTATGGAATTTAAAATGACTGCTTCTGAATTTTAAGTTATTGCATAGTATAAAATAAAATATTCTAAAGTATCGCACCATACTGCTTACAATGGAAATTTAAGTTATAGCATGGTGTAAAATAAAGTAACTTACCACTGCTTACAATGGAAATATATAGTTATAGCATAGCACTTAATAAATAATTTTAAAGTTTCTTACCAAACTGCTTACAATGGAAATATTTAGTTATAGCGTAGCACTTAATAAAAATTTTAAAGTGACACATGTAAATAATTATAGTTATAAACCGACATATAGGCAGATAGGCAGGCACACAGACAAGCAGGCAGGCAGGTAGGCAGACAGACAGACACACAGTGAACTATTTGTTACGTACACACACAAGCATGCATATACGAAGTGAACTAATTGTAATAAAATACATGACGTGCATACGTTTTAAAATATTTTTTTTTCTTCACAGAAATTAAGAAAATATTAAATTTCGACTACAACTTTCACTTTGAAATAGCGTAGTCCCTTTTTAAAAAATCATTAGCTTTTAACATACATTTAAATGAAGCGAGGTTCGAACCACGAACCTGACAAAATGATCTCATGATGTGTTGATTTGTAGTAGGTTTAAACGAACACGCCATGAGATCATGTTTCTTAAACGCGATTTAAGATATATAAGAAAAGGTGTCACGTGATTGAACATATTGAATTATTACTATACAGTACTAATGATATTATAAATTTTGAAAAATAATTTAAGCTTTACGATAAACTTTAATGTTTAAACTTACAAACACATTGGAATGTATTTATAACATATAAAATAACCTTGTAAAAGGTTGGTTGGTTTGTTCGTTTCATAAACTTGCAAAGCAAAGCGTATCTTACCAATTTGCATACAAGAGATTTTGTAACATAAATTATATAATATAATACAGCAAATTTTAACTTACCAAGTGGGGCTTAAGGATACTGTAATAGAATTTTTAATTGTATACTTTAAAAAAGAAAGTTTAACTTACCATTATGTTTATGCTCGGATTCGAACTGTCAACCTTTTGGCTAGCTTTCCAGTTACGCTACGAAGGCTCCGTACAATTAATATAAATAATGAAAGCTAATATTACTTCTTTTAAAGATTTTTGAAAAATTTATAAGTTAATAAAACAGGATATGACGACATTTGTAGAATAACATCCTGTTTTACAACGATAAGAATAGCAATATAAGAAGCTTGTACACCATAATGAATTTACTGTTTAAAGTTCTGTAACCTAACTTATACGATTGTTCTTCTAATTACCTAAAAACTTGCTGTATATTTGCTTGATCACCTATCTGTTTACCCTGCTTTTTGGATACTTCTAAACCTGAAAATGACTACTTCGCTTAACACATCTTACTATGAAATTTCAGAAATCAACGAATTTAGTAGAATATTTCAGTATTTTGATGTTTTTACCCCATACCATTGGGACTTAGGGGAGGATACGATTGTCGAAGTGCAAATGAAAAAGGACTGTGAGTTAAACGTTCACATTCAAAAATATAATGAATTTGAGAATAGTGGTAAAATGTACCCTACAAATGAAGGAATTACAATATCGTGCGCAACCTTTGATAAATTTGAAACGAGAATGGCTAAATTTAATTTTAACTCTGCAGAAGAAGAAACATTCGTATGTAACAACGACTTACTAACAATTTATGTGGATAAGGAATCATGCATACTGCAAAAACTATTGAAACCTGATTATTTACTACTTACAAAAGAACAATTTCTCAAACTAGAGAAAAACTGCATTCAAATTAGCGAATGTCTTATTCAAACTTTTTTAACAAAGCTTTTACCTGTTTATGTTTTAAAAAACTTAAAAATATGTAAATGTTCTCACTTTACAGAGGAAGAGGCGATGGACTATTTTTTAGAATGCTTCGATCATGAATTAGAGAGATCAGTATATCGCACGTTTGACTGTTATTTATGTTCAATCGGCCAACCAGTTGAAATGGATCATGAATGTATGAGATATAATTTAAGAAAACAGTTTAACTGGTGCGCAGACAGTGCTTTGTTAAATTTCAACATTAAGGAATTTGTGAAAAACCTGCTAGAGAAATGTACATGTAATTATACTTATTTATTTTTTGAATCTATGAATGTAGACTTTTATAATAAGCATTTGAGCAATGTATTTATAAATTGACGTAGAAATGTTTTATATTTAATAAATATTTGTTTAGTTTTTCATCATGTGTCTGTTTTTATTTATGTATAAGGAATAAATAAGTTTAGTTTTCGGAAAGTTTTACAATTTTTATTCAGAAAATTTAAAAACTTGTTTTATTTTTCTACAAAAATTAAGGATTTTATACTATTTCATTAAACATGTGTACCATTATTATAATATAACTTACATATTGTATACAAAATACTACCCTTTACTTGATAAATTATTTAAGATTTTAAACCAAAACTGAGCGAATATTATAACGATTATCGAGTTTGAAAATAGATCTGTTGTCTACCAGAGCAAAAACAGGAAACTACTTATTTGCGGATAACATCCCTGTTTTCTTACTGATAACGGTACTTCTTTTGTGTAGTTTAAGGTATAAAAATTATTTCACTAAATTGAATATTATGATTTTATTTCTCGTGATATATAACTTAATTAGCAATACCATGCAATGAACGAGTATTTTCACACATTTAAATTTGCATTTTAAGCCACGATGAATACATAATAAAACATTACTTGTATACTTTTACATAAAATATGAGAAAAAAAATTATACTTACCTTATGAAATCTGTCACTATATAATGAAAGATACTTTGCTTAATTACTTATGTTTAACATACAGGCTAATTTCTGTATAAGATATATTACACGTGACGCTATTTTTAATTATTTTAAGCATGCGCGCCCTCTACAATTAAATAAATATTCAAGAAAAGTTTTATTTGAAATAATATTCATACTGTTTCTGTGCCGTTAAGACGTTCTAATTTTTTCTCCGTTTAAGTGATCTGTGATTTTAATTGATTTAAATTAAATAAGTACAATGCAAGACATGGTGTTAGACGAACCAACCAAGATAAGAAAAGCCTTGACATCGGAGTTTAAGAAGCAAATAGACTGTACTATTTTAATGAAACCTGTTTTGAATAAGGAACCAATGGCCTCTTCATCAGATCAAGTCGATCAAAAGTTTCCTTTTACATGTGATACATGTAAAAAAGTATTTACTAAAAAAAAATATGTTATTAAGACATATGAACTTACATTTAGGAAAAAAACCCTCTAAGTGTGATAATATGTTTACTACAAAGAGTGCTTTACGGGATGATATGCTAATTCATCCAAAGTCATCTGCCACATATAAGTGTGAGAAATGCAGTAAGACTTTTTCGCGAAAAAATGTATTAGTTAGACACATGAAATTTCATTTTGAAAAGAAACCTTTTAATTGTAAAATGTGTTCGAAATCTTTTATGCAGAAAAGTGACTTACAAAAGCATAACTTAGTACATTCTAAACAAGGAGTTGTGCATAAATGTAATGAATGTGATAAAAAGTTTTTACGGGAAAAAAATTTAATAAATCATAGTATGATTCATAACACCCCTCAGCAAAAGCAAAGGAATATTGAACCGTTTACCAGACACTATAAATGTGTCGATTGTTCTGAAATATTTAATCACAGATTTGACTTAGTGAAGCATAGAAAAATTCATCTCTCGCCCAAAGAACATATATCTGAACAGCGTACTGAACTTTTAAACCATTTACAGAATTTATTACTACGTATAGACACTTTACAAAATGCTATAAAAAATGAAACTATTCCTTTTTGAAATATTGACTTTACCAATTTATTTGAACTATACATATTCTTGTATATACTAATGTATGTGTTTAAATAATTAAATAAATAATAGATAAGTGAAAAAGCTTTTGTGTTTTATTTTTCAATATGATTATATTATATCACTATTATGTGAATGAATGGACTTGTAAATGTATACACTATGTATAAAAGTAAATTTCTTGAACTTTTACAAGAAGTAAAAATTTAATACAAGTTACTTAAATTATATATTTAATAATTTTTTTAATATATTATTGATTCACATATGATAGTTAAATTAATAAGCTATTAAACATATAATTTTGTATAATCTATATTATTAATTTTCTTTACTTTTTTACAATAAATCGATTTAACTAATTATACATTTGTGTAATTAAACAAACTTATTTTACTAAATATACGTATCGATAATTAATTTTTATTATTTACATACACATGATTATACTTTTTATCGTACGCGATTAACTATTTATACATTTAATAAGCGTTGCCATACCCGCTTTTATAAATAATTAGATATTATAAAGCATACGGATTTCACATAAACAAGCAATATACATTGTCGTTAAATGAACATTTTGAATCTTTAATCTATAACATCATATTTACTTTTAAACTTGCTTTTAACTGTAACCATCACTCTTTTTTAACCTATGTTAGTAACTGTTTAGATATAATATAATCAGTTTACTGTTGACTTTTGTCGTGACTGAACCTTTTACTGTTTGTTATTTAAAAATGGCTTATGAATTAGATAGGATTAAACGGTTGTGTGAAGAAATGGCTTCTTCAACAAAGTTTGAACGTTTAGATAAACCTATGGAAAATTCTGATTTTTATAAACATGAATTTTTACCCAAATCTAATATACAGGAGAACTATGAAACACTATCACATACCATGGACTTGTATGCTGCAGAGCCTAAGATTGCCAAGGATTCTACAACCCCAATATTTACTAACTGTGATAATGACGAAACGTCTTTCCCTGACACCTGCTGTGAGTCTACCCCTGCTACAGGCTTTTTGGATACAATGTTTAAGGATCTAGATTTTAAAAATTTGGAAACATACCTTACCTCACCGACTGCAAGCGATTTAATTTCTTCAAATGAATCATCAACTAGCATTGCACATAGTAGTGAACAATTATATAACATATCCCCTCCCATCGCATGTGTGAATAACATTTCCAAAACCAAACATGGTAAATCTCGCATTTTTGTCATGTTTCGGATTAAACTTGCTGATTTTATATTTTACACTTTAAAACGACATTATAAACAGTATTATGTACATATTGAAGAGATCAAACACAATGTATTTACAAATGAAGAAATTTCATCAACAAATAGAATTTTTATGGATATTTCAACATGGTATGAATTCCAATATAAAATTTTTGGATTTAATTTAAAATATAAAAGTTCATCGTTTATTGCTAACAATACAGTATTAGTGTTAAATTATAATAATTCTATTATGCAAATAAAAAATTTAAAGAATTATACACATTGTGTTTTAAACGATTTTCAGTTAGAAAATTTAAAAGAAAAAGCTATTGATTTTAATAGCAATCTTATTAAACACTTGTATACAGTTCATCTACCGCAGTTAATTAAGCAAAAATGCACACTCGTTAATTTACCTTCTGAAATCGAGCGTGTTTTACTAACGAAACTTATCTCTTCTATTGAGGATAATGTACTGACAATATTAAATCAAATTTATGAATGTGTAGGATGTATATTTAGACACCAATCCCAAAGTCTACATACATGTTTCACCTTTAATAAACGTGAAAGATTTAATCACTTAGGGGATATGATTTTAATGCTTGTAAATTTTGATTATATTATTTCAAGGTTTTTAAACGGAGTTGAATGTATCAGTGAAAACTTTTTACGTAACATTAATGTGGAATTTATTCGAAATGTATTATTTAAATCCTAAAAATAAAATATTTTGCTTTAAATCTGTGTGTTTATTTAAACAAAATGTGTGTGTTTTTTAATATTGTTTAACTTGCAATTTAGGATTAATAATTTCTGTTATATGTTTATAACAGAAACATGATAACATAGTATGTATACTAAATGTTAGTAACATACTACACATGTTAGTAAATGTATTTTTGAACTATTATAAAAGTTTTTAAAATTTTACATGATAGCAAAATTATTTTTCAGTTAAAAAAGTTTTATAAATTTCCAATTTTAAATTTAAAACTTAATAAAAGTATTTCATACTTTATCAATGTTGATTCGTCTCGTATGTTAATATTATAGAATGGTAACATACTATATAGTTGTTATGTTACTACATGTACTTATAAAAATAATTTAAACATGTTATATTATTGTAAAAGTTTTTAAAAAATTTACAAAGTAACTTAATTAAATTATAAGTAAACAAAATAATTATTTTTTTTTCATTAAAATAAATTAACAAAAATGAAAAGTTATCAAAATTATTTTATAAATGTTTTAAAATACTTAATTTTAATAAATTGTGTCTATGTATACATATATATATATATATATATGTACCTATATACATGTGGAACTTTAGTTAAGTGATAGAAATTCTCAAACTTTGTCATTAGAAACCCTATATTCTGATAATTAATAACAATTAGCTTTAAATTAAAGAAATAGATTAATTTATACTTACAAATATAGCCCACTTATAATAGCACGTCCATCTTACATAGTTACTTCAGACATTATGCTTGTTACTATCCTGGCAACAGGATGTTTTTGTCATACCACGTGATTTCCTTTAAAGTCATGTGATCATGAAGATAAAAGTTAAACACAACGTGTTTAACATTTTCACTTCTGCTATAGAAGAGGCTTGTTTGGTAAGTTATAATGTGCTGTATTCTTTATTTTATACTTTATTTTACAATTTATTAAGAAGATCTAATTTAAATAAAGTTTATATTGCAAACGTAAGGTAAAAGCACTAAATTATTGTTTTAAAAGCCTTTTATTTTGTAATTCTATCGACCATAAGATGATGTAATACATTTAAAATCTTACTATTGGGTTTCATTTTAGCATAAACATTATTTATTCAACTGGCTATTGCTTTTAGAAGTAACTTAATTTTCTTACACAAGCGGAAAATAATATTTCTTCATTAATATATCTTGTTTACAAAATTTTTAAGTTATATATAATATAACTTGTAAATACATAGTATATTTTTATACTATAAGTATCTATAAGTATATGTATACTTACATGTTATTTAAGTATATATGTATACTTATGGATTTGGTATATAAATGTATAAAATATAATCTATGTATGTATACATAGACACAATTTATTAAAATTAAGTATTTTAAAACATTTATAAAATAATTTTGATAACTTTTCATTTTTGTTAATTTATTTTAATGAAAAAAAATAATTATTTTGTTTACTTATAATTTAATTAAGTTACTTTGTAAATTTTTTAAAAACTTTTACAATAATATAACATGTTTAAATTATTTTTATAAGTACATGTAGTAACATAACAACTATATAGTATGTTACCATTCTATAATATTAACATACGAGACGAATCAACATTGATAAAGTATGAAATACTTTTATTAAGTTTTAAATTTAAAATTGTAAATTTATAAAACTTTTTTATAAAAATAATTTTGCTTTTTATAAAAATAATTTTGCAAAAATAATTTTGCTATCATGTAAAATTTTAAAAACTTTTATAATAGTTCAAAAATACATTTACTAACATGTGTAGTATGTTACTAACATTTAGTATACATACTATGTTATCATGTTTCTGTTATAAACATATAACAGAAATTATTAATCTTAAATTGCAAGTTAAACAATATTAAAAAACACACACATTTTGTTTAAATAAACACACAGATTTAAAGCAAAATATTTTATTTTTAGGATTTAAATAATACATTTCGAATAAATTCCACATTAATGTTACGTAAAAAGTTTTCACTGATACATTCAACTCCGTTTAAAAACCTTGAAATAACATAATCAAAATTTACAAGCATTAAAATCATATCCCCTAAGTGATTAAATCTTTCACGTTTATTAAAGGTGAAACATGTATGTAGACTTTGGGATTGGTGTCTAAATATACATCCTACACATTCATAAATTTGATTTAATATTGTCAGTACATTATCCTAAATAGAAGAGATAAGTTTCGTTAGTAAAACACGCTCGATTTCAGAAGGTAAATTAACGAGTGTGCATTTTTGCTTAATTAACTGCGGTAGATGAACTGTATACAAGTGTTTAATAAGATTGCTATTAAAATCAATAGCTTTTTCTTTTAAATTTTCTAACTGAAAATCGTTTAAAACACAATGTGTATAATTCTTTAAATTTTTTATTTGCATAATAGAATTATTATAATTTAACACTAATACTGTATTGTTAGCAATAAACGATGAACTTTTATATTTTAAATTAAATCCAAAAATTTTATATTGGAATTCATACCATGTTGAAATATCCATAAAAATTCTATTTGTTGATGAAATTTCTTCATTTGTAAATACATTGTGTTTGATCTCTTCAATATGTACATAATACTGTTTATAATGTCGTTTTAAAGTGTAAAATATAAAATCAGCAAGTTTAATCCGAAACATGACAAAAATGCGAGATTTACCATGTTGGTTTTGGAAATGTTATTCACACATGCGATGGGAGGGGATATGTTATATAATTGTTCACTACTATGTGTAATGCTAGTTGATGATTCATTTGAAGAAATTAAATCGCTTGCAGTCGGTGAGGTAAGGTATGTTTCCAAATTTTTAAAATCTAGATCCTTAAACATTGTATCCAAAAAGCCTGTAGCAGGGGTAGACTCACAGCAGGTGTCAGGGAAAGACGTTTCGTCATTATCACAGTTAGTAAATATTGGGGTTGTAGAATCCTTGGCAATCTTAGGCTCTGCAGCATACAAGTCCATGGTATGTGATAGTGTTTCATAGTTCTCCTGTATATTAGATTTGGGTAAAAATTCATGTTTATAAAAATCAGAATTTTCCATAGGTTTATCTAAACGTTCAAACTTTGTTGAAGAAGCCATTTCTTCACACGACCGTTTAATCCTATCTAATTCATAAGCCATTTTTAAATAACAAACAGTAAAAGGTTCAGTCACGACAAAAGTCAACAGTAAACTGATTATATTATATCTAAACAGTTACTAACATAGGTTAAAAAAGAGTGATGGTTACAGTTAAAAGCAAGTTTAAAAGTAAATATGATGTTATAGATTAAAGATTCAAGTTGTTCATTTAACGACAATGTATATTGCTTGTTTATGTGAAATCCGTATGCTTTATAATATCTAATTATTTATAAAAGCGGGTATGGCAACGCTTATTAAATGTATAAATAGTTAATCGCGTACGATAAAAAGTATAATCATGTGTATGTAAATAATAAAAATTAATTATCGATACGTATATTTAGTAAAATAAGTTTGTTTAATTACACAAATGTATAATTAGTTAAATCGATTTATTGTAAAAAAGTAAAGAAAATTAATAATATAGATTATACAAAATTATATGTTTAATAGCTTATTAATTTAACTATCATATGTGAATCAATAATATATTAAAAAAAATTATAAAATATATAATTTAAGTAACTTGTATTAAATTTTTACTTCTTGTAAAAGTTCAAGAAATTTACTTTTATACATAGTGTATAAATTTACAAGTCCATTCATTCACATAATAGTGATATAATATAATCATATTGAAAAATAAAACACAAAAGCTTTTTCACTTATCTATTATTTATTTAATTATTTAAACACATACATTAGTATATACAAGAATATGTATAGTTCAAATAAATTGGTAAAGTCAATATTTCAAAAAGGAATAGTTTCATTTTTTATAGCATTTTGTAAAGTGTCTATACGTAGTAATAAATTCAGTAAATGGTTTAAAAGTTCAGTACGCTGTTCAGATATATGTTCTTTGGGCGAGAGATGAATTTTTCTATGCTTCACTAAGTCAAATCTGTGATTAAATATTTCAGAACAATCGACACATTTATAGTGTCTGGTAAACGGTTCAATATTCCTTTGCTTTTGCTGAGGGGTGTTATGAATCATACTATGATTTATTAAATTTTTTTCCCGTAAAAACTTTTTATCACATTCATTACATTTATGCACAACTCCTTGTTTAGAATGTACTAAGTTATGCTTTTGTAAGTCACTTTTCTGCACAAAAGATTTCGAACACATTTTACAATTAAAAGGTTTCTTTTCTAAATGAAATTTCATGTGTCTAACTAATACATTTTTTCGCGAAAAAGTCTTACTGCATTTCTCACACTTATATGTGGCAGATGACTTTGGATGAATTAGCATATCATCCCGTAAAGCACTCTTTGTAGTAAACATATTATCACACTTAGAGGGTTTTTTTCCTAAATGTAAGTTCATATGTCTTAATAACATATTTTTTTTTAGTAAATACTTTTTTACATGTATCACATGTAAAAGGAAACTTTTGATCGACTTGATCTGATGAAGAGGCCATTGGTTCCTTATTCAAAACAGGTTTCATTAAAATAGTACAGTCTATTTGCTTCTTAAACTCCGATGTCAAGGCTTTTCTTATCTTGGTTGGTTCGTCTAACACCATGTCTTGCATTGTACTTATTTAATTTAAATCAATTAAAATCACAGATCACTTAAACGGAGAAAAAATTAGAACGTCTTAACGGCACAGAAACAGTATGAATATTATTTCAAATAAAACTTTTCTTGAATATTTATTTAATTGTAGAGGGCGCGCATGCTTAAAATAATTAAAAATAGCGTCACGTGTAATATATCTTATACAGAAATTAGCCTGTATGTTAAACATAAGTAATTAAGCAAAGTATCTTTCATTATATAGTGACAGATTTCATAAGGTAAGTATAATTTTTTTTTCTCATATTTTATGTAAAAGTATACAAGTAATGTTTTATTATGTATTCATCGTGGCTTAAAATGCAAATTTAAATGTGTGAAAATACTCGTTCATTGCATGGTATTGCTAATTAAGTTATATATCACGAGAAATAAAATCATAATATTCAATTTAGTGAAATAATTTTTATACCTTAAACTACACAAAAGAAGTACCGTTATCAGTAAGAAAACAGGGATGTTATCCGCAAATAAGTAGTTTCCTGTTTTTGCTCTGGTAGACAACAGATCTATTTTCAAACTCGATAATCGTTATAATATTCGCTCAGTTTTGGTTTAAAATCTTAAATAATTTATCAAGTAAAGGGTAGTATTTTGTATACAATATGTAAGTTATATTATAATAATGGTACACATGTTTAATGAAATAGTATAAAATCCTTAATTTTTGTAGAAAAATAAAACAAGTTTCTAAATTTTCTGAATAAAAATTGTAAAACTTTCCGAAAACTAAACTTATTTATTCCTTATACATAAATAAAAACAGACACATGATGAAAAACTAAACAAATATTTATTAAATATAAAACATTTCTACGTTAATTTATAAATACATTGCTCAAATGCTTATTATAAAAGTCTACATTCATAGATTCAAAAAATAAATAAGTATAATTACATGTACATTTCTCTAGCAGGTTTTTCACAAATTCCTTAATGTTGAAATTTAACAAAGCACTGTCTGCGCACCAGTTAAACTGTTTTCTTAAATTATATCTCATACATTCATGATCCATTTCAACTGGTTGGCCGATTGAACATAAATAACAGTCAAACGTGCGATATACTGATCTCTCTAATTCATGATCGAAGCATTCTAAAAAATAGTCCATCGCCTCTTCCTCTGTAAAGTGAGAACATTTACATATTTTTAAGTTTTTTAAAACATAAACAGGTAAAAGCTTTGTTAAAAAAGTTTGAATAAGACATTCGCTAATTTGAATGCAGTTTTTCTCTAGTTTGAGAAATTGTTCTTTTGTAAGTAGTAAATAATCAGGTTTCAATAGTTTTTGCAGTATGCATGATTCCTTATCCACATAAATTGTTAGTAAGTCGTTGTTACATACGAATGTTTCTTCTTCTGCAGAGTTAAAATTAAATTTAGCCATTCTCGTTTCAAATTTATCAAAGGTTGCGCACGATATTGTAATTCCTTCATTTGTAGGGTACATTTTACCACTATTCTCAAATTCATTATATTTTTGAATGTGAACGTTTAACTCACAGTCCTTTTTCATTTGCACTTCGACAATCGTATCCTCCCCTAAGTCCCAATGGTATGGGGTAAAAACATCAAAATACTGAAATATTCTACTAAATTCGTTGATTTCTGAAATTTCATAGTAAGATGTGTTAAGCGAAGTAGTCATTTTCAGGTTTAGAAGTATCCAAAAAGCAGGGTAAACAGATAGGTGATCAAGCAAATATACAGCAAGTTTTTAGGTAATTAGAAGAACAATCGTATAAGTTAGGTTACAGAACTTTAAACAGTAAATTCATTATGGTGTACAAGCTTCTTATATTGCTATTCTTATCGTTGTAAAACAGGATGTTATTCTACAAATGTCGTCATATCCTGTTTTATTAACTTATAAATTTTTCAAAAATCTTTAAAAGAAGTAATATTAGCTTTCATTATTTATATTAATTGTACGGAGCCTTCGTAGCGTAACTGGAAAGCTAGCCAAAAGGTTGACAGTTCGAATCCGAGCATAAACATAATGGTAAGTTAAACTTTCTTTTTTAAAGTATACAATTAAAAATTCTATTACAGTATCCTTAAGCCCCACTTGGTAAGTTAAAATTTGCTGTATTATATTATATAATTTATGTTACAAAATCTCTTGTATGCAAATTGGTAAGATACGCTTTGCTTTGCAAGTTTATGAAACGAACAAACCAACCAACCTTTTACAAGGTTATTTTATATGTTATAAATACATTCCAATGTGTTTGTAAGTTTAAACATTAAAGTTTATCGTAAAGCTTAAATTATTTTTCAAAATTTATAATATCATTAGTACTGTATAGTAATAATTCAATATGTTCAATCACGTGACACCTTTTCTTATATATCTTAAATCGCGTTTAAGAAACATGATCTCATGGCGTGTTCGTTTAAACCTACTACAAATCAACACATCATGAGATCATTTTGTCAGGTTCGTGGTTCGAACCTCGCTTCATTTAAATGTATGTTAAAAGCTAATGATTTTTTAAAAAGGGACTACGCTATTTCAAAGTGAAAGTTGTAGTCGAAATTTAATATTTTCTTAATTTCTGTGAAGAAAAAAAAATATTTTAAAACGTATGCACGTCATGTATTTTATTACAATTAGTTCACTTCGTATATGCATGCTTGTGTGTGTACGTAACAAATAGTTCACTGTGTGTCTGTCTGTCTGCCTACCTGCCTGCCTGCTTGTCTGTGTGCCTGCCTATCTGCCTATATGTCGGTTTATAACTATAATTATTTACATGTGTCACTTTAAAATTTTTATTAAGTGCTACGCTATAACTAAATATTTCCATTGTAAGCAGTTTGGTAAGAAACTTTAAAATTATTTATTAAGTGCTATGCTATAACTATATATTTCCATTGTAAGCAGTGGTAAGTTACTTTATTTTACACCATGCTGTAACTTAAATTTCCATTGTAAGCAGTATGATGCGATACTTTAGAATATTTTATTTTATACTATGCAATAACTTAAAATTCAGAAGCAGTCATTTTAAATTCCATAATTTTCATACTTACCGATAGAGGGCGACACCACTTTAAACTTTCTCTCCCTTAAAAAAAAAAAAAAAAAAAAAAAAAAAAAAAAAAAAAAAAAAAAAAAAAAATTGGGGGGGGGGGGGTTAATGGAGTAGGGGGGGATAGTGGTCGTACTCTACCATAGCCGATACCTCAAGACAATTTTAAATTTTTTAAAATTAAGCCCCCCCCTTAAAAAAATACCCCCTACTATAACATGCTGCCCCCTCCTAAAACCCCCTCTCCTATAGCACACCCTTTCGCCCCACCCTCGATTTTAAGTTTGAATTTTATCATCGTAGTCTTTTACAACAATTTAGCATCACCGCCGCACCACAGCACCACCTCATGGGGTGAAACTATCTTTTCCCACCTACTTGTGCATTTGTGTAAGCATAGCACGTATATTCGTGAAGATGTTAAAGTTTCTGTGAAAAGTTTTTTTTTTTTTTTTTTTTTTTTTTTTTAATAGCATGGAGTGTTTTCCGCCGAATTCAGCACCGCTTACCAGAAACTTGACAAAAAGTCGTAGAAATAGTATACTGTGATTAAAATATTAATATATTGAATATTTGATGGGATATAGGTATTTTTATGAAATACATTTTAACTGCGCATGTGCGAACTACAGCGAAGATTTTTTGTCATGATTTGATAGTCAATACTATAGGGCAACTCATAAAAAAGACCAATGAAATATCTTAAAAACTCAAAAAGTTACAGCAATAATTGAAAAATTAAAGAGAACATAGCATAGGATTATATAGGAAATATTAGCTGGAGTTCGCAGTTAAAATTTATTTCATGCAAATACCCATATATCAACAAATATTCAATATATTAATATTTTAATCACAGTATACTATTTCTGCTGTTCTTTGTCAAGTTTTTGGAAAGCGGTGTTAACTTCGGTTAAAATTCTGCATGCTATAAAAAAAAATTGAAATTTTAATAGAAACGTTAACATTTTCAATAATATACCTGTGCTATGCTTACACAAATGCACACAAATGTTGAACATGACCTACACAGTCATTTCCTACAGTGACAGACCATTTTTAGCATTTTTTGTTACTTGAGTGATCGAAATTATCATTATTAAAATTATTAATTAAAATTATTACTTGAAAGGATAGTAAAGATATATTAAAATATTATTGTTGGCAAAATTTTGAAAAATTATATATTTTATTATTAAAAATTTCTTTCTTTCATAAATATGGTCAAAAATTCCAGTAACTGACACCATCCCTATTTTGAAACACCAGTAACTTACACAAAATGAACCAATGACTGACACTTTATTTCAAAAGTTTAAAATGCTTATAAAACACGTTATTATTCATTATAAAAACAAAATACATTAATCTTTATTATAAAGAATGCGATTTAAATTTTAAAAGAAGCAAACCGTTATAATTTTTAAGTGATTTATTTTAAATTTAAACAAAACAGGAAATAAACATTTTGCATCATTTAATATAGTTTTTATTTTAACAAATGTAACTTTTTAAAATTAATCTTTCTCTTTTTTAATCAAGCACAATGCATATATTGACATGTTATTTTGAAAAATATATCAATCATTGTTTTTTTTTTCATTTGGCGATAGACTGTCTTTATATCTTCCTAATTATAGCGATATCAACAAAAATAATCATTACCTATAAGAAGCAAAGGCCTATAAAAAACTTAACAGTTTTTATTTACCGCAGAATTGTCTATTTTGGATGACCATGGATAAGAATTTTCCATTTTGTTTTATAGATATTTTACTGCACAACATTCTTTATTGATTTCAAGAATAGGTCCAATGTTAAACTTCTCATCGTAATTCGTAATACACAGCTTAGACGCATTCTTTATTAACAATTTAGGGTACAAAAACTTTATGGGGCCCCTTACCGGGGCCCAGGGGGGCAGGGTCTTAACTGGAATGTAGAAATAGGGGAATAACGGAATGAAGAAAAGACTCCAAAAACGAAGAAAATCGAATAAAAATTGGGCATGATATTATTGACAATTTAGGGTACAAAAACTGAAAGGGGCCCAGGTGGCCCGGGTCTTAAAAAAGATAAAAATCTGAGCCTCGTGTGCATCAGGACCTGTCCTTGAACTATCCTTACTAAAAATTTCAGACTTCTATGCGCGGTAGATGTCGCTTGCCATCGCAGACAGACAAACAAACAGGCACACAAACCTAAACTTTCTTTTATTTATATAGATTGTGAAATCTTTATTTATAAAATACATTTTAAACCGGTGTATATGATATTATATCTAGTTCCAATACTTTATTTTTACAGTATCACTATACGGAATATCTAAGGTAACATAAAATCAAGAAATTATTTTTCACTTTGAATCAAATTCTATGCGTACAACGAAATAAAACAAATGCGCCTTTCAACATCGTCCAAGAATCATATGTATTCTCGTTGCGGTACTACAGTCTCTGGAGTCTAGATATTGATTGTCTGTGAAGACAAAATGCCTCTCATTAAACAAACTTCCAAAAATTCAATTTTCTTCCTCAGAGTTGTTTCAAAGTTTTAAAATGCTGCCAAGGTATTGTTCATTAAATTTAAAATATATAAATATTATTTTTTTAATTACATTGCTTTCTTCTATTTATCGTATTATAAATATGTTGAATACAGGTAATTTTTAAAAAGAAAATAAAACTAACTTAGAAGATTGTTTCTTATTTCATTCTATTGATATACAGGGTCATTCATAATTCCCTCCGGGGTTTCGAAACGTTATAGTAAAAAAACGAAGACGAATATGAAAAAAAGAAACATATGAAATTATTCCGAAACTATTCAAGTTTTACTTACATACATTACAGGTGTTCTATGTGTGAACCCTTGGTCACACGGCATACCTCCATGCGATAGTCTAGTTCCTGCCATACTCCGTTTCTTTAAATCTGAATCAGTGGTGTCAGTTCAACGGGCCTTTCGTAATAAATATCGAAAACAGGGACCAACTGACAAAACAATTCATGTGTGGTACCGGAAATTTAAAGAAACGGAGTATGGCAGGAACTGGACTATCGCATGGATGTATGCCGTGTGACCAAGGGTTCACACATTAGAACACCTGTAATGTATGTAAGTAAAACTTGAATAGTTTCGGAATAATTTCATATGTTTCTTTTTTTCATATTCGTCTTCGTTTTTTTACTATAACGTTTCGAAACCCCGGAGGGAATTATGAATGACCCTGTATATATATATATATATTTCACGTCAGTTGGCGAATCTTAGAGATATTAGTTTCGCGCAGCAACCTTTTGTTAATACCCACATTTAATTTAAATCGCATTGTTGCCAATATCGCTCATTTTGACTCTCAGTAGGCGAATATATGTTACATTTTTTGACGCGTGACATGTAAAAAAAAAGAATGAAAAAAAACCCCACGATATGACAACTATTTAAAAATATAACAGTAGTATTGTATAACTTTTACTAATTTACTAAAATTTACAGAAATTTCGCGGTGCTTGGCCGAATTTTACGAAAGTTGCAGCCTACAACAGCGATGGGAAACTGTTTCACATTCGACTGCTGATTGCTTTTAAAAAATATTTCACGTGACGATGACGTGCCAACAACCAAAAAAAAGCAATGATCAAATAATATAGTATCAAAATTGCATGAAAGTTGGTTTTAGGATTGTTTTAACGCCAGTTTCTTTAAACAACTCTACGTGTCTGGAATTGAATTCCAAATTGTTATAATTTTATATCGGAATTTTTACTTATAATGCCTGGTTATCTTGCATTTTAGATAGCATCCAAATTGTCTCTTTTGCCGAAACCAGAAAGAAAATCATGCATCAAGCCTATATTATGAAAAAACTTTCCGATACTTCCAAAATACTTTAACAAAACTTCGCAGCAATAAAAGGTACATAAAATACCCAAGTAAACATTTTAGAGAACGCATAACACATTTAAAAACTAGATTTCAGCAATTACCGCCCCATAGACGGAAGAGTAATTCAATTATTTTGTGCACTCCTGTATTTTATCTATAGATTTGTATATATTATACATAGTAGGCTAAAATTTGGTTTAGTAAGGAAACACCTCATAGGTTGAAAATTCACCTTCAGCAATGTCTAGCAATAGGCTGAAGCATACTTGAATTATTTTGCAGAGAACTCTATATTAGCTTTTTACACGCTACTTATTAAGCTAAAATTTAATTCAGGCTAAAACATGCTTAAACTACTGAAATCACACTTCCAAAAATATCCTCCTTTATCCAGTTCTTGCGTAGCCCTGTATATGGTTTTATTTATATTCTACAAACATCTCTTAGTGTAATAAATATAGTTTAGCTTGAAAATGCGTAACTCAATTAAACACCTTTAAGCAATTGACGTTCACATTCCGCAATGCTTACGAATTCTTTTGTGTAGCCCTGTATATGATCGATAGCATTTAAGCACACCACGTAGTATGCAAAAATTTAGTTGAACTTAAAAACGCATACCATAACTGAAAACGCATACCATAACTGAAAACGTACTTCCAGCAACTATTGCTAATAGACAGTACTTCGGATACAGTACTGTACGCGAAATCTTGTGTGTTTCCCTGTAAATGAACTATAAATGCTATGCACATCATATTCTACAGCAAGTATCTTGTAGTAAACTTCAGTAGTGTTTATTAATTTCATTATATTTGAAATAGTGTTACTAAATACTATGCAAACTCTTTTTCACCGTATACCATTATGTTACTGAATTCTTTTGTGTGGTCCTGTAAATGAATAATAAATGCTTTGAACCTCATATTCTACAGAATGCATGTTTTAGAGCACTTCATAAATACATATCAATTTCATTATGTTTGAAATGGTGTAACATCATTAAATGTACTTATTTTTTCCCATTGACCATAATGCAACAGAATACTTTTGACTGTCACTGTAAAATAGCTATTAATTCAACACACTTCATTTTCAATAGATATCGTGCTATAGTAATCGTTAATAACATACAAAAACTACAGGGCAATCCGAATATATTTACGAGAGTTAGAGCACGGGCAGGCGGACACACAAACCGAAGTCATAAACACTTTCAAAAATGTTGAAACGTTTTAAAAATGGTAAGTCGATATTGAACTCATTTGAACAAAATTGCTTTTCTGTTTCTTTAATTTCTAATAAATCCACTTTAGACAAACTCAACTAATCTAAAATCTTGTATTTTGTGCCATTTTGATTTGGAACCTCATTCAATGGCATACCTAAAATATTTTGGTGTGTGCCACCTATGGTACACGTGCCGTAAATTCGCCGTTCCACGCCTACATAAAAAGACAAGAAAACTGACAAGCTGACAAACGTACCTTTTTCGATTAAGATGAAATTTATAATGCGGCCACTACCAAAAGAAGCCCTTTCCAATAAATAAATAAATAAATAAATAAATAAAGAATGGTCAAAATCGAAGTGTCCGTTTAAACGTTCTGCGAATACACAAAACAAACAAATCCGAAACTGTAACAAATAAACAAAAACATTGAAACGAATTGTATAACCTTTTTTGTGGGAGTCGGTTAGAAAGAGAGTTACGCATTTGTTTGAAAGCTTAACATTTACCAATTCCAGAAATTTATTTCAGAATATCAATAGACTTTTATATTGACTCTTAGAGCACTTTTTACGATAGATTTTTATTATTAATAAAGTAAATTGTTTACGATTTTTGGCAGTATTAATATTTTAAAATCATGAATGGTATGACCTGAGCAAAAATTTCCTTCTTTTCTTTTCTTTTCTCTCTCTCTCTCTCTCTCTTTTTTTTTTTTGCTAGTTTTTAAAAGAATCTTAAAACTAAATTCAAAGTAAATTTCGGTAAGTATTTGGAGAAATTAAAATTTAGCAACTTATGACTGAAAACATTTTAAGGCATCCCAGTATGTATAAATAACCAATTTTTGGTAAATATCACGGAATTATTTTATTTTTTTTATTAAAAAGACAGTACAATTACCTATCCAAAGCGTTTTTTTTTTTTTTTTTTTTTTTTTTGTACGACCATTGGAAGTGTAGTTATGCCTTTTTTATGTCAGCGTTCAAACTAGATGTATTTAAACAGCACAAATTTTTATTTAAGAAATATAAATTAAGAAGATATGTTCTATTACTGCTATTAAGAAAGGTACAACAGGTATAAATTCGTAGATTTTTAAGAATATGAGGGTGAATATTTATAGAACAGATTTACAGAAATATAAACTTTAATTGTGTTTTTGGAAAAACCCGACTTTCTTGTAAAATTGGTTACAAAAAGGGTTCTTTCTTTATTGTACTTTTTGTTTTAATATTGGCGGTAAAAATCAACTACATTTGAAATGTTGAGTTAAATATTCGGCACAACGTTTTACAATGGAACCTCGTTTATATACGGGGTTCGACAAATGCGGTCAGCCGATCGCTACTGGCGACCAATATATTTTACCTGGTGTGTTTGTTTTTGGTACTTTTATTTACACTTTCGTTCTCTCCTCTCAACTTTTTTTTTTTTTTTTTTTTTTTTTTTTTTTTTTTTTTTTTTAGCAATACTTTGATGAAAAATTGACCTAAGGAGTGAGTGTCAACGGCATTTTTTTCTACCCACGTGCTTGGAGCAGTGATATGCAAATATAGAGTAAATTTTCTTTACGATAAAACATCATTATGTAGTTATTCGCACCCAAAAAATTCGTCACAGACTGCAGATATTATAGCACTTTAGTCATGAGCGGATCGGGTTATAACTGACCCAAACCCACAATATCTATTAGTAGGCCAACAAACAGACTCGAATCCGAGAAAAAATATTTCGTCGATCAGCAATCCTTCGATTCCGTTGATTCAATCTGAACACGACCCGAAAACAGCAATAAAATAAAATTAATCCACAATAGTCTAGTGCGGCTAAAATCGGGTTACCCACCCAATACAGGATTGTAACCAGAACCAAAATCGATCGTAAGTTCTGGTCATGTAAAATCAGGTTACCCGACCCCATACAGGTCTAAATATGTTATCAATAGTGTCAATTCTTAAATAAAAACATTAAAGAAATATAAAAAAAATTGTCTTTTGTTCCTCAATCTTTTTGGACATTTTAATTCCTCTCTCTCTTTTTTAAAATTTAGTCTCTTTCTTCATTTTTAGAAGTGTTTTATCGCTCCTAGGCATACATTTAAAATATGAGATTAACTATCAACCGGGAAGAAGGCGAATTTTTACAGTCGACTAGAATGTTTGTTAACAATCAGATTTTTAAAATTTGTAGAGCCTTGTATATATATATACATATATATATATATATATATTATATATATATATATATATATAACAAAATTTAAAATTTATCGCGATCCACTAAATTATTTTCATCCCATCCTATTCTAAATTACTCTATAATATTTATTTCCTCCGTTTATTAAAGTATCCTAACTATATTTATTCAAGAAACCTCATATCTAAATTCAATATTTAATGGCGATTAGCTAACTAACTAAATTGCGTCTTCATCTTTAAATTATTAAAAGCTTCCCAATATTCATCCCTCAAAAAACCCGCATTCTTTCCTTTTTATATTTCTAAATGCCTAAAAAAGTCTGTATTTATTTTAATAATTTCTTATATTAAATGTTCCTCTCAAAATCATATTTTTTTTCTTTATTTTAAAATGTAAAACATTCTATTCTAATTCCATTCTGGCTTTGATCCAAAATAAATAAACCATTTCTCTTATTTTTATTTCTTTCCTTTTCGTAAACTTAAAAATTATTCCATAGCCTCGATCCAGTAATTAACAATAATCAGTTATCTTAAAACTCACTCGGTTCACAGCTGGTATGCAGAACATGATAGAAAGATCTCGAAGTTTCTTTGGCGCGCTTTCGGACCGGAAGCCGTTTCGCCCTAAAATTCTGACACTTCACGTTAAAGAATCCCAGTCCTCCATTGGCACATCGGCCGTCGCGTGATCTCTCCATTCATACTCCCCTCGAAACGATATATCGCGATTCGTGCTTCCAAAAGCCAGTTGAAAACAGAGGCCCGAAGACGGTGTTTGGCGTTTGAGCTCCTAATAAATTCGAATGCGTACCTGGTACTGGTGAATGGAGACCAAATCTTTTCCCTGATACTACTTCTTTAGGGATTATTACAGCTGGGCCTGTGTTTTATCTTCGAGTTGATTTGACCTAATACATCTGCTGCTATAATGCCAATTCTAATTGGAACCTGTCGTATGATCTGAAATGACGGATAATGGGAAAGAGATCTCCGTCTAGCCTATTAAGCTGCTAAAAAAAGGTTTTTGGTGATTTGCTCAAGTTTTTTTACTTTGCCTACTCACAAAGACATCTGCTATGAATATGACGACTGCAACTTAAATCCCTAGCGTGGAACCGTCCTTGGCTGAGAATCACAAATATCCAGCATTTAGAAAGCCATTTTGGATGAAAATGGAGCTGCCATAGCTTTAATCTGTAAATCATGACATATACAGATGGGTGACAAAATAATACGAACACTCATGAAAAAGGGTGAAAAGAGCAATATCTAGAAAAATATATGAAGAATGATCCTGAAACTTCAGGCATGTAAACAGCAGAGTTGGTGTCATATATTTCCGTGAACATTTTTTCCAAAAACAATATTGGGGACCGTCAACAAATTGTAGGAAAAACGAACATCTTTTGGATAACCCTGTAAAAACTAATGTCACTTAAGCTTTCAAACTTTAGCACATGATTAAGACGCTTATTGTGATAAACTGTGTTTATTTTCATGAGTACAACATATATACCCGTAGAGAAATTAAGGTTTTTATAAAAACAATCACGAATTTCACCAAGTATTTTGCTTATAATTTGCAAAGTTCTTAATATGAAAGAATGTTTTTTCGGAAAATATGACTAACAACATTGTACACAATACCCCGCAATCAGAAATAAAAAAAATAATAAATATTGGATGAAAAACGAGTAGGTTTATTAAATAATGTTTCTCTGCGCATGCGCGAATGTTATCAAAATATAATGTACTTAATATTTTACCCAAATTTATAGCGAAACTTTTACGAAAATCTCAAAAACAATACTTCAAAATTCTGAAAGTTATCGTCTATAGAATAAGTTCGAAATCCGTTGTTACCAAAATGAAGCAAAAATATGAGGGGTTTTGTCCAAAGTATGACAAATATAGAGGATTATTTAAGAAAGACTTGTCATCATTTGGATGCAGCCCCTGATCTTTTTGCTTCTTTTTGGGAACAACGAATTTCGAGCTTATTATATGGATGACCACTTTCAGAATTTTCAAGCTATGTTTTTGAGACATTCACAAAAGTTGCTCTATACACTTAGGTAAAATATTATACACAATACATTTTGATAACATTCGCGCATGCGCAGTGAAACATTATTTCTTAAACCTGCCCTTTTTTCATCCAATATTTATTATTTTTTGTTTCTGATTGCAGGGTATTGTGTACAATGTTGTTGGTCATATTTTCTGAAAAAAAAAAAAAACATTATTTTATATTAAGTACTCTGCAAATTATAAGCAAAGCACTTGGCGAAATTCGGGATTGTTTTTATAAAAACCTTAATTTCTCTACGGGTATATACGTTGTACTCATAAAAATGAACAAAGTTTAGTACAATAAGCCTCTTAATCATGTGCTAAAGTTTCAATGCTTAAGGGGAATTACTTTTTACAGGGTAATTCAAAATATATTCGTTTTTCTTCAATTTGTTGACTGTCCCACTGAGGTTTTTTGAAAAAAAATTTCACGGAAATATATGACACCAACAGTGCTGTTTACATGCCTGATGTTTCCGGATAATTTTTCAGATATTTTTCTAGATATTACCCTTTCACTCTTTTTCATGGGTGTTCGTATTATTTTGTCACCCATCTGTATATCGGCCAGATTGCACATGCACAAGTACGGGCCTTCTGTTAAATGAAAAGTCCATCAAAATATTAAAATATTTCGAATTTTGTTTCATTATCTATATTTGCAATTCCGTTTCATTTCATCTATATTTCAAATAAACTTAATTAACTTCAAAAATCATATTTCTTAAAGATAGTGTTTTACGTTTTTTGTACGTAAAGTTTGTTTTATTTTAATTTATACACTGAATTTTTAAACAGAAAATCCCGTATTTATATTCTAAACAAAACACTATCTAAAACTTGTTTACTTCGCTTATGCAAATTTCCTTAAATTTAAAAATTCTACTTTAAAATTATTCAGCATATAATTTTTACTTTTTCAAGAAGGTTTCAGGCGATTTTTTACTTCTATGACTTGCATTAAATTCATTTCTGTAGCTGATTACACGATGGCGGTTTTATTTACGGCAACTCCACGGAAAACTTCAGAAAGTGCAGTAATCATCTAATTGAATTTCTTCTACCCTTCTTCAACGAAATTGTGCAGGAACGCTTCTTTTTTCTTTAATTAAGTTCCGTTCACTAAAAGAACTTAATGCGGAAAAACTTAATTTACTTTTCTTGTAGAGGAAATTCTTTGATCCTTTAATTATGTTTAACAACAATTACAATAATTATTAACATCGTTTGTTTGATATGGAATGTTCCGATCGATTAAATAACGTATTATAATTTTTGGAGATCCACGTGCCGTGTTTCCCCATAAATAGGACCTAAACAGAAAATAAGTCTTACCACGCTTTTTAAGGATGTTCGTAATATAAGCCCAAACACGGTAACAATTTATTAATAATAAAAAACCCGACTGCGAAACATGACATTACATTTCTTATCACAAACTGAATGAAAACAAATCTAAAGAAAAACACAATGAAAACATTTTTATGATATAATCAAACTATTTCAATATTTGAAGCCTTGCGATTTCATGTTTGATTTCTAATTTTTCCTTTGTTTAAATTTGTTTTTTATGTGTGTATCAACAATATATTATGATTGGTGATGAATAATAGTTAAATTTTCATAACGGCAATATATACTATTTAATAGGGCATACATTTGTAAACATTTTGAAGATATTCGGATATTCCAGTAATCATAGGCTATATAACGAAAGCCTATGTTATACATAGTTAACAGGCTAGTATCTATAACATACGCTAGGTATAGTTATATAGTAATATATTATAAAATTTTAGGCTAGTATTGCTATCTAGCCTATGTTATTCTATAGGTTATATAACTATAGCCTGTGAACTCGGAGACTGAAGACAATAATTTTGGTACCACATTATTGTAAAATCCATCTCCCTGTTTCCATTTTATCAGCGAATGAAGGATGTTACATTGTCCACGACCAAAAACATTACCCTCCTTTTCTGCGAGCAACCGGATAGAAACAAGCCGTTGCTTTAAAAATAATCTTGTCTCATTTTTAAAAAAAATAATCAATGTATGTGACACCATAATGAATTAAAAAAACACACACAAACTTGAGATTTTTAAACGATCTGTATTTATTGTAAAGCAATATTTTTTAAATACATCTTAATTTTATTTTTATTTTGCAGAAAATAGCATAAAAAAGTCAAAATTTCACCTTTTCCTGTTTCAGTTTTATGAATGAAAATGCACATTTTCTTTATACATGACATTATTTTCACAGGCGGCAGCATGTCGTTTTTCTGAGAATAGGGTCTTAATATAGGTAGCACACAAATGCGAAAAAATGTTTTAATCAGCTAATTGAATTTCTCCTACTTTTCGACAACGAAATTGTGTAAGGATCTCTTTAATTAACCTTTCGTTTACTGAAATAAATTTATTATGTAAAATACAGTAAAACCTCTGCATAGCGGACACCTCGAGACAATGGAATTCATCCTCTGGTAGGAGGTTCTGCTATTCAGACGTAAAAACATACAAATATATAGGTGATGGGGATTGAAAAAGTGTTCTACAAACAGTGGTGTCCGCTTTTTGGGAACCTCCGTTACGGAGGTTTTACTGTATTTACTTTTGTTATGAAGAAATTTCTTTCAATTTTTTATGATGTTTAACAACAAAGTTTCGATTGGTCCAAAAGTTCTTTCCATTCTCTTGACAAAACATTAAAGACAAATTTTATTTACAATAAATTATTTTTTATCAATAAAGTTTCTGGCGTTCTGTTTGATGGCCTTCCTCCATCTTTTTCGTAACTGCACTATAAAGCGCTCATAGAATATCTGAAGTTTCTGGCTAAAGAACAGATCCTGGGGATTTTTCTACTGAAGCCATAAAGTTCTTACCCCTTAACTTATCGTGATATTAAAGCTTTTAAACCAAAATATCTTAGCCAATGTTCAAAAGTTTGTTTCAAGTGGATAAAAGAAATTTGGTCTAACGAGGAACACAATGGCATTTTTATTGGTTATTTGATTCCGCTTCTTGTCAACTGCTCGCTTAAATTTACTTCGTTGTATATGGCACTTTTCCGAATTAATGATCTAATTTACAGATTTCAGATCATAATAAACGATGCATTTTCATTCCTTTTAAAGGAATAAGAAAATACTTTTCAGATTGAACTCATGATTTCAAAACTGATATTTGCGTATGGTGGATGAAGGATCATTTTCGGTCTTAAATCAGGAAATCGGTCTTAAATCCTTTAACATTATTATACACAATCTATTTTTCATCACCAGTACCCTTCCGTTTTAAAAAGTGATCGATTTTTTTACGCTTCAACAGAGATTTACCAACAGAAATTCGGTATATTAAATTTTTCTCCGTTTGCTCATATGTCCTCCATGCATCATTCTTGCTAACCAGGGCTACTATCATACAGGTTGAATCATCAAGCATTTTGTTGCCCACTTAGACCAATCAACGATTGTTGCCCACGCAGCGTGGGCAATCGTTCTTCGCCTACGGGCAATTAAATGGTTGCGTGAGTCAGCCCGGATTGTAGGAGCCTTATTGCTAACCATTTCAAATTGACGAAATAGAATTGATACTGTTGAATGGTTGATTCCAAGAATTTCTTCTATCACTTGAGTTGCTCTGTGTCGATCACTTTCAGTTAACGGCAATATTTTGTTGACATCCGTGTAAATTGATCGCCCAGTACGTGGTGCATCGCTATGATTAAAATTGTTTCCACGAAACTTTCGGAATCACTTTCAGCACGTAGAATCATCACCGAAACTGCCACCATACACAGCGCACATCTCCTTTGACACCTGCGAAACAGTTTTGTCTTTCCGGAAACAAAAACATTATAGTCCTCAAATGCCCTTCATTTTGTGCTATTTTTAATGTTAAAAATCCAACCAACAGATTTTGTTTTTCTAAAATACTCCCTAAAATTCCTTCTTTTAAACAGTATAAAAAATTTCACGTAATACTACGTTTGTACGCAGATGACACTACGTTTTTACGATATAGTGGTATCTAGTTTCAAAAACAGGACGAACTTTTGCACCAACGCAATAATATAAATTATTACCACTGTTTGTTGGATAAGCTAATAAAACTATAATCGAATAGAACTGTCTAGATACAAGTATGGAAATAGGAATATATTTTTTTCAATAATTATTCAAAAAGTGATAATAATTATTAATTTATAATTAATAAAGATTCGGATGATGTTTTTAAGCGGCAGAGTTACTTATTGCTTTCAATTGCAAAAAAAGGGTCTTGTGATTTATGTTATCTCCTATCACAAAAAATTTTTTTTTGGCATAGTTGTGTTGTGTATTAGGATGTTTAAAGATTCCTTATTAGTGTTTATTACTTTAGAATGACTATCAGCTGGCGCGATCTTCTGGTCCTACACTTTTCTTAATAGAAAATTTCGCCTTATTTAACTGAAGATTTCTGGGATGAAATAAGTCGAGGATTTCCTATAAGAAAAAGTGGTGTTTAAAAACCGTTGCAGTCAGCAGCCATGCATCTCGTTTATTGAAAAAAGTTTTCTATTTGAATCAATGATTTCAATAACTACATAAGTCCAATATTTCAGATTTTTCAGGAATGAATAAAAACTGTGCCACATTCAAATGCTAATTATTGTAAGAACTTTCCTGCGATCACTACATTTCTTATATATTTGAATATGTTAGTAGATTATTAATTTTTTACTTTATAAACGCTACAAGTTATTTATTTTTATCGCATTTCGAAGAAAAAAGTACTTGTGTAGTTTTTGAAATCACAGATTCATTTACTGTATGTGTTGAAATTTACTGCATGTAAATATGTATATATTGTAAAGTTTATGTAAAATATAAGATGGGTGTAAGAATGTAATTAAAGTTTATCCGTTTAAGCATATAGGAAAAATATATGAAAATATGCAGATAATATATGAAGCATGATGATAGTTTGAGAATTAAAAAAATATTTAATTATCTTAAAAACTCACTCGCATTAATAAAATCTGCCAGTAAGGCAATCATTACGTGACAGAATTAGAGGTTTAGTTTTTTTCTGGAGTAAAAATGTGTATAGTTTATTTTTCTACAAAAGTATTTTAAACGTGGAATAAAAAAATCAATTCTTTATAGTAAATAAAAGGAAGATTATGGTTTTGTTTTCATCAATATCGGTTTGCAATTTTTTTTCGGTAGATCAATATTGATAATGATTAAAAAAAAATACAAAATCAAGAATCTATTTTCTTTCTTAGTTTTAAAACCCTTGTATTCGTGCTTTCATTTCATTTGCGTGATACTGTATACTTAAACTAGCTCAAACTTTGTACATTATTGGAAGAGTATTTCTGAAAACTGAATATCTTCGACACAAACTTTGAAATCCTTAAATTCTTCTTAATAAAACATCTTATAAAGTGAATTACAAGTGAAAAGAAAAATAGACACTTCTATTAAAATACAGAGTTCTACGCGCTGGAGGAAGTTTAATTACATAAAAGGAAATTAAATTAAATTTAGTTATTTTCGTTTAAAATCAAATCTTTACTCTTTAAAGGAAATCTTATGATAAAAACATAAAAAATAAAATAAAAAGATAACTATATAAAATTTACAATTTATGTGTTGCATGTATATCTATGATGGACATTTAAATTTACATAATTGCACTTACGATGATCGAAAATAGAAAAACAAACTGTTCTGAATAGCTAATTGTACAGTCATCAAACAAAACAAAACAAAAAAATTGTGATTTTTACCCGAAATTTGTTATTTAATGTAGACTGATATTATTCTAAAACTTTGAGCACATAATACTATAGTATTTTTCTAGTACTTTTGAAACACTTTAGATATAAATATAAAAAGATACATACTCTAAAATATTTCTATCGGGATGGGCAATCTTTATCTCAGATGTCTTCGTTTATCATGTTATTTATACATTTATAACTAAACACAGTGTAGAAATTTTAAAGCATAACATGGAAAAACTTACTTAAAATATTTTGATTTTTTGAAAATTAAAGAACGCTTAAAATGCCAAACAATTAAGCAATTTCATGCTGACGGAATAATTCTCATCTAGAAAACACTTCATGTTTACCCATTTAACATAGCTAAATAAATTCTTCTAAATGTCAACGGAGTTCACGCGACTGTATTCACAGTTTCAGATTAAACTGCAATAAAGGAAAAAAAAATCCATTAGAACGTGTAAATCGTTTTATAATCTCTAAATAATTTCAAAAGACCTTCGAACTAATTTAAGAATGCTTCTCCTAAAGCCTAAATAGTTTTGAAATGTACAGAGCACTTTAATTATTTAGACTACTTTGCGGTTTACAAATGCATCAGATATGAATATAAATTTAAACAAGCTATCGAAATATAGTATCTAAAATTAATTTCGACAAACAAATCTCGACATTTTGAAGCATAAACAAATTTAAAATGTTTTCAATTTTTGCAAGTTTGCAATTAAAATTTTATTTAAACTGCGAGGCAAAAAAGGATAGCTCAAACAGTCAAAATTCTTCCCATTTAGATAACAGTTTATTGCTAACACTTTAGAATCGCAAATTTAGATTATCTATATATATATATAGTTGTCAATCAATTCATCTTGCTCTATCTGCAGTTTCAGATTAAAATAATTGTAAAAGTAAGAAATATATATTAAGTCATCAAAATATGACATCATTTTAAAGGCTAAGGAGGTTAAAAATGCATTTTTCTGTTTTTAGTGCCAGAGAACGCAAAAAATTCATAAAAATAGGAACGATACACCACTTTTCCGTACTAACATATTTGTTTTGTATAGCTGAAAAATGTCTGCCAAATAGTAACCGAAAGATTGCAATTAAACCGAAGATTGCAATTAAAAATGAGTGGTGCCAAAAAGCTTTTAGTAACGAAACAAGCAAATTCTTCTTGCTCGAACATCTTCGCTTTATTATTTGGCAGACATTTTTCGATTATACAAAACAAATATTTTAGTACGGATAAAGTAGTGCATCGTTCCTATTTTTAGTTTATGGTGTCGAAAAAGCCCAACAGTTGAGGGGTTAAGAATGTTTCTCCTAAGGCAGAAATAATTTCTACATGTTCTTTAATTATTTACCCTTTAATTATTTAGACTTCTTTGTGGTTTACAAATGCATCGGATATGAATAAAAATTTAAACAAGCTATCGAAATATATTATCTAAAATTAATTTCGACAAACAAATCTTGGCATTTTAAAGCATAAACGAATTTAAAATGTTTTGAATCTTTGCAAGTTTGAAAGTTTGCAAATAAAAGTTTATTTAAAATGCGATACAAAAAAGGATAGCTTAAACAGTCAAAATTCTTCGCATTTAGATAACAGTTTATTGCTAACAATTTAGAATATGAAATTTAGATTATCTATATATATATTTGTCAATCAATTCATCTCGCTCTATTTGCAGTTTCCGATTAAAATAATAGTAAAAGTAAGAAAAGTATATTAAGCCATCAAAATATGATATCATTTTAGAAGCTAAGGAATTGGAAAAACCTTTGAGGTTAAAATTGCGTTTTTCCGTTTTTAGTGCCAGAGAAAACTAAAAATTCATAAGAAATAAAATATCAAAACTTAGTAAGTTTTAGTTGTAGGAGAATGGATTTTTTATTGTTTTACTTGTGAGAGCATGGATACTTTTTTTCCTAAATATTATTTACATAACTCAGGAACGGTATAAAAATATACATATCGTAACTTTTAAAAAAATAACTGATTTGAAGAAAAGAGATTTTCAAATATTGCAGAACAACATTTGAAACATTTTTGAAATTTGAAGCATACTTCTAAAATTAACCGTTTAAAAATTAGTTACTGGTCAACGACTAGAAGGAATACCATGTATAATGGGTTATGAAATGACGAAGTCCTATTTTCTGCTTCAACCTATAGTTGTATTCAAATTTTAAAAAAATGCTTTTGATCCTTTAAAAGATAGAAATAACTTTACAGTCTAAGGAATTTTAAAAACCTCTGGGAATTATTCTCAGAATATTTCTCCGCGGCAGTTACTGGAATGGTTTCTAATTATAGAGTGTGTTTTAATTAATAAAATTGTTGCATGTTACTGCAATGCAGGAGATGTGAATAGAAACTTAAATATGTTGCGGAAATATATTGTCTAAGACTTATTTTCTAATTAAAGAACATTGTGAAAGTGGTAAAATTGTTCTTATTCAGATAACACATTGTGTCTAAAAATTAAGATAATTAAAAATGTGCAGAAAATTGTCACATGGCTGCATTTGTACTTTCGTAAGAACATGAAACATATTTCTGAAGAACAGAGTGAAACTGGTAAAATTGTTCTCATTTAGATAACATTTTATGTCTAAAGATTTAAAATAATTAGAAATATCTATATAATTACTAATAAAATTACGAGACGATATTTATAGCTTTTGATAAAAATTGCAGTAAAAAAAAAAAAAAGTCTTTTGATCCATTACAATATGAAAATAATTCTACATGTTATGAATTTTGAATGCTCCCGGGAATAAGCATGAGAATATTTCTCTTCAATAGTTATCGAAAACAGTATCTAAATATAGAATGTAACTAATTATTTCAAATGCTGTACGCTACTATAATGTATTAAACGTGAACCGTGAACACGAACTTGAATAAGATGTCAAAATATATAATTCCTAAAATTTTTTTCCAAATGAAATATTGAAACTGACAGTATTGTTATTTTCTGAACACATATACTGTAAGGAAAGTATTGTAATCATGATAACAAAAGAATCTATTATGGAAATATTGATATATATTTATATTTTGAGGTTCCCTGAATCCGTTTTCATTATTTTTACAATAATCCCATATGTATGTGTGTATTTGTACGTGTATGTTGGAATTTTGTTATATTTTCAAGTCACCAGAATCAGTTTTTTGTGTTTTTATGATGATTTAGGTATGCATTAATGTGAGTGAGTGAACATGATATCGTTTAAACAATACTTTTGAATCAGTTACCATTTGGTGAATATGTTATAGGTTACTGTCGCAGAAACTGTATATATCCTCGAAGAAATTTTACAACAGGTGTGGTACCAAAAGTATTTTTCCATGATTTTTCAATCATTCTGTGATGATAACTGATGAACATTTTCCCTTCTACACTATATTTCCAATGATGACTGGTCAGTGATCACTTGCGATTTTAGACGTTTTGTTAAATATCTGAAAAGCTACATGAGGAATTATCCTGAAACTTCAGGAGTGTAAACAACATGATAGACGTCCTATATTTCCGCGAAGATTTTTTCCCGAAACCCCATAAGGGGCCGTCAACAAATTGAAGAAAAACGAATATATTTTGGATAACCCTGTAAAAACTAATATTGCAAAAGCATTCAAACTGTAAATTATGATTAAGTAGATTATTGTAATAATTTGGGTTCATTTTTATGAAGATAGCATGTATACTCGAAGAGAAATTCAGGTTTTTATAAAAACAGTCCCAAATTTAACCAAGTTTTTTGCTTATAATTTGCAGAGTTTTTAATATAATAACAAGTTATTTTCAGAAAATATGACAAACAAAATTGTACACAATACCCTGCATTCAGAATTAAAAAATAATAAAAATTGTATGAAAAATGAGCTACTAAATATTGTTTCACTGCGCATGCGCGAATGCAATCAAAATATACTGTGCATAATATATTAAATAAATGTATCGACCAACTTTTATAAAAGTCTCAAAAACATAGCTTGAAAATTCTGATAGTAATCGTCGATAGAATAAGTTCTAAATTCGCTGTTCCCAAAAGGAAGCTAAAAGATGAGGGGTTGTATCAAATATAGAATGAGAGACACTTCATTCTTATTATGTCAACTTTCATAAGCTAGTATATTTGGATACAACCCCTCGTCTTTTTGCTTCCTTTTGGGAACAGCGAAATTCGAGCTTATTCTATCGACGATTACTATCAGAATTTTCAAGCTATGTTTTTGAGACTTTCATAAAAGTTGGTCTATACATTTAGCTAATATATTATGCACAGTATATTTTGATTGAATTCGCGCATGCGCAGTGAAACAATATTTAGTAAACCTGCTCATTTTTCATACAATATTTATTATTTTTTAATTCTAATTGCAGGGTATTGTGTACAATTTTGTTTGTCATATTTTCTGAAAATAACTTGTTTTTATGTTAAAAACTCTGCAAATTATAAGCAAAAAACTTGGTAAAATGGGACTGTTTTGATAAAAACCTGAATTTCTCTTCGAGTATACATGCTATTTTCATAAAATTGAACCCAAATTATTACAACAAGCCACTTAATCATAATCTACAGTTTGAATGCTTTTGCAATATTAGTTTCTACAGGGTTATCCAAAATATATTCGTTTTTCTTCAAATTGTTGACGGCCCCTTATTGGTTTCGCGAAAAGATCTTCGCGGAAATATAGGACGTTTATCATGTTGCTTACACTCCTGAAGTTTCAGGATAATTCCTCATGTATCTTTCCAGATATTTAACAAAACGTTTAAAATCGCAAGTGACCGATCATCATTGGAAATATAGTGTATCTAAATTATCCAATTATATCATTTTCAGTGCTCATCATATGTATTAACCCTTTTAGTCGACTAATGTCGACATCTAGGAGTGGGGTGCTGTAGACTACATTAAGCGTCGCCAAAAGTCGCCTAGGCGTTCACGGCGTGTAGCGTGTATCGGCCAGAAGCCGATGCACGCTATGGGCTGTTTCGAGCGTTACCACACGTTGAAGGACTACCGCATGAAATGAAACGGCGAACAGTAAAGAAACGTCGTGTTCCCCACAGACTACATCGTTGACATTTTATCCTTATGTTGTTTTAGCATCCTATAAAGATACTTATTTTGTAATTTTGACAATGTATGACTTTCGGTGAAATTTTATAATATATATATAATATATATATAATTTTATAATATATTTTATAATAGCGGATATAAGTCTGCCAGAGGTAAAACAATTAAGTAAATCTTGTTATTGTGTGATTTTCACTTACTGTGAGTAAAACAGAAACGTTTCCTGTTGTTTTTGAATAAATTGCTTTTTTGGTCAAAATATTCCCCACAGGGCGTGAACCCCTCAAAAAAATTCCGCACTGAAAGGGTTAAAACATAAATTAAGTTTAAGACTGAAATGGACAGATCTGCGCATTTGTAAAATTAAATCCAAAATATGTTCCATTTTAGAATGAAGTTGGAACTACGTCAGCTCGGAAGAGATCGTGGGTTCAATTCCTACTTCTGACAGAATGCTTTGTGAAATATTATTGACGATAAGATAATTCGTTTTAATACTGTCGTATTTTATTTCAGGAGGATAAGTTGTACGATCTGTATTTTTATCCGAAAGATTCTTTATTATTATTAAGTAAAATTTAACATCCAGGAATATGTATTTTTTAAATTACCAATTTTGTATAAAAATATTTTAATTCAAAGATTTTTCCTGTAATTATCGATTAAATAAATTGAACTGATCTACAAATTTTGCTATATTTTCTAAGACCATTATCAAGAAGATATGTGTATATACAGAGTCTGTTCTGAAATTAGTAGGACTGGTTCTTTCCTGAGCGAACGGGCGGACGAGAAGCGGTCTGCGCGCGTACGATCGGTGAAAGGGGATATTGGGAATGCTGGTAAAAATCAGCAGCCGGCTCTCGGCCGTTGAAGAGAGCAGGTCGCTTATACTGTGAACCCCTGTCGAAACGCCTCGTCACGGAAAATCATGGAGCGTTTTCTAGAGCAGTGATATGCAATCAAATTTTGTGTAAAACTTGTTAAAATGAGCAAAGAGACTCACGACATGATTAAGGAGGCCTACGCTGATGCTGCCATGGGTAGATCGGGTGTTTTTGAGTGGCAGAAGCTGTTCCGAGAAGGTAGGGAAAGAGTGAAAGACGACGACCGCTCCGAACGGCCTTCGACCAGCAAGACCAAAGAAAATGTATCGCAAATGAAAAATTTACTGAATAGTAATCATAGGATGAGTATCAGAATAATTGCTGCTGAATTGAGCATTCCTCAAACCCATGTTATTGAGATCGTGACAACGCGCCGACACACACAACTTTTCGCGTAGTGGAGTATCTTGCCCAGCACAATGTGGTGACGCTGCCTCATCCCCCTACAGCCCCGACTTGGACCCGCCAGACTTTTTTCTATTCCCGAGAATAAAATCGACGCTCAAGGGGAAGCATCACGGCTCGGTAGAGGCGGTTAAACAGGCCGAGACGAGGGAGCTAAAGAGCATTCCGGTCCAGGCGTTCCTAGAGGCGTACGAAAACTGGAAAACTCTTTGGCAGCAGTGTGTAGACGCGGAAGGGTGCTACTTTGAAAAATTCTAATTGTTTGTACTATTCTCATGAATAATTTTTTTAAAATGAGTCCTACTAATTTCAGAACAGACCCTATATATATATATATATACATTGAAAAAAGTATATGAATATTTTCCGTAAAAAAAGAAAAAGAAAAGAAAAGAAAACAGAACGAAGGAAACATATTCATATACGAACTATAAAAAAATACGCCGATTTTTCCATGGTTTAATAATTAAATAATATCTAAAAACGTAAAACAATATTCTAGTAATTAAAACATACGTAACATTATAAGTATATAATATGCAATATGTATTGTAAAATCAAGCAGCGAATTCAAACTTCTGTGTTTTAGAATCGGACTGATAAAAATAAAATTAATTAACATTTTTAAAGGTAGTAAAAAATATTAGAAAATACTAAATATTGTTATTTTTTGAAAAGTTGAAACTGTAATAAGTAAAAATAAATGCCTACTCATTCGATTAATACTTTCAGTTAAACGCCTGCTAAAAGCAAGCATAATAGGTTTTTAATTAGAATCTTAAAATTCTTTCACTTCATTAACTGAATAGGTTGGACTGACGGCACTATTTATCGCCTTATATGTATAGGAATCGCTTATAAGCAATACAATTCAGCAATTCATCAAGTTTTCAATAACTAATTAAAAATTCAAAAAATTTTTAATGAAACGTTTAGCGTCAAATCTTAATGGGTACTATATAACTAGTGTTTATCTTATGTCAACACAACAATTATGTTTCAACAGAACATGACATACTTCAGTAAGATCTTTTTTTCCTTAAAAAAAATAAGAAATTAACTGTGAGTAAATATATATATATATATATATATATATATATATATAATAGTTGGATATAATTTTACAGTTTCAGGGAAATTGATAGGGAATGGATAAGAGAATATTTATCCTCAATTGTTATAGAAATTGTTTCTAAATACAAAGTATTTTTACAGAGTATTGCTATACGTTACTGAAACACATGGAACAGGAACAGAAACTTGAATCAGCTGTCAACGTACCGGGAGAGTAAAAACAGATGACGTTGATTATAAATTATCACTGATGATTTCTTATTGTTGATAATCAGGGCCGTATTCAGGCAAGTGCAACATGTGCCATAGCACATGGGTGGCACAATGTGGGGGGCGGCATAATTTTGAAGATGGAAAATTTTTTGAGTTAATTTTTTTTTTTTTGAGGACGGCAAAATATTGCTAGTTCTAAAAACAGGTTAACTTTTGCATTGTTTCTTGAAATTCTCTGTAGATCAGCATCCTCGAATTGAAATAGTATGGAAGTAATGTTTTTGGTGCACCTCTTCTGTATAGGTAGCTCTCGGCGCATTTGGCCCTTTCGGAACTACGAGCACTTAAGCATAAAATTTTCAATGAATGCGAAATACTACTACAAAGTTTACTTTATTTGCGCCTGCTCAAATTCCCAAGCCAGCCTATCTGATTCCAGGAACGATTTCAAATTGTAAGATGCACCTAAGGCCAGACACAGTAGCTCGTAACAAAGCCTGACTAAGCGCTTTTGAGGTCAGAGGCACAAATTCATCACTATTTCCAAATAGTAATTGTTTTATTTATGAGGAAAATTATCCTATTAAAAAGGCCAATGAAAGATAGTGCTACTACGTGCCTGTGGCCTTTTCGAATAGCTTAATTTGCCTCTGGCTTGAAATTTTCACTTAAGCTCAATTAAGAAACAGATAGCAGTTGCAAAATCATATGTAAAACAGCTAATGTTGATCATTTTATAAAATAAAAAATACAGTAAAGAAAATAAAAAAAACCCTTTTTTTTTCAAAATTTCGTAACTGATCGAACCTGTACTTGTAAGATCTTAGCATAATCTGAAATCCTCCCTTCCACCCATCCAAGTAGATATATTTTTTAAATAACATTAGATAATACTCCATTTATTGCGAAATAAATAAAAGGGGTTGGGCTCATTCGTTCTGAAACTGGAAATTTTATTTGTTCTCGTATATATATATATATATATATATAAAGAAAAAAAATGATTTTTTTTTTATTTATTACTATTTTTTAATTACTTGTTGCAATTCAAGTTATTTTAATGCCAGAAACAGAAATCTTGTTTTTCTTTTCTAGCGCCTATACTATTTAATTTTTTTTTCTTCAGATTTTCAGATTTATTTATGTCTGTCTTTTTCGTTAGCCTCGGTCTGGCATCGATTGCGTCGACATATTGACGCCAATAGGAAGATAGGGAATAATGTTGTATTTGTTATTTGTTTGTGACAGTTGGAAATGCTTTAACTGAAGCGTTTATTTTTTTTTTTTCAGAAATCTTGCGGGAAATGAACATTTTCTTTTGTTTATAGTCAACCATATTAACTTAACCCCTTCGCGACGAGCGTCTTTTACAGAATTTTTAATCTTTTGCCACCGGTTTTTCAAAACAGAAATTTTCGCCTAATTCAATCTCAGAAATGCTGTCATTAGATAAGGAAAACCTTACAATAAAAAGTTACTGGTGGGAATAATCGAGGATTCTGAGCACCTTATGCGTCACGTATACGTGTCGCTCGTCCCCAATGGGTTAATGTTTTACAATTTTTAGCTCTACATATGAAAATAACATTAGTGATTCTTATATCTATTTTTCATCATGAACTCTATGCTGCGGCTCTGCTCTGCATATTCTAGAAGTCAATTTTATTCGTAAGTAGATATAATTAACATACATCGTTATTCGAAAAAAAGCAATCGAGCAGTGTTTCCTCTTTTCCTATAAAAGCATCGGATTATTCAGATAACGATATCAATTACAGCGTTTTTAATTTAACTTGATTTTCAGTGACACAAGAATCATGTAACATTGTTTTGAGAAAGAAATCTATTATAAATGAAGATTTATACCTTTTATAGGTAATAGGAAAGCATTGTTCGATTCTTCAGCATATTAATAGTAACTTCTACAAATATTATGCATTCATTCGTAAAACGAACTCGCTAATTTGTCCATCAAATTTGCTTTTGGGAGGAGAAAAATATGACAATATTTTTAAGGAAGAAAATTTTTATTTGATACCAAATTTTTCTTTTGATAAGATCCAGTGCAAATCCCCCCCCCCCCCCCCCCAAAAAAAAAAAAAAAATTAAGTTCTTAAAATAACAATTATTTTAAAAATGTTTAAAAATGAGATGTTATTTTTTAAAAGAACTTTTAAATATATTTTTTTTTTATTTTATTGCATACTTTCAGTATCAAGTTCGGGCGGGCTCGGACTCTGATGACACAAAATGTTTCGGGTTCGGATTTAAAACTATCGGGCTCGGGCTCCGAAAAGAGAACGCGAACCCACTTCTAGCGTGTGTGTGTGGGGAGGGAGGGGGGGGGGGGGGCGTAAAGTGACTGATGGCACAGAGGCGTCACATAGCCAAAATACGGGCCTGCTGATAATAGAAACAAATTATTTAAGTTGTTTATACAAAATATATAAAAATTAAATAAAGTCTTTGAATATTTAATATGCTTTAGAAAAGGCTGAATACATGTTAAAATTTGAAATGATTTTTTTATAGGACCCCCTTTTCTTATAACATATATTTAGAAAAATATTGCTCGGCGTATAAGTCGGTTATCAAAATAAATAAATAAATAAATAAATAAACATTACTCAAAAACGCAAAACTTTTTGAAACATTTTAAGACTCATTTTTAAACGTAAAAGCATCATACTTGCAGGCATGACTATAAACTGATTTGAATTCAAACAGTTTTTTTTTCATTTTCCGATAAATGATTTAATTTTTTGTTATAAGCGTTAGTTGATTCTGGACGGTCACTTTTTTACTTACCTGCGCAGTCATGTCCGTAAATTTAGTTTAAAACACCAACTTTAAAAGCATTTCCTGAAAAATCTTCTACCTTTATCAAAAAACGCAAAAAAAAAAAAAAAATAGTTTTATTACATAGTTTCTTAATAAGAGCAATTTCATATGTTTGCGAACAAAAATTATTAACAAATGTGTCAGAAAGTAGTCAGTTGAGATTTGAGAACAAACAGCCTTAAAAAAATCCCCCTTTCTTAAGACCAAAACTTATTAAGTTATGATATTGTCAATTTTATGAAATTTCAGTATTTCCTGGCTCTAAATACAGACAAAAATCGAATTTCGTAAAATTAAATATATTGTAAATAGTTAAATAAAATGGCTAAGACAGATAGCATGAGAGAGATAATATTTAAGATATATAGCTAATAAATGAAACTACAATATAAAAAACACATGCGCTGTAATATATTAGTAACTCCATTACTAAAAATAAATAAATTATTAAATACTAATCATACTTAAACATTACAAGTATGAAAAGGGACTCTTAAAAGGCTTCAAGGCAAATTTTACTCAGCATGTCAAATTTAAATATTTGTACACCGAAGTAAAATTTATTACATGAAAAATCAACACTCTAAATTATTTAATAAAGTTTTCCATTATTTGAATATTTTATATCATAGGTGCATTTTGTAGAATTAATTCAATGTCAAAACGATAAGATTAACTTATATAAAATGTTTTTCAAAAATTTGCTTTTCAAACGCAAAATCATGTAATCTAATTTTTATAAAAAATAAATTCAAACATATTTAGCGGATAGAAATATTAAATCAAGTTAAAGAATAAATATATATTAAAGAATCATTTTCGCAAATACGATTTTACAGTTTCATTTAATTTGAAATCTTCTGTTCATTCATGGAAAATTAATAAACATTTCGACTGAAATATTTATATGTTAACTTCATAAGTTGTTTAAAGGAACCAGAACTGCTTAAAGGAAAATATTTTTTAATACTCGATAGGCTCTCTTTATAGTTTTAACAAGTATAAAATGTTGTGTGCATCAAAAGAAGGAGTTTCAAAAGATTTAAATGCAAGTTAAATTTTAGAATTTAAAATTCAAATGGATTCCGTGAAATTGCTAAAGTTCTCTTTAATTTCATTTCGTTTATTTCTTCAACAACTGAGCATTTTAAAATGAGCGCTAGACCGAAGAGATTTTTTAAAATTATTATTTAGCTTTAAACTTTTAAATGTTCAGACATTTAATAGATTGAAATTCGTTTTATGATATTTAAAGAACATTCTTATACATAAATGAGTATGTGTGCAATTTGTTTTAAATCGACATAAGGAAACAAAATAAGAGAATGTTAAACAAATAGACATCATGATTTTATATATATCCACGCATAAATTGTGAATAGATGCACCGACTTGGATTACTTCGTCACCATTTGTCTGTAACTGATACATTTTTTTTCATCTCATTTTCTGCTAATGAGATTCTTGAAAAGAAGTTATTCAAGATATAAATTCTACTAAATCCAATAATTTATTAAGTGTTTAGTGTATACATTTTTTAAAAGTATATTTTACATATTTTGTATTTTTTAAATATTTAAGCTTTTAGCTTGTATTTTTCTAAAGTAGTGGATGATTTTCATAATTGCGGTGTTATTCGGAAAAGCTTGTTATAACGTTAAAAATAATTTTTTACATACTGGTGTATACAAATAATTCCAATTTTAAATAGCTTGAATAATAAAAAATAATAATAATAAAGTGAAAAGTAATAATAGCAGAATAAATCTACACAAGGCACCCGCTTTCAATTATTACAAATTCAAAAGCATACTTTAAAATTTCTAAGTCGTCGTTAAAAAGAAAATTTATTATTTAACTTTGTCACAAATTTCTTTTTAATCGGATTTTCAATGGGACCAAAGAAGTAGAATACATCATATATATATATATATTTTTTTTTTTTTTTTTGCATTATTCAAGATAAAAACTAGGTGTAACTAATATAGATGAATTGTTTTGGAGATTAATTTTTTATTCTTACACTTTCTAATATAGTGGAAAAGTGTTTATGAATTCCATTGTCCGTTAAGTGACCGTGCTCTAACTCTCGTAAATAAACACTGTTCGCCATGTAATTTTTATATGTTAATTAGGTTTACTATATAGAATATTCGGTATTGAAAATGAACTGTGTAGCATCGATAGCTCGTTTACAGGAACACACAAAATAATTTCGTTACATTATTGTCTATGTTGAAAAGAAGTTTGCGGTCCATTTTAATGAGGTTGTGATACTTCAAACAAAACGAAATTATGAACGGATCACTGAGGTGCACTACAGCATGTTTTCTATAGATTATGTAGTGCGTAGCATTTATCTTTCATTTACAGAGACGCGTAAAAGAATTCGGTTACAGAACTGACTATAGTAGATAATTGCCGAAAGTGCGTTTTAAACTTATCTAATTTTTAGACTATTTTGTGGTGTGTGCAGGGCTTGATTACTAATGGGGCAAACTTTCACCAGTAAATTTTAATAAAAATTGCATCTTATTTAAACGCCTTATTCATGTCGAATTCCTGTCATGAATACGGCAAAACATATCTTTTTTTTCTGGTGGAAGTTTGTCCGTTAGTAATCAGGCCTTGAGTGTGTGTAAATTCTATAGATCACATTTCAAAATGTATATTTACTGAGTTCTGTGTTTTTTTAATTACTTACTCAGATATATCATTTCATTTTATGGAAAAGTGAAATTTCTTATTAATATTGTGTTAGTGTTGTAAAGTGTTTCATAATCTATGCCCGATGCAGGATTTTGTGTTCCTGTTTAAACATCTTGCGAATTTGCCCAAAGAGCATTTCTGCACATTTTTTAAAATATACAGTTGAAAGTTGCTAAAACAAAATTTAATTCATCTAAAAAATTACAAAACATCGTTGTATAGTAAATAACCTGCAGGCAAGACCGACCTACGCTCGGTGAAAACTCCCTATGTGTTCAACTGATTGATTGAAATATGTTTTCGAGAGCGTTCTATGGTCTATGATTGATTGAATCATGTATCTCGGTTCCTGTTGGGAATTTCTAGAAAATTTCATCAGATTCCAAAAGCAAATTTTGGCGAAAACTTGCATTACATGCATTCATTTGGCGCCAAGCATGTGTTTTGGCATTGGTACTGAAAGTCGATTTTTCGTCAAATCTCGCCAATAACTCATTAAATTTGGCGGAATGGTGCCAACTTTTCGACTTCGTTTACTTCCAACTGTTCAAAAACTTAATAACTGAACCTTCATTCCCATTGAAATGCATGGACACATAGTGACCCCAAAATGACCCATTAATCGAATTTTCTCGAATATGTAACCTAGCCCAATGGTCTTCTCGTGGTTCAAAATGGTCGGATAAAAAATTTAGTCAAAATCGTTATAGCGGTTTTTTATATAAAATTTGCATAGATATAAACACACAAAATTTGCTCGTATTATATGAATGTACCAATTACATCCTATTTTTACATCACTTTAAAATGAAAGGGTTATACATTTCGGAATTACTATAATATTTTTCAACAAAAATATTTCTTATTGCTATTTTAATATCATTCATACCTTTACAAACTTTTACGTAAACTTATCCTTGTCACATTTAAAACTGGTATAAGCTTTTAAATTACTTCAAATATGAAAATTAAAGTTAAAGTAAAGACTGCTTACTGGGATAATTGAACTGAATAGCACATTTTCTGTAAATGCGGTGAAAAATATGCGTCATTTTACTTCATAGGCTTTTTATAACATTTCTTTAAGAACATGTATTCATTATTCTAGAATTTACTTAAGGTTTTTCGTAAATTATTTTTAGATTACAAATGCAGAATGTTACAGACTAATTAATTTTTATCATAAAAAAATTTCGATAATTTTCTCTGGTGTATTGCAAAAATATTTTATTGTTTTCATTAAAAGTAGGTATATCTCTCGATGCATAGTTTGAAAAAGTCCAGTCATAGGTTACCGCGTGGCGACAAAAAATTTACACCACTGTTTTTTTCTGATACGTTAAAAGTATTCTGCACTTTAAAGAAAACATTTATTACAATTTTGCAGCAATGGTAGGAAAATAAAATTGCTTTAGGATTGGTATCCTTAAAAAAACAACAAAAAAAAAACTATTAAATGTATGATCTTGAAATTTTTGGTATTTATTTTATCTTTATCTAAAATAACCACTCTTTATTTAGATTTTAAATAATTATTTTTTGCGAAAAGAGAGTTTTTTTTAGTTTTATATTAAATATGTTTTAATATTTTTTAATATTAAATATTTCTTCTTATTTTTTATTAAAGGTTTTCTAACTACTTTGTTAATGTTTCATAATATCGGTATAAATTTCCAAAATTTGTAACAAAAGTATCCATTGCAATTAGGCTCTATAAGAGGTGTGGTGACATGCCTGCTTGAGGTGGCACGTACAACAGTTTCTCGGGCACACGAAAATTTTTAATTTGAAAATAATGACACAGAAAAATTTATTTTTATTTTTATTATAATGAATGGAATATTTTTTTTTAATGCGTACAAACTGTATTAGAAATAATGTAATTATATGTTTGCATGAATTAACACACTAGAAAATTTTCTTTTTCTGTGATGATAAGCATCGACATATAACTATTGGGTTGTTCGAAAAGTTCTTTCCGTTTGGGAAAGTTGGTTTGTACCGGAAAATCCCATCATTTAATTATTAGACATTAATTTCGATAACTCGGTATTTTTTCTTTCCTGGTTGCTCTAAGATGTAATAGAGTGGATTGCAACTGGGTATCCCATTAAAACATTTAGCAGTTTCGCTATATGTGTAATAATTAACGGGCAAATTTTTCCGGTACGAATTGGTTTTGCCAAACAGAAGGAATTTTCGGAACAATCCAATATTTTGCCTTTCTATGTGAATATAAAGATTTTTTTCAAATGCATTTCACAAGGCAATCGCTCCACTGAATTTTCACGGTAGAAACTCCCCTTAAGATTCATACTTTTATCTACAATAAAATTCAAATAAATTACTCCCATATCTTCGATGGATTTCTACTTTCTATCTGAGATATTTTAGTTTTATTTATTTTTTTCTCTTTGTGGGACACACAAAATGACTTGAAATTGCGCATTTAAATAAAAATTCTTTCAGGCAGTCGTTACAAATAGAGGGAAAATGTTAGCTTTGAATGTAACATAACATAAAATGATGATGCTGCTATATCCAACAAAAAATAAATTTGAAATCAGTTTTGAAAGAAAATCATTTTGAAATCATTTTGATTTCTAAAACAGTTATCTAAATATTTTTATGAAATGGGAGGATATTATGAAGGGGTATGTGCAGTAATATGTGAGAATCATTCCTAAATTCAGCACGTCTTTCTAATGGGAGTAAGAATATAAAATGCTTTCAAAAATGGAAAAAAAAATTGGATTTAAAACATTCTTAATATTATGGCCTTTCGAAAAAGGTACAATATTTAATGTTCCTAATAAAATAAAATTCCTAATGAAACAAAACAGCTAATTAAACTTTGTAAAGATGTTTGTATAACTATATGTAAGCTTTAATTAATTAATTAATTTATTTATTTTTGTGCAGTTTCTCAAATTACTGTATTAATTATATTGGTATCCTTAAAAAAAACTATTAAATGTATGATCTTGAAATTTTTGGTATTTATTTTAACTTTATCTAAAATAACTACTAGTTATTTAGATTTTAAATAATTAGTTTTTGCGGAAAGAGAGTTTTTTTAGTTTTATATTAAATATGTTTTAATATTTTTTCAATTTATTTAATATTAACTATTTCTTATTATTTTTTATTAAAGGTTTTCTAAGTACCTTGTTAATGTTTCATAGTATCGGTATAAATTTCAAAATTTGTAACAAAATAATCCATTGCAAAGCTTTCAAAGTGACCCTTGTATTACACAATTTATGTATGCTGTATTGCTTCTCTTATTTCGTAAATTCATAACAAACCTTAACTCAAACATTTTGTGGCCCACTTAAGATTCTCTAACGGTACAAAGGTTGAAAAAGAAAGCTCTAACAACTTAAAACTTTTCACCGTTCTTTTAGGTTGATTTATACTAGTGCAGAAAACTTGTTAAAAACTACTAGTCAATAGGATCCTCTCTGAGAAACTTCTGGTCTACTTTACAGGCTTTGTAAAATAATAGTTTGAAGCCATGCAACGAAAATGTTCTAAAATAGAATACAATCGGATGTAAAAAGAAATTCTGCGCCTAGAGTTAAAAATTTTCTTTATGCTGGTCTCAATTTAAATAACATATTTTATAGGGTAATTTAGAACAACTGTTCAAAAATTTACAAAGTGGTGGGAGAAACAATTTTTGTATAGGGAACTAGGGTCGCATACCATTTTTTCACTAAAAAATACAAGACTACGAACTCCAACCTGAGCCCAGGTTTTTAATTAGAACTTTAAAACAGTAATGAAGGTATTTGAACGGAATTTTTAATAGACTTAATCCTGTTTTGTGTAAAATTCAATGGCATTACAAAAAGCGCTGGAAGAATGGTGAAAACTTCTTCTTGTACTATCCATTACATAATGTAAATGATAGAGCATATAATGTGAACTATATTCCGGAAAATAACACGTCTATTTCAACGCCTTTTTGAATGCGGATGGTGGTCACTTCTACCACTTTACATTTTCCAAAAAGAAAAATAAGTTTGCTGCAAAGCTTATTAAAATATCTTAACACATTCGCATCGGGTAATTTTCCCATAACCAAGTATGATATATATGACTGATATATGATATAAATATGACGTATATGGTTCATATATGAGGAATTGACATATACATATTGTATATGATGTTTATAAGATGTATAGATAACTTGCCGATGACCTTAGCAAATTTACAACTGCCACCTTGGCATAATCCTAATTGAGGGTACTGCTATAACAAGGAAGTACTAATTTGTATTAAATGTTTTTTCTTTATTATTTTCCTAGTTACTTTGGACGAATTTAGATTGTTAATAATAAAAAAATATGACGTTCCTATGAAACGGGGTATTTTAATGATATTAAAATATTGGTATCGCCTCCCTCTTCTGAAAGGCTTTCGTATTTTATTTCCCAGATAGATTTCTCAAGTTTATGCATCAAGTAAATATCGTTCAATATACGTATTTAATGTAAATTATCTTACAAACTAAAAAAAATGTGTACAATAAGATACAAATGTATATTCTGTAAGGTAGAAGCCACGCTTTTAGTCGATGGTGTTTTTTAAATGAAAACGAGAATTCTCGTTTACCGATGTGAATGTGTTAATTATTTTAAAAGGTATGAAAAAAATCGGATTCAAATATCTTGTATTTTCGAGAGAATAACTGGATTGCCTTGGTTCCCGATAAAAATTTATTTGTTGTGGTATTTATTTATTGTCCCATTTTTCGGTAAATTATAGAATTTTTGTTCTGAATAACCCTGTATTAACCCTATACCCCACGTTTTTTTTCTTTTGGAAGTATGGGTTCTTATAGATACCAGAAATTTAGAAGAGAAATTTTCGACCTGATTTAATAGTGTCTATGATTATATAAGCTGAATATTTTTATTCAAATACAGTAGTTGCTGGAAGCTGAATTTATTTAATAAAAGCTAAATTTTAATTGATTCATTAATAATTTTTTTTTAATTCAGTTCCCCGAGGTAATTAGGGGGGGGGGGGCAATTGATTAGCGGACGAAATTTGCTAGTAAAGTATTAAGAATAATTTATGAAAAATGTTTTATATATATACATTAAAAAATGCAAGATTTTTTTTTTTGTGGATTATAGGTTTTATCTATTTAATTTTTAGGTACTTCCTCGTTATAGCAGACGTTGAAGGTAAATCGCTAAGTTCTATCCCGTATGGCGTTATAGTTGTATATGATGTAATGACATTTTATAACATATACTTCCAAATTATAGTCATATATGTGGTATATATGTGACCTGTTGATAAAATACACTGCTGTCCAAAAATTACGGGGAAGTGACCGGGCGCTTTCGTTTTTACACGATTTGTCGAATATCTACTGAAATTCTTGACAAATTGTCCTTGAAATTCGAGGATGTAAAGTACATGTTTGACTTCACGAACAGTAGAAACAGTATATTGGAATTGAAAAATTAATATATTGAATATTTGATGATATATGGGCATTTGTATGAAACAATTTATAATTGCGCCTGCGCGAACTATGCCAAATATATTTTTTTTCATAATTTGATAGTCAATTTTATAGAGTAACTCATATAAAAAGACCAGTTAAATATCGTGAAAGCTCAGAAAGATACCAGAAATACAGTGAACTACTTGCAAATGTGAGGGGGGGGGGATCCCATTGGATGATAAGGGATTTCCTTTAAATGCGTCATTTCCTTTTATTAAAATACTAGCGGCCCGTCCCGGCTTTGCACGTGTAGCCAATGTAATTTTTTTATTACATTCGTTTTCTTGAATTTCGCGCTCCAACCTAAAACTGTTGCTGAGATATGGCGAAATGACCTAAAACTTTCGAATCCCCCTTTAACCACCTTCTAGGGGGGGATTTCTAAATTCACTGAAATACGTGTTTAATCATTTGTTTAGTAGATTTGTTTTCCTGAATTTCGCTCACCTACATAAAACAGCTGCTGAGATATGGCGAAATGTCCTAAAATTTTCGAAACCACCCCCTTTAAAACCTTTCGGGGGGGATGGATTTCTAAACTCACTGAAATGCGTGTTTATCCATTTTTAGTAGATGTGTTTTCCTGAATTTACCGCTCCTACCTAAATCCGCTGCTGAGATATGGCGAAATGACCCGAAACTTTTGAATACCCCTTTAGCCACCTTCTGGGGGGAGTTTCCAAAACCGCCGAAATACGTGTTTAACCAATTTTTTCGTAGATTTGTTTTAATTAATTTCGCCCTCCTACATAAAAGCTGAGATATGGCGAAATAACCTAAAAAATTCAACCCCTCCCCCCATTTAACCACCTTCTGCGGGGAATTCCCAAAATTGCAGAAATATGTGTTTTATTCATTTTTTAGTACATTTGTTTTCCTGATTTTCGCACTCCTATATAAAACTGCTGCAGAGATATGACGAAATGATCTAACACATTCGACCACCACCCTTTAACCCCCTCCGGGAGGGGAAATTCTAAAATCCCCGAAATACATGTTTAGTCATGTTTTTAGTAGATTTGTTTTCCTGATTTTTGTGCTCTTAACTAAAATTGCTGCTGAGATACGGCAAAATGACCTAAAACATTCGACCCCCCCCCTTAACCCCCTACGGGAGGGGAATTTCTAAAATTGCTGAAATTGGTGTTTAATCATTTTTTTAGTAGATTTGTTTTCTGGAATTTCAAGCTCCTAACTATAACTGCTGCTAAGATATGGCAAAATGACCTAAAACATTCGACCACTCCCCTTTAACCCCCTTCTGGGTGGAATTTCTAAAATCGCTGAAATAGGTGTTTAATCATTTTTTAGTAGATTTGTTTTCTGGAATTTCAAGCTCCTACCTATAACTGCTGCTGAGATATGGCGAAATGACCTAAAACATTCGACCACTCCCCTTTAACCCCCTTCTGGGTGGAATTTCTAAAATCGCTGAAATAGGTGTTTAATCATTTTTTAGTAGATTTGTTTTCTGGAATTTCAAGCTCCTACCTATAACTGCTGCTGAGATATGGCGAAATGACCTAAAACATTCGACCACCCCCCTTTAACCCCCTTCTGGGTGGAATTTCTAAAATCGCTGAAATAGTTGTTTAATCATTTTTTTTAGTAGATTTGTTTTCTGGAATTTCAAGCTCCTACCTATAACTGCTGCTGAGATATGGCGAAATGACCTAAAACATTCGACCACCCCCCTTTAACCCCCTTCTGGGTGGAATTTCTAAAATCGCTGAAATAGGTGTTTAATCATTTTTTTTAGTAGATTTGTTTTCTGGAATTTCAAGCTCCTACCTATAACTGCTGCTGAGATATGGCGAAATGACCTAAAACATTCGACCACCCCCCTTTAACCCTCTTCTGGATGGAATTTCTAAAATCACTGAAATAGGTGTTTAATAATTTTTTAGTAGATTTGTTTTCCTGATTTTCGCGCTCCTACCTATAACTGCTGTTGAGATATGACGAAATGACCTAAAACATTCGACAACCCCCCTTTAATCCCCTCGGGGGGATTTCTAAAATCGCTGAAATACATGTTTAATCATTTTTTTAGTAGATTTGTTTTCCTGATTTTCGCGCTTCTACCTAAAACTGCTGCTGAGATATGGCGAAATGACCTAAAATATTCGACCATCCCCCTTTAACCCCCTTCTGGGTGGAATTTCTAAAATTGCTGAAATTGGTGTTTAATCAGTTTTTTAGTAGATTTGTTTTCTGGAATTTCAAGCTCCTAACTATAACTGCTGCTAAGATATGACGAAATGACCTAAAACATTCGACCACCCCCCTTTAATAACCCTCGGGGGGGGGGGGATTTCTAAAATCGCTGAAATACATGTTTAATCATTTTTTAGTAGATTTGTTTTCCTGATTTTTGCGTTCCTACCTATAACTGCTGCTGAGATATGGCGAAATGATCTAAAACATTCGACCACCCCCCTTTAACACCCTTCTGGATGGAATTTCTAAAATCGCTGAAATAGGTGTTTAATCATTTTTTTAGTAGATTTGTTTTCTGGAATTTCAAGCTCCTACCTATAACTGCTGCTGAGATATGGCAAAATGACCTAAAACATTCGACCACCCCCTTTAACCCCCTTCTGGGGGGAATTTCTAAAATCACTGAAATAGGTGTTTAATCATTTTTTTAGTAGATTTGTTTTCTGGAATTTCAAGCTCCTACCTATAACTGCTGCTGAGATATGGCAAAATGACCTAAAACATTCGACCACCCCCTTTAACCCCCTTCTGGGGGGAATTTCTAAAATCACTGAAATAGGTGTTTAATCATTTTTTTTGTAGATTTGTTTTCTGGAATTTCAAGCTCCTACCTGTAACTGCTGCTGAGATATGGCGAAATGACCTGAAACATTCGACCACCCCCATTTAACCCCCTTCTGGGTGGAATTTCTAAAATCGCTGAAATAGTTGTTTAATCATTTTTTTAGTAGATTTGTTTTCTGGAATTTCAAGCTCCTACCTATAACTGCTGCTGAGATATGGCAAAATGACCTAAAACATTCGACCACTCCCTTTAACCCCCTTCTGTGGGGAATTTCTAAAATCGCTGAAATAGGTGTTTAATCATTTTTTAGTAGATTTGTTTTCTGGAATTTCAAGATCCTACCTATAACTGCTGCTGAGATATGGCGAAATGACCTGAAACATTCGACCACCCCCATTTAACCCCCTTTTGGAGGGAATTTCTAAAATCGCTGAAATAGATGTTTAATCCTTTTTTAGTAGATTTGTTTTCTGGAATTTCAAGCTCCTACCTATAACTGCTGCTGAGATATGGCAAAATGACCTAAAACATTCGAACCCCCCTTTAACCCCCTTCGGGGGGGAATTTTCAAAAATCCCTTCTTATTGCTTGCCTAGGCCATAACAGCAATCTACAGTCCAAATTGCGTGACCCTGACTTTAGTAGTTTCGGCTGGGCGTTGATGAGTCACCCAGTCAGTCACCGTTTCCTCTTTATATAATAGTATAGATATGTAAAATTAACAATAAATAAACAAAAAAAGATTTATTTATTTTATGTAGAAGTGAAGGGCACTGACTAAAATAATTTCTTTAAAGATTTTAGAGAATTGAAAGTTTTATAAAGTTAAAAATAAGTTTTGTTAGCAATAATATTTAAAAATATAAACGCTCTTAATATTTTAAAATATTAATAGTCTTTATATTTTTAAATATTAGTGCTAACAAAACTTATTTTATTCTGTTTTAAATACTTTAAGTTGTTGTTTGACCAAACAAAACTAGTTTATCATACCTTATTGAATAAAACATTATTTTATTTATCTAGAATTAATGAATGTGTAAAAACAAATAGTGTCAATTACAGGGCTTGATTTTTATACCAGGCTAGGGCGGGCTTGGACTTAAAAATGAACTATTTATTTTCAATAATTGAAAAATGGAAAAAAATTGCACGATGCTATTGTAGAAACAAGAATATAATCTAAGTTTCTTGAAGTGTTTTACAATCCTCTATGAATGAATTTTAAACGGAAACGAATTGTTATTGATGCGATATAAAAAGAAATATTCGATCTGATTTTGAAGACTTGGCATGTCAAACATAAACAAGCCATGATCTCATATCTAACCTCCCCCCCCCTCTCTTATTGTTTGAAGTAATTTTTAGAAATTACTGGAAAACAGAACTCATGTCTCTCTGCTATAGTTGTACAACGGTATTTTAACAGATTAACCCTGCTGTTCTGTTCATATTTACTATACGTATGTGTGTTTAGGTCAATATGACCCGATTCGGTATATTATCATTTCTAGCAGTAAATGAAAGGTGACATTTTAGAAATAGTTTAAACAGTAGTAAAGTAGTTTAAATACAGATCAAATAATATGAAGTATCTAAAAAAATAACACAAAAAGTGTTTGAAATTGAAACTTGCTTTTATTTGCTGTATGGAAAATAATATTTTACATGAGATTGCAAATGTGTTTCTTACAACTGTAGCACAATATATTAGTTTTATTGCCTTTGCTTGATTGCTAGAACTAGTACCTTGCACGTTTGATACACGATGAAGTATTCACAGCAGATCATGTGAGTACGTTTTCACTTTTACTATGTATTCTTTTCACTACTTTGATTGAGTTCTCACTTCTTGGTAGGTGTTGTCTTGCTACAATGTATGGACAAATGAGTGATTTTCTCATTTATTGCAAAAGTAGCCTTCGTTTGGTAAGTTTTTTCATTCCATTTATTGTGTATTGAAGTCCAAAGAATAAATGCATTGTAAGCAGAAGTACCAAGCATGTTATAGAATACTATCATGGGCAAGCGATTTCTTTTACTTTTAGACGTGTACATGTTCAAAATTTGATCAAGAGTATCCACATCCCCTTTAGTTGCAATATAATCTAATATCATTTGTGTTTTTATAACATGTCTGAAGATAACTTATTTCTCACGATGCAAAGTGCTCATAAGAATAACATTCTTGTTTTCTTTTGAGATGCTCTTTACAACTGTTGTGTTCTCTGTAAAATACAATGATGAGCTGTGCAGTTCTTTGTTTGACATTTATCCAGGAAATTCTAGTTTATTTTTTCTGATGGTGTCAAGTATGGTCGTTTTCCTTTTTAGAAGGCGTTATTCCAAGTTGTAGGATGTGAAACAATTATCACATGTAACAATGTGTCCCGAATACTCATAAGTAAGATCACGCACTTCTCGCCTACCCTGGTTTTTATTCTGACCTTAATCGTTGTTCTTTTACAGTATAAATTTGTGTTTTCAGTGCATAAGACGTTTTACTGTCATATAAAGTGCACATTTTTATAATACACTTAGATGGTTTACTTGACATATACTGTTTCAATGAACATAGGCCACAAAGCCCTACTAATTGTTAATCTACAGTAACATTTTCATTCAGATAATGCAATTTTGGTAGAGTTTTTACTCACTTTTCCCAGATTTCTCGCACAGTAGATATTTTATCCACAGACATTCTTTCTTGACGAGGGTATTTATTATCAAAATGAATAACTCTGGATATGCATAAATGTGCAAAAAGTTTTGGTACAAAATAAATGCGCAAAATAAATGTGCAAAAGGTTTTGAGGTACATTGTCGCACTAAATACGTTTCTGCTAGTTTCTTTATACCACAAGCTTTTCGTTGATTCTCAGTATGATTTGTAAACACCAGCTGATAATACTAATCCAATATATGCTTGAAAACTTTCACTTTCAATATTTCCGCTCTCTTTTCCATACACTTTTACCCCTTCAATATTTGTCATTTTTATGATTTCGAATTCAATTGTGAAATTGAATACTGTCTCAAATACCCTTTTTACATCTGTTATCCTTGCCGTTACATATCGTGTGAAACCTGGAGTAGTTTTTATAATATTAGCAGAAGCTAATCGTTCAGAATGTGGTAGCTGATTCAATTTCCACTTTATTTTACGACTCTTGAACAGAATACTCTGTACATTGTGCATTGGTTGAATTATAAATATAAAAATCGTTGTTAGAACTTTCACTTTCAGTTTCATCACATGTATGTATTTAATTCTCAGATACAACTTCCTCTTCGCTGTCAGAAGATTTCATCAGCTCAGCTATAATAACATCACACATATGTCTACGATTCGCCATTTCTTGTAACTAACACGTTGTTGCTGTACACCTACAGGCACAACTGTTTCGCAGAATGTTAGAAACTGAAACACAGTGTTGCAACAGGCGCGAATACTTTGACCCGTTCCAACTGTATCAAACTTTAGACCTTGCACGCGTTCTTCTGTCACGTGAACAGACACACTTAAACAAGTTTCCAAAATAGAGCAGTTAATTATATTATTTTCTGGTTGAATTATTTCAAACAATTAGGAAAATGTATAAGTAAAAGTAAATACTTTTTTTATTGAGTCATACTGACCCGAACAATACGTTAGCAATAAATAAAAAAAAAATCTTTGGAAATACCAATAAAACGTAAATCCTTCTAGGAGTACATATTTATATTATTTCCCAACAAAGTCATGAAATTTCATGAAAATTTCTCCTTGGTATATTTATTTTTATAAATGAATAAAAATTAGTTTGGGTCAAATAGTCTCGAACAGAACATCAAGGTTAATAATTTTGACTTTTGCAAATTTCTAGTAGTACTTGGATATAATTAACAAATTTGCGAGTTTAAAAGTATATTAGGGACATGAAAATTCCGAAACGTCGTCATGGTGGGAGTATTTAGTATTAATAGTTATTTCTATGTAGGTAGAGATTTTTAAATGAAAAAGTGATCTTGAAACAATTTTAAACTCTTACTAACATTTTTCTACTGAATAGTTTCGGTATCGGACTCGAGCGGTCTTGGTCTCGGGTTGGTTCGGATTTCAAATTGTCAGGCTAGGACAGGATAGGGTTCAAAAACCCGAGCACAGACATATCTAATGTCTTTGTTTGGCATTACGAATTTTAAAAATTTTAGAAATATGTACCCCATTCGGTATCTAGCAGTTTTGTAGTGTTAAGTTTCATCTAAAAAAAAATTGCTTTACATATCTTTCTAAGTTGATTTATTAGTATGGCATTGCATTTCTTTTATTTCCTGGGGATAAAATTTCCAGTCATATTTAAACTTCAGTGTGCAGCAATATTGCCATTTAACTATACATTGAGATTGATAAAAAAAGTTTTAGGATATAATATGTTTTGTTATAATATATTCATATCAGTTCTTTTAATTTATGAAGAAAAATTATTTTCGTGATAAACATGAATCAGATAGTGACGAAAAAATAATAGTAACCAGAAAAATACCACGGAAATAAAAAATATAATAAAAATATTTAATTTTTTTTTGCACCTTTGTCCCAAATACTCTTAGATCCTGCTATAAAGCTGTTATCAAGCAGCTTGAAGAATTTAGAAATATAGTGTTTTTTAACACTTTCCATCATAATTGAATAGTGTTTATGAATTCGGTTTTTACTGTCCGTCTGTCTGCCCGTGGTCTAATTCGTGTAAATATACCCGGATTGCTATGTTTTATAAATATGTTATTGGTATTTACTATGCCATATTGGGTCTTGAAAATGAAGTGTATAGCATTTATGGGTTGTTTATAGGAACACTGAACATAGTCCCGTTATATTATGGTCTATAAGGACAAATCTTTTGCAATGTATTGTAATGATGTTACATTATTTCACACCTGTTGAATTCACACCTGTTTAACTCACTCAGGTTCACAAGAAGATGCCTACTTTAGAATATGGTGTGCATCGTTCATTTTCTGGGACACACAAAGGAATTCGAGTACAGTGCTGTCTATTAGCGATAAATACAGTATGTGCGTTTCCAGTTGTGGTACGCGTTTTTAACACTTTCCAACATAGCTGAAAATTGTGTATGAATTCAGTTTGTCTGTCTGTCTGTCCGTGCTCTAAATCGCGTAAATATATACGGATTGTTATGCAATTGATATATGTTATTGAGGTTTGCTATGGCATGTTCGGTATTGAATATGAAGTGTGTAGCGCTTACAGTTTTTTTACAGGGACACTCCAAAAAAATTCTTTACATTACGGTCTATGAGAAAAAATCATTTGTGGCTTAATATAATGAAGTTACACAATTTCAAACATATTGAAATTGTTACATATAAATCAGGTGCACAACAAGAGGCTTACTATATAATATGGAATGTATAGCACTTACAGTTCCTTTACAGGGTCACTCAAAACAAGTCTGTTACATTACGGTCTATGGAGAAAAATCGTTTGCGGTTTATTTTGATAATGTTTCACTGTTTGAAACATATTAAAATTGATATATATCACTAAGGTGAATTATAAGAGGCTTACTATAAAATATTGTGTGTATAGCACTCATCATTCATTTACAGGGATACACAAAAGAATTCAGTACTGTCTGTTAATAATAATGGCTGGAAGTGCATTTTTAGTTGCTGAACGCGTATTTAAATTTAACTCAGTTTTTGTCTATTATTTGGTGTGTATAAATTCTATAGATCATATACAGCGCAGCACAAAAAATCTCGAGTACATTTCCGTTTATTGACAGAAATTCCAGAAGGAGTATTATAAACTGCGCTCCATGTGCCCTAACTGAACTAAAATTAAGCATTCTATATAGTACATATACAAATCTTTAGATTATATACAGGGCTGAACAAAATAATTCGAATATTTTTCCGAATATTGTTGATGATTCCTGAAATTATGTTTTTAAATATGTTATGTCTTTCACCTTATTAAACGTTAAAGATTTGTAAAATTATTTTGTAAGTGTTGGAAAGTGCTACATAATTTATGCTTGACGCATTATTTTTCGTTCTTGTTAAACTTAACAAAATTTTTGCATTTTGCTGGGTGTGTGTAAATTCTATAGATCATAATCAAGGCTGCTCAAAAATATTCGAGTAAATTTCTGTTTAGTGACTGAAATTGTTGAAGGGGAATTTTCAACTGTGTTATGCGTTTCCTAACTGAACTATGTTTTAGTATACTATGTAGTATATATTATATGTGGTATATACTGGCGTATACTATGTAGTATACATTATGTAATATCTCTCTCTCTCTCTATATATATATATATATATATATATATATATATATAAATCTAAAAATCATTAGGAAGGACTTAGATACATTTTAGATGTTGTTATTAATATGTTGTTAGTATTTACTATGCCATATTGGGTATTGAAAATGAAGTTAGTAGCATTTATGGTTTGATTACAGGACTTAGACATCACTGTAGTCTAAGTATTACTAATACTTAGACATCATCTTAGACTCTCATTTGAAAATAAAGGATGTTTGAGAATAATTTAACATTTCAAAATACTTCCCTAAAGTTTCAAACTAATGCAAATTGCGTCAATAGATATTTTAAGAGTTAACCCTTTTAATCTATACATAACTATTACAAACTGATTTACAAACATTCATTTTTGTACAAAGTCTAATTAGCGATTATTCATTATAATGAGTTTATTGTTAGTGAAGAGATATTTGAAATCGATACGACGAAAATACTAGTAAAAAATCGTAAATAAATAAGTAAGCGAAAGTAGGAAGTATAAATTAAAAATATCCCTCAAATACGGAGAGATTAATGTGGCTGATTAAATTTGTTTGTTCATTGAAAGCTATGCTATAGTTCTTGATCGTGGTAAAGTGGATTTGATGCGATGAGTATTTCGATGACTAAAATCATCATTACCTTCCAAGAAATCTAGAAATTCAGAAGAAATAAGAATAGGCACATTTGGAAGAACAGGCAGACATGAGTAGATGAAGGTATTTTAATTAATCACAGGTTCTATATATAATTGCACAAGTACAGGAAACGTTCCATGGCTACGGCTGCCCACGGCAGCGCAGGGGCACCCGGGGCCGTAACACAATTCGTGAGAATATTACATGTTGGTGGGTTAATTGTCAGAGATAGAATTGATTGTTTCTCGCATCATGGCATGAACTCATGGCATCATGGCACTCTCTGGCATCATGGCATGTAATTTGAAATTACATTTTGCCAAAAGGTTACAATATGGCGATTATTTCTCCAAACAGAGCATAAAGACAATTAAAAATTTAGAGAACAGAGCCATTTTTGGCATAAATCATCCTAACGAATTTTTCGGCGGTAGTCAACATGTGTGGGAATGCAAAAATCACACATGGGGCTCGGGAGAGTTTATCGCATTCTTGAATCCGCGAACCTTAGAGATTGTTATGACTTTGATATGTACGTTGGATATTTTTGGACCAGAATTATTCGGTTTCGCTTGGGAATCATTGTAATTAAAAGGGTGTGTATGAAGAAATCAGTTAGCAACAGATCTGTGTGACCAAATAAGGAGATGGCAGATGGGCATCTTATGCTAGCTATTTGAAAGGGTCGATGTAGTGGTTTTCCTTTATTTTATCAGCACAGTATAGAAATATTTTTAGTGTAACTGAATTAAAAGGCTATTAGAATAAACGGAATGAAATTTGTTACATTGAATTTAACAAAAGGGTGGGAAAGGAAAATGAAAAAGTATTTTTGTAGAACAGTGAACGTTAAAATAATGAAAAAGGGGAACAAATTTGGAAAAGGGAATTAAATGAGAGGGGAATAATTACTAAAATTGAATAATATATGATGCGGCCTATGTATACATTCATTGAAAATATTGCTACAAGATAATGCGAGTATACATTTATTACCAGCGGGGAAGACCGAGCTATGCTCTGTTAAAATTAGTTTTGTGTTCAACTCAATATAACAATAAATTCTCTGTACAAATATAACTATCCGTTCTATGGACGCTGATTGGTTGAATCATGTATGTCGGCTCCTATTGGGAATTTCTAGAGAATTCCTTCAGATTTTAAAAGCCAATTTTTCGCCAAATTTGGCCAAATTTTCGAAAGATATTTTCGGAAGCTTCAAAAAAGGAAAACAAAACCTTATCAAGCCTGTGGAATTTATAGATTTGTGGAAAGAAACATATTGTAGGAAAATCGTTTGCAAATTTGGCATTTACCAAAATTAAAATTAAAAATTACATTCTTAATTGTAAAAAAATAATCGTTAAAAAATCCGTAAATTATGTTACAGGTTTGAGAAAAACTTTATCTGAAAGCATTATTTATCCTATTATCTGCTGTAAAGACTGAACTTATGGGATATTTACAAATAGATATGAGAATGTTGATTGAAAATACCTAGTCAGGTTAGTTAGAGAGCAGGGAAAAACACAGTCGAAAAAAAGGGAATATACGAGTATTTTCGTATAGGAAAAGTTCATTTAATTATCGCTCAAATAAAAAATATGACTTTCTCCATAAGAAAATACTGGTGTTCCCTAATTTTCTTTACTGTATTTTTCCCTGATTTGTCACCACCTGGCTAGTGCAAAAATGCAGTAAAAAAGACCTAAACATTTTTTATGTATTAATATTATTATTTTTAAAATTTAAATCGAATTTTGAAAAAATCTTTTCAAGGGGTTCTCGGATACACCTTAGAGTATCTCCATGCCCAATGTCGTAGCGCTGATCTTATCCATAACAGCGTCAGTTTGTGCACAGGCAGACACACAAACTGTTTGTTTTATTGATATAGATTTCTATATTACGTTTAAATAAAGGAAACTATATCATTAGCTTTATTTAAATTATCGTTTTGTTTTCCCCTTTTCAATAAAATATGTTTTGGTAAAATATTTTAAAAACTTAAAAAATATATGAATTTGAAAATATATGACGTGAACAGAAAATGCTCAGTTTCATCAAGAATGTAATCAATTCAGGTTATTTACATCTTTTTAAATACAAATCTTCTTAAATATTCTAAAGCAAAAGAAAAATAAACTTTAACTTTTAATAGATTTTCAGATTTTTGATTTCGTCAATGAAAAATATGTTAATTAAATTATTCCGAGAATGTCTATAAATTACATTAGCCTGTAGTCAAATGAATACTTTAACAAATTTTCAAAGAAGGAAATAGGTTGAAGAATTTGTTATAAGATTGAATTAATGTGTCGCTAAGTTTAATTTTTCCCTTCTCTTTTTTTTAACTTTATCATTAGGGGTATTTTTTGTGTACGCATAGTTTGGAAATTACTCATTCTCATAATTAGAAATTTTAAGAATTAAGAATTTTTTAATATTAAAAGTATTTTGTGTTAACTTTTTCATTTATAAAAATTACAGAAATGTATAAAATTTTTATCTTCTTATAGCGGTTTTTATGGAATGGAATGCAAAACTTTAGTTTGACAGAGTGTGTACTGGCTCTTAACTTTTAATAACTTTCTTAAATTCGCTCAGTTCCGAAATAGGTACCATCGAGATATCTGAGAAAAGTCTATTAATGAAAATGTTTAATTAACCTTTGATAACATTTTAAAAATCTGAAAAAAAAAATGAAATTAGGGTAGTATTTTGAAATTTATAACAAATGTTTGGAATTTCAAAATTAAAAAGACATTTAAAATCAAACATTTAACCCCTTCGCGACGAGCGTCCTTTACAGAATTTTTAATCTTTTGCCACCGATTTTTCAAAACAAAAATTTTCGCCTAATTGAATCTCAGAAATGCTGTCATTAAATAAGGCAAAGTTTATAATAAAAAGTTACTGCTGGGAATAATTGAGGATCCTGAGCACCTTATGCGTCACGTATACGTGTCGCTCGTCCCCAAAGGGTTAATAAAACTAAGAAACACATTAATATCACATAATAAAATGAATTACAGCAGATATTTCAAGCTCTAAACAAGCTTCTCATCAGTTGTTTGCACATGTTCGCGTTCAAACTATCTATCTATCTATCTATATTATAAAGGACAAACGTGTCCGTGCGTAACGCTGACGTCATTTTGCGAATGGCAACACTAGACGATGAAATTTCGGTTTTGCGATTTTTTCTAATGCAATTTTTTCAATTTATAAACATCGGATAATTTTAATTTTTACACCATTATATAGGAAAAAAATCTACATTCAAATACAATTTGTTTGAACACTGTATCGCAATTTACTCATTTATTATAGCATTTAAATTAAACTTCAAGCAAGATTAAAAAAAAAAAAAAATCTACCTCTTTCGCTTGCAGACGATTACAAAATATTAATCCATTTTCACTTAAAACAATAGAAAAAGTTCAGCATTTGTTTCCAGCTAATATTCGATAACGAAATTAAAACTTCATTAAGTAACAAATAAAACAAATAATATAAATAAATATAACAAATATAAATAAAACAAAAATTTAGCAGACATGTAATTGAAATAAGCGCTTAAAACCGCTGAAATTATGCAAATAATAAAAAAAAACTGCTGTAGATAACGAAATTTTTAACGATTTCTTCGGCTGTTAACTTCTGACACGATGCCAATACGAAATTACCGCTTTAAATAAATTTCAAAATTTTATTTGAATGCATAAATGACATATTTCATGTAAAAATGTTCTTTGGATTTGTTAGGGGGCAATCTAAAAAAAATTATTAAATGTAAAGAGTTTTGAATAAAAACATAAATGGTTTTCACCTATATTCTCTATCCCGGGAAGCCCGGGTAGGATGCCCTAGTGCATTTAAAATATTAAATCACCAAGGATTATACGCCACAGTAGGATCACATATTCTGGTGGAATTGTACATGCTTCATGTAGCGACGCCATCTTACTAACAATATTATAAGGAGTCTCTAGCATGGGACAATTGGGCTAGCTTTTTGCTGGATGCTATGGTGCTCGTCTTCTGTTCAGTTGTCCTTGGTTCAATTCCAGCTAACGCCAGACAGATTTCTTGCTGACCCGAATCAAAAACATGCAAACTTCACAATAGATAGCAGCACCAACGAATTCATATCTAGCATGCCCAGCCATACTGCAAATAGCTAAAGACCGCAAGCTAATGTCGAAATTAGACATCTTCTTCACTGAGGATGGAGCGTGAAGTGACTTCATCTTATCTTATTAACAAATATATAATGAGACTTTAGCATGGAGCAATTTAGCTAGCCTTTTGCTCGATGCTACAACACTCGTCTTCTACTTCTATTCGGAGGTACCTGGTCCAATTCCAGCCGACGCATTCAGATCTGTACACTTCCTTTAGAGGAGATTTCTGTAATCTTGTAAACCAACCTTCTAGAAAAATTCTACTTTTAAAATTAGTGAAGTTATTACCCGGCAATTTGCAATCGAAACCTGTCAAACATTCAGTAGGTATCGACTACATCCCAGGTTTCGAAATTAAATGTAACTGCAATACTTTTAAAAGTTGGATTTTTCTAGATGGTTGGTTTACAAGATTACATAAATCTCCCCAAAACGAAGCATGTACAGCATAATTTCACTAGAATATGAGGCCGGGCTGTGACGTATACCTCATGGTGATTTAATATTTTAAATGCATATTTTGAATATATGTAAGCAACAGCTTTAGTTTTCGATTGACGTTTGTACTGGTGAGGAACTTGTATGAAGCTTGTAACGTCTGCTGTAATTTATTTTTTATTATGTAACATTAATGCGTTGCTTTTTATTTTATTAAATGTGTTTATGACTTTTTAATTTTAAAATTATAATTCAGACATAATATGTTTAGTAATTTGACGAGTGTCGTATTTAAACGTAGTATATTTTCGATTTGCGTAATACTTGTTAAATGCAATGCATTTGTTTTCATAAGATATATCTTATTATTTCATTTATTTTTAGAAACTTTTGATATATGAATATATTCCCTACCTAAATACCTAAGAACATCCAACGTTAAATACGATGTTGAAAATATTTTGAAGTATACCTCACTTAGGTTAACTTGGCTGATGACTTTGAAAATATTCGCGATGTTAAAGGGTAAAAAAATAGCGAACAGATAGCAATAGTAAAGAAAACAACGCATTATTTAATGAAAAATTGGATTATGCTAGATGCTAATTAGTATTTGTTCGTTTAATGAACGAATGAATTAATCTAACACATAATTTTCTTTACTAATCTGCGAATGTATCATGAGATGAGACTTGTTGTTGGATATATAGCAGTATACAAAACAGATTTAGAACATGAACAATTGACAGTAAATGAATAGTATTTTTGTGACTTTTCATCGTGACATCATTTTAATTTTTATCGATTCAATGTAACAATTATTTTATCTTAAGCAGGAACATAAAAATTATTAATTTTAAAAGAAAACTATATAAATATTTATGTCAAAAATGCATTGATTTTTTTTTTCATTCAGTGAAATGGAAGTTGATCTATACTAAGTACTATTAACCAGCGGCCCGCGCAATTATTCACGAAAAATAATTTATTCCATATTAAACCTTTCGTATGTAAAATAAAAAGCATTTAATTGAACAGAATTATAAAACAAACATTTTCTTTCAAACACAATGAAGTTTATTTAATGATACGTTTTAGTAACATACCTTTCTACTCATGTGAGACCGATATTCATTATCACGAAATTTAAGGGGAGATAACGGTGTAAAATCTTCTAAAACTCAAATTAAAATAAAATAAAATAAGTCTAAAAATGTCTACTTTTTCCCCGTGACTAGCGCCGCACTGATTTGACCAACACATAGTTACAATGGACTTGCGCTAATTCTAACTCGGTTTCTTCAAATCAGTTAATTCGAACTAATCATAAAATCCCGAAATCTTTGTGTTAGAATTAATATTAAAAATTAGGAGTTAATTCGAACTTCTTTTCATCACATCAGTTAATTTGAATTTAAAAAATAAATGTTCATTTATTTAAAAAAGCTGTGGTGTTTATGAAGCTGACTATGGGTCAGATGATGACAACCCTTTAAAGCTCTAATGTAAAAACAAGTAATGTGTACAACTGTTGTTCTGAAAACTTTTATTCAGATAGCCTCTTCTGAAGGAAAAGAACTCAAATTTTTTATTCGAAATAGAAAGATTAGCTGAAAAACATAGGAATAACAAATTAAAGCATACATCACTTAATTTTTTTTTTCTAAAATGTAATTTATCTTTACTTAAAATTTTTAATTAATCGTATGTTTCAATTTTCCTTCTGCTTTATTTTTGAATATATGTGTCTATTTTCAATAAAGTTAAGATATTTATGGATTTTAAGATTATTATGTTTCTAATAATTTTAATTTTATAATATAATATATTTTCTCCTAATTTAATAAGGTGAGTGAACCAAAGGTGGCCAGTGTTTCTAAGGTAGCCCATCCCTCAAGAGTAGAATTAATTTAATTTTTTGTCACAAAATGGCGCTACTGCATTGTTAATCATGTATCTGCAGTGCACATAGCTGAATTTAAAGAGATCACCTTGATCCTCGGACATTTTACGTAGTGATTTCACTTTTGAGGAGAAGTAGTTCTAATTTCCAGGTAAGGATATATTTTAATTTACACGTGTTTAAATTCTTAGAACTTTGAGTTATGATACGTTTTTTTCTCTTTAACCACATTTACTTCAATTCTAAAAAAATTATCAGATTAATACTTTTACGTCGTGCAAATGGCGACCATACGCATGTTCCCAAGGTGGCCACCTTAGAAAACAAATGTGGAAATCAATGTAGTAAGGGTGATTTTCAAAATTTGAACATAAATATCTCAAACACTTATTACCATTTATTGTTAACAGCAGAGATCACACATAGGAAGTCAGTAACCCCCAGAAGAAAATCCCCCAACCACCGTGCACAAAAAATATTTCAAGGACTTTTCGTGTCATAAGATAAGAATATTAAGAAGAAAACCTCGAAAGATATCAAAAGAAAGAAAGGATCATCAGAGCATAATAGTAAGCAAAATAGTTTGCTGAGTATATTTTTTCACATTTTAAAAGGGATTTCAATACATAGGTCACCTTTGGAACATTATGCTCCAAAAGTAGCCCACAAGCTACAATTTTGAAATTGTATTATAAAAGTAATTAAATTTTATTTTACAAAGAAAAGTATACTTGATATGTGGGAGAGATAAGTGTAAAATTTTATAAACAAAAATTCAGCCACGGACACCCAACCAGAAAATTATAAAAAAAAATCCTCAAAGCTTAAATATGGGGCCCGTTGGTTCACTTACCTTATGTTTAAGACAATTCGAAAATTAAAGAAAAAATATATTTTATTAATGTTACATAAGTTTTTCTTTACTGATAAAATGAAAAATATTTTTCTCTTTTAAGTCAGATAATTCAAACTTCGGATAGTTCGATTTTTTTCTCGTTGCCTTGGGGTTCCAATTAGCAAGCATCGGCTGCAAATAAAACCAGTCTATACTTCAAATACCTCGTTTAAAAGTTTTAAATTCGTTATTTATTTTTTTTTTTTTTTTTGCAAAGTGGTATTTTTTGGAAATAGTGGGCATTGTAGACAATCAGTAACTAAGAGCTTACGGTAATAACGCAAAGACTCTCGCAAGCTAATGTTAAACCGATGTCAGCGCTATTTTGAAATTTCTCGTTTGCATTTTAATACTTTTAAATGATTTTTTTTTCATTTAAAAGAATAGGTATTTTCCCAAATAAGGTATTTGTGGTCGATGTGTCTAACCAGATATTTTTGTACTTTTTTAAAAATTTTGGTTGCAGTTTTTTTTATGACCCTTTTACCTTTCGAACCGGTTGTCGAAAGTTAAAAGTGTCACAAATACAAAAAGTCTCACTCCAGTACGAGCTGTTTTTTTATAATTTTAATAAAAATGTAGATGTTTTTACATAACGTAACGGGCAGGAATTGTGCATTTTAGGCATGCGAGACCGCATGTAACGTCAATTGAAATCGGAAAGTATGGAGCATCTAGTTCAGTGGTGTTTGGTGCGCTACTTCCAGATATAATTATATAAAGATTGCACTTCCTTCAGAAAATAAACGGTAATCGTGCTGCAAAATTTTTGTAAAATATTTCCATAACTGTAAAAACACTAAAAGCAAGTTCAGATTACAATTTTTTTCACTGAATTAATTAATATTATTCTAATTTTCTTATTAAATTGCTTGTTGTAATGCAGTATGCAACCCCTTAACCCCTTCGTGACGAGTGTCATTTACATTATTTTTAATATTTTTTGTTAGCTTTGGTTAGCTTGTTAGTTTTGGTTTTTATAGACAGAAATCTTTGACTAATTGAATTGCATAAATTTTTAATTGTTGCTACTAGTTCGGAATCTACTATTCCTTGTTATTATCTAAACCTGTTATAATCTGGGGATGTGTGGCAGTAGGCCACAGGTATCTCGGTTAGATCTCTTCGAATAATCATCACCTTTGTTTAAATAAGAAAATAATCAATTTAAAATCACTACTTCATGTATGCGTGAAACTCATCGCAAAATGGTTAAAGTCTAAGCGCTTTTGAACCACCCAGCCCCAAAGCAGAATATTTTCCAATGTTCTGCAACGAACTTTCAGCTGATCAAAAATGTTCTGCGGAATAAAAAAGTAAAACACGGGGAGATTTTCTTGTATATGTAGGAGTGCAATTTCAGCTTGTATAGAAATGCTAAAAGCATTTCATAAAACGCTAACACACATACAAAGAAATGACAAATTTCGCGATTTTACTCCGATCGAATGCCGAATTTCGCGATTTTTTCTCATAATCGATTGACGATTTTTGCAATATTTTTGAGATTTTTCTCTCGGGGAACTGGCAAATTTCATATTTTTTTCTCCTAACTGATCATCGAACTCCACAATTTTTTCCCCACGACTAATTGAAGAATTGCGAGATATTTTCCAACACTTCATTGACGAATTTCGCATTATTTTTTACCCGTGACTGAATAGCGAATTTCAAATATTTTCGATATTTTCTTTTGACCGACTAGCGAATTGTTTGGCTCTTTCTTAGGCCCGATACGCAAAAATCACTTTTTTTTTTTCAGGCGACTGATCCCCGAATTTCTCATTTTTTTAAACCCACAACAGATTGTTAAATGTTGCAATATTTTCCTTATTGATCGATCAAAGTTGCGGATTTTCTTGCGACAGATTGGAAAAAATTGTAGGTTTTTCTGTGATTGATTGACGAATTTCCGGATTTATTTTCTGACGATCCACTGATGAATTTAGTTTTTAAACCTGTGACTAATAGGCGAAATTCATGTTATTTTCTTTCTACCAAATGGAAAATTTTGTCACTTTATCTTGAAACCAAGGGACAAAAATCGAAGGATTTCCCACAACTGATTGACTAATTTAGCGTTTTTTTAGCCGTAACCGATAGCCAAATTTTGAAATATTTTCTTTCGGCCGATTGGCGAATTTTTTCGCTTTTTCTTGGCAAAAAACACGAAATTTCGATCAAAAATCACCCGGTTGATAGACAAATTTCACAATTTTTGACCCGCGACTGATAGGTGAATTTTGCAATATTTTCTTTCTACAGAATGTCAAATTTTGTCAGTTTTTTGTAAACGATTGGCAAAAGTTGCGGGGCTTTTACGCGACTGACCGGCGAAGTTCAGATTTTTTCCGACAATCCACTGACGAATTTCATGTTTTTTAAACCGCAACCGTTTGGCAATATTTTCCTAATACAGACTGGCAAATTTTGCAGCTTTTTCTTGCAGTCGGTTGGCGAAAATCATGGATTTTTTTCCGAGACTGCTCTACGAATTTTGCATGTTTCTCCACAACCAGCTGAAAAATTTCGTAATTTCTCTCCATGATGGACTGACATTGTGCGAGCTTATCCCGCGACCAATTGATGAATTTCGCAATCTTTTTCAATGAATGATTGAAGAAGTTTGTCCGGTGATTGACAGATGAATTTAACGTTTTTTCCAATGATTTAATGGTGAATTTTATTCAAAATGAAAATTTGAAATGTTCTGCAGAGAAGTTAATTGTTCTGCGACGTACGTCGCACTTTTAAGCATATTCTGCTTTGGGTCCGCCCAGTATATGTTGGAAACACCTGACCTATACCTTTACCTACAGTAGTTGACACAAATTACATTTATCTTTTTTTTCCAAAGCATATAGTCCATTCGTAAGCAAATATTCCAAGCAATTAGCATTCCATTTATTCGCACACGTCATAGTAATTTTTTCTACGATATACAAGGTGTCCTCTCTTACCCTTTTCCAATAGCTAATTCCCAAACTGCTAGTTTTAGAGGTATGGTTCCAATTCCAAAAATGTTTCAAATGTTATTCCTTATCATATTAAAATCCTCCTACGACAAAAATTTACAGAGTTATGATATTTAAAACTTTATAAATTTTAAGAGTTTTCTAGTACTTAATAAAGATAAAATAATTTTTTACGACAGAAAACACGGAAAAATAATAAAATTCAAAATATCATAACTCGGCTAGTTTTGGTTGTAAAAGCATTTTTTTTGCTGTTTTACTCGTTATAGCATGGGAAAATGTTTTTATTTTTATATAAATATAACTTATAGGATCCAAGGGTCGTAAGTAAGTTTAAATTTTATAATTAAAAAAAAAATCTTCAAGTAAATAGCTATTGATATGTTGAAGACCTACAACTGAATCATTTTTGCAGTTAGAACCGTACCTCTAAAGCTTATAGTTTATATATTAGCAATTGGATAATGATAAGAAAAGGGACCCCTGTATAACATTTTAGCTGATACATTAGTGTAATGCATTTTAGACTTTATTTTGTTTTGTCTTTCCTTCAACTTTTAAAGCATGATCTAGATTATATTGATATTGAACATTAGAAATTTGTAAAGACGACATACAGGATCGATAAATGCTTTTCCAGTTGAGAACAATTTTTAAAAGTGCAATGAAAGGAAAACAAATGCACGTGTTCAACAATCCTTTCAGGAAGATGTATGATCATTTCGAAATACTACAAATTTCAGAGACAAGATATCGATTCCTTTTAGAGAGAAAGTATCTATCTTTAAGGAAATATTTTGAACTTCGATTTTGAAGGTCAAAATTACTCTAAATTTTTTTAAAACTCTGTTTAAAGATTGTCTTTCTCTGAGGAATCTGTCAAAAAGTTCTCAGTTCAGCTTATTTCGAGACTACATTCTTCATTTTAAGAAAACGTTTAGTAGGTTGGCATATCTGTTCCAAAACCTTAACATCCTTTTATTTCTGTCTATCCACGGAAATAGATCAATCCGTAATGGTTATTTTTCCTATTTAACCCTTTAAGTGCCATTGCTCCCATTTTGGGAACATTGCTTTATGATTTTTTTCTAAAGTGAGTATTTTATATATTGTTAAAAGGTTCGTGTTATTTGAATTTTGAATATAATAGACGACTTCTGAATTTTTTTTTTAAAGTTTCATTAGAATTTTCTATTTTTTTAAAATGTGTTAAAAAAGGCGAAAAATAGCTTTTTGGCCGTACTCGAAAGAAAAAAAAAACTCTATAATAAAAATTATATTTTTTAGTTAAAATATGTTTATAACAGTGTATTATATTAAACAACATCAATCCAGAATTAATATGTATAATTGATCAATCAAAATTACCGAAAGCATAAGTTGCTTCCAAAATGGGAGCAATGGCTCCTAATGGGGGTAATGTTTTTGAAAACATGTACATATGACTCCGTGCATTTATGGTAATTATTTTTCAGTTTATTAGCTATAAAAGGGATAATATCATTTTGAAACAAATATTTAAAGAAGATTTCATATAAATTAGTCCAACTTTTACATTTTTAATAAAAAAACAAAATGAAATTACCAGTTCTATAAGCATTTTCATTATCCATCTCTTTATTTTTCATCATTACATTATTTTTTTTTCTAATTTTATTATATGGAAGAGGATTGAACAATTTTTTAGATTTGGATGATTTTTCGGCTGTTCCAGAAATCGTTTTTTTTTTTTTTTTTTTTTTTTTTTTTTTTCTTCCCTGATTGCAGTATTGTAACATACGAGGAAGATATCTTCCTCATATGTATGTCGCATAAATTATTTTCTATTACATATGTAATAGAAAATAATTTATGCGACGATTTATCCCATGTTATATTTGGTGGAGTAGAACTTTCCGTAAATTCTAAATCATCAGACAATCAAGAAATATCTGATTTAGAGTTTAAAAAAGACAAATTATTAAAAGCACACTTGATATTTTAGATGAAAGTTCAGACGAATCTTCAAATCGGAATATGGAAAAACTAAGCAAAAAAAAAAAAAAAAGTTAAAAAATCAATTTTAGGAAACGCAAAAAAATAATATAATGCTGCATAAAAAATGTTCTATCATTTTCATGTAAAATAGTAGGACAGAAAATATGTAAATGGGAAAAATAAAGAGATGGATAATGAAAATGCTTATAGAATCGGTAATGTTAGGTTTTATTTTTATTATAAATGTAGATGTTGGACTAATTTATATGAATTATTCGTAAAATATCAGTTTCAGAATGATATTACCCCTTTTATAGCTAAGGAACAGTGAAATAACAGCCATAAATGCACGGAGGCATAAGTAAAAATTTTGAAAAAAATTAACCCCATTAAGAGCCATTGCTCCCATTTTGGAAACATGCTATTTTTCTTAAATATTCGATTTTTTTTTCTTCAGAAATACTTTAAAGACTTATAAAGAAAAAACAACTGTTCCATAAAAAAATAGTTTAATATATATAGCGGCGCTTAATGGGTTAATTTAAATAATTCCGTTCTGGTTTTCGGTTCGAAAGATGTGAAAATATGCTAATATAAAATATCATCATATCAAATTAGGAATTTATCATTTCGTTTTCAATCTAGAGTTGTGTTTCTGAACCTTCTTTGCCGCGTCCCACCTAAGATCCCCACTATGTTGTTAGTTACATATTAATTCATAGTTATTATAAAATTTACTGGTTCAAAAAAGCCGTGTCAAAATCATTACTTGAATTCACAAATTTTGCTTTGTAAATCACGCCATCTTTGCAATAAAACTAAACGTTTTAATTTTATTCTGATAAATCTATTGAGATTTACAAACTGAAATTTGATTTATCTAAATTTGATTTATCTTTTATTGTATGTAATAATTCTTTAGTATATATTTTTTTCATTATTTTTTGAGAATCCGCTGAAAAGAGACCTTTTTTGTAGACATAATCATAGTAAAATGTTGAAATTACTTTAATGAAAATGTATTTTGCAGGTGAATGTCTTTCAAAAACGACGTCATTTTCATAAATGAAATCGTTTCCTTCCACTGAAGATTTGGCATAAAATTTCGCAGCTGGTAGAATGAAAAAATCTCTAAAAATGATGTTAAATTGATGCAATTAATTGTAAGTTTTTAAATTTCATGTTTATTAATAGATGCTTCATAATATAAACAATGGTATTTCACGCTTAATACCTTTGAACCATATAAACCTAAACACCCTCTATTCGAATTAAAATATGGTTATTTTAATTGCAATGAAAACAGCAATAAAAAACTAACCAATAAAGATATAACAAGCCCCAATATTGCTCTATTCCTTGCAAATAATGGAAGTTAATTCGATTACTACCAGAAATTTCATTCAAATAGAAATAATGAATAATAAAATATAAAAACGTAAGTATTTTTAAACAGATTTAGTATTGGCACAAGTAAAAATGAACAGTCTTCGGTAAAAAAGAAATAAAAAATTATAAAATTGGTTCAGTAGAAAGCCCGGGAAAATGACGAAAGAAACCGGCTTGTATTTTAAATATATAGATTTTGAACAGAAACCCATAAGAAAAAGATTGGGTAACAATTAATTACTCCCGAGTAGAAACATATTCTGAATATATTTCATATTACCTATTGATGAATTTTATGTTATTCAATTCTCCAAACTATTTAAAAGTAGCTTGTTATAGATTTGAAAACTATATCTTTACAGCAATGGGATATTATCATAAAACCAGTGGACGTGTGATGATTTCGCACTGCAATCTAATATGTTAGGTAGCTTTCAATACAAAAAAGTATAAAGCTACCTATTGCAGCCGTTCGGAGGAAAGCAGTTCCGGAAAATTTCGATATATTTTCACCGATCATGACCCCCAGACCCCAAAACATATCCATATATATATATATATATATATATATATATATATATATCTGACCTATGTCATACGATAACGCCCGTAATTATGAATCGATTTTGATGAAACTAATTGTGTGTATTAAGGTCACTAATTTCTCGACCGAGTTCGTTGGCCAGCTTGGTCCGCCATCTTGTTTCAAGATGGCGGCCATTTAAAGATGTAAAATAACTTAAAATCTAAAATAAATATACAAAAAATTTAAAAATTCAAATTTACTTTTTAATTACGTGTTAGGCCTTGATACAAGGATTCCAGAGCTTTTTTTGGTTTACCTCTGTCTTAAAAAATGGCTGAGATAGAGCAGTTTGAAATTCTAGGGTGGCTGACATTTTGAAACAAAACAGCACATTAACGCGATTACTCGCAAATTATTTTCTTTCATTGTTGTAATAATTTTCCCAATCATACGCATAAAACTATATATTCATATCCGTTAACGCCAAAATTGGCGACATTGGCGACAAAATTGGCAAAATTGGGCTACATTTGGCGAAATATCGCCAAATTTGGCTATCAAAATAAGTCTTCATAAATGAAGCCAATTTGGCTATTGCTCAATAATTTGGCGAATTTCTTATTCAAATTCAGTATTAACGAATCTTTTGTAAACGTTTCTTTGCATTTTAGCTTGCTGTTTTCGTGTAACATTAGCTAAAATTTTAAAACGAAGATATAGGAAAGCTACCTTTTCCTCCCGGTACAGGCCGGAAGGACTTTTTTTATCATTATCTTATTTTATTTTAGATATAGGTTTAAACTTCTTAAGAAAAATTAAGTCTTAAAAATATCTGCAAAAATTAGTCAAGGCAGAATATCATCACATTTATTCCACTAGTTACAGTAAGAACTGTTTGAAGATATAGCAAAAGGCACGCGCGAGAAAAAAAGAATATTAATCGTATTTGAAATGTATTTGAGGATGACTTCATCTGTTTCGGGAAAAACACAGGACATATACAAATAAATTCAAAACTTTAAAAATACAATTTAATTTAATATAACAAAGCATACATTTTTTGTTGCGCGGGAGATATCACTGCTTCGATAGATCGACGATGTCTTTTTCTTCTAAATATTTGAATTTGAAATTTGCTTTTTAATATTGAAAAAAAAAAAAAAACCCGTATGGACAAGTAATATTTTATCTTTTTTGAACTATTTGTATTTTTTTATAATCATTGTTGAGCACGATATAATGCGGTATTTTATTTTTGTGGCAACATTTATTTCAGAAAAACTTTAATTTAATTTATGAAAAAAAAACTGATTTAATTTTTAATTAACTGAAATTTTTAATCAAAGAACATGTTGTACCCAGAGTACTTTTCCGTACCCAGAGGTATTTTAAAATCATAAGATTACACTCTTCGACACGTCTCTTGCTTTTGTAACTTGAGTGACACTTTGCCTTACCTTGAGACATCGAACTGCTCCATCATGATCGTAGGCAATCAAACAATTCCTTACAGGCATTTAACAGTCAATAAATGTCGTTCAAAAATGAAAATTACAGCTCTATCTGCAGAAACCGACTGTGTGACACCCCCTCAAATATTACTACTTGCAATTTCAAAGACGTAAACCGCGCTGATGTCCTTCTTTTCATACAGACAAGAGACCTTGTCATACAGCGTCCTCTACCGTAGGTTTTTCTGTGATTGCTCGACATAATGAAACGCAATGTTGCACAAATTCGCTGTTCCTTAGCATTTGTCAAGCAGTGTAGATTAATGCCTATGAGGGCATCACTAATACATCTGGATGCACGTGAATTCTTCATTCGTTGCGAAATGAAACGTTGTTTATTAAGCTTTTAAAGATGAACGAGCTTTTAAAGATGAATTAGACACCGAATCACTGCGTAACTTTCGCAGAGCGAAAGGAACCACGACCATAAAATTGCCCATTTAAAATCTCGGGATACTAAAATTTGTTAGACACTGTCCTGTTTGTTTTCTGCTCATTGTATTTTATTACAAGATTGATTCGCACATATATGTTTCTTCTAAATTCCCTCTATCGTTGACTTTTGAAAATGTAACTTTTATATTGCTATTAAAAAAAAAAAAAAAACGATCTCATCCGGATCCCATTCGTGCAAACCGGAGTTTATTATCATCACTTGTTCTTTATTTACTAATTTTTAAACTTGTAAAAAATATTTGACACATCTGGTAAAAGGATTGTGATATCTAGGATGTAAATAAATACAATTTAATTAATGTTATTAATGTCGTACTTTAAATTTAGATGATTTTTTATTAAGATATCCCATAGTAAAAAATCCCCGACTACAGGCACAGGTAGATTTCGGAAGACGCAGACCGTGGAGCGCCTGTTTGTCGGGAATTGCGGAAGAAATGACTTTTTTGCCATTATGCCGCAGTTGGTTCCGCCCACTTCGAAATCTAACTTGTTTGCAGGCGGAGCCGACAGGGATTTTTTTGTTTTTATTTTTGTTTTGCTATAAGGGTTGGTCCTATAAAAAACTTGTCAAAATAAAAGTTTTAGATAATATTAAGATAATTTATAATAAATTTAAATGGATTTGATATCGTGTGAATTGACAATTTTTTTTCTTCTAACCCCCCCTTCCCCTCCCCTTGGGGTCATTTTTAATGATATCAAAAATATGTCATGCATAAATTTTCGGCCCTTTTGCTAAAAGTAATAATAACTTTAAACGGATTCCATACGTATCATAATTAAGAAGTTATGGGTTTTTTCTGTTTTCTCAAAAAGCCCCCCATTTGTTTCGATTTTGCCCATTAACGAACTTGACCGAGATTTTATGCCCCTTGATTTTATGTATCAGTTTGGAAGAGATTTGTGCAGAATTATGTGAGTTATAGTGTCCATAAAAAAGTGACCTAGATAGGTAGATAGATAGATAGATATAAATTTTTGAACTGGGGATGGCTTTAGGTTCTGGGAGTCATAATCGGCGTAGACCTGCAAATATTTTTCAAAAACTCCAACTTAGGTGAGAATGTAATAGGTAGTATTTCTTACGAAATCTACCTAAAAAAAGAACACATTAAGATGGACATAAAAATGTATGATTTAAATATTTTAAATTTTAGAAGGAAAATAACTTAAGTATGCAAAGAAAACTTTCACACTTCAAGAATCCTTTCAACTCGAGAAACATTTTATAACTTAATGCCTTTAAATAGCCATAAAAATCTTCTAAATGTTAATGAATTCATGAGAAATTCTATTCACAGAGCGAGATGAAAAGTGCGCTTACAATAGAAGCAAAAAAAAAAAAAATTTCTGCTAAACGCAGAAATCAATTTAAAAGTCTGCCAGTTTTCAAAAGAATCACGGAAGGATTAATTTGGGAACATTCTTCCTCAAGTAAGAACAGTTTCTATATATAGAATGGAGTTTAATTATCTAGGTTGCCATTTGTTACTAAAATATAAATACACTGAATAGAAACGTAGATACAAAATATTGTAAATAACAATTATTCAAGACTCAAGAAATGTTGTCACCACATTTCTTGTTATTTCGCAATGAATTTTATTTTATTGAATTCTAAAAAAAATTTAGAAATAGCCTGATGTAAAATTGAAAAATATATGGTTATGTAGCAGTTTAATAACATCGTATGACAGAAGAAACTGCCCCAAGTACGATAAATGACAAAATATATGTAACAATAATTTAAATGGTGTAGTTTCCACCATTATACTTTCTGAAAGTTCTCGGAAAATATCACATACATGTGACACAAATAATGCAATAAATTCAAAATTTGTTTTGAATTCATATACGGTAAAATCTGTTAAGGTGGAATTGCTGGGAATCGGAGAAATGTCCCGCTTTTGCCAGGTTTCCCTCTTAGTACGTACAGTAGCTATGGCTTTTCTTCCTTCACGAACTTGGAAAATTTCCACCTAAACAAGTTTCATTTTTACATTTTATTGACTGTACAAAATAATTCTTTCATTAAATGTTGGTATTTATTTTCAATATTTGGGATAAATACCATAGGCGTTTCTTGACGTAAGTGATGTCAGAACCAAGACCTCCTTTTCATAGTATCAGACCTCTCAATCAGCAAGTTGCCTTTGACCGCTATACTTGTCCTGCTACTAGCGCCATCAATCGTCAGTAATAGTATTTACGACACGAAATCACACGAAATTTTTTCACAGCTCCATTTGTTCTATGCATTTGCTTATGAACTAGTAGTTTTCCTACCACTAAAATTTTATAGTAAATTTTATCTTATTAAATTGACAAGATCGTGTGATTACATGACGAAAAAAATTCTATTAAATTTTAGTGGTAAGAAAAAAGCGTAAGAGTTGGCAGCTATGCGGTAGCAGACCAGCTAGATTTTTCTATAGATTTTTCTATTATATTTTTGGATACCAGTTTTTTAGTAGAGACAATTTTGTTTTGTTTGATCGGAGAATTCTGGGATTTAAAAGAACAACATTTTCTCTAAAATATACTGGTGTTCAAAAAGCCCGAAACATGGCAACTGTGCGGTAGTATCCACCAGGCGGCGATACTTTCCGGAGAAAGTCAATTAATATGTTGGCAATTACCGCGGACATTTTCTCCCATAGACTTTCTCCGTATTGTCAAGTCTGATCTATGATAACGGAGTCTTGGTCAGAACAATGCAGTTGTAAGTTAAGGCAATTGCAAATAACACTATAAAAATTATAAACAAAAAAGAAGTGAAAACAAAGGATGTGGGTAGATACGGTTAATTTTTGACCCCCGGTTAGTGTCAAAGATCTTTTTCCTTTTTCTAAGATATTTTGACTCTCAAAATATCATTTAGAATTTGTATTTACAGCCTTTGTGATTGATTTTTGTTGTTTAAATGCGTTATACAAGTTCAAAAGCATGGGTTTAAAAAAAAAAAAAGATCAAATTGATATAATTCAAATGTATTAAAATTTGCTTAATAAACCCATGTAAATGCATATAAACAATCTTGATACAAAAATCAATAAATAAGAAAATTACTAAATAGAGATCCTAAATTACGCTGTTAAAAGTAAGTGCGGTTTTAACAGATATACTACTGTGCTTTTTAACATAATATCTCCATTTTTATGTAAAATACAGATATTCTCTGTTATCCAGCAGAGATATTGTTTCCGTCTTCCAACGGAAACTTTTGAAATCGTAAGATTTTTCACTTTTTAAAAACAAACAAATTGGTAAACACCAGAAATACTGTAAAGAAAAAGAGAGTGATGTCAGACAAAGTAATACAGTAAAACCTCCATAACGGACACTCCCGAATAGCGGACACCTCTATTTAGCGGACACTTTTGTGATCTCCCAAACCTGTACTTGTTTAACTCTCAATAGCGGACACATCCAAATAACGGACAAATACTGTGCTCCCGAGGTGTCCGTTATTCAGAGGTTTTACTGTATGTTTCAATGATTTCTGAATATCGAAAATTCTGTAAAGGGAAAGTGAAATGATCTTGTACAGTACTGTGAATTAACTAAATAAGATTAATGAAAATCTGGTTAAGTAACGCAGTCAAAATTGTTTAATTCTGAGGAACTCTGATTAGTGTAGAACAGGACTGCATTTTCTATTATATGAACTAGGGCATCCAACCCGGGCTTCCCGGGATAGAGAATACATGAGAAAACATTTTTTTATTGAAAACTCTGATAGATGTTTTACATTTAATAACTTTTTTAGATTGCCTTCTAACAACACTAAAGAGCATTTTTGTATAAAACATGTCAAATAAAATTTTGAAATTCATTAAAAGTGATAATTTCGTACTGACCTCGTGCCAGAAATTAATAGCCGAAGAAATCACTAAAAATTTCGTTATCTAGAGCAGATTTTTTTTTTTTTTAAATTCTGATAATTTCAGCGTTTTTAAGCGCTTATTTCAATTACATGTCTGTTAAATTTGTGTTTTTTATTTATACTATTTTATTTTTTGCTTAATGAAGTTTTAATTTCGTTTGGAATATTAGCTGGAAACAAATGCTGAACTATTTATATATTGTTTAAACTGCAAACGGTTTAATATTTTGTAATCGTCTGCAAGCGATAGAGATATATATATATTTAAAATCGTGCTTGAAATTTAATTTAAATGCTATAATAAATTAGTAAATCACGATACAGTTTTCAAACAAATTGCATTTGAAAGTAGATTTTTTTTCTATATAGTGATGTAGAAATTTAAAATGTTCAATGTTTAGAAATTAAAAAAATTGCAGCAAAAATTGCAAAATCGAAATTTTATCGTCAAGTGTTGCCATTCGCAAAATGACGTCAGCGTTACGCACATACACGTTTGTCCTTTATAATATAGATAGATACTTTGTACTCTGTTTCCATTTAACAAGATTGCCCTGTCTGTAACTTGGAGAAATTCTGTTTTATAAAGAGAAGCTCTGTACCAATTTAAAAGAATTACTCTGTTCAAATTACAGGGGAAAACTGGAAGCATTGCTGACAGGATTTTTGAGTAAAATCAACAGAATTCGTTTCAGAGTACATTTAAAAACAGTCAAAACATCTTGAGAAAAAGGAGGGACAGTTGTCCCTATCCAGGGACCAAACATAAACTTTATCAACTCACCTCTTTTGCGAACTTATAATCCAATAAAAGATTGATAGTTTGTCGCAAAACTTCACATTTTCCTTGTAGAATGCAGTTTATTTTGTGCCAAAACACGACATTTAAAATGTGGCAATTTGACGTGCATCCCTCGATTATAAAATATTTTATTTCCTGTTTACAATATTACCTATTATATTATATTACCAAAATTTAATTTTAATTTTGAAAATTTTCTTCGTTTGAGTGAAGTTTGTTTTGTTTATGGCAACTTATTTTTGATACCTAAATTTGCGATATTTCGACAAGTACTGCTAAACGTGACGTCAATGAAATTGCTTAGATAAACAAAATACAATTGTGTATCACAATGCCTTATTATAATTTTTCAAACGTGTTATTTACTTTAAGATAACTACATAATTTTCCAATTTAATTAAAATATCAATTTTCTTCATTCAAAATATAATTTAATGCCTTGAATTTATAATTTACTTTTATCTTAGAATAGATTCAAATATTTAAAGCATTCCTACAAATATTTTAAGTTATTTTGACAGAGTAATGATACTTTTTATTTTTACATTCTACTTCTAAGACTTGAAATTCTATTTATGGTCGAAGTTATTGTAGCCTTAAGAGTTAATTAGATTTAAATTCTTGCAAAAGATTAAAGTTGCAGTTTATTTTCAGAAATATTCATTTTAAGTATTCTTAAACAACGATACATTAATTTTTGTATATTTCTGAAACAAAAATATTAAATTGTACTAAATAAGACGTTTATTACTTATTTAATCATTTTATTTGATTTTTTGAATTCGATAGCAATTTTTTAATTTTTTTCCACGTTTGTCCTCATAAACTATCGAGCCTATTTTCTTTATCTATTGGCACGGATAATGCTATAGATTATTGTGTCGTTCGGGAAAATAATCTCGTTTTTTCCCCGCGAATTAGATAATTCAACAAGTTCGGTGGTTAATCTAAATTTTGATGAAGGTCTGAATTTATAATTGGTTTTAACGATTTCAGGTATTGATAGTAATATATCCAAGAAATGCATCGGATAGAAGGTTAAATTTTAATTAAAACTGAGAATATAAATTTTGAAAAGTAAAACTAAATAAATATATATTTATATATATATATATCTAATTCCTAATATAATATTGTATATTACATAAATAAAGATAAAGCAAATTCAAGTCAATCTATTTCTCTGAAGCGATCAATGATTTAGTAATAGATGAAAATAATTCATAAAGTTATGACAGGTGCCTCAACATAACTCAAAGAAGAAAAACAATGTATGCTTGGCTTATGAAAATATTTAGTTGATAACAATCCCTTTATGGCAGTCAAGTTTTAAGTCAATTTTGATGGTGGACAGTCATTGAACAATATTCGTGAGGAGAAAAAAAATAAGTACCCTTTTCCACGATCGGTATTTCTTTCCTTCTTATGATAAGTGATACACAGTATATCTTAAAAAAAAAAAAAAAAACAATAAAATAACCATTCTGATCATTTTCCAATGCAACATATATTTAACCCATTCAACTTAACTTGATATTATGCTCAACATAAATTGAGACTCTGTTTTTTCCTTGACAGATTTCAGTTTAGCACCTATGTATTAAGGTTGTTCTCAAATAAAAACTGACTGCCTTGTGACACATTTTTATATTCATTTTGTTAGCAAGCGTATCAAATTGGCAAGTGTTCTTATTAAGAAACTATGTAATCGAACTCTTTCTTTTTTCGTTTTTCGGTAAAGACAGAAGATTTTTCGGAAACTGCTGTCAAAGTTGGCGTTTTGAACCCAATTTCCAGAAGCGACAGTGCAGGAAAGGAGAAAAAACTACCGTTCTGAGACCACGATTGCTTATAAATTGAGCTGTATATCATTTATCGGCAAATGAAAAAACTGCTCGATGAAAAATCGCTTCAATAATCATGGCTACAAGTATCATGTTTTTAAGTTCAAAACTGAGTTTCAATTAAGTTAAATTAAATTAAAAAATGAGCGTTGTTGAGCTTGGAAAACTATGTTTTTCGAAAACCACCTTAAAGTATCTTTTTTAAGTCTTACTCAATAAAGTCAATGCCGAATGACGTATTTCAGAAATGTGATTTGACACAAGAATGCTTTTTAAATGATAAGTACATTCCTTTAGAGGACACTGTTTCCATGATTACAAAGGAATTACGAAAGAATAAGTAGTATGTAAAAAAATACAAAAAGAAAGCAAAATCATGCGTCAAGAATTTTTCGTTTATTGAAAAAGTATTTTATTTTATGAAATTAAGGGCATTTCAGTCGTGGAAAATTAAAACTTCGGTTTAAATGTATACTATTAAATTGAAACAGACTTGTGGATGTGGATGTATCCTCATCATCTGTCGTATGTAAATATGTACGTATCTTACATATGTATTTAAGTATGTAAGATAAATATGAATATGCAAATAAGTATGTAAATATGGAAGTAATGTTTTAAATATGGAGCATAACTATGTAATTAAAATGTATCAAAGGGAAGGAGCAATTTAAAATTGCTAGAAGATAAATAACATCGTTGATTTTAACTCAGCTAAAATTACTTGAAATTCCTCTTCAATACTTGGACTTTCTTTATGCACTCCATATCTATAAAAATCATTAATGTATTGTTAATTGGGACTTCTCTATGCCCAGTTGTCAGATTGTTGGAAATATTCTATAAATTCCTTCATTTCCAAATTTCTAGTAACATTTTCCCACATTACCAGTTCTTTTACCTATGTAATTTCCTATTGTCTATCTATTGTAATTTTCAGTAATTCTATTAGTCAATAAACCTATCTCTCGATTCTGCTTCTCCTCCGTATGTATGGGGAAAATGCTACCGAAACTAGTTGACATTTATTTAATAGATTCTGTTGCTTAAAGCGTTGTTTTAATTGATAATCTTATTTCCTATCTTATTTTAAATAATTGTGTAATTTATATTGTCTACTTATCTCTAACGGATAAAAAATTAATGCGTGTTTCAACCTTTTTGAAACACCCTGTATTAATATATATGTATATTACAAAAATTAAAATTCCTCACTTCATTAAATTTATTCCATAAAAATTTCTCCCTTCTAATTTATTTTACAACCCTAGTTTATTAAATTATTTCCTGTCTTAAACAATATTCCATTTATTTCATTTATTTAAATCCCTTTCTATTTAAAATGCGTATTTTAATATTTTATTTCCCTTCAAAATCTTTTAAAGAACACTTCCTGTAATCATTTTTCTTCAAAACCCCTTTTTATTTCTCAGTTCTTAAAAAGTCTATATTTTATTCTATTAAAAATTATCGGTTTGATACTATTTCCTTTTTTTTTTAATTCTGAAAAGCTAAATTCGCGCGCTTTCGCGAAAAAATAGCAGCACTTCAATTTTTCTCCGTCAATAAAACATAGTTACCCCTTGCTTAAAGGCTGTGATTCGCTATTTTATGCTCCCGCATCGCATCAATAACCTTCCGCCCTTGGGATATTTAACGTCAAACATGAATATGGAGCGCAGATTTCTGCGACACTTGTATTCTCTAAATTTATATGCTGTCGTGAAGGGAGTACTGAATTATTAGAAATGAGCGTAATAACATCCGTATAAAATGTAATTTCCTTTGGAAGTTTTCAACGGTGTCCAGTGTGAGTGGAGGATGTTTTGCCACTGTATTATTATAAAAGAAATAATAAATTTTCTTGAATGATTTACATTTGTTCTTTTCTGTAGAAAACTTCCAATTATTGTCTACCAGAACAAATAAATATGGAAAATGCGATTGTGGACTTCGATTGATACGGTAATCTTGGGATTTCAAAAAGGGGATCTTTAATTATCAAAATATCATCACATGTATGAAAGAGAAACTGTCAGTTGCAGTAGAATTTTCTGCATAATCAATATTTAAATATTTCAATTACAAATCTGTCAAAACTTTATCAAAAGAAAAATAAATAAATACTTTATAGCTTTTCAGAACGTTTAGGTAATTAAAAAATAATTCAATTAAATTCGTCTCGTCTAAGAAGCATTACTATAAATTAAAATGAGTACTTTGACAAACTTTCAAAAGAGGAATGAGTTTACAGAATGTTTAATAAAAAATGAACAATAACAATATTCACAAGAGCGCATTGAAAACTTCAATTTGTAGTCATAATTTTATTTGCGTAAAATTTGTTATTAACAAAATTAATTATGAGTGATTTAGAGTATACACACACATACACATATATTTGTGTATGTATACCATATTTTGCTACGGTTTTTATAAATAATCTATCTACTTATAAAGACTAACTTTCTTGTTTTGTAAGTTAATCGGATTTTTACAAATACATGAATACGTGTGTAAAAGAGAAATATTAATTGCAGAAGAATTTGGATACATAATTATTTAGCGATTTCAATTACAAATCTGTACCAATTTTATCCACAAAAAAAAAACTTAATATAGTCTTATGTCATTATAAAAAATAGTTAATTAAATTAATCTTAGCTCGCCTAAGAGACATTAACAGTCATTCAAACGAGTACTTTGTCAAACTTTCGAAAGTGGAAGGAATTTGAAGAATTTTTCCTAAAAAATTAATCGATATATCGTTAAATTTAATTTTTATGTTTGTAAATTGCGTATTTTGGAAACTAATTAACATTTTATTTGCAGAGGCACTGTTAACGAAATTATTTGTGAAGCTTAAAACAGAATAAAGTAGACGTAGAGTCATGTTTAAACGTAATTTTTTATTTTTAATACATTTATATGTGAATATATGAGTGTGTTTTATGCAATTTGTAAATTTGTTGGATGAATGCTTCAATTTTAACCTGAGATTTTTATCTTATGGGCCTGACCTTAACAACTTGGGTACTTTTACTATCCAGGTTAGGGTTAAACATTTATCAGAATTTTAGAAATAGAAATTTAAGACCTTTTATACACATAAGTTGAGTTTTCTTGAATGCTCTAGATAACAACGGATGACGTCATCATAGAATTCATCTGCAGCACAGTTATTTAAAAATCAGTTTACTTTTCGGCTGCAAATCTGTCATTAATGTGCCATAAAGCTCTGAAGTAGCGGTCTGCAAGGAAAAAAATAAAGTTTAGGCTTGACGTGAGTCTATAACAAAAGGAAAGAACGTTATAGATTGTCGTCTTCACGACTGTTTTATTTATTATTCAATCTATACGGACTTTAAGTCCCAACAATATCTATTTTTTTTAATGAAATAGTGGTAAGACATCATAATTGAAAATGTAATTTGTCTATTTGCCGTTTTCTGGTTTAATTTCAATAAAATAGCGCCAAATGGAAAGAAAATTTAATAGCCCGAAGAAGGAGATCAGATCTCATTAGAGTCACATCAGTCTACCGTTTGTCACGTTATTTGATGAGAAATCTAAAATTATACAATAGTCGTCAATGTGGCACACATAATATTTTTCAAATATTACTCACACTTTAATAAAAACACGAGAGAAATAACTGTAGAAAATACAATAAATACTTTATCTAGCAATAAACAACAGCAATTGCTGTAAATTACAGCAATTACCGCTGTAATTGCGAAAGACTGAAAGCGATCTCTGTTGACTTGTTGACAACATTTGAAATAAGACCAGAAAGCACAGTCAAGAGCAGTGCAGATATGGTCGTCATTACATGTGGGCGGAATCATTTGCAGTTGTAATTGTACTCACTACAATGTCTTTCAAGCTTAGAACAAATATTTTGTCTTAAATCATAAAAAAAAAAAATCTTTGTTTATCTGTTTTTTTTTCTTGTTTACATTATCTCTTGGTATTTTCTCAGAGGACTATCATAGCTTTCAATCTAAAATTTGGTTAATGAAAGTTACTCACAAAAGTGAGATATCAATATTTTGAAACAAAATTCAACGTATGTCACTAAGAAAATATATAACGATTAATTTTGAAAACGATCAAATTGATTGATTGAAAATTGGCGGAGTTAGAATGTCCGAATTTTTAAAAAGGCTGTTCTGAAAAAAGAAACGTGCTAAGTTTCGTTACTGTTTACTTAGTTTTGTTATTGTTAATTCGATGTGGTGTGATCTACTTCTATAGCTGCAAAATTGCCTTTCCCCGATTCCTAACTAATAAAATATGTTTTTTCGTGTTTATAAAAAATAGTCAAATCGGCAAAGAAATAAAAATTCTTGATTTTGAAAGGGCCAAAATAGTTTTACTAAAACATTACTTGAAATATTAAATCATTTTCGTCGTTTTTTAGCTCACAGGCTATCAAAGCCTGAGAGCTAATGTGTCCGCCGGTTCTGTATGTATGTACGTATGCACGTAACGCGATAACTCTTGATAGAAATATCCGTTTTGCTTCAAATTTTGTTTATAGGTTCATTGTGATAAGGCGCTTCCCTGATTAGTTTTTGGGGCTCATTGGTTAAGCATAAAGGATGGGGAAGGGGCTAAACCCCCCTTATTCTTTGAAATAAGAGTATAACGTACAATTAGCGTAAGTAGCCTGTGAGCTCAATGCCGTCAGTTTAACTGCGCACTTTTCTTTTTATTCTTATATATATATTTTTTTTTAATTTACAAAAGAAGAATATGGGAAACATTGTGTCAAACGAACATCAAACAAAAAATTTTTTGTAGTGCAGAATGTGTAAATTTTTTAACAATTTCAAAAAAGAGATCTACTTTTATGTGCGTTCTGTTTGTCTGTGTGTACACATGTCCGTAAATTCTGAACAAATACTTACTGGATTTGAGTGAATCATTTTATACTGCAGTTATAGTTCAACATCGAAGTCTTTAAGCTAAAAATAGTTATAATATCGTGTATAGATGTTTTACACAGTCATGTCAAAAATTTCAATGTCTATTTCATGTCAAACGTGAGGGGTGGCAACTAGAATGCCTATGTATGTATAACAGAATGGCGGCATACAACCAATACAATTTGATTGGTCGAGAAGATTTTAGACAAAAACGTAGCGAGTCTGCTCTTACTGCCAAGTTACAGTTTGTTAATTTGCCTCAATTCTGGAATATGGGTTGAACAGTTTGGGGAAAATTACCAAGCGGAATATGCGGCTTGTGCGTATGTCGCCAATCTCTTATTTAAAACTGACTTTCACTGGTGAGAAAATAGATTGTCATTCCACAGTATTCATGTGTTACGTACGGGCATTTCGCAGCAAATTTTTGAGATATTTGTACTTTTTTCAGTATCAAAATATAAATGAGAAAGTTTGCAATTATTTTTAATGCATGATATATCACTTCAACTAGATTCTTATGAAATTTCTTTTTGTTTGGGCCAATAAATATATATTTTTTAATTAATAAAGTTGTGTTACGTACGGGACATCACAAAAAATTGTTTTAAAAGTACCTCTAGCAATTTGGATTTTGCTCTGAATTTATTTAATATTTTCACAAATAAATTTAATGAGTAGAAGCAGAAATATACATTTTATTAATTAACTTTAAAATTATTTTTTAAAATTGCGTAATTAATTAATGAAAGCTAATTATTTCTGTTACGTACGGGACAAAGCTATTTGTTACGTACGGGACCTATGACTAAATTTTTCTATATGGCTGCAAAAAAATGCTCTAATTTTTATTTGATTTAAAAAATATATATAATATTTTGGATAAATTTTAATAGAAGAGATTTAAAGCTTTAAAATGATGTATTACACTTAACTTTTTATAAAACCTTTTTTTCAAACTTGTGAAGCCACATACTGTGGAATGACCCTTAAATTGAATGTATTTCTCAAAAGACACTTTCTTGTGCTTAGCCATTGTCGCTAAAATACGCCAAATAGCACGCTATAAACAAATAAAAAAAAATCGATAACATAATTCCTTTTGCAGAATTGCAAGCAAGCCGTGAATTATGAAACAGTCACTTGAAATTTTTTTTTAAAATATTTGTTTTTGTTTGAATGTTAGTTCTTTGTCATTTAGAGTTATTTTGTTTCGAACAAAATCACAGTAACTCCATACTTCAATTATCTCTATACTTAATGATGTAATAAATATTTTGTTATTTGTTCTGTAAGATAAAAACGCCATATAATAAAATATATTTTAAAAGAATATGTGAACATAATTTGTAACAAAACTTCATAATAACAAGATTTCTTAAATGTAAGAGATATCTCACTTATACATTATTTCATTGCTTATCCCATTAATCTCATTTCATGTTACTTTTAACCATTCTTTCAAAAACTCCAGTTGTTATGATAATAATCTTACTAAATTTCGGTCTTTATCGTCTTTATGGATCGAGGGATGCGTATCAAAGCTGCTCTTCCTTCTTTAATTAAATTTGCCTGTTCAGAAAATTAAGTACCTTGGAACTTTGTTTATGCTCTAATTATTAAAAAGAATACTTACTATACAATGTTTATAACGAAGCCTAGAAAATATATTCATATGATTCACTTAAAATAATAATAATAATAATAATAATAATAGTAAAACAAATAAAATATAGTAGTTTTAAGGAAACTCGAGTTCGAAAAATTATACCTCACATTACATCAGTTATATTCAATGGTTGGAGTATCATAGTTAAGATTTATTCCAACAGAGTGAAAGATGCCGGGACCAGGTCTCGTACCTGGATACTTTGGGTTGCCGGACCAACGGTCTTCCTACTGAGCTATCCAGACGATATCCTGGCTGGCGTATTTCACTCTTATTTATTAGACATGGCTGCGAAATGCAGCGCTAATTTCATTCATCCGAGCTATAACCATAACATTTTACACGATGATTCTGAAATAACACGGAAACTGCCGTATACAGGAGTTTCCATGTTCTCCATATATATATATATGGGTAAAATTACATATTTTTTTTGTACGGATGACTTTACGTTGAATGCGACCGAAACTAGTATGAAATTAGTTTAAAAGTTCTTGTGCTTAAGAATTGTTTTATCTGTCTACATTTTACTGCGCCAAGTATCCTCGTTATTGTCAGTAAACTTTGACTGTTTCGAGATCTTATAACCATGTAGACTCTCACACTTTGTATGCTGTATAACTACGCTTAACAAACCATTCTTTTTTTCCAACTAATTTATGAACACCCTGTATTTTTCCAAAATAGCTAAGCTGCATTTATTAGTGAAATTATTTTTTTTTATAAATGGTAAATCAAATGTTTTTCAAGTATTTTTTCACAATATAATAAAATTTAATGCCGGACCACATGAGGAATCAGGACAGCTGATTTAAATTTCATAGTAGCATTTTATAGGTAGTAGTTCATTTTATAGGTTTAATCTGCTATTGATTTTTATTATGTTAAATTAGAATAACTTTATCTTTCATAATACTTAGAAATTGCTTATCAGAACGATTTTAATATGCTAAATTATAATATTAATTATTAAAAACCCCTTTTTGAAGTCTGATCTTAAATCTAATCAAAATTATACAAAATGCTTATTTTTTAGACAAACATCTTTTTAACTTTTTTCATGATACTATTTTATTCCGGAGAGATGAAAGTGTATTAAATTTCATTACTAAGCAATTTTTAATTTTTTTATAACTTTTTTATTTTATGTATCTATTTATTTATATATTTTTTTTAAAATGATCGTTTTCTTATTTTATTTGAAAGTTATGAAGCGTAGGATTTTGTAATGAAAAATTCCTTTCATTCTTGGTTAAGCCTTATAAATATTTTTTTACCACATAAAAATTATTCAGTATTTTTATGCAGTTTATTTATCATGTTTCTTATATCCTGTCCCAAAAGTGCAGCAAAAGTAAAACCGCTCATCTCCAAAATATTCAATTATACACAGCTGAAAAAAATACTTAAAATTCCTAACGGGTAGGAAATCAAGGCTTAAAAAAACACACGAAATAAAATTCAATAATTTTTTGCATTTTTGTTTTTTATGCAACGCAGCAAATGTGCTGTACATCTTTTAAAAATATGTTTGGGGGAAAAAATAGATTTTTTTTCTTTACCTTAACTATGTTTAGAATTCCTTCCTTCACCGGGTGTTTGTTTTTTCAATCATTCAAAGCTGGCATACTAGAGCTGTTCTCGAAATATTTTTTTATACGTATATTTTGATTTTTTCATTAATGTGTACAAGTACATCATAGAAAATAACACACAAACTGTACAATGCTCAAAACTCTAAAAATGATTTTGGTTGGTTAATTTATATTTAAATAAACAATTATATGATTAAAATGTGAATTTTATTTTGAAACCATTCATCTTTATATACTAAAATTTAATCATATATACTAACTTTAAATAAATATGCCAGTTTAAACACATTTAACAGATTTAGTGTTTTTATAATAAATTTTCACAAATATACTGCAAAAAATGCATGCAAATTTATGTAATATTTACATTAATATTATAAAAATAAATATATTATAAAATTATATATATATATATATATATATATATATATATATATATATATAATTTTATAATATATTTATTTTTATAATATTAATGTAAATATTACATAAATTTGCATGCATTTTTATATATATATAATGCATGCATATTATATATATATAATGCATATATATATATATATATGTATGCATTTATATATATATATATATATATAATTTTACGGTAAATTACATTTATAAGTTTAGCGATCAAGTCATATAAATTTACATCTTGATTGTATAATTTTTGAATATCGGATTATTGTTACGGGAAGGCTTCATTTATTAACGGCAAAATTCTTTTTTTCGAGTTTTGCCCGGAATCTCTGCCGACAGGATTTCAATTTATTAAAATTATTATTATAATAATTATAATAATTTTAATTATATATATAATATAACATATAATATATATATTTTTTATATTATAAATATAATTTTATATATTTATAATAAGTATAATTATTATAATAATTATTATAATAATTATAATAATTATATTATAATATAATATAATAATCATAATATTTATCAACGCAAACACCTATATCAGACTCGGCATTACGAATAAACTGACAAATTTTGACGTGACAGCGAACGGATTAACATACAGATATCTGTGTCGTATATTGTCTCATAATAGCTCTCCAAAATACTTGCATTGCTTAAATAAATGAAAAATATCAATTATTCGTTGGTAAAGATTTTAAGACTAATGCAGTTTAATTATTTCCACAGAGCAATGATCCCACCAGCTAAAAATAAAGTACAATTTATTTATGTAATGCATTTAAATGCAAACATTGAATCATGATTCATTAAAAAAATATGATGCTATCTTTTTAAAAGGCTTTCATAACCTTTAAAAACTTCAAAGAAAAAAGGAAAATCATGCGTCCAATATAGGATATGAAAAACTTTCCAACGCATACAGAGTATTGTCACAAAATTTCTTCGATAATTAAGATGAAAATATATATTTAAATAAAGGGCTTAGAAAATGCATAATATTATTTAAAACCTCAATTAAAATAATTATCGTCTAACAGAATATTCGAATTCTTTTGTACAGCTGTTCATATGATTTGTATATTTGTGTATATTCTACATAGTAAGCTAAAATTTAGTTCAATTAGAAAACGTATAACGCAGATGAAAATTTACCTTTAGCTATTTCCGCTGCATACGATCTATAAAAATTATACACACCAAGTAATATGCAAAAATTTAGTTAAACATAAAAACGCATATCACAACTTAAAACTCACCTCCAGTAATTATCGCTTATAGACAGTAGTCTAACGAATTATTTTGTGTGTCCCGGCAAAATAATAATAATAATAATAATAATAAATGCTATCCATACCATATTTTACTGTAAGCATCTTGAACTGCACTTCAATAATGTATATGAGTTTCATCATGTTTGTGTAACATAGACTGCAAAAAAATTTTCTCTTGAGACAAGTATATAACAGAATTATTTTGTGTGACCGTGTAAATGAATGATAAATGCATTGCACTCCATATTCTGAAGAAAGCATATTTCAATACACCTCAAAAATGCATATCAATTTAATTATGCTCGAAATAGTGTAACATCATTAAAATGCACTGCAAACAATTTCTCCCATTGACAATAATGTAACGGGATTTTTTTAATGTCCTTGTAAAAGAACCATAAATGCTACACGCGTAATTTTCACTAGCGATCTATGATATAGTAAATCTCAACAGTATATGTCAATTGCATGGCAATCCGAGTATATTTACTGGAGTTAGCGTACAGAAAGTAAGACAAATGGCAGTCAGACAAAAGGACCAAATTCCGAAAAACTTTTTAACTACATTGGAAAGTATTAATGAAAAACGAAAAAACTATTGCTGTTTTTTGTCTGCAAATAGCTGACACGTCGGAGGTTGCCTGTTCCTCAGACAGTAACCTTAAATGTACCTAAGAAGTGTTAAACGTACCTAAAAAGTGTTAAATGTACCTTAAAAGTGTTAAATATACCTAAAAAAATATTTTTTTCTCCTGGAGGGATTTAGTGTTGAGGGCTCCAATGCCTTCGACAGCCTACACCTTCAAATTTGTATGATATTGTATTTTTAAACGAAAATCTATCCAAACGAAACTAGAGTTCGAGGCCCCACTGTCTTTGGCAGCGTACATCCGGAAGTGCTATGCACCCTCCGATCTGTTTTTGCACACGACCCTAGAATTTGTATGATTTTTTTATTTAATAAACGAAATCTTTCCAAACGAATTCATGGACTCTTGTTACAATGATTGCCAATTTAATGTCTGACATTTAGATATATAAAACAATTCCGACAAAAAATTCTTGAGAAAACCCAAATAATACAAAAGACTCCCCCCACCCCCCTCATTATTTTTTTAAAACGCGAAGTGCTCCACGGTATAATTTTTTATAAGGCGAAATTGTATCTGGGAAGGCTGAGAGAAAAAAAATAGTCTTTGCAAATTCGCAAAAGGACTTCCATTTTTTTTTTTTTTTAAACACTAAATTTTAATATTTTGTTTAATCCAAAATACCATTAGAACCGAAAAGGTACCGTACATAAAGCAATTTTTTTTTTGCACTTCTATGTGGAAAAACAGGATGGTATATTAAAAATTTATAAACAAAAGACAAAATATGAAAACGAACAGGAAATTGACTTTCAAGTAATATTCCCTTTTTTGAAATAGTACGAAGAGGAGAAGGTTCAAGCATAGGATAGGGTCTAAGGGATAAGCTTTTAAATAAGATACTAGAAAATTCGGCCATCTGTCAGAGAGGGCATGAAACTACCAAATTTTTGTAAGGAGGAACAGCTAAGTCATCGCTGCCCTTCGCAGTCTATTTTTTTGTGTGTGAATCATACATTTTCAGACATCGAAACTTAACAGGTAAGTAAAGTCAAATATCTGTATATTTCATCTATAACTTATTACGATGTATGTTATTACCATATCACTGATAAGATATAACAAGTTATGTTTTGATACCCTTCAGTAAAGGATACCTTTAACTGATAATGGCGTGCCTTTCAGTAAATGTTGAACATGTTTTTGGTCTAAAAATGAACCGGAGAGTTGGTCTAAAAGAAGGCTACACTGTAAAAAAAAATTCCTGAAAAAAAACGGAAGTTATACTGGCAATCGAGATGGCAGTACTATTTCCGTATTTTAACGGAAAAAAATTCCGTAAATTCCAGGAAATTTTCCGTGAATTCTGAAATATCCGTTTTTAATTTTCCGTATTTTTTAGAATTTTTTATGTCGTTAAAATAAAATTTATAGCACAAAAAAAAAAAAGAAAAAAAAAAGTACTTCCTCGGACAACCTTATAAGGGACAAATACGTTTCGGCATCTTTTTTTTTCATTTCTGAGTGAGTTTATAGAATTTAACCAACCCTTGCCGCGAGCGGATTCGAACCCACTATGTCCCGTATACTAACCCGATGACCCAGACCACAGAGCTATGACCAGTCGCGGTTTTCGCTCAAATGCTGTAACTTATTTGAATCGCTTTTTATGATGCAAAAACTTGGTTTCATCTGTACATGAATTTTTCCAATGTTTTTAATATTTTCTTTTCATAATTTTCAATAATTTGCTGTATTATTTGGTGCCTTATAACAGATAAATTTTAATTTATTATGTATTATATGCATAAAAAAATTGTATTAAGAGTAATAATTGCTTCTTTTTGAAACAGGCATTTTTCTCCGGGAGGGATTTCTGTGGCTCCGACGGGGGGGGGGGGGGGGGGGGGGAGGGATGCACTTTTTGCTCATTAAAAGTATAAAATTTCAAATCTTCCGGGGGGGTGGGAACATTTCAATTTTCTGGGGGACAATGTCCCCTCCGGCTCACCCCCTGAATTCAACAGTGGTACCAACATTTTCTTTTTTCGAACATATACTTTTTTAAAATTATTTGCCTGATTATCTATTTATCAATTCCAATAACAACAGCAATTATCTTAATCAGACTTGTTTATTACATGCTATTAAAATAATGTTTTTTAATCTCTTATTTAAAAAAACTTACGCAAATAAACAATTTTATAATAAATTAAATTTTTATATTTCAGCTATGCTGAGAGCTTTTGCGTACGGTTCTGTTAAACATTATATTTTTAACATTACATTTAAAAAAAAAAAAAAAAAAGACAGAATTTTTTTTTAATTAATGACTTTGGGATAGGTAAGTTTAAATATGGACTAACTGATTTAATTTAAATTAAGTTTAATTTATAAAAATATGAACTGACGAAATAAATTAAAAACGTTATAAAATTAAAAACTGGATTTTTATGAAAGTAAAGAAAAAACATTAACTAATTTTATAAATTTAAGGAAAAAATTGTAAACTTTGTAAAATTATAATTTATAATAAATTTTAGCGTAATTCATAAATTTGTAAGCCAAAACAGTTTAGTTTACTGCCAATTTGCATAGCTATAATTTGCAGAGATATTATGTTATGAAATATTTAAATAACACAATATTGCCTCACATTAAAAAAGATAAATTTAAAAAAAAGTGAAAAAAAAATCATAAATTTGAAGTACTATCAAGAAAAAAAATAAGTAGATTTAAATATATATTTATATATATATATATATATATATTTTGTAATTTATAAAAATAAAATAAATTTCTAAATATTTCATTAAAATATAAATATTACTATTCTTTTCACAATAAATTGACATGGCCTCGGTTAGAATGGGCTAGCGGGTCCAGCCGGGCCATGCCTGTATCCTAAAAGAACTCTAGTAAATACAACAATCTTAATTCGCATTTCAAAATAGGCGATTTCTGTACTCAACCTTTAAACGTCATTTACGGAAATTGCACTGTTTTGCTAGAAATACGGACATTGTACTGTTTTGAAAGAAATACGGAAAAAATCCATCAAATTTACGGAAAACTTTCTGCATGTTTACGGATGTGAAGTCTCTTTAACGGAACTAATGTCATTTACGGAAATTGTACTGAAATTTTGGAAAAATGAAACTTCTCCGTAAAATTTTACGGAAAATCTCTTGTATTTTCACGGATTTTTTTTAGAGTGTAGAGTTAAACCTCCAAACAAACTGGTGGATCATCTTCACAACTGAGCACTTTGCTGGGCCATCTTCACAACTGAACCCATCTGATATCTCTTCAATGTCAACTGTTTCCAAGAAACAGACCACTCGAGGTCGGAAGTCCTCAAAGACATTTTTGTAACGGCCTCGCCCAACCGGAGCGAGTTGACTTGAGCCTTGTGCAATTCAGCACTAAACCAAACCAAGAAGATTTATTCTAAGATCCCACCTGAAGAGGCAAAATCTTCATTCCAATCAGTATTCCCTTCGCTCACCGAAAACTCATTCCTCATGCCGTTTATCATCTCACGTGTTTTAGTCCTATGTCTCAATCGTGTCTCATGAATTATGGTTATTGAATTTTTTGTCGATTGTTGGTGTTGCTCGCGTCTCAACATGGCTGTCTCTACTCCAGCTCCACCAGAAACGTTTAGCTTTAATGTACATTTCTTCTGCGTTATTGAACAGGCATTATAATTAATTTCCTTGAAAGTAGCAAGTAAAACTAATGAACCAAAACACCAAATAATTAGGGCAGAATAACAAAAAAAAAGAATTTTAAAGTGTCTAATCTGTGGGCTGAGAGGCGGGCGGGCGGGGGTTAAATAACAGATGTACACAGCTTTTCTTCAAAGTAACAAATAGGACAAAACAATTTCAGAAAAAATATTTTAAAGGGTGGGGGGAGAGGGAGGAAAGTAATTTTATGCTGAGGGGAATTAGATTCGACATTTATTTTTACTTTAAAGGAATAGATGCGGCAGTTTTTTTATATTTTTAAAATTAAATAGTTCAAAGATTTAAACGTATGTTAGGTGGGGAGAGCAAAGGGCAGATTAAAAATTACAGAGGGTGAATTTTGATTTATTTATTAGTTTTCAAAGTAACAAATAAACGAACTAGGGTTAAACAATAAATAAATAGGATAGGAACACTTTTGAAGATTTTGACCTTTATGCTGAGGATGGCGGGCAAAGGGGATATAAATATTTTCAGGGGAGGGAGATAATTTAGATGATTGTTTATTTATTATAACTTGAACGTAAGAAAGAAAAAAATAGGTCAATACAATACATAAATTGGGCAGCATTAAAAAAAAAAGAAAAAAAACCTAAGAGTTTTAAGATTGTGTGATGGAAACTGAAATTTCGGGATTGTGTAAATTACCGTGTTTCTGCCACGAGGCTTGCTAAATGTCCTTATTTCTATCGGATAAAATTGTAGAAAACTGATGAACACAAGTTTTTAAAACTATACGTTAATAAAGCGGCAAAAGTTGTGGCTACTAATTGAAAATTTTTTAATGGGCACAAACATTAAATCTTCATGTAGAGTGGATACAGCTAATTTTTAGCTTTATCACTTTACCCATGAACATAAAATTTTGATTAAAAGCATCCAATTTTTGTATCGAAATAGACATATTAATATATAATTGCTTCATTATGATATATGTCCCCCTTCCTCCCTTTCTCACAATTTTTTAAAAAAAATAACTCTAAATAGAGGACTGGATCTGCGCCCTGATTATTAAATAATAATAAATAACAAATATACATTTTCCTCTGCTATATTAAAAAAATATTCTGAAATATGATACTTGTTACAAGACTGCTGAGTAACTTAAAAAAATAAAAAATAAAAAAATCGGTCTGAAACTAGATTATTTTATCCCTATAATTGGTTTGCCCGTATTTTTCCGTTTTGCTAAAACAACTTAAATCGGCTGTAGGCAAAAATATTTACAACAGAATTGTATTTTAAGATATACATAAAATAAAGATATACGAACTATATATTTTAGAAACAAACAGGATAAGAAAATTTAAATGAGTATTAGTTTTACGAAAATTTTTATGAAAACGCAGAAAAACCTTCCGACGCAGTTTGTAAGGGTCACTGCAAAATTTGTCAACATAAGTGACTTTAAAATTGCAATGCTAATTTGAAGATATTTAATAAAACAACATAGTTTAACAGTTGTTCATAAAGAAAAAGCCATTCTAATCCCATTTCTTTATAATATGTAAATTGTAAACATTAATATAAAAACCAGCGTTCGTCGTTACTTGTGTAGATGAGTATTTTACCCTTTTTTTTTTTTTTTTTTTTTTTTTTTTTTTTACTCAATTGGAAAGTGCCTATTTATTACACTCAATAATATTTTTCTAAATTAAATATCTTTGCAATTATCATTTTCAGGTTTGACCCAAAACATCCCATAAAATATTTTAATGAATATTAATTTAAAGATTTGTTTATCAAATATAAATATTTCTTAGTAGCATTTTGAAAATTTGTATTCGAGATTTGTATCCGCACCTTCTTCTTCAGAAAATAATTGCATTTGTTCCTCTTTAGTCAAATGATCAATTTAAATACAGAAAAAATAAAAATAAAAATAAAAATAAAATAAAAAAATAAACAACAAGCGGGAGACACGAGGAATGAATAACCAACAAAAGCTCAACGTCTGTCGTTCAAGCAATGCATCTGATGCTTCGGTGCTGCTTTAACCCCTTCGCGACGAGCGTCCTTTACAGAATTTTTAATCTTTTACCACCGGTTTTTCAAAACAGAAAATTTCGCCTAATTGAATCGCAGAAATGCTCTCCCTTTATATAAGGCAAATAAAAAGTAACTGGTGGGAATAATCGAGGATTCTGAGCATCTTATGCGTCATGTATACATGTCGCTCGTCCCCAAGGGGTTAAGGTACGCACACATAGATGGACAGACGGCAGACACAGCGAAATCGTAAACATTTTACAGTTGAAAGTTTTAAAAAATCTATTTAATGTGTAAGTCTATTTTTTTCCGGTGTCTAAATGGTTGTAATATATAGAGAATGAATTAATATCATTGATATTATTAAGCATTTAGAATGATTAAATAATAATAATTATGAGTATATTTTTTCAAATTTGAATCAGTTTTTGAAATACTTTTTTTTCAAAGAATTTTTGTATTTTTAATTCATTCAATAAATTGCAGTTATGGGATTATTTTAATATAACTGCCCATATAGCACATGTGCTTCCCTAGGACGTCCCCAGGAAGATTGACATTCATCCTCCAGGCATCCCTGAGGATGCAAAAATTTGTCATCAGGAGGTCCTCAGGAACCGAAAATGTCCGCCTCATAGCATCCCAGGGAGCTCCCCATGACCTCCACCAGGTTCCTCCTCAGGTTGTTCTAGGGAAGATTTCAGGAAGTAATACCGGAGGAATTTGGGAGACTTCAGGGTCACTTAATGTGCACAAAAAACAACCGAAGTTATTATTATTCGACGTAATGTAAAAAGTATTTTTTTTTTAAAATTAATAAATACGAACATTATCTTTTAAAAATTTACATAATACACATTACTTTTATTAACCACGCACACAGAATCACATGACAGTTATGATACAGATTTTACGGAATAAACTTTCTTACCGCCGACTGGACTTGAACCTGGGTACTTACGCATACGAGAAACACGCTCTAGTGATTACGCTACACGGCCGTTGTACCTGAATCGTTTATACGGTATTCATGTATTTCTTTCTCTTCTTATGAGAATCAGTAAATAGAAAACATACATATTTTTATGCTTCGTATAGCAGGAATTCTGTAACTTTTATTGCAAATAAAGATGCATACCCTTTGATATATATTCAATACAATATTAAATTGATAATAGAAAAATAGCGTATCAATTATTTAATGCTGTTCTCAAACCCAAAGGAGCTGTTTTCTGACACATTTTTTAACTCGTTTTTGTTCGGAAATGCTTTAAATTGGCAGGTGGTCTTATTTAGAAACTATGTAATACTAGAAAAATGTTTTCCTTTTTTTATTTTTATTTATTATTATTATTATTATTATTATTATTATTATTATTTTGTAAACGCAGATCTTTTAGAAAATACTGTGAAAGTCATCGTTTTGACCCGAATTCCCCACGTGGCATCACAATAAAAGGGAAAAGAGAAGGGGTGTTTTATCATTTGCAACAACAATACGTTTTATCATTTTAGTTAGGAGCCACATATATCAGGGTCAGGGGTCTATGATAAAGGGGCCAATTAAATAAAAATATTTAAAATTAAATAAATTAAATTATAAATTATAAATAATCACAATTAAACAAAGTAAGAGAAAAATTGACGTTTTTATGAACCAAAAATTGAAAGACAAATTCAAAATGCACTTTTTTTAAAATTAGAAATATTATAATTTTAAATTTAGAATTAGAATAAGCAAAACTCAATTTGATTTCTAATATTGATATTACCATATTACAAGTTGCTAAACGATATATCTATAAAAGCTTTTCTGAGTTTATGCATGCTAGGCTGTTCTCAAATTCAAATTGGCTACTTTATGACATATTTTTTAGTTTATTTTTGTTCGGAAACGCTTGAAATTGGCAGGTGTTCTTATTTATAAACTTTGTAATCAAAAGATGTTTTCCATTTTTTTGGTAAAGACAGAAGATCTTTCAGAAAATACCGTCAAAGTCGGTGTTTTGAGCTGAATTTTCGACGCCGTAGCACGAGAAAAGAGAAAAACGTGTCGTCATGTAACATGAATCACTTTTAACCCGATAAGTAATTTATTTATCAAAAAATGGAAAATTCATTTCGATCTCGAATCAATTCAATAGTCAGGCCAGCCAATTTTATGTCTTTGCGTTTAAAAATAAGTCAAAAGATGTGTCAGAAAGTTTCACGTTGTTGAGCAGATCATTTGAGAAACACCCTAAGATACATAAATACATCGTTTAATTTTCAATTACCTACATGAAACTGCTGTTTAAAATGACAATAATATTTCTTTAGCTGTTAATTTTTAAAGTATGGGCATTTCTACTCTATATCTGTAACTAGTTAAATATGAAAAAAAGTACTGTTAATAAAATTTGTGTCTGTAACAGAAATATTTTTTTTTCTTATTGTAATAAATAAAACTAGTTTACAATTAAATCTCCATTTAGTGATCTTTTGAAATCCTGTGAAAGCATTCAATACATAGAAATTTCATTATGCACTATTTTTCATTGAAATATAATTTCATTTTATCTAACAAAACTAATATTTCAGGAGATTTAAAATGCCTAAATGTACGGATACTTTGACATAAAATTTGAGTTCTTTGTTATGATTGTCAACGAAGTATTGTGTAAAAATTCTAAACAAGGAAATCCTTTAAAAGCAATACTTCTGTCTTTTATAGAATCATTGGTCGACTGCTTTAAAGATTATTTTTCTATTGTACCGACAATTGTTTATTTTATTTATATCAAAGCTAAATTTGAAATAGCTTACTCCTTATTCTGGGAAAAAGAACGTTTCTCTCCTTTCAACCATGGAACTAAGTTCCATGCTTTCAACTACTTTTCTTTGCAAGTATTGCATGCATTCCAGTAAGCATACATATCCATTCTTCATCCATCAAAAGGAATTGGAGGTTGCTCAGTACTATTCATGTTCTTATTGTAGTTAAAATTCTACCCTTACCTGACTAAACATATTTGCATTATGGGACTTTTGCAGCTGATTATATAACCGTTCTTGACATCTGAATAGAAGTATTTCCTTGCATTTGAGAAACACCCTAAGATACATAACTAATAATAGCCGTATATTAACAGGAGTGAAGAATTTGCACGAAAAATAATCTTTTATAAATATCCTAAACTAAAACGTTTGCCAAATATAAAATAGGTTTCTTAAATGAAAGTTTTAACAACTAAAGCAAAACACAACTCAGTTTTAAATTCTGGAGAAATATTTGTTATTTAGAAAGATAAATATTTATTTATATTTTCTGAATCTGTATGTTGTTAATATTTCTTAAGTTCACTAAATTGAGATTTCACCTTCATTATTAAGAATTAAAAAATATATACCATGTATCGTAATTTGAAAGAGGTAATAGAAAATAACTAATTTGTATTTAAAAAATATAATTAAATTAATATGGTAAAACCTCCAGAACAGACGCTTCATAAAAATTCATACATAATTAAAAATTGACATCATTTAGCGAACATATGCTCATTACCAACACATATATAAAGTATATTAAATGAGACAAGTGGTATTGACCAGGCCCGTGATAATAATCAGCACGAATTTATATCTTTAACCCGATTTTGTAAGAATGTATATTTAAAAAAAAAAATCTTTCAAGCAAAACTCTTATTCAGGGGGGAGGGGGGGGGGGGTATGTTTGTATTTTTTAAAACCAAATGTGCCATTTCAATAGAGCATGCAAGCTCTAAGTTGGTGTTATAATTTAGACTTAAAAGTAAATTATTGATTTGATAATGACGATAAATATAAAATTATTAATTAGTTGAAGATGTAATAATAAAATACATAAATATATATGTAATTTTTAAAAAGATCAGAAAAAATATTAATAGAAGAATAATAATAAAAGTAAATATGCTCGATATGACTTAAATATGATTCAATTTTGAAACTTACATGAAAATTAACTTTTACAATCGAAATAAGATTTTTTAAATAGATTGTTTAATGTAAAAATGCTAATCTATTAACTATCAAATTCTGAATAGATACAAATACGTAAATATATATTAAACTGTTGATAAAACCCTTATTTGTAACAAATTTTTGATTCCTTTTGATTTCTTACGGTTACGGAAAAAAAACCCTCATTTATTAGAAATAATAATAATAATAATAATAATAATAATAATAATAATATATATATATATATATATATATATATATATATATATATATATATATATATATATATATATATATATATATATATATATATATATATATATATATATATATATATATATATATATGATAATTTAAAATGGTCAGCGAAAAAAAAAAAAATCTAATTTATATTTTAAAATTAAATATTGATCTGAAAATTATTTATATATATAATTCAAATTAATATGAAATGATTAATTATTTAATACAAATAATAATAATAATTCAATATATAAGACTATATTTAAAGGATCAGAAGAAATAATTTTTACTAGGTATCTCTAATCCTTAATTTATAAAATATGGTTCTATACAAATATATAAATATATATTAAACTTCGTGTTTCGAAAAAAATAATTCTGATTTCTTATAATTGAAAAGAAAAATAATTTATTAGGAGAAAGTAAATCAATTTTATATTTAAAATTAAATTATTTCTATAGAAACTAATAAAGTATATAAGTGAAATCAATGTAAAATTATTAGTTAGTTGAAAAAGTAACAGTAAAAATATATAAGTAATTGTTGAAAGTTTAGAAAAAATAATTAATGAATGTAATGATAAAATGAATTAATATATAAGTTAATTTTTAAAAGATCAGAAATAAAATAAATAATAAATTTTCAATTTATATTTAAAGATTAATTTATTTTAATTATTTATTTAACTACATTTTGATTGCATTTTATAAATTAAAAATATATCTAAATAAGGATAATTAAACATTGTAATAATTAAAAGTTAAACAATAACCAGATGTGCTTAGGAAATAAAATAAATCCAATAATAATATAAACTTTATTAATTAAAAAATCGAACCAAATCAAATCAAATATTTTTTTTTTTTGTAAAAAATTATAATAAGTTATTTTAGTGTCAAAATCACCCATGAGATGGCACCAGCACCGTCTCTTCCTAGGTACTTCCCTGGGAATATTATCCCGAGGAGCTTGATCCCTGGGAGGGACCTGGGAGGAGCTTTGGTGCTATATGGGTGGTATGTCAACACCGACATTCTGAGTAAGATTATCTTACGGCTCGTAATACAACATTTAATTTCTTTAAATGCTCTTACATTAAACATGTTATGTATTTATTTTAATATTTTGAGTGTATCTTATTTTATACTTTTGGGTACTTTTCGGTTAGCCGGGCGCCAGTGTTATACGGACATATATAAATGCATATGTATGTATATAATATTACATATACATACATACATGTATATATATGTGTGTGTATATATACATATGTGTGTGTGTATATGATATGTATGTGTGTATGTGATATATACATGCATATATATCACTGGCGCCCGGCTAACCGAAAAGTACCTAATTTTGTAATAGCGGAAATCGGTCTTTATTATCTTACAAATTTCTGTTACATTTCTTTTTTGATCAGAGGTCTTATTTCGTTAAATTGAATTTGAGTGAAAATCGTTTTCTATTCGTTAGAAAAAAAAAAAAAACAAGTCGGAAATTGTATGTTAAACGTGACATATGAGGTTCGTTCGTTTTATAACTAGTTTCACAATGTAAAGAATCATCCTTATTATTTCAGTGAAATGAATTATATCGTCTGCTATGAGCGAAATGAACATGCCTTTCTTTTTATTATTACATATACTACTTTTACAAATGCGAATTTTTTTTCTACACCAGATCAGCGCCGCAAAATTCACCATGCAGATCTTGCTTTGCGAATGATTACCTCCATAGTTTAATATCTTTATAACTCATAATGAAAGAATCTCCTGTGTTTATTTACTCTAATGGATTGAGATATTCGGTTAATCTAATTTTCACTGAAGTTATTTCAGAATTTATACATTTTTTAATGTAACTCATCTCTCAAGCAAACAATTTTTTTGAACTATCTTTCTAAAAATGTACCTGTTACGCAATTTTATTCGAAAAAAAATTTTTCAATAAAAATGGCCGCTTGGCGTATGAAAAAAGAATTGGTCCCCGTATTTGTATTCCTCAGTCACATGACTTGCGCTTTTATTATATTGATTACGTACGATAGGATTTAATACAGAATAGAAAACTTTTATTAATATCTTTTTATGCTTTTATTTGATTTTCATAAAATTTGAAATGACTCAACAAAATTCTGCAACGACAATATATATTAAATTTCAAATTATTCTGTTGCGTAGTTTTTGCGCTGTTATATGGAGACAGGCAGATAGACGGACGGACCAGACGACGACTATAGGTGCTACTTATTTATGTAATTATGAACGCACTTAAAAAAGTCCAACTTTTATTTAAAATTTTTAACAAATTATCAGCTTCTAAAAGGCAAAATGCTTTTTCTTTTGACAGCAATTATAGGAAATCCTTGATTTTCTTGAACTTCTCGTTTTTCTGTAAAACATTTTATAAAACTTTTTGGATTTTTTTCAAGATGTATTCTGACTATTTATGAGCAATGTTGTCATTTCTTAGTCCACAAACATATGATATGAATTTGTAGTATTTGATAACAAATGTTAACAAAGAATTAACCATAACTAGCTCATGTAGCGTAATGTTAGATGATTTTTTTAAGTGAATTTGTGTTTAAATACAAATAAATTTAAACGCTGCTAAAAACCTATGTGTATAATTTGCCAGGATCAATTATTACTCACAAATTCACGAAACACGCACTGAATTAAGATACATTTTCTATTTTTTTATTTAGTATTGTAGATCTTTACGTTAACAGGCTTGCTGCCGAATTCTCCAAAAGAAAATCTACCCCAGATTCCAGATACTTATTATTCTAATAGAAAAAGAAATGCTCATAAATTTCTGTAGCATGTACGTAGAACATTTTAATTATGTAGAAAAAACAGTTTTCCAAAAGTTTACAAAAAAAAAGTTTTTTTACCAAAATGCACTATTATTATTAAGTACAAACTTAAACATTTATCGAATGAATATAAGCTTTACTTTGTTAAATAAATTGACTAACACAATATCACAGAAAGTCTAGATCCATTATGAATAATGCATGTCAAAAATGTTCGATTTAACCTTATATAACTAAAAAAAAAAAAGAATTTTTCAAAATAATATTGTAGACAATGTGCGATAAAAATCCGTAACATGCTGTCAATAAATAAAATATGAAAATAAATATGTGTAAGAACGATGCTTCAGTATATTTGGTTTATTTAAAAGACTGTTAAATCTGTCGAATAAATAAATGATGAAGTAAAGGCGCGATTTGTTGTATAAAACATTCATGAAAGGTGCTCGCTCGTGAAAAGTGCTTTACTTCAGATTTGTTTTCCAATAGAATTGGCTGCTTACATTTCCAAGGAAGAAGTAAATTACTTCAGCTAAAGTTATTTATTTTTCATAGGATGCTACTCCATAGGTACGTACATAATTTTCCTCATGCAATGATCCGTGCTATATTCTCGTTTAGTATTTTAGTGCATTATTTTTTTTTTAATTCTTAATTAATCAACTTTTAAAGACTTAAACTTCTTTTTTACTTTTTAAAAACTTTATAACTTAAGCAATCTATGCGGGAATTACAAATGCTTAAAAAATATCAAGAGAAAATTATTTTTTTTTTGTACAATTGTTTCAAATTTAATCGGAAAAATATTTTAATTGATAATTTATAAAACTGTAGTTTCATTTTGTTTGGAAAATACGTCATCATGTTAGAGCAATACTAAAATAATATGATAGAAAAGTGAAAGCTTGCATTTTATAAGTAATACTTGTCAAAAAATAGTTTGAATATCAACTTGAAGTAACAAAAAACATATATTTTCGAAGATAATAATAGGGATAAAGTATGATGTTTGGTTGGTTGGTTATATGTTACGGCCGATTATCTGCACTAGAGATATAAGCAGGCGGAGGGAGGGTGCCCTCTGTGGGGGGGGGGGGTCTTTCTAAAGGATCCTAACCCGTATTTACGCAAAGTTAGAAGATAACCACGGAAAACTCCGAACGATTAGGTCGACGAGCGCTACCGGGGTTTAAACCTAGCACCTCTCGTCTACCAGTTTTGCGAGCAAAACCTCTTAGCTACTGGTGGGGCAAAGTATGATGAAAACAGGAAAAATAAGATATCAATTCGTAAAAAAGATCACACAAATTCGCAGTATTTAAATTGTATTTCGCTTATCATTTTGAAGTCTGTCAAATAAATACATTAAAAAAGAAAACATGCATTTTTTTTCAAAAACCATAAATAAATAAATAAATAAAATAAAAGTAAAATAAGAAGAAGAAAAAGGAAAAGAAAAAAGAAATAACAAAAAGTTTTCTTTTCTTTAAATTTTGGTTAGAATTGTCAATTATAAGCATATATAATAATAAATTTATACTGAGTTTTTTTCTTTGTAAAATATATGTAAAACATAAATAATTAAATCTTTTTTTTTTTTATCTTAAAATTGTTGCAGTTACGCAAATTACATTTAGCTGATAATTTTATACATAAATTGTATTTCGTGATATCAATTTCTATTAAAATAATTTATTTATCTCATAGCTTTCAGATCCTTAGTTTTTGAAAAAAAATGCGACAGAAGTGTCTAACGCCACATCTATTGCATAAAAAGCACGTTTTATTGTAAATAACAGCACCAGCACTTGAATGTGACGTGATGATTACGTAAGAAAGTGCTAAAAATATTTACCTGAAGATGTGCTCCGTGGAGTAGATAGGATTTGACAGATAACGTTATTGCTTAAATTTCTACTTATACTTAAAGTTATGCTACAGATATTTTCAAAATAACAAGGCAATTAAGCAAAATATGTAATGGAGAAATTTCTTCTATGATTAAAATGCTATGTGCACGATGAAAAAATCAGAAATGTATGCATTAACTATATAGACAAGTGTGAATTTTTATCCTAAGCTATTTTCCAATATAAAATAGCTTGAATAACAACCCAAAAGTAACAGCATGTATTAATCATGCAAGGTATTTATTATATTAAAATCTGACTGTCTGTTTGAATTTCACAACTACTCTTCCTAGAATATGGAGCTCATCCCGATGAAATCACCACCAATTATCCGCATTGATCCGTGAATGTTCTATAAGTTCGCGGAAATATAAAGTTTAAATTAGTTCCGGTGGAATTAATTTTTTTGTAACTTTTGTTGAAGTCTAAATTGCTCCAGTTTTGTGCAAAAAAGGAAAGAAAACAGCAAGTAATGGCAAGTAATGGAATATTGACTGCTATTTGAAATGATGAAAACATATCTTTATTTTTGTTTTGTTTGAATAAATCGATTTATATATTTTTAGTTTACATTCTATTTTTAAAAAAATGGAACATAAAGAATATTCATATGACTTACTTCCCCATTTACTAAAATTATCATAAAAAAGCTGAAATATTTTAATATAATTAATGCATATGACATAATATTTTCCGAATTTGTTTAAAATGTAAGTAAATAGACTGTGATAAGTTTTGAGCATGGATTCTGACCATACAAACAAGTCTTATGTTCATATTTAGCTTTTATCCACACTACAGAACTTGAGGTTACACTCGCCTGGACGAATTTACTTAGAGGAGTTAATTATCATTAGCTATTTTAAATGTTTTCTTTGTGTTAAATTAGAGTCTCCCTTCTAAAAAAAAAATAAGATCTCATGCAATGCAGCAACCAGTATGAATTATAATGAACCGAGACTGAATGTTGTCAAAAATTAATACAAACTAACCTCTGAAAAATAAGTTTTTTCACCGAAAGTAGACAGAAAAAGTAAAAGTTCATAGTGATCTAGACAGATAAGTTGCAAATACAATATAAAAATTAAAGTACCTTATAAGAGATTCAAAGTTTTGTCCAAAGTATCGAAAGCCACATTAAGAACTTCACTGACTAACTTAGATGAGTTCATTCTGAAAGATAATTCCCAGCAAACACAGAATTGTCAGAAACGTCACGAATTGATATAAGAAATATCATTATTGTCAGGTACATCGATTTTCATGTAACAATCCGATATATTTTTCATGGCAAAATACAGTTTTATCATATAAGTGGTGTCCGTACTGTAAAAGAATGGCGATAATCTTACGCAGCACAAAACCCGTATCAAATACTAGGTATCCATTAGCTATACCTACATAGGACGACATGTCGTCGTGCTAACACTACGTCGAATGCACAGTTTCCATTTGACACCATGGATATGATAATTTTTTAACACCCATCGATACATCGCCGATACACTATCATCGGCTGGCATTTATCTAAACCGGAGTGGCAACACATTTGACCTTCAATTCAATGGCCGCTGTGTTGTGAGTGTTTCGTAGCGGCGATAAAAATTCTTCTATAGAACATCTCAGCTAAAGTAAGTTATTTGTCTAATATATTGACTGTTTAAGTTGTAAATGTTATCTAAGTTTTCTTTTTTTTTAATGAATTAAGTATTTAATTCTTTTCATGCATTTTAAATTATGTGCTAGTGTACGTATATAAACAAACACGTGTAGTGTTTAGCGTTTGCATTAAATATTGAAAACAAAATTTGTACCTTTTTACGATTGGCTTTCAAATTACTTAATTCATGTTTTTTTATCTGACTAATAAGTATTGTTTAATGGGGAAATAGGAAATATAAAAGTATAACTTGCTTATTTATTATTATTATTTTTTTTTGTTTGTGTAAGGTTGGAAGATTTTTTTTTTTTTTTTTAGTAGTTTACTAGTCTGCAAGATGCAATATAGGGCAGATGTGCCAGTAATGGACATCTTTCAAAGTGGAAAAAAAAAAATCAATAAAATTTTAACTTGCATTATTTTTTTCTTCATAAATTGCATGTTTTATTTATAATCTATGTTACTGTTGACACTTTTAAACAAAGCAATCTGAGGCAAAAAATGTTTCACAGTTCCATTGTTTTTGAGTGAAAATCTAAATTAACATGCTAAGAGCTGGCTTGAATTAAATTAATTAAATCTTTTTAATTTTCTTGCAAAAATTGTATGGTTTTGTTTTGATAATAATATAAAACTTTGAATTTTATATATTAATGGCCAATGGCCATTTAGAAAATCGTATTTATTTTTTTAATTTTTAGGACCCATGCCCATTACTGGAATACTTAATTAGTCGATTTCTAGTAATGTACATCACATTACTAAAAGTGCAATTTCAGTAATGTTCATAGTGTTTAAAATCTTTTAATTTAACTGAACAGCTAAGTACTCTAATTTAATTTTTAAATTGTACTTACCAGAATGTTTGTAATAACCTTTTTCTATATATATATAAATAGACGCTTGTAAATAATTTCGTGTAATTAATAAAATTTGGTACTGTTTGGTTAGCCGGGCGGCAGTGATATATATATGCAGAGGTAGTACTTGTCCTGAAATTCCTGATATTCCTGAAAAAAATAAAAACGTCCTGAAATGTCCTGAAATATGGTAGTCTGTCCTAATATTCCTGAAATTTTGCAAGTTTTGTGCTATGTCGGTATTTGAAATCATCAAATTGGGGGTAGGTGTACTTTTTTACTGATGCAAAACGATCACGAAAGTTGCAATTTTCTTTAGTCTATCATTAAAAATAATTTTCATCGATTTGCAAAAAAAAAAAAAAAAAAAAAAAAAAAATCGCAATTTTTGGTGATAAATTACCAAAAATCATTTTTTATAGATTAGTCATTAAAAAAAGTTTGCTATTTTCATCTGTCAGTCACAAAAAATCCCAATTTTTACCAGTCAGTTATAAAAAAAGAAACCTTTTGCAATTTTCGTCGATCAGTGAAGAAAAAAAAATTGAGATTTTTGTCTTTCAGTAATGCAAAAATTGCAGTTTTTTAGCAGTTTGGTCAAAGAGTTCTGGTAAAATTACTTTTCTTTTAAATGTATACTTTTACAACAAAAAAATTGTGTATATAGTGTATTATTTATGATAATAAAATGTATTGAACAGGGAGTTAAGGGTTTTTTTTGGTTTGGTTTTCAATCAAATGTGTCCTGAAATTGTCCTGAAATATCGTAAAAAGTATGTCCTGAAATATTTTCTGGGCTAGTACTACCCCTGTATATGTGTATGTACATATATCACTGGCGCGCCCGGCTAACTGAAAAGTTCCTAAAGTTTTTATCATGCAATGAAATTAAAGTTTTTTAAAAACGGTGACTTGCATATTTTATAATTTGTATTTAAAGTTTTTTTATATCATGTTTGAAATTTCATGTATCTTTAACACATTTTAACCCCCCCCCCCCCCCCCCCAAAAAAAAAAAAAATAAATAAATAGGTACTTTTCCATTATACGGACACCATGCCAAAATGTAAGCTAATGCATAATGTATGTATGTGTATGTATCAGGGTTAGAAATAAGCAGTCGTTAGTCGCCAAATGCAACTAAATTATTGCATTTGACGACCACAAAATTATACCTAATCGTCAAATTTAACACCTAGCTTTACTTTTTTCTTTCTTTTTTTTTTTTTTTTTTTTTCTACACAAATGCTTTTATTCCTATTTTAGTATAAGTTTGCATCCACACCCCTTCCGCTGCCTGCACTTGAAACACCTGTTTTAATATACTGTATAAAGAATGTTTTAAAATTTCAGTGTTTTTCCTCAAAAAAAAAAAAAAGGGTTGAATCCTCAAACAAGGGCGGTGTTTGGCGGCGTCGAAGTTGGTGAAGCGATAAATAAGATTTTCTTGCTACCAGTTCGTTTGTTATGTTTCTTCCACGCCTACTGTGGTTGATTGGTTGGTTTATTGTTGTTTGTTCTGGAGATTGGATTGTATTTTGAGCTCAATGCAAAGATGTAGGAAGGTTATGATTGGATTATTGTGTGTCGGATTTGTTGAATTACATTTGTGGAATGTATTTTGTGAAGTTTAATGATTTGACGTTTTGTCGTATGTCATAGAAGGATAATTCCTGTGAAATAATTAAAAAAAAACCAAAAGATGAGAAATATGAGTGTTATATAGTTATATATATATTATTGTAGTGCCAACACTATTTTTCTATAGACGTTTTGGCAACAAGACCGTTTATTTTTTATTCCACACATGCCGCTGCGTTTGCTTGTATATGTTTATTATTGCTAATTAAAATATGGGTTAAATAGAAACAAAAATAGCAAAAGGTAAGTTAATTTTTGTTGATTTTATTTGATAAAATGTATTTCACGTATTCTAGAGACTACATCAAGTTATCGTTCATACATCCAGAGGTGTTTTTTTTTTCGGAAAATGTACGCTAAGCGTACATGTATGTTACTAATTGCTGCTTGTATGAGTTTCGTATATTCTAGAGACTGCTGCACACTGAGGTTCATGCATCCAGAGGTGTTTTTTTTTCGGAAAATGGACGCGAAGCGTTCATATATAAGTTACTAATCGCTGCTTGTACGAGTTTCGTATATTCTAGAGACTGCTGCACATAGAGGTTCATGCATCCAGTGGTGTTTTTTTTTTTCGGAAAATGAACGCGAAGAGTTCATATATAAGTTACTAATCGCTGCTTGTACGAGTTTCATATATTCTAGAGGTCGCGGCACGTTGAGTTCCATGCATCAAGGGTTTTTTTTTTCGAAAAATGTACGTGAATCGTACATATATGTAAGTTAATAACTGTATGTTTGTAAAAATTGAAATATTCGAAGGAAATATTGATAAAAGTTTGTAAAAATAGAAAAATACGGAGGAAAATATTGCTAAAAGTTTGTAAAAATACAGGGGAAAATATTGCTAAATGCTTGAAAAAATCTAAATATCCGGAAGAAATATTGCTAAAAGTTTGTAAAAATATATAAATACGCAGGTAAAAATTGCTAAAAGTTTGTAAAAATCGAAAAATCGTAAAGAAAATATTGCTAAAACTTTGTAAATACTCGAAAAAAGGAATAAAATCGATGTTTACTTTGTAAAGAGGCTTGCCGTAGGAAGCATGCGTTCTGATTGGGTGGAATTTGGAGGTTGCCGAGTTTTGGGTTGGCGCGTGTCAAAAAAATCGCCAAATCGGGGGTCGCCCTTGTTTGAGGATTTTGCCAAAAAAAGTATTTATATAGAAATCAATATCTTTAAATGCCATACAAATATACATTAATTGGTATCCAAAAGTTCATTTATTTGCTTCTTTTTTCATTTTCTGATGTACTTTCAATCATAAGATTTTTTTAAAAATTAATACCTGGTTGTATCTAAAAGTTCAAATTTTCTTTCTATGGATATAAATGCTTGATAATCTGTTTTGTATGTATATTAGCTTTATAAAAAGAATTATTTAAACATTTTTCTAGAATCCAAATATTGTAGTTTAATGCTGTTTTAAAATTTTATCGAAAGCCAATTTTTATTTTGTTTTAGTGATTAACGCAGGGATAAAATGTTTAATATGTACAGCCCCCTTGCCCTTAACACATAAAGGTAATTACAATATTATTGTTAACCTGGGTTCGAAAAGAAATGAAAAAATATCATATAACATGAAATGCAGTTTGACACCTAGGAAAAAAATTGCAGGTGTCATTTGACGCCTTACTTAGAATTCCCAATTTCTAACCCTGATATGTATGCTTGGCGACAATGGCGCCTGTATAACAAAGAAGTACCATAAAAAAAAAACTTTCCCAAGTTTTATATTTGAAGCTGAATTTTTAAATGTAGAATCAATAATTATGTTGGACAATATTTACTTAGAAAAGCTATTGAAAGATAAACTTGCAGCTTCATTAGAAATATTTTTTTCTCGTTTTCATTTTGTTCAGTTAAGAAGACCAAGCTTACTATATTTATGTTAATTTTTTTTAATAAAAACAAATTATTTTGTTGTGTAAAACAAAATTTTCTTGAAACTTGTTTACTAAATCTTAATAGTTTGTTTTTTGTGAGTGTAAAAATGCAAATTGTGTCTGTTTTCAATTAGTTGATCTTAAATTTTGTTAAGTAAAAAAGAAAAATAGAAAAAGACATTTTCTATTAGTTACATTATCTATCTATAGCATTTTCATGCTAAATGACGTGTTTTAATGTCTAATTTATATTAACTCTGAAAATATTTATAATCATCAATAAGTTAACTATTTTGAAAATATGGGACCCAGAAGCAGAAAATTCTCCAAGTGTCTGCGACGGATATTTCAGCGGTAGAAAATAATCTGCAGGTAAACTATGTTACAATTCAGGATTGGCAGGTCTTTGACATGTGTCCGTTTTTGAGTTTTAACTGCTATGTCCAAAACCATCTTATGTCAAAAACCTCAAATACTGCATTGATATGTAAAATTTTACATTAAATAGTACTTATATTAGATGAAACAGTACAACATTATACGTAATAAATAAGTCATTTACTGTATATCATCAATAATTAATATCTAGTAAAGTATTACTGTTACATGCAATTTTTTAACTTGATTTCTCGATATTTACCAGCAACCTATTGGTGAATTGAGCTGTTTTTTTCCCGCGAGATATTGAAGAATTTCACGTTTATTTTTTGTAACGAACTGATGAATTTCGCGATTGTTTTCCTGTGATCGATTGAAGAAATTTGTGATATTTTCCTGCTACCAATTGACAATTTTTTTTTTTTTTTGCCAACCGATAAGCGAATTTCGCACTTGTTTTCCCGCGTCTTACAGGTGAAACTCGCGTGTTTTTTTTTTTTTTTTAACACATAATTGGACAAATTTCACAATTGTTTTCATGACCAATCGGCGAATTTGGCTATTTACATGCAATAGCTTGACAAAATTTACAATTTTTCCTTGCAACTGACTGACGCGTTTCGCAATATTTTCCGCTATCTATAGATGAATTTTGCAATGTTCTTCCGCAGCAGATGGAAGAATTTTGGGGTTTTTTTCTGCAACTGACTGAAGAGATTCACTATTTTTTCCCGTAACAGACAGATGAATTTCTAGATAGTTTTCTAACGACTGATTGACTAAACTCGTGATATTTTCCTGCAACTGATTGATGCTTTTTTCGGATTTTTTTCCACGTCTTGCTGGCAAAACTCGCAGGGTTTTTTTCACATGATCGTAGACGAATTTTGCTATTTCCCCCCTGTTATCGACTGGGGAATTTCGCAATTTTTCCCACAACAGATTGGCAAATTTTTCGATTTTTTCTTCACACGATCGATTAACAAATTTCGCAATATTTTCACATGACTGTTTAACGAATTTTGCGAAATTTTGCTGTGCCTGATTGACAAATTTTTTGGTTTTTTTCCGCAACCTATTGGTGAAATATGCAGACGGAGATTTTTTTTCGCAAACCCAAAATGCTATGCAGCTATTAACAAAAAAAACAGGCAGAGTGCATTTGCAGCTCTAAAAGAAAATATAGGGTCTGCTTTTTGCTGATTTCTTCAACCGCTTTTCACAGATTTTCTCTTTTGAACTTTCTGCCGAGATGCAAGCACGGTATATGAGCAAACGCTGTTGGTCCATTGAGCAAGGATGTCGGAGGGGAAAAAATGATATTTAGCTTGCAAAGAATGAGACAATGCACAGAAGATCATAGCGCTCTGCCAGATGCGAAGCGAAAGTGTGGCTGCGGCACCGCACTCACTGACAAAGTAAAAAAATGTGCAGAAGGAGGGAGAAAAAATCTGAGCCGAAGAAAATTCCATGGAAAAAAATCTGCTGAAGAGGGGAAAAAATCTGCGACATACGTCGCCAGTCTCTATCTTTCTGCTACTGGGATATAGTATATTAAAAAAATATTGTATATTTTTGAAAATGCCATGATATTTACGAACCCTGATTTTTGTATATATAAAATAAGACAAAATGCCTTCAGTATGAAATAAAATGTTTCTAGTTGGTTATATATCGGTACTTTTGGGTTAGCCGGGCACCAGTGATATCTATACACATATATATCTACACAGATACATATATACATATGTATATATATACACATATATGTATGAATATATATACATATGTTTATACACAGTTTCCCCCAGGTTTAAAAAAGGGCAGGGTGCTGATGATGAGAAAAGGGCACTTTTCAGATTCTTATTGGCACTTTTTTTAATTTTTAAAGTTATTATTTTGGTGTTTAAAGCCACTTTTAATATTTAAAAGTCAGGGCATTCTTTTTAAGACAACATTGAGTCAGTTTTTACTCTGGAAGGAAATTTTTTAATGCAAAAAGGACACTTTTTCTACTGAGGGGCAAGAAGTGTGCTAATTATTTTTGTGAAGGGCGAGAAGGGTGCTATTTTGTAAACCAAAGGGCAGGCAGGGTTCAGCACCCTTCTGAAACCGTCTGGGGGAAACTGATATACATATATATATGTACATATATCACTGGCACCCGGCTAATCGAAAAGCACCCAAAATTTTTATCATGCAATGAAATGAAAAGTTTTTAAAAAACCGTGACTTGCATATTTTATAATCTATGTATAAAGTTTTTTATATGATGTTTGAAATTTCATGTTTTGTTAGCATTGTACCCCCCCCCCCCTCAAAAAAAAAATAATAAAAATAAAATAAAAAGGTATTTTTCTGTTATACGGACACCATGCCAAAATGTATGCTAATGTATGTATGTATATGTATGCTTGGTGACAATGGTGTCTGTATAACAGAAAAGTACCCTAAAAAAAACTTTACTAAGTTTTATATTTGAAGCTGAATTTCTAAATCTAGAATCAATAATTATGTCAGACAGTATTTACTTAGAAAAGCTACTGAAAGATAAAATATCTCATTTAGATAAACTTGCAACTTCATTAGAAATAATTTTTTTCTCGTTTTCGTTTACTTAAGAAGACCAAGCTTACTATATTTATGTTAAAATTTTTTAATAAAAACAAATTATTTTGTTGTGTAAAACATAAAATTTTCTCAAAACTTGTTTACTAAATCTTAATAGTTTGTTTTTTGTGAGTGTAAAAAGCCAATTGTCTGTTTTCAATTAGTTGATCTTAAATTTTGCTAAGTAAAAAAAAAAAAAAAAGACATTTAGAATATTGTTTTATATAAGTTTTCATGCTAAATGACATATATGTTTTAATGTCTAATTTATATTAACTTTAAAAATATTTATAATCATCAATAAATTAACTATTTTGAAAATATGGGATATAGTACATAAAAAAAATTCTATATTTTTGAAATCATGATATTTACAAATCCTGATTTTTGTGTGTATAAGATAAAAATGCCTTCAGTATAAAATAAAATTTTCTAGTTTATTATATCAGTACTTTTCAGTTAGCTGGGTGCCAATGAAATATATACACACACCCATATATATGTGTATATATATTTTACTGCCCCCCCCCTCCCTGGCTAACCGAAAAGTACCGTTATATCTTACCATTTTTATAATGGGCTTAAGTCTAATTTTTAATAGACCCAATTACATGCGATTTTTTTTTTTTATTGATATGTTTATTTTTACATGTAAGTTTTTAAAGATACTATATTGCAATGTTAAAATATTGGCTATTTGTTTCTAGCTCATGTTGAATTATTGGCAAGATTAAAATTAAAAAATATGGCTATCACTGGTCAAAGTATATCTTCATAAGCAGTCTACTAGTGTGGACAAAATGGGAGAAATAAAAGTAAGTTAATTTTTGTTTATTTATTTGATAAGTATTGTGTTATGTGCTTAAATTATAAGCAGGGCGGGATTCGCGGTGAAAATTTTGAAATACCGCCCAAAAAAGATTGTGGGCGGGAGCCTCCCGCCCAAAAAATTTCACAATTTTAGGAAAAATTTGCATTATTTTATTTACCTGCAACTGAACGATAAATTTCGTGATTTTTTTTTTTTTCCCGCAACCGATCGACGAACTTTGCGTTTCTTTCGCAACAGATCGACAAACTTTGCTGTTTTTTCCGTGACAGATCGGCGAACTTTGTGGTTTTTTCTAGATTGACGAACTTGGCGTTTTTTCCACAACAGATCCACGAACTTTTAGTTTTTTAAGCGACTGGTCGACGAACTTTTCCTTTTTTAAGCGACTGATTGACGAACTTTGTTTTTTGGTGACAGATCGACGAACTTTGTGTTTTTTCCGCGATCGATTCACGAAATTTGCTTTTTTCCCACGACTGATCGGCGAACTTTGTGGTTTTTTTTGGCGACAGATTGACGAACAGCGTTTTTTCCACGACAGATCGACGAACTTTGTTTTTTCCATGACAGATTGACGAAATTTGCGTCTTTTCCGAGATCGATCGGCGAAATTTGTGTTTTTCCCACGGTCTATCGACAAAATTCGTGTTTTCTTTTTCACAATCGACCGACGAAATTTGCGTTTTTTCGCGATCGATCTACGAAAATCGCGTAACTTTCCAAACACTTCACAGAATACTGTGGGCTCAAATAAATGGCAATAACAAAAATGAAAATCCTAATTATGAATATATATGAATTAATAAAATGAATTTCATCAAAGTATCGCAAAAAAAAATCCGAGAAATTAGTCAAATGATCGTGGGAAAAATTGCGAAATCTGTCAAATGAACTCTGGGGAAAATCATGAAATTAGTCAAACAATGATTTCAGTAAAAAAATCACAAAATCCATCAAGTGATTTCGGGGAAAAATCGCGAAAATAATCAAATGATCGCAGAAAAAATCATGAAATTCATTAAACGAATGAGAAAAAAAATCGCTAATTTTACGATCGTAAAAATCATGAATTTTATCGACCGAGCGTGTAAAAATCATGAATTTTCTAATGCATAAGTGCAATTTTTTCCTTATTTTCTGTTCAGTTGTTCCAAAAATGCAAAATATTTATTCAAGGGAATTTATTTCTGTTTCTGCACTTGATAAATTTTAGGAATGTGTGTGTGGGGGGGGGGGGACTGAAACTTTGCACAGGGCGCAAATTTTCTTTTGCATGATCCTCTTTTTTTTTCCTCTCCAGTCGCTCCCCCTCTCCCACACACTTTCCTCCCATAAAATGGACTTTTGAAAACAGAAATTCTGTTGTTCTGATTGACTTACGTGTTGTGAGTTCTAAATAAATGTAAAAAAAAAAAAAAAAAAACAGATGCATCAACTGCATAATTGCAATATGCATTTTCCATTTACGGCACGTTTCTATAAGTGGAACATTAAAAAAGTGAAGTTATTTTAATCAGATTATTATGAGATTCTTAAAAGTACAGCACGATTTCAGCTTACCTTGATAATGTGCACTAGTGAATCCAGAGTGTGGCGTTCTGGGGAGGGGGGTAATTCCCCCCTCCCTTAGTTTAGATAAAATGGAGTTTTCATGCAGAATTATCAGATTTCTTCCAAATTTTGTATATAGACTCATTGTGGTACGGAGCTTCCCTGATTAGTTTTGGGGGTTCATCGGAAAAGTTTAAAGGGGAACAAAGGCTAACCCCCCCTCCCTCCCCTTAATTTAGATAAATTGGTTTTTCATGCAGAATTATCAGATTTGCTCCAGAGTTTGTATAGAGGTTCATTGTTATAAGGTGCTACACTGATTAGTTTTGGGGGTACATTGTAAAGGTGAAAATAAGCAGTCTCCACTCGTCGATTAAACTTTAAAAACTGGCGATTAAAAATATGGAAAGAACCAACCAAATTCAGGATTTCCTGATTACCATTTTCCCCTAAATTTCACAATTTTTCCGCGTCCGTTCGACGTAATTCATAATTTGTACGCACCGTTGGAAGAAATTTATGATTTTCTGTACATAATCGACGAAATTCATGATCTTTACGCGTCCGATTGATAAAATTCATGATTTTTATGCGCATAATCGACGAAATTCATGATTTTTACCTGCCCAGTTGATAAAATTCATGACTTTTACACGTTTGATAGACGAAATTCAAGATTTTTACTCTCCCGAATGACAAAAATCAAGATTTGTATTTAGCTGTTCAATGAAATTTAAGATTTATACGTAGCCGATCGACGAAATTCAAGATATTTATGTAGCCGATCGACAAAATTCAAGATATTTACGTAGCCGATCGACGAAATTGAAGATTTTTCTGCACCTGATTGACAAGATTGAAGATTTTTCTGCACCTGATCGACGAAATTGGAGATTTTTGTGCACCCAATCGACGAAATTGAAGATTTTTATGCACCCATGCGACGAAATTCATGACTTTTATGCACTCTGTCAATAAAATTCATGATTTTCATTCTCCCGATCTACGAAATTCATGATTTTTACGTTGAATGATGAAATTTATTATTTTTACGTAGCTGATCGACAAAATTCATGATATTTTTTTGCACCTGATCGACGAAATTTAAGATTTTTCCTCATCCGAAAGACGAAATTCATTATTTTTATGCACACTATCGACAAAATTCATGATTTTTATGCGCTTGATCGACAAAATTCATGATTTTCCATGCGATATTGACGAAATTCATGAATTTTACGCTCTCGAATGACGAAATTTGCAATTTTTTCTGAAACTAATTGCCGAAATACACACAATTCCTGAATTTGTGGAGATTTTGGCCTGCTGGCCACAAGTTGTGCATGTGTAATGCATTCATGATTCATATCATGTTGTGGGTTATTATTTAGTACATAAACATACCTATTTATTATTGTCAGACCTTCATTCTATACAAATAATTTTTTTTGAAAAGTACTTATGTAGTTAGTTAAAAAGTACCTAAGCTAGTGTGACTTATGTAGTTAGCTACATAAGCATGTTGTGTAGAACTTTACTGTTAACTTATTTTAAAATTTAAAATAGATTGGAAATTAATATCTGAAGTTTATTCAAAACAATATAAATTAAAACATTTTTATTTAGTACATAAATTACTTTTTTACTGTAAAATCATTGTATTTAAAAAAAATAAATATTCAGTGACATACGTGTATTTACTGGCTACTAAAGAAATTATTCTCATTAGCCAGTAACTGGCTACTAAAACAAATCAACCTACCGGCCAGTGGCTACTAAACGAAATTCCTTATTTTCTCCTTTAGTTCATTGGTTACAAAGGGTGAACGAGGGGCTAATCCCTCCCCCTTAATATAGTAATAGCCTTTGAGCTCAATGCCATCAGTTTAACTGGACGCTTTTCTTTTTATTTTAATGGTACTATCAAGTTGTTTGCCGTCAAATTTTGGTGGGTTTCATCTAGTTTTCTTTTATTTATTAGGGTTGAGTGCGCCAGGTTTTGTTTTAATGAAAATGTTTGTCTGATTCAGGTTGATGATTTTTAAGTTAATAATTTTTTTTTGTCTGGTTCAGTTAGAGTTGTAGGTTTACTTGATATAATGTTTAGCAGGCTTATTTTCAGGTTGGTTTGTTGTCTGGCTTAGTTCATTGTGGTCACTTATGGGTTTTGCGGGGCTGATTGCAACTGTCTTGATCCAGTGCAGTATTCTATTTTATGTGCATTAATTCCAGGGAAATAATCAAATAAAAGTATGGTGTCATTAAAAAAAAAAGAAAATCCAATCATTGTTAACAACAGATTATGCAATCTGATGCAGAATTTCACCTAAAAGTGTTAAAAGGAAATTATAACTACAATCATCAAAACTTACTCAAACCAGGGTTGGCAGGTTTCTGACAGTTTAAACTGTCACTTCAAAAACCTAATCAGAAACCTCGAATACTACATTGATATGTAAAATTTCACATTAAATGTCATATATATACAACATTAGATGTAATGTTTAAAATGTTACTATTACTGTAAATCAATAATTAATATCTAGTAAAGTGTTATTGTTAAGTGTAATTTTTTAACTGGCTAAAATTGTTTTTAAGTAATTGAAACTGCTCACATGAGCTGCACATTTTTTCCCTTACTTAAAATATCTTAAATGTGCCCTTAATTTAAAACAATGATATCATCTTCCTGCAGCATGGCTTAAAGAGTGTAAAGAATCATAGAATCCCAGCTGCCAAGTGATACCTGCTGGAATAGTCAACTGAACATTTTATGGAGCCCTGAAACATTTTATGGAATCGGAATATTTCAGAAAATTATGGAAGAGCATAAGGAGGATGCAAGGAATATTAGAATTTCCCAACTAGTTAATGATTTTAATTTATGCAGTGCAAATATCTTATTCTTCAGTTAAAACCCATAGGTGTTTCATTGCATTAGATATTCTTAAACGAGATACTGCTACAATTGTTAATGCATGTCATGTTTGATCAAGTCTTCAGAAAAAAAGTTCACTTAAGCCCCATATGGAAAATGTGCATAATAAGAATGGATCAAATCATGAAACTTTGAATTTTTTTTGTTTGATTTTGCATCTCAACCATAACGGTTGCAGAAATTTATTCAGCTTGCACATGGACTACAGAAAGCAAGGGTCGATGCAGGTTTTTTTTCTTGGGGCCCATTTTGTGAAAATTAAAGGTTATTTTTGTGAAAAATATTTTTTAACGAAAGTTGAAATCCAGTTAATAAAATTTGAACCAAGCATTTGTAAACAAAAACCTTTTAAAATCCTTTTGCTGAAGTTTTCCTCTCTGGTGAACTTGTTTGTTTACAAATTACACATTTTAAAACATCACAAAATAATAAATAGATAATAAATAGTAATTTTTTATGGAATAGAATTTTGTGAAGGGAACCTATTTTATCAAATTGATTTCTGTGAAGGGGCCCATTTTATTAGATTTTTGTGAACGGACCCTAAATAAGCCCCAAATTTTTCCTGGATCGACCCCTGGAAAGAATAGATAAATGTTTACCTGTATGCTGGTAACATAAATCACATTTCTTAATAAGGGTGTATAATTTTAAATTAAAAATTAAATTTAATTACAACTATTGCAATTTAAACTTAAATTATTTACACTAGTTTGTATCTGAAATATCAAAAACTTTCTTCTGGTCTTTGATAAAAATGCATTTGTAACTTTTTTTTCAGATTCTCCTTTTTTCAGCCTATGGTGGCAAAGATGCACATAGTGCAACCAGGAAAATGATGTCCTAATATCCAGTATCTTCGCAGAAGCAGAAAATTCTCCAAGTGTCTGCGACGGATATTTCAGCGTCAGAAAATAATCTGCAGGTAAACTATGTTACAATTCAGGTTACAATTCAATAAGTATGAACCCTGAGGGGGTAGTTGAACTGTTTGGAAGAGAAAAATAATCTATCCCACTATTTTATATGATATTTGAAGAATTACATTAATACAGACATGACAAAAAGTTTGAAAAAAAATTAAATCTAGAACCGAGAACTCAGAATGATTATATGCAAAGTGTTTATTTTTAAAAAAAGGAAGAACATCAAGCTCTATATATACACAACATCTCTACGTTTTTCAACTTTCACCAATGTTATGGACCTTTAACAATTGGGTTGCTAAATGAATTTCTGATTTTTTTTTTCGATTTTGTGCACTGGAGATGAGTTTCAGAACCTTTACAAAATCAGATGTCTTTATTTTTAACTACTTGCATGAAAAATACATATTTAGGATGATGGCATCAATATCCATTTCTGAATAAAATTGTTTTATTATATCCTTAATGAAGTATAGGTAAAACTTGAATCCCTGGTATTTTCTTAGGTTCTATGTGCATTGAAATTTTAAACTGATGTCCAAAGTTTGAAAGGGAAACAGTCAATTCATTTTTTCTGTTAGATGAGAAATGTTTGTTGACTTTAAAGCTCTTCTGAAATCCAAAAGAACTACTTTCTGACTTCTAAATTCATTTTTCTTCGTAAATACATGAAATTGCCAGGTGTTCTTATTCAGAAACTATGTATTCAAAAGACATTTTCCTTTTTTTTTTTTTTTTGGTGAAGGCAGAAGTTTTTTCAGAAAAAACAATCAAAGTCAGCAACCTAATTCTGATGCACAAGAAAGGAAAAAACATTCTCACGTAACAAGATTCGCTGACAAGTTGATAAGTAATTTATTTATCAAAAAACACTATTTGATTCCAAATTGCTTTAATAGTCATGCCTGCCAATTGGGTACCTTTTATGTTTAAAAATGAGTAAGAAAATTTAGCGTTGTTGAGCAGGGAATTTGAGAATTACTTTAAATTGTCAAGTCCTAATTTCTGTAAATTGCAAGGATCAACTAGTTTGTTGTTTCTAAATGTTTCCTTGGAGTTCAGGAAAAATAAAATTCCATGTGCACTACAAGTTCTGCACAGTTCTAATCTCATTTCTGCTTAGTGCTGACTAGGCGAATTTGGTGGGGCGCAGCACACGGTGGACCTTACTGTCCTTTGGTTCTTTTGATTCTTTTCCTTTTTGGTAGCGAAAAAAAAAAATCTTGAAATACATCGGAATGTCAGTAGGTCGAGGAAAAAAATTGCAAAATTTCTTGATCAGTTGTGGGGGAAAAAATACAAAATTTGTTGATTGATTTCATGGAAAAAATTATGTATTTCGCCAATCTGTTGCGGGAAAAGTTTTTAACTACTTGCCTCTGTTGTGAGAAAAAAACCACACCATTCGATAATCGGTCAAGGGAAAATATCAGTAAATTCGTCAATTGGCCACGGGAAAAATATCGTGAAATTTGTTGATCTGTCGGGGGGGGAGGGGGGGGTTGTAAAATTCACTGTTTTGTCACTGAAAAATATCGCAAAGTTTGTCAATTGGTCTCGGGAAGAAAGTTGTGAAAATTTTCGATCAGTTGCGGGGAGAGGGATGGTAAATCATGAAAATTTTCAGTCTTAACGCAAGGAAAATCGCGAATCTTGTCACTCTCGCAAGAAGAAACCATGCAATCAGTCGAGCAAAATATCACAAAAATTGCCCATCTATCACGGAAAAAAATTGCAAATTTGTCAATTGGATGCATAAAAATATTTCTAAATTCGTGAGCAGGTTGTGAAGAAAAATCCCAAAAATTTTCATTCAGACGCAGCGAAAAAAAAGTGTTCATTTTGTCAATCTATCGGTCAGAAAAAACCATGAAATTCACCAATCGGTCGTGGGGGAAAAATCGTGAATTTCTTCAATATATCTCAAGGAAAAAATCATAAATGTTGTTGGTTGGTTGCTGGAAAACATCGCAAAATTGTCAATCAGTCGCTTGAGGAGGAAAAAATTACAAATATTTTCAGTTGAACACTGGAAAAAAAAAATCATAAAATTTGTAAATCATGTTGGAAAAAAAAAAGCATGCAAATCACCGATCACTCACGGAAAATATCGCAAAATTTGTCAATTGCTCATGAAAAAATATTGCAAAATTTGTTGATATGTTGTGGGAAAAAATTGCAAAATTTGTCAATATGTCGTGGGATCCTATCGTGTCAATCCCCACAAAATTTTTTGATCGGCATGAGAAAATATTCATCAGTTGGTTGCGGGACTTGATCTTCGCTTTAAAAAACAAATTTCTTCGGAAAATGGTAATTCTTTTTTGGGCCGGAGCCTTCCGTCCTCAACATTCTTTTGGGTGGGATTTCAAAATTTTGGGCATGAATCCCATCATCCGACCCTGAAATTCAAGCCTTGTATAGATTTATTATTTAAAGTGGTTTTTCTGTAATTTTCTACGTTATGAAATGAGACAACTCAATGTAATTAACTCTTAACAAAACTCAATACAATTAAATATTGAGAGTGTGCTATTGGAGGGTTTAGAAACAAATCTATTGGTAAATACTGTTTGATATTAATTTATATCCGAACGGAATAGCTGCCGCAATAATAGTAAATATTTATGCACTGTATGATTGTGCATAAATGTTATATACAGTGTTGTTATAACTAAAGTTACCCTGCTTAGACCTGGTTGACAGATATCGATGAAACTTGGAATATAAGTTATATGAGGGGGCGGAGGGGAGTTGCAAAATTCACCGGTCCATCACTGAAAAATATTGCAAAATTTCTGAAAAGAAGCAGACTCAGACTCCGGCTGTTTTTTTGTTTGTTTGTTAGACTGAAGTGAAATTAAACCAATTCTCAATATGCTGCCTGGTGTACATTGTAGATGAAAACTGTAGTTATTTCTGAACTAATAAAATTTTAATCTTTATTTTATTTTATTTTTCCTTTCCATCAAAAATTTTTCTGCTCTGGGGAACCTTATTAATCTACTTTCCCCTTTTCAAGTCCACAAATCCGAAATAGTAAAATTTCTGTTTTCTTTTCTTCTTTAGATTTCGATAGTTGGAATTTTTCGGGTTTGTGGGATATGAAATTGAAAAATTAGTAAATCATTTGAGAATTTCTAGCTGAGCAAGTTTATTGGCAGGCATGCCCAAAAAGCTGTTGGCAATATTGGAAACTTCATCATTTGATTGCGAAAAATAATTGTGAATTTCATCCATAGATTGAAAATAAATCGTGATTTTCGTCAATGTATCTCAGAAGAAAAAAATATGAATTTCGTCTATCGGTCATTGAAAAAGTTGCCAATTTTGTTAATCGATGGCTGATAAAAAAACGTGATCTTAGTCTATGAAGTGGTTATAAAAAGAAAGAAAAATTCTCCAGTCAATTGCATTAAAAAATTGTTGATTTTGTCAGTCATTGTAATATATCTGGAAATTTGTCGATCAGTTGATAAAAATCGTAAATTTCGGCATTCACTTTTCGAAATATCGTTTTTTGTCATTCATCTGTCTAAGAAAAAAAAAATCTAATTTCTTCAGTCTCATCAATCAGTCCCTGAAATGAATCTCAAAATTTGTCGACCATTGGTTGATAAAAAAAAATCTCGAAATTTCAACAGTCACTCGCTGTGAAAAAAAAACATTTTGATTTTGCCAGTAAGCCATAACATATAATTGCGAATTTCTTCTGTGTCTTCAATTTCGTCAGTCAAGCAAAAAATCACAAATTCCTTCAGTTAGTCGTGGTGAAATATCATGCATTTCTTCAATCAGTCTCTGCAAATATTACTGATTTTGTCAATCTGTCATTGAAATATATCATCAAATGTGTCGATTGTTCATTGATTAAAATCTTATTTTTCAGTCACTTATGGCTTAAAAATATCGCTGATTTCGTTAGTTGGTCATTGAAATGAATCAGGAAAATGTGTCGATTGTTCGTTATTAAAAAATGCATATTTTGGCAATAGTGGAAAAAAATCTTTTGTCAGTCGATCATCGAAATATATTACGAAATTTGTCAATCATTTTTGTCAATAAAAATAGTAATTTATGGCAATCAGTCACGGTAAAACAAAAATCTCAGATTTCTTTCTGTAGCTTTCCGATATTTTTTAAATTTAAACCCTATCTTACCAAAACTAATTTGTCTTGTTAATTTATATGCAAATAATGTACTAATATTGTATTCTTAAATATTTTCTAGCTTCAGTGAGACACGACCAACTGTTTGAAGATGCTGCTGTTAGTGACATTCAAAACTGGATAGCCAAGTGGCTGCGATATGCAACAGATAGAGAGTTGGGCTGTCGAAAAAAACAACCTAATGTATCAGAAAATTTTGATTTTAATAAATAAATAAATAAATTACCATGTATTAGTATTGTCATTTCTTTTTTTTTTCCAAATCTTAATATCAAAATTTTTATTACATACAATTTCAAAGGTTTTGAAATATCAATATTTGTATGGAGTTAAATAAAATTTGTTCCAAAGTTGATTTTTCTTTTTTCTTTTTTCTTTTTTTTTTTTTTTTTTTTTTTTTTTTTTAATCATTGCAGAGGATGAAGTCAAAAAAGGATCTTTCAAAGTTTATTATACTTTAGCCAAAAATCTAAAATACTTTATAAAAATTATCTCATGTTTCTTTTAAGTATATCAACAGTTTTAAATTATCTGCACAAACTAAAAAAGTCAGTTTTTATAAATAGCCTTGACTTGACAATAGCTTTTGTAAGGTAGTTTATCAGTGAAGCTAATCTAAAAAATAAAAATCAAAGTACAACCAATATTATTGCAGTTTGACGACAAATTTAAACTTTTAAAGTATTGTTAAGTATGTAAACAATGCCATTTTTGAAAAACAAATTTTATTTTTGGCATAAATACTATTTTCAAATCTTCAATTATTACTAATTTGATACTGTGCATTTTGTTTTGGAGCAGCTTTTCAGTGTTCTTAAGGTCGAAATATGAAGCAGCAGAGATGTTACTATAGTACATTTTATGATGAATGTGATCAAGTTATTCATGTGAAATATAAATAACATACACAGACAGGTGTGGGAGAATTAACAGAAAATTTTATCAGACAATGATTTACTTCACTAGCCAACAAGATGCAAGATACAGTTGAACATTGTTATGACAAGATGTAAGTAACTGAAAAAGAAATAGTTTCATAATCTTTTGAATAAAAATATTGAAAAAAAAAACTTAGTTTACTGAAGATAATTGAGGTGGTCAGGGCAAGAAAGAGATAAGCCACATTTGTAAACTTCTGAGATATCAGTTTGAAAGTTATATCAAAAACTCAAATCAAGATATATAACCTAAAGTTTTTTCGCCAATGTCTTAGTAACATTTGAGATACTGAGCCACAATATGGCATTACTTTAATTATATTAATATTACGTTTTTTGTAAATTAGCTATCTTTATTGGGGTAAAAAACGAAACTTGTCACATAGGCTGCCACCAAGTGACATTAGAAACAAATTATATGTTTTATATTATAATTTACAATATTGAGCAACAGATTACAGTACTATATTTATTTCACTAAAAATGTGGCTTGGGACTTTCTTGCCCCGACCCCCTCAATTGTTGGGTAAAGCCAGATCAACTATTTAAAGTGTAGTACATTGGGAAAATTGTAAAGTTTTCTGAATAAACATGTTAGGAAGTCTGCCATTATAATTTTAGAAAAATTTAGTGTCTAGTGGCTAATTAAGCAAACATCACATTTTGCATAGTTTGTTCAAAATATCAACTTTTATCAAAGATAAATAAAATGTTTAACTGTTTTATTGCATTTTAAAAGTACAACTAAACTTAATGTAGAAATTTTTCTTTTAAAAAAAATGGTGGTATGTTCATTTAATACTAGTGATGTGAGAAATATAAGTCAATTTTTTTACAGTAAACTTGTAAATAGAAAAGACCGGCTAGAAAGGTAAAAGGGAGATGTATCATTTATTGTGTTGTCCTCTAAATGTTTCTTAATAAAAACCCACGACCCGTACTGCATCAAATATTTCACTAAAGTCAATTTTTTTTGTTTTGTTCTCTTTTTCTGCACCATTTATAATAATAAAAATACCTAAGAAGTCTTATTTAGTTTTAAAATGATTTAAATTAACAATTGCAGAATTCTGGCTAAGCATGAACTTATAAATTTTCTTGTAATAGAATTTTAGAATGATCTACATAATTTTTTTTTTTTTTTTACGTTAAACCATTAATATGTAACAAAATGCTCCATATTCTGCTGATTATGTGTGTGTTTTTTCAGGTAACAAAGATTATATATATATATTTTAATTCTTTATTAGATTGTATACAGAAAGAATTTCAAAAGTTTTTTTTTTTTTTTTTTTTTTTTAGATGACAGCAAAATATATAATAATAATATTTAAAAAAAATCAAAGCATTAAATATTTTTTCTGAATAGCTTGAAATTTGATTTGCCTTAAAACCTTTTTTAAAAAAAAATCTGTTATGTATGTCAACTAGGAGTGATAAATGACAATAACGGAATAAAATAATTTTTTTTTTTTTTTTTTTTGGGGGGGGGGGGGTTGGTCTGAAAACTTTAAATGCATTTTTAGAAGAACTTTGATTTCACTGATTTTAGTATGCGGTAAATTAGGTTACTTGGAAATTTTACAGATATTCTTAAGAAATGTTTTTTTTACATTGATTTGCACATAATGTAGTTATGCCATGAAAGTGGAAGTATCTGTCGTAAATTTTTAATTTTGAATCATTTATATTGAAAAATAGATTTTTTTAATTTAAAATTGGTCTTTTTGCTAAAAATTTCAAATTTCTAGTTCATTGCACAGAACAAGAACAAAAGAATGTGGCAATGAAAAAATTTTTAAATGAATAAAGACATTTATATAAAAGATTTAAAGAAATCGAAAAAACAAAACTTGGTATCTGTATTTAGTTAAAGAATTGAAGTTAAGTACAACACCATAAAATGATAAATTGAGCATGTGAGTGGAAAAAGCATAACATTAGAGCTGATGTAAATGTTGAGGAAACGCCAAAAAAAAAAAAAACCGTGCATTTCAAAGTAAAAAACTGATTAATTTTATTTATCAATGAAACTATTTCATTTCATTTTTTGTTTTTAGAATGTTATTCTTTTTCCACACACCTGTTCAGTTAACTGCAAAATGTGAAAAGGAAAAAAAAAATCTTCAGTTAGCTTTTGACAATAAAAGTTTAATTATTTTTATTTATAGAACTAGGATAAATTAACTTGCGTATTTTCCATTTGTTCCTTTCTTTATATAACAGTAGAGGAGAATAAGCTACTATAAATAAATTTGATTTTATAAGCTAAGAAATTTTTTTTTTAGTTTTCAATACTATGAAATTCAATATATTCTTTACTGTTCAATATTAATTAAATCACAAATATTCGCCGACATGCGTATAAATGTCGATAAATTGTCACAAAATCGATATTGATCATAAATATACGTCGAATATAAGGCACAAGAACGATATTCATCGCATATACGTCGAAAATAAAAGGCGAAATGATAACAATTAGATATAAGCAATACCAAATTAGTGTCATTTTGTTTACGTTCTTGTGTCGGTCAAATCTGAATTCAAGCATATTTGTATCGAATACGTATCGGATATATCGCCGGTGGCCGTCGTTGTGTCAGATTTTTGGCGGCAAATCGATAACCAGTCCACGTATCGCTAAAGATACCAGAAAAGTTGACAAAATCGAAACAGTTCTGTTAAGATTTGCTGTTATCGGTATAGCACCTCTAGTATTTGATGATAGGTATCTTTCTTGTATCAATCTGTCAGCTCTGTGTTTGCTGGGTTATTTTTCGTTTTGTATTGAGTTTCATGAGTTATGTTTCGAAAACAATATCAACCTTTATCAACCTAAGTCTGAAAGACAGATATTGTAAACTGGTTCGAAATAATTTAATAATAAACACATTTAGAATTTCATGCTATATATATACCTAAGATTTTTAATAATTACTTGTTTATTTAATTATTAATCAGTTTTTGTGTTTATACAGACATTAAAATCACATGTAAAATGAAAATAATAACCAAATAAATGATGTAAAAATTTATATAAAGATTTTTAAAGTTTGTGTATAAGATCAAGATAAAAATAAGTTTAGAATTGCATAATTAATAAAATTAACGGAAATTCAAAATCAGATGAATTTTTCTCCTGGGAACCCTGTATTGAATACAATAAACTTATTTTCTAATGTTTTTGTAGTTAATGTTCTAAATATCTAAATGGTAATTAAGAAACAAGCAAACTAACTGAATAATATTTTTCTGAAGTCCCATTAGAATTTTAATAGTTGAGTAAGGGAACGATGTAAACAAACATTAACTTGATAATTGTAAACATATAGTCCAACTCGTGTACTTAATCTGGAGAATTCCTTTATGAGCTTTCGTGAATCAATCGACAGATAGCACATGCCATATTTTTATTATCCCAAATAAATGGAATATACTATTGCCCGGTAAAATTATTCCTTAGGGATGAGCCTTCTTTTTGAAGTGGTCCCCAAGTCGTTGACTTTAGGAACATATTGTTGCTTTTAGAAGGCAGCAGTTTAATACGAAGCTTGGTAAACGTCCTGCAGTTCTTGACGTCATAAATTCAGTGCTATGGCTTTTTCTTCTAGGAGTCACGAATATAAACCCAGAGAATTTGTGGATATCGAATACATCGTATTTTATGTTTGGAAAAGAATGACAAAAATAACTGTACCACTCGGCCATGAGTTTTTTCTATTTGTTAAACTGAGAATTTTAAATAATTTTTTCATTTACGATTTCATTAAAACGCGCTTTGGTACTTGATTTGATTGCCTAAGACGGACTGCTCAGACAAGGAAACCAAGTCCGTAGAGCATAGTATCCCTCCCGGTCTCTTTAATAAGGTCTTAAAAAAGTTACAGTGTTCAGCCAGCTGCTGATGACGCCGGAAAACGCGACAATGAGCGGCAAAACATAAACAGAAGAAAGAAATAAAATCAGCCTACAGGCGGCCCTGCCAGGAGAGCTCCAATAGTGAGCAAGTGACAGGGACTGATTAAGGCTTTTAAAGGAGTGGTCCATCACTGCCGGAAAACAGATTTTCCCATGCGACACTGGGCAGCAAGGAGCATCCGTAGGTGGTGGAAACTTCTGGGCCGAAAAAACTCTTCGCAGCAATTTCTCTGCCAGAGATGTACGCACGGCAGGGGGCAGAGATTTGAAGAATTATGATCCGACAGACGAGTTCCCTAAGTTAAATTTGAGAGGTAAGTTAGGGGGTCAAATATTTTTTAGTTTCCTCTTTAGAAGTGGGCGAGTTAGGATATTAGCGAGCCAATTTTTTGGAGGGTTTTGAGTACACCTGAGATGCCGTGTCAGTGTGCAGTGAAAATATGGGTGTGACGCTGTACCCTGTTCACCGCACTCGCATTGGTCTGAAGATGCACATTTGAATTTGTGTAGGTACTGGCGGAAGGGTCCAGGACCAGTAAGAAAAGCTTTAGTGTGAAGTGTGAGGTAAAATAGTGTGTAGGAGACGTTGGGGATTAGCGTATGAGCATGTCGACCTTTTGTTGAGGTGGCCCAATGTACTTGCCAGTCTTTTAAAATTTTTGTTTTTAATGATCGTTTGATGTAGCTATGTGGGAGTGCAGATTCAGATTCAACCAAGCAGGGAGGCCTACCATATGGCTTTAGCCCCTGCAAGCCCTGCTTGGCAAGTTTATTTTAAAAAAAATTACATATTTGAAAAAACAGCCCAGCTTAATTTGCAGAAAAGTCATACTCAAAAAGTCATACTCAAAAGCCATATTCAGCAAAAAAGTCACAATTAATAAGAGTTTAAAAATTATTTGAAATTGTCAGATTTTTAGCATAAAATATTTTAAAAGTAGAGACAGTGGATTTTTTCAATAAACTTCGTCATCATCAGGAAAAGCATCATCATCATCATCACCACCAATGATGTGTACTGGTGGCCTTTGGAATAACAGTTGGTTTTTTTCTATTAAGGACATGCAGCTAATTATCTTTTGGAGCAATGAGGAATTCGCCGAGATTGATTTGAAACAATTCGACAGAGAGATGGTGTCTGTTTTCCTCAAATGTAGAGTAGCTGTCAATGGGCATGTGAGAACGTAATGTAGCAAATCCCCTCTTGCGCCACAAGTGCATCTTGAAAACAAAACTTTATTAAATTTAATTAAATAAGCCGGGAAAGGGCCATGATTGATAGCGAATATATATAGGTATCGATGACTTAGAAGATACTTAGAAGATAGTCTTCTGAAACTTTTGGCTTCAATGCATAGGTATATCGCCCAGTGGGACATAAGTCCCAATCACGTTGCCATGAGTTATGTAAAGTTTGCTTTAATATTCTCTTAAGATATGAGGATGGATATGGTATAAATTTTTCTGGTATTAGTGAATTTGGGTCAGTTGCTTCCTTTGCTAACCGATCCACTAATTCATTACCTGTTATGCCTGAATGTCCTTTGACCCATTGTAGATAAATTTTTTGTGTTGCTCCTTGCAGAGATTGGATTATTTGGCTGATTATTATATTTTTTGTAGATATATCTTTTAGTGCTGATATTGTAGATTGGCTATCTGATTTTATAACTATTGTGCGATATTTTGATTGTTTTGACCATTGTATTGAGTCCAAGATCGCCAGCTGTTCCGCTTGATACGCTGAGTTTTCGTTCTGTATTCTTTGCTGATATGTATATATTATTTCTTCTTCTTTAAATACACAGTAGGCATAACCCGTGCCGATTTCAGTTTTGGAGCCATCCGTGTATATTTGCACACCTGTCTCTATTTTATTTTCTGGATCCAGTATATTAAGATATTCTTTTGAGGTATCTATATATTTTTGTAAGCTTTGTTTTGAAATGTATCAGAGTGATGTAGGTGTGATGGCACTCCTAGTCTCAGTATCATTCCTTGGTCTGCAATCTGTTTCAGTTTTAAAGGTAGTGGAGGAATTCCTGTCAGGACATTTAGAGCCGATGTAGGAGATTTTTTATATGCTCCAGAAATTAGTAGCAGACAACGACGCTGAATAGATAAGAGCAAGCGAAAGCCATGTGACTTTTGCAATCTTGGAAACCATGTAGCTGCTGCATATGAAACTTTCTTTTCTAGAATGGAAGCGTACCAAGTTTTTATGATTTGTTTGGAAATGCCACTTGTGGTTGATGCGAATTTTAACAAGTTTTGTATTGTTGCTGACATTTCATCCCGTTTGATTCTAAGATGTGGCAAAAATGATAGGGTTGAGTCTAAATGTATTCCTAGATATGGCATAGTATCTTCAGTTTTAAGATTATGTGATTCAAGTTTGAAGATTAGACGCCGTTTTAAATACTTTGGACGTCTCAGATTCAGACATTGGCACTTGTGATAAAGATATTTTCAGATCTGAAGTTTGAGCCCAATCGCTAATTACTTGAAGAGCTTCATTTCCTCTCCTTTCTAGTTCGGCTCTAGTTCTTGCCTCAATGATTAACATAGGTGGTGATCGATGTTGAGCATCGCAAGGATATTAACCCATTCCGTACCGCTGCGATAGGCTCCCACTCAGTGCTCGAGAGGGGCCGGAGCAGTCCCGGTCCCAAAGCTAGGCCCGTAGTATAATCGCTACTGGTTACTGCTGGCAGCCTACAAGAGCGAACTAGATGCCCAAGGATTAGAAAGGAGCCAGTATCTGAGAATTATTCTACCGCCAGTTCGGAACATGTAAAACCTACAAATGTGACCACTAGTTCCTTGCCTGCGTACAAAACAAACACAAACCATATAAAATTAGTAAACTAAATAAAAAAAACCCCATAAAATATAGGAAAGTTAGTCCCCCACATCCGGCGTCTCCCAGATTGAGTAGTTTTGAGGTGTTCAGACAACACCTCACTACAGAGTATAAAAGTGAAACTGAAAAAGTGGTCTGGCTGGACATGATACCGCCTGTGCTCCTCTGGCCCACCTGCTCCAGGAACCGTCTCCTGCTTCCGGTACCTTAACCACCCGCCAACCTATCAGTGGCCTCCCGGAGGAGTGAGTAGCGTCGGCACGATTCTAAATCTGGAAACGGAATCCCCGACCACATTTGGACCCGATGACTACACCTAGAACCCGCAGAACTCGACGCAATCTTGAGCCCGGAAGTAGAGCTCTATCGACACCTGAAACCGGCAGGCACCGCGCTTTAATCTTCTTCTGAAATTAGAAGGACGGTGTCCTCGGTTGAACTCCCGGTCATTCTTCTGGGCATAAGCCAGGTTGCTTCGAGGTCGCTCAGAGATGCACGTGGCTACGATATCATTAAAACATATCCATTTTATATATAAATATGACCATGGAAATGTATTTACTAATAAAAACTAAAACTGAAGTCCAGTCCGTGGCATTACAAACCGTAATGGATTACGGCATGTAGTAACCAACTCCGCTTTCTTGATCACGGGCTCTGAAGTGCTATGTATAGCACATGCCCCTGTCAACTGGTCAGAATAACTCGGAACCAACAGTGGTTAATTCCCAAGCTCGCTTGTACTAAGTTTGTCGAACACAAAGGTATGAAAGATTCAATGAACCTCGCTAAGCTTGGAGGCGAGCCTGGAACTTGTAGTGTTGCAGCTCAATGCTCTGACCAGAGAGCTGCTGGGCATTGTTTGCTTAGTAACCATTTTTATATTTAAAGTATATCAAATCCATTTATTAATTGAGTTTTAATCTTTAAAAAATGTTTTATTGCAATTTCATTCGGAATTGTGAACATTTTTCTATATAATATTTGAATATAATAAAAAGATATATTATTGCTAAAATAGTTAATAATTTTTTCGTAAAAAGTACAGCGGGTCAAAGAAAATATATAACTACCCCCCCCCCCCCCCCCTTATACTATGTTATAGCCAAATAGACGTACAGAAAAAGGAAATCGCCATTCATTTGGCAATTATGTTTTCTTTAAACTTATGTTAAGAAAAAAAAAGAACAAGGCGGTCTCCATATGGGAATTGTAACAAATTAAATATATTTAAATTTCTTATGAAATAATTAAACATCTTATAGTAAAATTATCTTAAAAAAAATATGGACATATATACATATAATGAAAGATTAACTCCCCTACATGTTTATAAATATAATAATATAATATATTATTTTTTAAACTAAATAAATTTACAACAAAATCAGCACTACTAAATACCCATTTTACACCAAATACACCTTTTAGAAAATTTTTGGTGGAATATTCGAAAGAATAATTTTGTAGCCGTAATTACATTCTTAATTTTTATCAGAGTTTGATAATTTAAACAGAAAATGAAATTTTGGAACGTTTTAATGGAATTAGTTGTTAAACAAATTGATCGTGACAAAGCATTGATCGACTAATCGCAGAGCCCTAATACGCCGTTTTGCGGCAGAATTAGTTGGGGTAGAATTACTTTCTTTTACCAGAACTGCACGTAATTAAAGAAATAGTTATATAGCCGATGTCTCCTGGAAAAAACGGATAACTCTAAAAGGATTTTCAATCGTTGTTATATTAAATATTATATATTCAAGTTATAAAAACATATCAATTATTCATCGCCAATCATAATAAATGATAATAAATAAATAATAAACAAATTAAATAATGAAAAAAAAAAAAAGAAATAATTCTACATGAAATGGTATGGCTCGAAATATTTAAATGATTGTATCATAAAATTGGAATTTTTGTGTTTTTCTTTATTTTTGTTTTCGCCCAGTTTGAAGTAATAAATGCAATGTCATGTGTCTTTTTTTTTTAATTGTTACTAATAAATTGTTACTTGTTTGTGTTTGGACTTATATTACGAGCGTCTGGAAAAAAAATCTTGATGAGATTTATTTTCGGATTATGTCTTAATTTCAGGGAAACATAGTATGCGAATCTTTAACTATTCTAAAACGTTATTTTATCGATAAGAATATAGCTTTATTCAATAATCAAACAAACAATGTTAATAATTATTGTAATTGATGTTAAACGTAATTAAATGATCAAAGAATGTTCTTTATAAGAAAAGTAAATATAATTAAGTTTTTCCGTATTAAGGTTCTTTCAGTGAACGGAATTTAATTAAAGAAAAAAGAAGCTTACACAATTTTGTCGGAGAAAGACAGAATAAATTCAATTAAATAATTGCAGCAGTACTTGAAGTTTTCTGTAGAATTGCCGTAAGTAAAACCTTCATCGTTTAATCAGCTACAAAAAAAATTAATTAATGCACAATACATAATTAAAAAATCGTTTGAAAACTTATTCAAAAAGTAAAATTTTTGTACAGAGTAGTTTTAAAAAAGAAATTTTAAATTCAAGGAGCTTTGCGTAAGCAAAGTTAACAAGTTTTTGATAATTTAGTTTTTTTTCTACAGATTATAAAATGTGGGGATATCTGTTTAAAAATTGTGCTTTTCTTTCGTTATGATCTTTTCGCTATCGGGTTTACCTTTACTAATAAAATGTTACTTGTTTTATAAGTTAGTGGATTTTAAAGATCTGCGTATTTAATATATATTTTTTTTAAATGCGATAATTTTTTAATACTAATACAAAATATATATATATATTTATGTTCGACAAATTATTAAATTATGGAGCGTTATTCTCAATAATTCTTTTAATTTTTTTTTTTTTAATTTCCAAAAGATATAGAGCATTGTATAATGCAAAATATTTTCAGCAGGATCATAATTTACGAAAGTTGGGAAAAATATTATATAAAACAACATAAATTTGGGACATGTGTAAATTTCAATAAAATGTTCTTAATTTTTTCAAACTATTACTTTTATATTGCTTTTTTAAAAGCGAAAAAAATATTTTGATTCGCGATGGAATAGAAATAGCATGAAAAACACAGAAAACAGCAATTCAGGGGTCTATCAAAAAATATCCTAAGCTTACAATATTTTACATTTGTCTCTTTTCATTATTTGAAGTATCTTTTATTTATTGAAACATTCTAATCCTAAGAACGTTTAACTTCTCACCAAATGAATTTTTAACAAAATCCTGAAAGTTTCAACTTTCACGTAAAACAGATCAAATCAAAAAGGCTTTCCATGGCTCCTCTTTATATCACAGTATTTTTATCTCTCCCTTTTTTACTTTGAATGTAGAAACTGAAACAGAATTTGTGTATGTTTTTCCTTTTTTTGTATGTGGTATTAGGAAAATTTTTGTTTTGTAATTATATACATATTATTAAATTTAAATGTCTGCGCTTCATTAAATTTATTCTATAAATATTTTCCCTTCTAAAATTATTCTACAACTCTAATTATTTAATTATTTCCTATCTATACTAATATTATAAAGCAGTAAAGATTGTTTTTTTTTGTTTGTTTGTTTGTTTGTAGGGGGTAATCTCAGGAACTACTGAAGCGATTTTAAAAGTGATGGTGGCAAATTGATGGTGACAATCCCTGCTCCAACATAGGCTATATTTTATGTCGGTGGCACTACCACAGGGGAGTGCAAAAGCGAAAAACCTTCTAAAATTTCGACTTTTTTTCATATTGAAGGAGATAGAAAATTGAAATTTGGCATGGTAGTTATTTATAAGATGTAAATGCTCTCTAAGAAAAAATTCTAAAAAAAATCGAAATTTAAAAGTGTGAGATGAACGAAAAGCGGTTTAAAAACATTCTAAATTACAATTTCTATGGAATCTCTGGAACAACAGAAACATTTTCAAAAGTGATGGTGGCAAATTGATGGTAATAGTCCCTGCTGTAACATAGGCTATGTTTTATACCGGTGCCACTACCACAGGGGGGAGGGGTGCATGAGCGAAAAACGTTCTAAAATTTCAATTTTTTTTTTATACTGAAGGAGCTAGAAACATGAAATTTGGCATGGTAGTTACTTATAAGATGTAAATGCTCTCTAAGAACAAATTCTAAAAAAAAATCGAAATTTAAAAGGGTGAAATGAGCGAAAAGCGGTCTAAAAACATTCTAAATTACAATTTCTGTGGAATCTCTGGAACTACAGAACTGTTTTCAAAAGTGATGGTGGCAAATTGATGGTGACAGTTCCTGCTGTAACATAGGCTATATTTCATGTCGGTGTCACTATCCACCAGGGGAGTGCATGAGCGAAAAACGTTCTAAAATTTCGACTTTTTTTTCATATAGAAGGAGATAGAAAATTGAAATTTGGCATGACAGTTATTTATAAGATGTCAATGCTCTCTAAGAACAAATCCCTAAAAAAAATCGAAATTTAAAGGGTGAGATGAACGAAAAGCGGTCTAAAAACATTCTAAAATACAATTTCTATGGAATCTCTGGAACTACAGAATTGATTTCAAAAGTGATAGTGACAGTTCTTGCTGTAACATAGGCTATATTTCACGTTGGTGTCACTACCCCCAGGGGGGAGGGGTGCATGAGCGAAAAACGTTCTAAAATTTCGATTTTTTTATGTTAAAGGTGTTAGAAACATGGAATTTGGCATGGCAGTTACTTATAAGATGTAAATGCTCTCTAAGAACAAATTCGAAAAAAATTCGAAATTTTAAAGGGTGAAAAGAGCGATTAGCGTTCTAAAAACATTCTAAATTACAATTTCTATGGAATCTCTGGAACTACAGAACCGGTTTCAAAAGTGATGGTGGAAAATTGATGGTGACAATACCTACTCCAACATAGGCTATATTTTATGTCGGTGCCACTAACCCCAATGGGGTGCAGGAGTGAAAAATGTTCGAAAATTGCGCCTTTTTTTTATACTGAAGGAGCTAGAAATTTGAAATTTGGCATTGTAGTTACTTATAAGATGTAAATGCTCTCTAAGAACAAATTAAAAAAGAAATTGAAATTTAAAAGGGTGAAATGAGAGAAAAGCGTTCTAAAAACATTCTAAATTACAATTTCTATGGAATCTCTGGAACCACAGAACCGATTTCAAAAGTAATGGTGGCAAATTGATGGTGACAATCCCTACTGCAAAATAGGCTATATTTTATGTCGGTGCCACTAACCCCAATGGGGTGCAGGAGTGAAAAAAGTTTGAAAATTGCGCCTTTTTTTATACCGAAGGAGCTAGAAATTAGAAATTTGGCATTGTAGCTACTTATAAGATGTAAATGCTCTCTAAGAATAAATTTAAAAAAATGCAAAATTTAAAAGGGTGAAATGAGCGAAGAGCGTTCTAAAATCATTCTAAATTACAATTTCTATGGAATCTCTGGAATTACAGAACCGATTTCAAAAGTGATGGTGACAATCCCTGCTCCAACATCCTCTTTAACATAAAGCTATGCGTTGCTGACGACTGGGTTTTTCGTTAATCTTTGCCACATATTAATCTCGGAAAATGAAACATTTGAAGTTACTGAAAAAAGTAATAGCTCTAAAAGTATTTGTCAGAAAATTGTTAGACAAACTGCGTTTGAAAGTTAAAAAAATGTATATTTCTTGATATAAATTTCAAATCTAATGATTATGCCGTTTTTCAAATATTGAATTTAAAAAATTACCAAATTTCACAATGGAGTACTATAGCGAAATCTTCACGCGTAAAAGGATGATGATAAGGGCAACGTGTCCTGACGTGTATATTGGTTATAGCACGAGTCACAAATTATAGTAACCTTATTATTCTGTTAAAATATAAAAGTGAATTATGAAATGTCAATATTTTGTTTGATTAAAGGTTCGTTAAGAGAAATTGACCAGCGTAGTGGGCGTAGCTTGCTAGTCTTAAATAATATTCCTTTTATTTTATTTATCTAAATCTCTTTTTATTTTAAAATGCGTAATTAATATTTTATTTCTCTTCAAATTATTCTAAAATACACTTCTCGTCATTATTTTCTTCAAAAAACTTTGATTCACCATACATAACACATTACAAGTTTTTTTTTTATTATTATTTATTAAAATATAATTTAATGTTAAATCTAGAAGAACATCCCATTCGAATTTTTCCAGCATAATACTTGTTCTAAGAAAATAACATGCTTCACTAATTTCATTATAACAATTTTCAGCAGTCAAAATAAATCGATTAATGTTAACATTTACATTGTTAGAATGAATTTCAATATTTAAAATATTCATTAAGGTATTTAAAGTAGAAATCTTTTTAGCAGTGTAATAATGAGTTTCCGATTTTATTAGAAAAAAATTACTAGCAAATTTACTTTTTTTTGCCCTTTGAAATTTTATTTCAGTCACAATTATTGCAATCTTAAAAGATATTTAAATTTACATTGTTGGAGAAGAACACAATTTGTATTTAGACTCGAGAAATATCCATTTTGAAGTTTACATAAGAGAGGCGACAACAATTGCATAATAACATATAAAATATTGTAAAGGGTATATTCATTATATTCATTGTTCACATCAGTTTAAAAAGGTATAGGCTACGGAAAATTTGCTTTGAGGCAGATGCATTTCAAATATATTTTACAGATACACCGGAAGTTGGGTTTCGTTTCCGGCAAGCTTCGGCCCAAAATCTGAGTTTCAGCGAACCTTTGTTTCAATGATGAAACAGCCGAACATTTGGTTCACACCGAAATCGTACTCGGATCATATAAGAGCTTATATGATCGGCCAATAGAAGAACCTACATACAGTTCATACTTTTTTAGGGCCTTTTTAACAATTCACTTTACAGTTCAGCTACTGCCAAAACTATTTTCAACACTTTTCAACATAGTTGAAAAATGTTTATGAATTCGGTTTGCCGGCCGGTCTGTTCTGCCGTCTGCTCGCTCTTTAACTGGTGGAAATATACTTGGATTTCCATGTAATTTATATGTGTTATTGAGGTTTACTATGACAGATTCGTTATTGAAAATAAAGTATGTAGCATATATAGTTCGTTTACAGGGGCACTCAAAGGAATTCTGCTACATTAAGGTCTAGGGGGAAATCGTTTGCAGTGCTTTTTAATAATGTTAGACTTCTTCAAACATATTGAAGATGATATACACCATGACCACTTAGGTACACTAAAAGTGGCTGTCTATAGATTATGGTGTGTATAAAATTTATCGTTCATTTACACCAGTCATACTCAACCGTTTTATCTCGCGGACCGCAAATGTATGTTTGCGACCTTAGACGGGCCGAAACACACTTAGAAAAAGGGTAAAATAAAATGGTAAGATCACATAAGTAGTATAACAAAGCCATATAACAATGTTAATACTATCAGTAGGGTTGAACGTCTATCGTGGAGGAAATGTTAACAAAATATTTTAGCACCACTATTTCCAAACAATAAACTTCGTAGTAGATTTCTATTGCAAATGTTCTAGAATAATGCTGCAAAGTTTGTTGTTTTAAAATAGTGGTGACAAGCATTTTTTGTGCCAATCCTAAAAAGCAGTATTTGCTATATAACAAGTATAAAACGTAATAATGTAACAATGTAAATAATGTAAAAATCAAAGATTTTCTTTAAAAAATCAGTATTTTTCTTAATGCAAAATCTATCTTTGCAAAATCTATTTATCTTTCTTTAATTGTAGAAATATATAGTGGAAATTTAATTTATTTGGAATAATATTTGATTAGTGCTGAAGATTAAGAAATGCATACACACCATTGTAGTACAAATAGGACAACGTGTAAAAAGATCTTTCTCTTTAAAAAAGGCATACAAGTTGTTTTAATATCATTTTAAATTAAATATAAATAACAGGACAGATTTTGTTTTGCCATGAAAAAATATAAAATGACAGTGAAGATCCTAAATATATTTAATCCACATTTTTTATAAATATGGATTAATGATTATGTGTCTTGGGTCGCACAATTAAAGGTCGCCGTGCCACATGCGTCCCGCCGGCCTCTGGTTAAGTATGGCTGATTTACATGGACACACAAAAGAATTCGGTTATTGCACTGTCTATGAACAACAATTGTTCGAAATGTGGTTTGAATTTTCAAATGTAACCATTTTTTTGCCTGTTACTTAGTGTATATATTCTTAGAGATCATGTAAAGGACTGCACAAAATAAATCGAGTATATTTCCGTTTATTGACTGAAATAGCTGAAGGAGAATTTTCAACTGTGCTATGAATTTCGTAACTGAAATAAATTTTAACTTACTATGTGGCATATATTAAAATCTGTAGATGATATACAGGACTGCACAAAATAATTCGAATATTTTCCGACTACTGATGGTAATTGTTGAAATTGGGTTTTCAAATGTGTTATGTGTTTTCCAAATTATTTAATTACACATCCTTTTACACTTTATTAAACGGTGAAGTTTTTTTTACAGTATTTTGAATGTGTTGTAAAGTATTTCGTAACCTATGCTTGACGCATGATTTTTCTTTCCTGTTTATTCGTGATATAATTGTTTGACTATTCGATCAATACTGATGCCAATAAAGTACATAGTAATAATAATAACTGTTCATTCTTTGTGATAATGAAAAGTAAACAAGATGCGTATCACTAAAGCACATTAATGGGAGATGAATTTGCAGTGGATCTGAATATCAAATACTTGTAACAATTTATTATTATTCCTTTTATCTATAATCCTTTTAATGCTTACATTTGTTTCTGGAAAAAGAAAGAATATTTTTATTTCAAAGAAAGTTTATATAATTTTATATAATTTTTTGTATCGTGGTGAAACTATAAATATTCATAATAGGGTAAATCCAAGTCCATCCGGTTAGTTGACCTAGTCACTGTATTTTAGCTGTTGGACGTGTGTCGAAGCTAGTAACGTTCTTCTACTATCAATTGTTATAAAAAAGCGTAGTAGACAAAGTTACAGTGATTTATTTCTTGAAATAAATGTTTTATCCATGAAAGAAAGATATTTCTTTTTTTGTTGGCAAGTTTTCTCCCCCCCCCCGTAATTTAAATTACAAAAGTTGAATCTTTCGTAGAATATATAAAATATTTTGAACTCATTTATTAAGAAACATAAAAATATAACCCGGTTAATTTGAGAATATTAAATTTTTTTCCCTAATTAGTTTTTAGAGTTTGTACATCGAATATAAGAAAAGGAGGACAACTCCTCTTAGTTTAGATTTAACAAGTTTAGTTTTCGTTAGATTTATTTGAATGGCTTCAAATTTTGTATAACCATTTATTCGAAGAATTGGGAATAGCAAATATCCTTTGATGTGGGAGTGTGATACAGGATTAGTATACAGAGCATGTAAACTCTTTTTTTTCAAAAAACAAAATCGTAAATATGATATGTCAAATGCAAATCTAGATTTTAAATAATAAATGTTAATTGCCTATACTTCATATTCTTTTACAATTGGGGCATCTATCCTTATCAATTAGGGTGTCTAACCCTGAGGTGGGGGATAATCCCTTTTAGTTTAGATTTAACAAGTTTAGCTTTCGTTAGAATTATTCGAATGGCTTCAAATTTTGTATATCTATTTATTCGAAGAATTGGGAATAGCAAATATCCTTTGATGTGGGAGTGTGATACAGGATTAGTATACAGAGCATGTAAACTCTTTTTTTTTTCAAAAAACAAAATCGTAAATATGATATGTCAAATGCAAATCTAGATTTTAAATAATAAATGTTAATTGCCTATACTTCATATTCTTTTACAATTGGGGCATCTATCCTTATCAATTAGGGTGTCTAACCCTGAGGTGGGGGATAATCCCTTTTAGTTTAGATTTAACAAGTTTAGCTTTCGTTAGAATTATTCGAATGGCTTCAAATTTTGTATATCTATTTATTCGAAGAATTGGGAATAGCAAATATCCTTTGATGTGGGAGTGTGATACAGGATTACTATACAGAGCATGTAAACTCTTTTTTTCAAAAAACAAAATCGTAAATATGATATGTCAAATGCAAATCTAGATTTTAAATAATAAATGTTAATTTCCTATACTTCATATTCTTTTACAATTGGGGCATCTATCCTTATCAATTAGGGTATCTAACCCTGAGGTGGGGGATAATCCCTTTTAGTTTAGATTTAACAAGTTTAGCTTTCGTTAGAATAATTCGAATGGCTTCAAATTTTGTATATCTATTTATTCGAAGAATTGGGAATAGCAAATATCCTTTGATGTGGGAGTGTGATACAGGATTATTATACAGAGCATGTAAACTCTTTTTTCTCAAAAAACAAAATCGTAAATATGATATGTCAAATGCAAATCTAGATTTTAAATAATAAATGTTAATTGCCTATACTTCATATTCTTTTACAATTGGGGCATCTATCCTTATCAATTGGGGTGTCTAACCCTGAGGTGGGTGATAATCCCTTTTAGTTTAGATTTAACAAGTTTAGCTTTCGTTAGAATTATTCGAATGGCTTCAAATTTTGTATATCTATTTATTCGAAGAATTGGGAATAGCAAATATCCTTTGATGTGAGAGTGTGATACAGGATTAGTATACAGAGCATGTAAACTCTTTTTTTTCAAAAAACAAAATCGTAAATATGATATGTCAAATGCAAATCTAGATTTTAAATAATAAATGTTAATTGCCTATACTTCATATTCTTTTACAATTGGGGCATCTAACCTTATCAATTAGGGTGTCTAACCCTGAGGTGGGGGATAATCCCTTTTAGTTTAGATTTAACAAGTTTAGCTTTCGTTAGAATTATTCGAATGGCTTCAAATTTTGTATATCTATTTATTCGAAGAATTGGGAATAGCAAATATCCTTTGATGTGGGAGTGTGATACAGGATTAGTATACAGAGCATGTAAACTCTTTTTTTTCAAAAAACAAAATCGTAAATATGATATGTCAAATGCAAATCTAGATTTTAAATAATAAATGTTAATTGCCTATACTTCATATTCTTTTACAATTGGGGCATCTATCCTTATCAATTAGGGTGTCTAACCCTGAGGTGGGGGATAATCCCTTTTAGTTTAGATTTAACAAGTTTAGCTTTCGTTAGAATTATTCGAATGGCTTCAAATTTTGTATATCTATTTATTCGAAGAATTGGGAATAGCAAATATCCTTTGATGTGGGAGTGTGATACAGGATTAGTATACAGAGCATGTAAACTCTTTTTTTTCAAAAAACAAAATCGTAAATATGATATGTCAAATGCAAATCTAGATTTTAAATAATAAATGTTAATTGCCTATACTTCATATTCTTTTACAATTGGGGCATCTATCCTTATCAATTGGGGTGTCTAACCCTGAGGTGGGGGATAATCCCTTTTAGTTTAGATTTAACAAGTTTAGCTTTCGTTAGAATTATTCGAATGGCTTCAAATTTTGTATATCTATTTATTCGAAGAATTGGGAATAGCAAATATCCTTTGATGTGGGAGTGTGATACAGGATTAGTATACAGAGCATGTAAACTCTTTTTTTTTCAAAAAACAAAATCGTAAATATGATATGTGAAATGCAAATCTAGATTTTAAATAATAAATGTTAATTGCCTATACTTCATATTCTTTTACAATTGGGGCATCTATCCTTATCAATTGGGGTGTCTAACCCTGAGGTGGGGGATAATCCCTTTTAGTTTAGATTTAACAAGTTTAGCTTTCGTTAGAATTATTCGAATGGCTTCAAATTTTGTATATCTATTTATTCGAAGAATTGGGAATAGCAAATATCCTTTGATGTGGGAGTGTGATACAGGATTAGTATACAGAGCATGTAAACTCTTTTTTTTCAAAAAACAAAATCGTAAATATGATATGTGAAATGCAAATCTAGATTTTAAATAATAAATGTTAATTGCCTATACTTCATATTCTTTTACAATTGGGGCATCTATCTTTATCAATTAGGGTGTCTAACCCTGAGGTGGGGGATAATCCCTTTTAGTTTAGATTTAACAAGTTTAGCTTTCGTTAGAATTATTCGAATGGCTTCAAATTTTGTATATCTATTTATTCGAAGAATTGGGAATAGCAAATATCCTTTGATGTGGGAGTGTGATACAGGATTAGTATACAGAGCATGTAAACTCTTTTTTTTTTTTCAAAAAACAAAATCGTAAATATGATATTATGTCAAATGCAAATCTAGATTTTAAATTATAAATGGTAATTGCATATACTACCTATTCTTTTACAATTGGGACATCTATCTCTATCAAGTAGGGTGTCTAACCCTGAGGTGCGGGATAAATGGCTAAAATCATCTAGTTTTTTGATAAAAACACTATTTTATATGGTATTTATATTAAAGTAATATTTTTTATGATGTTCTACATAAAATTTGGAGTATATAGGTTACATGTGCACTACAAAACTCATTGCTAAAAAAAGAAAAATGAAGAGGTGCTTAAGTAGGGCAACTATCCCGGACTTACCCTATAGCTTTTCTCTAAAAGAGTTTTTTTCTATTTAATAATTTATTTGATGACTGTTTATAATCAACCAGATATTATAGCCACTTCATATCCTGCTATATTTGTGTTTGACAAAAAAAAAATCTTTATTTCTTTCAAATAATAATATCTATGAATTACGTTTTTTTTTTTAATGTTTAATACTGTTTGTATGAACTTCTTTTTATTAATGTAGTTAGTAAAGAGATTCAATACTGCAATGACGTTTCACTAATACAGTTCTTGACTACATACATCTCTCTGTCGTATTGCGCCGTATTCAAAGTCTCGGAAAGAGGACTGGGGAAACAGAGCTTTATGTTTCTGGCATAAGCTCCGCTCTAAACTACCCCATTGCGACATGCGTATACAAATTTGAATACTTGAAAAAATTATTTTTCTAAGAAACAACGGATTATCTTTTCAGGATTTTGTACGTAAAAAGATCGAGAAAAAGAAGTTTGTGCTGATTTTTCTTCTAAATGTCCTATGTTTACGTACATACTTTTTAAATCTTCTGAAATGCTGATGTATTATAAAATACAATCATGTATTTTAATGTATTTGAAAACGTCATTGAATAAATATGATTTAATCTTCTCCCCGTCGCGACCTGATATATCCGTTCCCTATGCTTTAGGTTTCACAGCAGTACAAGGTTTGTTTAAATTAATATAATTCTACAAATATAATGCATTTTTAAAACATCAAGTAATGATTGATACTCTCAAGGATTATACTTATATACGTAATTAAGTTTTTTATCTCAAGTTTGAAAATTCAGATTTTTTAAGCATTTAAAAAAAATTACAGAGAAAACAACATTACAAATTTGCCCTTTTGCTTGGCGATCAGGGGTTTTTAAGAAAAGCAAATTAATACTGAAAATTCTTTTCTAAAAGTTTAAGGGACTTACTCTCATGTAAGTAAAATAAATAATATTTCGTCAGAATAACGAACTTAATATAATTTAATATTGGAATCTTAAATATAAATAATTGAAATAGCTAAAAATGCTAATTTTTTTAAAGATAATATTACAGACTTATCACTAAAAATATTTATTATGCGAAATTTTATGTTCTGAAAATTATTTTATATAATTTCTATGTTTATATATAAAACGACACAATAGTCTGTCCTTTATGTGTTGCTCTCACTTATGCGTTGGCCTTTTTGCTTTTCTCGCCCCATCCCCCACCCCCTTTCTATCTTGGTCTCTTTCTTTTTTTTTTAATACTTTATCAAATAAAAATTTTGATGTAAAATATTTTTACAAAACTTGAATAAAATATCTTGTCGTTCTAGTGTTAAAGACTGCAGAAATTGTTTTAAGAAAAATGCATTTAAAATATACTTAGAGATCGATCGAAAGTTCAATTTCGTTTCCAGTGAGTTTCGGAGAATATACGGTCCCGGTGAATGAACAGCCGAAATATTCGGTGCATACCGAAAGCGTAGTCGGTTCTCATAAGAGATTGCCTATTGATGAACCCATACGCATTTCATAGCAATTTAGGATCTATTTCATTCGTGATACTTTTTTTTTACTATTCGGACAGTAGTGCCGTGATGACAATAAAGTACGTAGTAATAACAGTAACTGTTTGTTCTTTGTGATAAGGAGAAATAAACAAGATGTGTATGACTAAAATACAATAATGAGTTAATTAATTGCGTATAAGTTAGTTGCCACTGTATCAAAATTAATAGGAATATCGATAAGAAATTAAATATCTTCAGCATTAAACTGTAACAATGTAAACACACACGCACACACACACACACACACATATATATATTATATATATATATATATATATTAATTTCTACTGAAGTAATGTTAAATGAAATTGAAAATAGATAGTCACCTTCTTCCTTTCTAAGAATGGGTGTGTTATTTATTAATGCAGCATAATTTAAATACTTCGTTTCAATCAAGTTATAAGCTAAATATTAAGCATTTTGGAACTCTTTGTGGAAACGTTTTAATTGTATTGATATCAACAAAATTCATTGTAAAAATACGCCTCAAACTTTCAGTTATAAAATTAGAAATAAAATATTATTTTAGTATAATATTGATATAGTAAATAAATATTGTAAAAGTAATTCTTTTGCTTTTATTAAAAATAAACAAATACCCATTCTCGCATATTATCAAGTAAAAGTATCTCTGTTGATCGATGTATGTGTTTGTGAATATTTACCCGATAATATTTTTGTATATATGTATATATTAATAGCTTAAAATTTCATTTAAAAGAGTTTAGGTTTCGGCAAAAACTGGAGAAAGGACCAGAATTCGTTTCGGGTTCGGTTTCAGCCTGCAAAACGCGATTTCGTCGATCACTATAAAATATACTCTATTAGTTTTACTATTTATCTTTATGAAAAACATAAAAATACACTTTCTGCTAAGTGTATTGAAATATATTGAAATATATTGATATATATATACTATATATGTATATTAAGAATACATTTTCACGCTAAAACAAAAATTCATATTTTTGCTATTTCCAAAGTCCACCTACAAGGCTTTTAACGGAATATATTGTGTAAATAAAATTGTAAAAAAAAAGTTAGTTCTGTCTGTCAAATAGTTCAAGTTTTAAAAGAACGATAAACGGAGAGAAAATTAAAGTGTATATTTTAACATGTATATTTTAAAATGTTTCCAAAGAAAAATTAGTCTCAATCTGAAATTGCTTTTTTCTGATTTCTGCGTACCAAATAGTAGCTGCAACAATCCATGCAGACATGTGTGTGTATATTTATTCGGAATGTACGTTCTAAAGTCTCAGAAAGTAAGCGATTTCGTTAATTGAGTTTGCGCCTAGCTAAGAGACACACAACAATCCAAAACCCAGACTATTACTTTGACAAAATTTCAAAACTGGAAAGAAATTAAAAAACTTTTTCGAAAAAGAGTATGTCGTTAAATTATTATTATATTTTTTAATTTTCTCATTCATATATCTGAAGCTAAATAATACAATCCTGAAAAATACTTAAGGAAGTTAATTGCATATGATTTAATACAAATAAACCAAGATACGTGTTTGAAATCGGGTTTTGATTTATAGTGGGATTTTTTTTTTAAATTTTAATGAAACATTTTAATATTATGAAATTTTAGCTTATTTTGCTATCTGATAGTTTGGACGATTTTTAGAAGGACAGCCAGGCACAAACAAGAAGAGAGTGCACCAATCTCAGCTGCTTTTCAACTTACATTGATCACATGGCAGTTTGACCATTGGTGGAAACTAACTTATCTTGACTAAGTGATAGCCAAGAGGTGTAGAAATATTGCGGGCCGTCTCTTTCGTTTGTTGCTGCTCCGAAAAATAGACAGACATAATCATACATAAACATTATTTAAGAATCCTAATCCTAATAATATTATAAATCCGATTGTGTGCAAATGTTAGGCAAAATGGAGAATTTAATTATCCTGTATCTTTGCATATAGGTTGATTATAACCCTCAAATGAACATAGGCTGGTTTTTGTTTATTTTATTCAAATATTTTTCTTAATATTTCAAATTTTCGTTATTTTCGTAGAGAATAAATTTACATTTTTTCGTATAATATTTTGAAATGGTTAAATTTACTTTACCGTTGCTAATACTTTATCGTTGCTAAAACTAAATCAAAACCTGAAATAATAATTTTTACTGAACAATTTATTTTCAAATAAAAAATTTCCACGTGAAAAATGAAAATGAAATTAATTATTTAAGAAACAGAATATGAAATGACGTCATATTAGAAATAAAACTTGAGTTTTCAAATATTTGATAATAATACAAGATGCATAAATACGAGTAAGTATGGAAAGCAGGCGAATATGATGTCATATGGAAAATAAAACAGATTTGCTTTGATGTTAAAAGTAGAATGATCTTGGGTTATCAAATCAATTGTGATTAATTTCTCTCTTTGTTCTTTTTCTATTTCACATGAAATGAACTATTTTAAATGTATGTAATATATGTATTTTAAATGTATGTGTTGTAAATTAAAGTTCTGTATTTTAAATGAAATGAGTGAAAGATTTATATTTTAATACGAATTCAATACCGAAATATAATAACGATAGCGATACATATACGATAATAACGATAGTGATAGGAATAATACTTGGTGGTTTATCGTCTGCACACGGCTAACAAAAAGGTACCATATTTTTAATTTAAATTAAAACATTTGAAAAGATATTGGACGGCAAATGTCAATAATATGTACTGCAAAATTATCCGTATGGAAAATCAGAAAATCTTAATAAAAATAACTATTTTTTAAAATAAAGTTGCATTTTTTCATAAGCTAAAGATTTAATATGATTGCATCGAAGTAACAGCATTTTTCCTCTATTATTTTCTCACAATCAAAACACATTTGTAAATGGTCGTTTCGAACGGGAATTTAATTTTACATTTCTTTTAGCTTTAAAATAGTAAAAACTTTGTTGTCATTTTTAAATATAGCTTTTTTAAAGTTCTGTTCCATAATAGATTTTTGTAAAGTCTTGTAGGTTGAGAAAAATGGCATAGATTTTAAAGCAATGTTTAAGTAAAATGACAATATTTTTAAAAACTTAAAAAGCAACAATGTTATCGAAACGAAAATCAGTTTTACCGACAAATTCGCGTAATGCAAAAACAAAGAAGAAATCAAAAAGTAATGAAACTTTTCTTCCAGCCGAATTATGTAAACTTGAACAAGCCGATCGTACAAATTCATAATATCATAAACGTGAAAGCGCGTTGTATATAGTAGAAAAAGTTTTCACATATAGGTAGAAATTTTCGAGAATAGGAAGGTTAGGGGTCTTTAATCGGGTCCATAGCCAATTTGCTTTTTTTTTTTTATCAAGGCGCAAAATTAAATACATTGTTGTAACCAGATTTGTTTTTGCGTGGTAAACACTTAATGGTATTTTAGATGATCATTTCATCGCTCACCTTTGATGCCAACTATGACAGTAAAACATATTTAAAAATATCAGACGATAATTTTTTAATTTTCGTATTACTTCATGATGTAAATAGACATCCTGATTCATTTTTTAAACCTGAATTAATCATACCATTGTCGTCCAATTTTTATTCTTAATCCTATCCCTAATCGTATCCTATCCTAATCCTAATAACTCTAAGCAATATTCTTTGAAACGAATATGTAAATTAAATCAATATCCATAAATGGAATGAATGGAAAACAGTAAGTAGAAATGGCAAAATAAAATAACAAGAAAGTACATTTATTCGACACTTAACCCTAGAAGAAGCGTAAAAAAATTCAAGCACACGAAATATGTTAAAATAATCCTATATATACTAACAAAAATATGTAAATTTAGATGATCAGATTGGTGTTGTCGGTATTTATTTGTATATAGTGTTCTTGACGCGATAGAAAAAATATCGAGGTTAAACCGGGCAGAATTTAAAGTACTTTCTAGCAACCTTTATTTATATTTTAGAATCGCATCAGATTGTTATATCTTTATGAAATATCTATCAATGTATAGAATCCACAAGCAGTTTTTTCAATATTTACACCACTTAGCGAGAAACACTTTATTTAATATATACATAAACAAGACATAAATAACAATGTAGTAAGAAATATATCACACATGTCTATACAAATAAACAATATAATAATGTCCATTTAGAAATGAATACATATACACATTTCACACCAAATACCACCTAAAATGCACTGTTGTATAGAAGAATTCTCTCAGTGTTGTTTTTCGTTTTACGAAGAGGGATTCGTCGATTTTTACGATTTTACTGGGCCCTTCTTTTTTCATTGGTTGCAGTTTCATTTTCGAGATTGTATATATTATTTAGCATGAAATTTCACTTTTTTTAAGACTGGGCTATGTTAAAGCCCCTATAGCAAAGAAATACCGTACTGTCTCCTATAAAATGTGATAAAGATTTGGTTAATTATATATATTTTTAATTATCAAATGAAATGCTTTGCTAAATTAATGCTTTTTTTTATGTTACGTGAACGAAGTCACGGGTAACAGCTAGTCATATTATAAATCCGATTGTGTGAAAATGTTAAGCTGAAGCCAGCGTCAAATGGAGCATTTAATGATCCTGTATCTTTGCATATAAGTTGATTATAATCCTCAAATGAACATAGGCTGGTTTTTGTTCATTTTATTCAAATATTTTTCTTAATAATTCAAAATGTCGTTATTTTCATAGAGAATAAATGGACATTTTTTCGTATAATATTTTTAAATGGTTAAATTTACTTTACCGTTGCTAATACTTTATCGTTGTCAAAACTAGATCAAAGCCCGGAATAATAATTTTTACTCTACAATTTAGTTTCAATTGAAAAATTTTCATGTGAAAAATAAAAATGAAATACAAAAATTAAAGAATTAAAAAGAAGATTAAATAATATTATCTATCTACTATATCTACTATATATATATAACACAAACGGAAATTTCGTTCCGTTCCTTTATAACTCGAGTTCCACGGAATGGATTTTGATGGAGCTTGCGTTGTTCGATAGAAAATTTTTCAGGGAACGTTTTAGTATATAACATATCGTTCTACGTACATTAGTTACAGAATTATGATAGAAAGTTCTGTTATTTTGGCCGAAAAGGTTACCATTGCTAATTTTTTGGCAACCATTATTGTTGCAGAAAGAAATGAAAAGGCTATACATCTCGAAAAAATAAAAGAAAAACTGTTGCTAATTTTATTTTTTAAAAAAAGAAAGAAAGAAAAAAGAAAGAAAAGAAAAAAGAAAGAAAATAAAAAAAAGAAAAAGTTTTGATGAGAGATAATATTACAAAACGAAAATATTTAATTTAAACATGATTAGGAATGTTCGTAATGATTAAAAAATTATTCAAGGGGCAAGATTGCTATTGAAAAAAAATTTGGCGATTTATCTTTTGTTTTTGGCGATTTTGATTTAACTTTTGACCCCAAACAATCCATATACTTAAAGCTAACCTGCTTTTTAGTTTTTCGTGCAAAAATGCTATTTATACGCATGCGCGAGCATTCAGCTAATCAGCTAGAGGCTTTTACTATCTTCAGACGCGATGTTCCAGCCAATGAGGTGAAGGCTTTTTCCTCTCTCTTCTCTCTAGAAGCGTATGTGTTCCATTTGGTTGTTCGGTTGTTGAAACTTTATAGATTTCTTTTATTAAGGTATTTTTTCATTTTACCGTATTTATTTTCTTTTTAAGTCGTATGTATTTTAATACTTTGAATTTTTTATAACTAACCCTTTTTTTGAGAGAGAGAGAGATTTCGTGGCACGAAATTCCGCGAATCATTTCCGATGTAAACAAACTAATTTTAAACTTTTAATATGTAATTCTGTGTGATATGATTAAATTCAGGTTTTCTCAACGACGATCACAGTATTTTTACCAAATAATTTTTGTATTAATCAAGCTTTTTTGGTTATTAAGCATAGCTAAACACGAAAGAAAACTTTGTTATTTTAAGATTTTGATGTGAATTATTTGCGTACATTTATAAGACGAGTTTCACTGAATAATTCAAGAAAAAAAAAATCTCATCATTATACATATTTAGTTATGCATTATTAATTATTTACTTGGCCTTTACTTTTAATATTTCAAACTTACAGCTGAATGTAACTATTAAAACATTTGAAATACTGTATTTGTAAAATGAAATTTCAGCTTAAACACTCGACAATTACTTTTACTTATGCATTATTAATTATTTACTTGGCCTTTACTTTTAATATTTCAAACTTACAGCTGAATGTAACTATTAAAACATTTGAAATACTGTATTCGTAAAATGAAATTTCAGCTTAAACACTCGACAATTACTTTTACTTATGCATTATTAATTATTTACTTGGCCTTTACTTTTAATATTTCAAACTTACAGCTGAATGTAACTATTAAAACATTTGAAATACTGTATTCGTAAAATGAAATTAGTTTAAACACTCGACAATTACTTTTAGTTATGCATTATTAATTATTTACTTGGCCTTTACTTTTAATATTTCAAACTTACAGCTGAATGTAACTATTAAAACATTTGAAATACTGTATTCGTAAAATGAAATTTCAGCTTAAACACTCGACAATTACTTTTAGTTATGCATTATTAATTATTTACTTGGCCTTTACTTTTAATATTTCAAACTTACAGTTGAATGTAACTATTAAAACATTTGAAATACTGTATTCGTAAAATGAAATTTCAGCTTAAACACTCGACAATTACTTTTACTTATGCATTATTAATTATTTACTTGGCCTTTACTTTTAATATTTCAAACTTACAGCTGAATGTAACTATTAAAACATTTGAAATACTGTATTCGTAAAATGAAATTAGCTTAAACACTCGACAATTGCTTTTAGTTATGCATTATTAATTATTTACTTGGCCTTTACTTTTAATATTTCAAACTTACAGCTGAATGTAATTATTAAAACATTTGAAATACTGTATTCGTAAAATGAAATTTCAGCTTAAACACTCGACAATTACTTTTAGGTTAAATTCAGGTTTTCTCAGTGAGGATCACAGTATTTTTACCAAATAATTAAAAGTACTACATGCATGCATCTATCTATCTATCTATCTATATTAGAAATTGTGCAGGTTTCTGGTCACTGTTTTGTTTACATATTTTAAACAAAAATTTCAATTTAATAATGCACTGAAAATTATAATGAATGCTTACAATTAAACACAACAACACAAAACAAAAAATTTCACAAAAACACATTATTTCCCCGATATTTTCCCACAACTAATCAATAAATTTCATGATATTTTATTACGATTTTAAACCATGAACTTTAGTACTTTTCTGTTATATGGACACTATGCCAAAATGTATGTATGTATGTAAATGTATGTATGTATGTAAATGTATGTATGTATGTTTGGCGACAATGGTGTACGTATAACGGAAAAGTGCCTGAATTATTATTTATATATATATATATAAACATAATTGGCGACACAGCAAGTTTTCTGGATTTCTCCCTGTCTCTCTAACCACATTGTTAACAAAACAAAAAATTCACGAAAAACACATTATTTCCCCGATATTTTCCCACAACTAATCAATAAATTTCATGATATTTTATTGTGATTTTAAACCATGAACTTTAGTGCTTTTCTGTTATACGGATACTATGCCAAAATGTATGTATGTATGTATGTTTGGCGACAATGGTGTCCGTATAACGGAAAAGTGCCTGAATTATTTTTTTATATATATATATAAAATATAAACATAATTGGCGACACAGCAAGTTTTCTGGATGTGAAAGGCGGAGATGAATTTCATTCATTCAATGACCGTTTTAAAAGTTTCAAGTTTGGATTGAGTGCACCTGAACATAAAAACCGATACCTATTTCTATGTTCATGTTTGAGTTATTTGGATATCTTTTCGTATAGCACAGAAAATCATTTCTCCCGCTTTCGTAATACAGATAAATTCTGGTGTATTTTTTTTTTCTTCTTTTTATATCATAAGTACTTTTCTACTTTAAATTTTTTAATTGTCGAGTTTCTAAGCTGAAATTTCATTTTTCGAATGCAGTATTTCAAATGTTTTAATAATTACATTCAGCTGTAAGTTTGAAATATTTAAAATATTAAAAGTAAAGGTCAAGTAAATAATTAATAATGCATAACTAAATATGTATAATGATCAGAATGACATATTAAAATGTGTACAGAATGACATGAAAATTTTAAAAAACTGAAATTTTGCACTTGCAACTTAATTGTAAATTTCATTGTTTACATTGGAAACAATTTGTGGATTTTAAGAATTTGCTAAACTTCGTGTCACCAAATTACTAAATCTCTCTCTCTCACTCTCCAAAAAAAAAAAAGGGTTAGTTTAAAAAAATTCAAAGTAGCAAAATACATGCAACACAAAAAGAAAATAAATACGGTAAAATGAAAAAATTACTTTAATAATAGAAATCCATAAATTTTCAACAACGACATCAGACGAACGTATCTCATCTTTCGTTTGTGATAAGGAACGCTCCTTTGGCCCCCTCCACTCATTGGCTGAATTGTAAAGGGCAAAATTGGGGGACAAAATGACTACAGCATTTCTGAGAAAAGAAAAAATCAGAAAATCCACAGAAAATAATTATTTTTGTTGCAAGTTGTGTTAACTGTCTTTATGGTTCGAGTCGATTTCAGACTGAGTGTAGATTTCTGCAAGTTGGATTTGGGTTAACCCGATTTTTCAAAAGTTAGTTCAAGTTCAGTATATTATTTCAGATTAAAACTATACCTATCAGGGCTTGAATTTCAGGGCGGGATTCGCGCGGAAAATTTTGAAATCCTGCCCAAAAAAGATCATGAGCGGGAGCCTCCCGCCCAAAAAATTTCAGCATTTTTGGAGAAATTTGCATTATTTAATTTACCTGCAACCGAACGATAAATTTCTCGATTTTTTTTCCCCCGCAACCGATTGACGGACTTTGTGTTTTTTCCGCTACTGATCGAGGAACTTTGTGGTTTTTTCCGTGACAGATCAACGAACTTTGAGTTTTTTCTGCGACAGATCGACGAACATTGTGTTTTTTAAGCGACTGATCGACGAACCTTGCGTTTTTTGGGGACAGATCGACGAACTTTGTGTTTATTCTGCAATCGATCGACAAATTTTGCTTTTTTCCCATGACTGATCAACGAACTTTGTGTTTTTTGGTGACAGATCGACGAACTTAGCGTTTTTTCCGCGACAGATTGATGAACTTTGCGTCTTTTCCACGATCGATCGGTGAATCTCAATCAAGTAAAATCTAAAGTCAGAAATTTATTTAACAACCTAATTGTTAAGGGTCCCTAACACATTTAATGGAACTTGAAAAATACACTGCATATATAAAACTTAACTTTCTTCCCTTTTTTATAATAAAAATAAACATTTTACATAATCATTCTCAGTTGACTTAATTTTTTTCAATGGTATTTTGTCATGTCTGCATTAATGTAATTCTTTAAATAGCACGTAAAAGAATAGTGGGGTTTAAAGATTTTTTTTCTCCCTCCCAAACATTACAACTCCCCTCCATTTAAAAATGTTGGTAGGGAGACTCCCGTCTTTGGAAAAATTGAATTTCAAGCCCTGCCTATAATATGTTTGTGTGTATTGAGGTTTGTATAGATGTTTGTGTGTGTGCTGTTTTTAATACAAACAGTTTCATTTTTCACACGAACCTTTCAAAAAATTCTCATTCTTTGCGCAATCCTTTAACAAAATTCGCATTTTTTTTTCATGATTCTTTAATGAAATTCGCATTTTTTTCTGTATCTTTTTTTTGTCGAGATTCATAATTTTTTCAGCTATCCTATGACGTAATTCGTGTTTTTTTTTCAGCGATAATTTGACGAAATTTGTGTTTTTTCTGCGATTTTTTTTTTCCACAAAATTTGCGTTATTTTCCACGATTCTTTTATGAAATTTGCGTTTTTCTGTGATCCTTAGACGAAATTTTCTTTTTTCGCAATGCTTTGATAATAATCACATTTTCTCTGCTACCTTTTGATAAGATTCATGAATTTTCAGCAATCCTTCGATGAAATTTGCGTTTTTTCAGCAATCTTTGAAGAAATTCGCATTTTTCTCGCGATACTTTAACGAAATGTGCGTTTTTCAGCGATTTTTTGATAAAATACATTTTATTCCGCAATTTTTAGACTAAGTTTGGCAAGAAAGCGCTATCTTTGGGTGAAATTTCCTGTTTTGCGATTCTTTGACAAAATTTGCTCATCTTTTGTGTAAATCGCGTTTTTCTGTGGCCTTTTAACAAAATTCACGTTTTACATGATCCTTTGATGAAATTAGTGTTTTTCCCGTGATCATTTGACGAAATCTAGGATTTTTTTCCCGTGAAGATTGATTATATGTTTTTAGTCTGCAGGTGCCCTAAAAAGTTTGTGACGCCTGTCACTGCATTGCACGCATTCTGCCACGGTGTATCAAACAAACAAAATTCATCCTAAAGAATTATTATTTCGTTTCTGGAAATGAACAACCGCCAACTCATTGGCTGAATTATAAAGGGTGAAATGTGTAGGCACCGAGTATCATCTATACTATTAATGTCGGTAAACGTCTGTCTGTGTGTGTGTTGTTGTGTCTGGCGTCTGTAAGCACAAAACTCTGCATGCAGACGACGGACATAAGTGCTTTTGGTATAAAAAAATTCGTAAGTGGAGTTTTTAAAATTCACAACATTTTGCGGGAGAAGAGAGGTGCGAACGAATTTAAAAAATGAATCCGCATCAATAATTATGGAGGCGGGGAGGAGTATGTTTTGCCTACACGGGGCGGAGACTTTTCTTTGTTGACACCACTCATATGATATATCGTTCGAAAGGCCTGTGACTGCCTTTTCATGTTATGCATCTGTGTGGTCCATCCCCCCCCCCGCCAATTGGGGCACTTTTCTAAATTTTGCACATACCACTCATGTTATATATCGTTAAAAAGGTCTGTGACCGCTTAATCATATTATGCATCTCCGGTGTCCATGCCCCCACTTTGCCCCCCCCAAGGGGGTACTTTTGTAAATTTTGCACAATCCCTTCATGTTACGTATTGTTGGAAAGGTCTTTGACTGCTTATTCATGTTATGCATCTCCGGGGTCCATCCCGCCACTTCCCCCCCTCTTTAAGGGGGGCAATTTTCTAAATTTTGTTGACACCCCTCATGTCATATATTGTTGGAAAGGTCTGTGACCGCTTAATGATATTATGCATCTCCAATGTCCATCTCCCCACTTTGCCCCCCCCCCTCCCCCAAGGGGGTACTTTTCTAAATTTTGCAGACAACCCTCATGTCATATATCGTTGGAAAGGTCTGTGACTGCTTAATCATATGCATATCTCTGATGTCCATCTCCCCGCTTTGCCCCCCCCCCCCAAAGAGGTACTTTTCTAAATTTTGCACACAACCCTCATGTTATATATCGTTGGAAAGGTCTGTGACCACTTAATCATATTATGCATGTTCCGTGTCCATCCCCTACTTTACCCCCCCCAAGGGGTTACTTTTTAAAATTTTGCACACACCCCTCATGTTACATATCGTTTGAAAGGTCTTTGACTGCTTATTCATGTTATGCATCTCCTTGGTCCATCCCGCCATTTCCCCCTCCCCAAGGGGGCACTTACCATTTACTTGCACAACAGCGCTAAATGTGTCAGATGAAAGAAATTCCGTGAGTACATGTGCCAGTGAAACTTAGCCAATTGCTGTTCTTCAACCTAGCTTTAATTCAAAGTGGGTTTTTTATTTATTTGAATTATTCTGCAAAAGTTTCAAACATTTTAAAGCAGCTATGAATTTTATTTTTATGGTACTATCAAGTTTTTTGCCGTCAAATTTTGACGGGTTCCATCTAGTTTCATTTTAAGCCAAAATGTGTTTTTTGTTGCATAAAGAATTGAAATGGCTGTACATTTGGAAAAATAAAAGAAAAAACTTACTAATTTTATTTTTAAAAAGTAAGAAAAGAAAAAAAAAACAGTTTTGATGAGAGATTTTAAGCGAAAAGGTGTTTTTTCAAGTGTACGACAGCGAACAGCAGGTTGAGAAAACACACAGCGTGATCTCGGAGGCCCCGATTTTTGCAGTATTTTTTTTGGTACTTTTCGGTTAGCCGGGCGCCAGTGATAGATATATACATGTATATATACATACACATGTATATATACATATATCTACACAAATACATATATATACACTTATATGTATGAATATACATATATATATATGTATATACATTTATATTTATATATGTACATATATCACTGGTGCCCGGCTAATCGAAAAGTACCTTTTTTTTATTCAAATGCAAACTATATTAATGACAATATACTTCTATTTACTTCTACATATATGAAGTTTCGTTCCGGCTGCTAATAACTCGAGTTCTGCTGAATGGATTTTCGTAGAACTTAAACTGTAAGATACGTTTTCAGGGAAGGTTTTATTGTATAACATATCGTTTTACATAGCTTAGTTATATAATTATTATGGGAAGTTCTACGATCAGATCAATCCGATTATGACAGATTAGCCTTTTTAAAAGATTTTGCTGAATGGATTTCGGTGAAACCTACAATGTTAGATAATTTTCTAGGGTAAGTTTTATTATATAACGTATCATTCTACGTTACTTAGTTCTAGAATTACAGGGGGAAATTCGAAATTCGAAAATCGGGTGACCATTTTTTTTATCAAATATTAGCTTTTTCAATATTGGATTCCGATTATGAAAGATTAGCGTTCTGAAAAAGTTCTACTGGACGGATTTTGATGAGAATTGTATTGTTAGTTAGTTAGATGCTATTTCGGGAATGGTTATAGTGTACTACATATTGTTCTACGTTGCTTAGTCAAACAGTTATGTGTGATGGTTATATAGTCAGGTGAACCCGATTACGAAAGATTAACGTTTTTGAAAGTTTTTACTGGGCGTATTTTTTTGCGACTTTAAGTAGATAATTTGTAAGGATGGTTTTAGTATATTTCATATCGTTCTGTTAGTTTTAGAATTATGTGGAAAAGTTCTATAATTAGATGAACCCGATTATCAAGGATTAGCTTTTATAAAAACTTCTACTGAATGGATTTTGTTAGTTAATTTGTTTGCATTGTTAGTTCGATAATTTTTAGTGATGGTTTCAGTATATTGCATATAGTTTTATCATTCTTTAGCAAACCCTAACTGTAAATGACCAAATAAAAGGGTCCTTACCAACCAGCTAAAATTTTGACTGCACATTAGAAAATATAATAGCGGAATTACGTCATTTTTCAGTAATGTGGAAGGATATTACAGATAAATATACAGATTGCTTTCAAATACAAGGTCAAATTAAACGATATATTTCGTTTGATTCAAGGTTCATTTGTAGAAACCGACCAGCGCAGCGGGCGTAGCTTGCTAGTTTAAATTATAAATCTCTTCAAAAATGTATAGAAAACGAACAATATATTTAACAGATTTTTCAAACTATGCTGTCTTTTTTAATTTCTTTTTAATGTTAATTGAATTACTTTCGGCTCGTTTAGAAGATATAAAAGTCATCCGAAGAAATAACTGAACAAATTTATATAGAAATGATGTTAAAAATTATTTTCCAAAAGAAAAACAAATTGTCGTTTAATTTAATTTTTCAAATTTTGTACCTACATTTCTGAACTAATTAATTCTAATTAAGTAACATGTTATATGCCGAGACGTAATTAACATAATTAATTACACGTGATTTGATGGGAAATTTCAAAGCTATGTTTAATCAGCAATTTCGATTTATAGTCTGAAAAATTAAAAAAAAACCTTTTTAATTTTAATGAAACATAATAAAGTAATCAAAAGACAAAATTGTTGTTTGCATTTTTGCTAATTTCCTAAAGCTTTAGAAGTGTAGAGGTTCAATTATTTAAAGATTGATAATACAAATCAGTTCAAAAATGTATCTAGAAAGATAGTACTTGATAGTTTTTCGGTACTTTACTGTAATTACTTTTCTTTTCAAAATGTCAATTAAATTATTCTCGGTTAGTCTGAGTGACATTAACATTAATATCTTCACCGGTACTTACCAAATTTTCGAAAAAGGGAAGAAGTTGCAAATAAGAAGTTGTTTGTTATTCCATAAAAATAATTAATATGTCGTTAAATTTAGTTTTTGACATTTTTATGTGCATATTTCAAAAGATAATAAGCATTTTATGTGTCTAGAAAGGGTTAACAAAATTATTTACGTACATTTTAAAAGAAAAGCTAAAAGGCGTATTGAAACTGAAGTCCCCATTTGCAATCTGAAATAAAATATTTCTGTTTTTATTTTAACTAAACATATTAATGTAATGAAAAGTAAAAATTTAGTTTCTCTAACAGTTTATTTAAGTTTTAAAATACCACCCAACAGTCAGATATATTAAGTGGAATTACCGGTAGCCTCTAAAATAATTAAAAATGAAAGTAATTGCTGTATACGAAAATACTTTTTTTCGAACGCTGCGCGTTAAATGGAGGGTAAACGTTTAACAATCTATGTATGTATGTGTACATTATTTTCGGCATTTGCTCTCTAAAATATCAAGAAGTAAGCGATTTGGATAAACGAGCTTGTTAGAAAGATATTAATTCTCTAAAAGATTTAATTTGTTCAGAAAAATTAAAAATTTAATAATTTCACCGATAATTATTGTCAATCCAAACGATTACTTTAACAAACTTTCATGTGAGGAAGGAAGCTGAAAAACTTTACTTGAAGGGGAAAAAAAAGAACGACAAAATAATTTCTCGTTAAATTAAATGTTATCATTTTTTTGTAGGCATATTTCTGAAGCTAATAAATAATTTATACCCAGAAAAATTATTTAAAAAATTAATTACATGTTACTTTACGGAAACGGTAAAATTCGAGTTTTGATTTATAGTGTAACTTTTTTCTATACATCGATTTGCTCTAGATTTTAAAGAGCTACAAATAAACTAACATAATCGTTTATAGTCATTGTTTAAAGATTTAAAATGAAAGTATGTTCAAAAATTTGTTCAGAAACATCAAAAAATTTAATAATTTTTACAGAAATTTACCGTCGTTAATTTCAGAACGCTAATTGAATTACTCTACGCTCGTCTAAGAGATGTTGTTAATAGTTATTCGAACAAGTATTTTAAGAAACTTATAAAAAAAAATGAAACCCTATAAAAAGAAAAACCGTATTAGTTGTTTCATTTAATTGCTGACTTATTTGTATCTATATTTCTGAAACTAATAAGCATGTTATACGCTGAGAAATAGCTATTAAAATTAATTACGTGTGATTTAAGGGAAAACTAAGAGCCATGTTTAAACTAAAAATTAGAATTATTGTCTTAAAAATATATTTAACGAAATCTTTTTAATTTTAAGGAAAATATTAAAATAAATAAAATGGAAAATTGATTTTGATCGAGTTTTAATTATTTTAAGACAGATAATACAAAGCTGTTAAAAACAATTATTTAGGATGTCACCATACTGATACTTATGTGATTTAATTAAATTATTGTATGGCAATAATGTCACATTGTGAGATTAATTTAAAAAAAAATCAAATAATTTATAACTTAATAATGTAACAAACATCATAGTTATAAGATTTTCTAACCCTTTCGGGTCCGAATGTTTGCTTTTTTTTTTAATTTGAGGGAAACATACTTTTTAAATTAAAAAAATATATAAGTAGCTATCCCAAATGACAAAAAAGAAGATTTACTGAAATTTGACGAATATGTATTAGATAGTAATATTTAATCATATTAGTAGTATACGAATATAGTTATTTTATATATAATTAATATGACAATAGGCTATTTAAAAATGCTTGAAGACGTTTAGATAATCCCGTGTCATAACTGGACTAAATAAATTTTAAAACTTTCGAGTATTTTTCTTTTTTTTTTTTTCCATATCATAAGTCATTGGCTCGGACAAGCCGCAACTACTTTTTCGATTTAAAGAATGAAATAAATGTGTAAAATAAAAGTCTCAGCAACAATATTTATAGCTTTAATAGAAAGTCTTGTGTTTGTTAATTTTTGCTTTACTACTAAATGAGCGAATATAAATGGAGCGGTAATAGTAAATGTAAAGATATATACTATCATTACTTCATGCATATAATAGAAAAGTAATTGTAAAGACAAAATAATATTACATGCAAAGACATGCGAGCCTATTATTAGGACTCTAGACACGGAAGGATTTAAAGTAAATATTACTTATTTTCTTTGTGCTATATTTCATTCCTTATTCTATTAATCTCATTACATGTTTACCTTTTAACTATTGTTTTGAAAAAACTTCAGTTACTATGATAATAAGCTTATTAAATTTAAACCTTTCTATAACAATAGATGTGCATCAAAGTTTCCGTTCCTTCTTTAATAAAATTTGTATAGTAAGAAAGTTAAGTTAAGCGTGAAACATTATCCCTGTTGTATTAATTACGAAAAACACTTGCTATATAATGTTTAAAATATAGCAGAGAAAATCTATATTAATAAAAGAAAGATAGAACGTGTGAACTCATGACACATACTATCAAGCACACATAAAATCTGTGTGCCTATATGTGCGTCTGTTGTCGATGGCTAGGAAAATGTACCTTACTTAGAGATCTGAATGTTTAAATGAGGATAAACGAAGGTAGGTCTGAATGAACTTGAGGCACATTTTTTTTTATTTTTTGATAATTAGTCGAGGTATTGATTAAAATCCATAACGAACATCACAAAACGGTGTATCGCCACCACTGTTTGCGCCAAAACAGGTTTTTCATGGAACACCAAGTAAAAAGAAAGGAAGCGTGGAAAAATATTCCGTTTTTTCGCAGTTTGAAATTGTCGCATTCGCCTACCTGATCGAAATACAAAACAACAGAAATATCCACTTATTTCGGGTACTTTCCTGGTCATAGTGGTGTACTTTGCTTAAAAAATAATTACTATTTACTGTTACAAAGAATTATTTTTTCTTTTCTGAATGCCGATTTCATGTTTTTTGTCCAGATTTAAAACTTGGCATCCACTTTCCAGATTTAAAAAAAAAGAGAAAAAAACTCTTATTCCCAGAACTCTTCCAGTTCTAACAATATCTTTGGTTTAAAAGAATAATTATACTTACCATTAAAAAAACATTTTTTTGAAGACCATTTCTTCAATTATTTTGAAGGCCATATCTTGTTTAAAAATACCCCGTATGAAAATTGGGAGGATATACTTATACATAGACAAAATATTTTTAAAATTTGCTTTTTTTAGTATTTTAGGGGTTTTGTGATTTCGCGTTAACTTTTTTCTATGAAATCCTTTTCTGCCTTTTGTTATAATGTGTCATATAACCTTATGTTGGTGTCCCTTCATTAAACCTGTTGTTAGTTAACGATATCTCTAAATCATCTTACACTATATAGTCATTACACATTAATTACATAAATTAATTACATAAATTAATTACGAAAGCAAGATAACGAAAAGAAAAAGCGATATCTGTTACATTTTAGGACTTTAATATCGATTGAAATGTTAAATGTACTATACTGCATTTTTAGGACTTGCTAGTTATCTAGTATTTAACGTAATTCAAAAGCGTTCAAAAATGTACATCCGACACTAATATCGACGTACAGATTTCATTATTTTTACCTCTTCAACACGATCATTCCTATTAAGATTGCACTAACATAAAATAATTTATAGAAATTATATTAATTAACAACATGTTTAATGGAGGAACGCTAACATAAAGTCATGTGATTAATTGTAACAAAAAGCGAAAAACAGCTACGGAGGCATACTGAAAAATTGAATCAGCTAAAACGTTTTTGATTATGCAATATCACCCCAAATTTAATATTGTTTTTTCGGTTTACTTAGATACAATCTTTAACACTCGATTACAATATTTATATCTGTAAGATACACAGTCACTTTGTTTATGCACTACAAAGGGGTCTTTGGAATTCGATGACGCTCTCCCACCTATCTCCCTAACGCACAGGGGCTGAAAATCACTCTAGGTTTCTGCGTAGTTCTCAACTTTTCTTAATTATTCTGGAATTTGAACCAAAACAAACGTTTCAAACCGGAAAGTGTATGTAAAGAAATGTGTCTTCTTTCTATAAAATTCTCATTAGCTAATCGCTCTTTTTTACTTCACTTTACATATTAGCAAACGAATCTCCTATCTTTAACAGTTAAACATACCTTTTTTTTTTACTCAATTTTATCACATTATGATAATCATTACTCGCTTTTCGATCTTTAATCTCATCTTAATCCTGATTGGCTGCTTTTTGCAAGCCAATTCTTGATTGGTTAGCTTCTGATTTCGGATTGGCTGTTGAATTTGACAGTCCAATCCCTAGCTTCTTTTACTGTTTTAAGTGCATTTTATGCTATTTTTATACTTTTTTTCAAATGGGTCTTTTAAGATGTGATATACGATTACTCATAGACAGAGAGTGGAGTTGCGTGCAACTGGGTATCCGCAAGAAACAATAAACTGTTTACCTGTTTAGATTTCATTTTCAAAATTTTGATTAAGCAAAATTTCCAGCTGAAATATGTATTTCTTGAATCAGACTCCGGAATAATTAAGAGATGTTGGTATCTTTGCGTTGCGTATAAAGTGTATTACGTCCTATATCTCACAGACCAAACGATAGCAATAACGTAAGTAATTTTACGGATAGTAATCAAATGTTAAACCACCAAGGTTTGAAGAATATTGCAGTGTTGTACCTTTAAGTATCTTGTCATATGTTTGTATAAATCGGGTTATCCGACACGATGCAGGAGTTTACAGCAGAGGTAAAACACCATTTACAAAACGTTATGTCCAGTGTTCAAATCCAGCCAATTTCATTGTGTGAGAAATTTATAAAAAAAACTTTTCTTTTTACTTTCTGGACACGTGCAGCAATATTCGGAAAGTCTAGTGAAACCACTCTAGATTTCTTGTTGTTGTTTTATTACTAAATGCTGAAGCATAAATGAAATGATAATAGTATATAATAATCTTTACTACATGTAGATAATAAAAATAAGTGGCTGTAAAAGAAAAATAATATTAAATGTAAAGACATGTCCTATTATTAAGAGGCCAGACTCGAAAGGGATATAATTAAATCTCAGAGTTACAATTTTTCCCTCTCTAATGTAGTTTTTTTAAGTTAAAAATTTAAATCGACGAATTTTCCATTAAAATCTTTCTTTTAAAGGAATAGACAAGTATTTAATTTATAATTCGCAACTTATTTAATCACTTATACGATAAATTCAATTACGTATTAAATTTATGTAACATATTCTTCAAAATTAGATTTAAAATTTCGATGTTTTTAAAATAATTTCACTTTTCTAGTCGCGGTTTACTGGTGCCACACTTGAAATTAAAAGATTTTGCGTCCAAGCCTTTACGATTGACTTGTTAGTTACCACTTTTATGCATAATTTTTGGAAGTCTTTTCAAATCTTTTATATTTTTAACCTGCTACATGAAAGAGGTTACTTAATTAGGTATAACATTTTTATGTGTATTCAAGCATAATTTTCGAATAGCTGATCTAATCATGATAATTCTTTTTGAGTTTAAAAGGGTGAATTTTCTTAATTGCCTTTTATGCATTTTGTAAAAAAAAAAGTAAAAAAAAAAAAAAAAAAAAAAAGAAAGTTTGCCGTTCTGTCTGATTACCCATATTTGCAAGCTCTGACTTCTGCATAAAAAAGGAAGGAGATTTTGATATGCCATTAAGTTACGCAATAGTGTTAATGTTACATATTATTTTTTTCGTTTATGATTTTGTTAACAAGGACACATGAAAAATGCACTACATTATCTAGTATCCTTTTCGTAGAAAAAAAGTCAAACTAAATATTATGGTCCCAAAGAGGAAGCGTCAACTTACGTTACTAATTTCGGACGACACTATGTTTCCAAAAAAAGAGTTCCTACTAGAAGAAGTGACTTTTTACTGTTGGAGCAATTGTTTGTCACTTGTAAAGGATCAATGTCGTTCCTAACAGCCAATGAGAAAACTGACGTCTCGTTTTGACCGACATTTTATCCCTTTAATTGACTATTTAAAGCTGCGAATACAAGAGAGATAACGTGTTAAGCCTTTTTTTTTTGTTATGGCAAGCTTAGCCGTAACCCGAGATATAGATGGTTATGGCTTAGCACCAACGCTTGTATGGACAATACCCTGATAGTTAAGGCAGCAATGTCTGTAGCTTCAAATAGCTTCAAATTAAATCTAGACTATTAAAAAACACTATAAATAAAAAATACACTATTGCCAACAAATTTTAGCTTTTTCTCTATTATCCATAGAAGCACATTTCGAGATGTTGATTTCAAATATCTATGCAAAACAATCTGCTGTTCGTATATATTTTTTGTTATTATTTTGTTATAATTGTATATTTATATTAGTATATGATCGAGTAATGAATGATGGATATCTATTACATTTAAGATGTTGGGAACAAAATTTTAGAGGTGGTGAACCGCACTGTAATAAACATAGTAGTTCAAGAAACAAGCTTCGCAAGCCACTTATTCAGTAAAAAATACAAATGATACTCTACAAATCTAAACTCGCATTTTCATTCATAACTTTAGAAATAATAAAAATATTTTTACGATATTATTACAATATTTTCAACAGATTTACTTTGCTTTCTGTTAAATGGAGGACTTATTGAGAAGTGGTCGAAATAGCTACTATCCGAGTGAAAAGCATTACTTAGCTAGACACTCCATAATCTCGCAATACACGCGATGTCATTGTCAGGATCACTGTCAGATCTTGTGAGGTTCCATACATATTATGCTTATGACACCTGCACGTTTTATATATGCTTTATGTGAAATCAGTTCCTCAAGGGGCATTTTTAAGCGAAGAAACGGCTACAACTGTACTTCTTTTACGCCTTTGTCACTGACCGCATTACAGTGCTCTTGCAGCACTTACCGTGATGTCATCAAATATCACACTAGCAATATATACAGGGTTGTTATAATTAAAGTTTCCCTATTCAGAAGGCTCTAGAACCGGTTCTATGGCTCCAAACGAAACAAAAATTCACTAGTACGTAGTTGGAGAGATGCGCTCTACGAAAATCGAAAAAAAAAATTAGTTAAAATTTTTGTCAATAGGTGGCGCTGTGCCAATATTTAAGCCGATATTTGCAGATTCCTTTATTTTGTAAAAAACAAAATACAGGAAATTTTATTTCACAGTTGGTAAAAGTAAACTTTTTCAGATTCGTTATATCAATTTCGGTCAATCCAGATGAAACACACAAAATCACAAAATTTCACCCAACGCTTGAAAATTTTCGACGAACGACGTCAAAGTGACGTCGCAACTTCGAAAACTTGAAATACCCTTATAACCACCTGACGATTTAAAACTTGCTGATAAAGTGTGTCTATGATTTCTTTGACACTGGAACAGTTGATTGTTTCTGAAAAGCATTTGAATCTACGCTTTGTGGAGAATGGTAACTTTGAAAGAAAAGGCACTTCTTATAAAGTTATTTTATCAAAATAACAGCAACGCAGCTGCAGCTCTTCAAGAATTCCGGAAACTAAAAGATGTTAGACGTGGACCAATGTCGGATCGTGGAGTTCACAAAATGATTAAAAAGTTCGAGGAAACAGGAAAACTCGACATTCTTCCTGGCAGAGGGCGATCTTATAAATTTGTGTGATTCGTCTGGATTGACTGAAATTGATATAATGAATCTGCAAACATCGCCTTAAATATTGGCGCAGCGCCACCTACTGAAGAAAAATGTAACTATTTTTTTTTCGATTTTCGCAGAGCGCATCTCTTCAACTACATACTAGTGAAATTTTGTTTCGTTTGGAGCCATAGAACCGGCTCTAGAGCCTTCTGAATAGGCGAACTTTAATTATAACAACCATGTACATATATTTTTTATAGAAGCTTTAAAATATTTTCATCATTTTAAAGTTATCAGCGAAAATCTGTGTTTAACTTGGAGTGATACATGATGTACTTATGTCTGAATAAATATATTGCGATCCTGATTTCCTTTGCAACAGAAAAACAGGAACTTAAAATCATGCGTTAAATGTAGATTATGAAACACTTTCCAAAGCATCTAGAAAACTGTAACGAAACTTCAGCGTTAAATAAAGTCAAAGAATATATGTAAGTAAACAGTTTAGAAAGCATATAACACATTTAAAAATCCTGTTTTAGCAATTACTTTCCATTGTCAAAAAAGTAGTCTAATTATTTTGTGCATCCTGGTATATGATCTAGAGATTTGCCTACATACTACATAGCATGCTAAAATTTAGTTCAGTTAGAAAATTTACTTTTAGCAATTTTTGACAATAGATGGAAATACACTCGAATTCTTTTGTATAGCCCTGTATATTTTCTAAAGACTTTAGTACATACCACATCTTAAATAAAATTTAATTCATGTATAAAACGCATAACACAACTTAAAACGAACTTCCAGTTTAACTTTTAAATATACATTAAACAATTTTATTTTGCTTAAAAGACGTCAAACATAAACATTAAAAATGTTAAAATTTAAAATTTACATGTTTCGATTTGTTCATCAAATCGTCATCAGAATATATATAAACACAAATACAATGTACATAAAAACGCGAGATTAAATTAATTAAAAATTAAAAACCAGAGAGTCTGAACAGTCACTATGTGAAAGAGGTACAACGGCCTGTATACTTCTAATTTTAACACCGCTCTTAGATTCATCTACAGACCGCATCCCACTATTATTCAACCACTCAACCCAAATTTTCGGAATATTAAATGACAACGTATCATTACATGCTTTTGATCTTCTTAAATATATTTCAATAGATTCCCTTATAAAAAGTTGAAAATAAAAACTGGAACAAAAATCAATTTAGCTTCATTAAATAGGATGTTGATGCTCTCCCTATTATTTAACCTTGATAAGGCAGGAACTTCCAGTTATTATCAACCAATAAACGACAATGTTTCTTGTAGTTTACGTGGCCCTGTATATGAATTTATTTATTAGTAATACGCAAAATATAGTTCAGCAGGAAAATGCATTACACAATTTAAAACTACCCTTAAGCATGTCACTCTTGTATTCAGTAATACTTACGAATTCGTTTGTGTAGCCTTGTATATGATCAACAGAATTTATACACATCACATACTATGAAAAAATAAAATTAAAATTAATAACTCAAGCAAAAGTTGAAAACTCAGTTCTAGTGCTTATCGCTCATAAACAGAACTGTAACCGAATTTTTTTGTGTATCCTGTAAATGAACGATAAATTCAATTCACACCATACTTTTCAGTAACAAACTTATAGTGCACCTCAGAAATGCATATGAATTTCATTATGTTTGAAATACTGTAACAGCATTAAAATATACTGCAAACGATTTTTCTCCGTAGACTATTATGTAACAGAATACTTTTGTGTGACCCTGTAAATGAATAATAAATGCTTTGCATCCCATATACTATAGAAAGCATGTTGCAGTGCACTTAATAAACGCATATCAATTTCATTATATTTGAAATGGCATAACATCATGAAAATGCACTTGAAACGATTTTTTTTCTATTGACCGTACTGTAACGGAATCATTTTGACTGTCCCTGTAAAAGAATTATAAATGCTACACACTTGAGTATATTTACGAGTGTTAGAGCACGAACAGACGTAAAGACAAACCGAAGTCATAAACGCATTTCAACTATGTTGGAAAGTGTTAAAAAAAGTTAATATTTTAAGTATAATTTTATCTATGATGTAACATTACATTTTATCACATATATGTTAATTAAAACATATACTGTCAGAACCGAGGCTAACGAAAAAGAAAAGTTACCGCGGTGCTTTACGCGTATCTTTTTTTACAGACCGCCGGAGTCACGTGATGCTCAAATGCACCAATGCAGGTGTACGAAAAGAGCATCACGTCACTCTAGCGGTCTGTAAAAAAGATAAGTGGAATGCACCGCGGTAGCCTGTCTTTTCGTTAGCCTCGGTCAGAACAGGAAAGCAAGACTGGAGCGCTGAGGAAAGACGGTTCTCTTTGAATTTCTGGAGTTTAATTTGATGTTTGTGACAAGATTTCGAAAAGGATAGATGCTGCAGTCCACGTTAACAATTATATTTCAATTTACTCTAATGTATTCAATGGATCTGGAATTAACAGACCGACAAACTGATAGCTGAAAATCATAAATACATTTCATACAGCATACTAAATTTCATCGAGCTTCAATCCCTATAACTAGCATTATTAAAACCTATTTAAAAATCAATCTATAGACGATAAAGGTAAGCAATTTTTTTATCGCTTAAAATGATATATATATATATATATATATATATATATATATATATCACAGGGATTATTTTCAATAAAGAATACGCTGTAGAATATATTTGTAACATACTCAGATTTTGTAATATAACATATATTTTGTTTATACCAAAATTTGGAGAAAAATTAAATTGGGAAATTCATATATCAAACGTAATCTTTAAATAAAATTCACAAAAAAATTTACTGTGTCATTTATTAATCATTCTATATTAGTATATTTAATTAGATATATTCAAAAATTTTATCACTAAAACCATCTACTACTATTTAATGTGTAAAAATAAATTAATACCGAAAAATATAAAGAAAATTATATTTTAAAAATTTGGATTTGCTTTTATGATATAATTTATATACCAATATATCTTCATAGCAGATCAAGAATTTAAGCCGTTCTAATGAATGGCTTAAAAATAAAAAATTGAATGAGTATGCAACACACCTAGGTAGTAAAAAAAATCGACAAATTTTAAACGTGGCTAGGCACACTAGAAGAATTTTTTTTAAAGGTAACCAGCGTCGCGATGCACTTATTGAATAAAAAAAAGAATGCCCCTCTCTAAGCCGAATACAGATTTTTATTCATGATTTTAATAATAATAAAAAATACGTTTTATCGAAATTTTTAAAACACTGACTTTGGTGTGTGTGAAATGGAACGACACCATGAGAAAGTTTGAAATTACCACCACCCATGTCTAAACAACATTGAGTTAGACGCATCATCATTCTTCCGAATGTGGCTGTGCTGACTGAATTACAGTGCATTTCCAGCACTTCCCGTGATGTCTTTACATATCACATTTAGCAAAGTATTCAATTGATGATCTCTATAGCATATCTTCATCATTTTAAAGTTACGAGCGAAATCTGTGTTCAGCTTAATGTGATATATCGTGTATGTATTACATAATAAATGGCCTACGTTGTGGTTTTATATACAAAAAAATCCCTGACGGCTCGGCCTACAGGCACAGGTAGATTTCGAAGACGCAGACCGTGGGGCGCCTGTTTGTCGGGAATTACTGAAGAAATGACCTTTTTGCGGTGATGCTGCAGTTAGAACCGCCTACTTCGAAACCAAACTTGTTTGCAGGCGGAACCAGCAAGGATTTTTTTTTTTTTTTTTTTTTTTTTTTTTGCTATAAGAGTTGGTCCTATAAAAAACATGTCAATATAAAAGTTTTAGATAATATTAAGAGGATTTATAATAAATTTAAGCGGATTTGAAATCTTGGGAATTGATGAAGTTATGAATTTTTTTCTTCTAAAACCTTTCTCCCCCCCCCCCTTCCCTTAAGGCAAATTTTAATTATATCAAAAATCTGTCATACATAAATTTTCGGCCCTGTTCCTAGAAGTAATAATAACTTTAAACGGATTCGATACGTATCATAATTAAGAAATTATGGGTTTTTTCTGTTTTTACAAAAAGGTTGGTTCGATTGGTTGGTTCGAACCCTTGGTTCGATTTTGCCCATTAACGAACTTGACCGAGATTTTATGCCCCTTGATTTTATGTATCAGTTTCGAAAAGATGCGGGAGTTGGAACCGCCTACTTCGAAAAATAACATGTTTGCAGGCGGAGCCGGCAGGGATTTTTTTGTTTTTAATTTTTTTTGCTATAACGGTTGGTCCTATAAAAAACTTGTCAATATAAAAGTTTTAGATAATACTAAGAGGATTAATAATAAATTTACAAGGATTTGATATCTTGTGAATTGACGAAGCTATGATTTTTTTTCTTCTAAAACCCCCCTTCCCCCCCCCCCCCCCTTTGGGGCCATTTTTAATTATATCAAAAATCTGCCATACATAAATTTTCGGCCCTTTTCCTAGAAGTAATAATAACTTTAAACGGATTCGATACGTATAATAATAAAGAAATTATGAGGGTTTTTCTGTTTTCACAAAAAGCCCCCCCATTCCCCCCCCTTGGTTCGATTTTGCCCATTAACGAACTTGACCGAGATTTTATGACCCTTGATTTTATGTATCAGTTTGGAAGAGATTTATGCAGAATTTTTCCAGTTATCGTGGTCAGAAAAAAGTGACATAGATAGATAGATAGATAGATAGATAGATAGATAGATAAAGTTTTGAACTGGGGGTGGTTTTGGGTTCTGGGAGTCATGATCGGCGTAGATCTGCAAAAATTTTTCAAAATTTCCAACTTAGGTGAGAATGTAATAGGTAGTCTTTCTTACGAAATCTGCCTAAAAATGTCTACTGTGCTGTGCTCTACCGCCTCTTAAAAAGGATATACGATTTTTTTAAGCACCTTTGATATACATTTAAAATTTAACGCTACTTCAATTTGATTATGTATATGTACATAATTATACAGATTAATGCATCTATATATGAACATACAAAATGATCAAAACAAGTGGTGTGCTAGGGATTTTATTTAAGATCAAATATAACTTTATTATCACAAAAATATTTAAAACAACAAATAGATTTTAGAAAATCTTTATTAGATTTAAGTCTACAGTATCTCAAATAGTATACTATCGGATAAGCTCTAGACTTTGGTACATTTCGGTACCTAAATGGTACATTTCTTTATAGGGAAATTCGCAATTCATATTATCACCTATGGCATTATTGCGTGAATAATTCACTTAGTATTTTATACTACAGTAAAGCATCGTTTATACGTTTCTCATTTATACGTCTTTTGCGCTTATACGTCGCTTCAGTGCGGTTCCGATTCATCCCTATGTATTTTAATGTTGTAATGATTCGCTCAACGATGTTGAACGTATGTTATAAAGTTTAATGTTGTAATGTTTCGTTTCCTTCTTGCCTTAAAAGAATTTATCAGAAATTTTCCCAAAATTTTCGCCCAGCGTCGTTTTTTTTCTTTTCTGCTAGCAATATTTGGGGATAGATGAAGGACAAAGAACATATGTGACTGCTACAGGGGTTATTTCAAGTTCGTGGAGCCTGTGGAGGTGGTGGGACGAAAAGAATGGACAGTGGGTGGTCTGCTCACGAGACAAGTTTGAGATTAGTAAACGTCGCTTTATTTCCCGATTTCGTTGCAATTTAGACCAAGTTTGAGTTCGATTTCTATTCTTCCTTTCGGTCGCTTCTGAACACTTTACATGTCAGATGACGATTAAATTAAAATATGTTTGTACGTTCGATAATGGAATTAAAAAAAGTGCAACTATATAAGGTTTGATAATTCTCACTTTTATTTTTCAATTTTAGAAATGGTTATTATTATTATTATTTTATGTTTTAACTTTTTTTTTCAATATATAGTGCATTTTAAACAACTACTACATCTGTCCGATTAACTACCGAAAATGGTAGCAAAACAAAATTTCTATGATTGCAGCATTATATTTTTACAGTCAAAGAATTTATAACTTAATCGACTAAAATTTCGATTGTACGTATTTCACAGTTATACGTCGTTTTAGAACATTTCCCTTTAAGACGTATAATCGGTGCTTTACTGTGTATAACCAGAGTGGCCATTGATACTGTCAATTTATGTCTCAATCGTGTAACAGCAATAGATTATGTCATTTTGACATAATGATAGGAGTTCGAAAATTTGAGTTCTGTTTTCGTATAAGAATTAATTTAAAATAAATGCAATTGAAATGGATTCCATATTACTCGTATTCGAGACTTCAGCTGCCGAATGATTGCTGTGATGATTGATTGCTGTGTGAATGATCTCTTGCGATCAAATGTCTTTTCACTGATAAGTCGGCACTTATTACCACGTTAATAGCTTATATGCAGAACTAAACGCAGGCCTTATTAACAGAACAACGTAAATAAGAACCGGCAGTTAGTCGGCTACAGGGAAAACACTTGAAAACTGATGTCGGGCGCTTTAACTACGTTATGAGCAAAAATAAAAGTTGGCCGTCGCGATAAAACTACATTATCTGAAAAAAAAAAATTTATATTTGAACGCCAGTGGATCATGCGACAACCAACATTTCTACAAAAGGGCTTGTATTATACCAATAATAGAAAAGCAGAATAGTTATGAAGAAGAAATCCAATTTTTAATGAAATTTGAATTGATAAAAATAGTCGAAATTTGTAATGTTTGCTGGAATTTCTTGGCTTACCCTAACTTTTTAAATATTTGATAATCTCATTGTCTAAAAAAAGTAATCGGCTAAAGACGAAAAAGCAAACAATAATATACCATTAATGTAATTATATATATATATATATATATATATATACATATTCTTTTAATTATATATATTTTTAAAATATGCAACTAAAGAAAAATATTTTGGATAGCGATAAAGACACATGTAGATAGTAAATACATTACTATTACCATAAAGATAATGAAATGGAATAAAATTCCATTTCACTTATAAATTTAATATGAACAGTAAATAAAATAAATTCGAAGTAATTATACATTCTCTTTAAATAATTTATTATTTTATACGAGCAGTATTATTCTGGCATAAAGAGAAAAAGTAAACATTTACTCAGGAAATTTATATAAGCATAAATATATATAGGTAAAATAAAATAGTTTTCTAAATTAAAAAAAAAAATTCTGCTCGTCTTTAATCCAAATTTCCAATCTTAATTAGAGGAATATATGAAGTTATATTTAGAGTAAATAGAGTAGAATTAATTTCTATTATAAATAAAACATCAACAACAAAAAGTAATAATATAATCCAAACTAAACAGAGATCGTCATTTTTTTTTCTATTAAGGAAATTGAAAGTATGTTTTGTTATATTATTTTTTTCCCTCTAGTATTTCATGCCATTTAAAAAAAACATTCGGAATCTTAAAGTCATTTTTAAGAAAAAAAATCATTACTCGTAAACAAAAACCTCTCATCTTAACGCTCTTTTTTGCGATTTCTTTTTCCTAAAGACATTATCTAGTTCCAAAATAGTCTTTCGTTCTTTTACATTGTTTTTATCTTTTTGATTATGCGATAAGACCGTGTCTGGGATTTAAAGTTTACCCCCTCATTGTCTTCAATATCATCGAAAACTTTTCACATTTTTAGCTTCAAAGAAAATTTTGCAAGCATTACTTAAACTAAAAAATAGTTATTTTTAAAAAATAGTTATTATACATTTTTGTTAAATATTTGAACAAACTTTAATTGCCGAAACGTTAGTTGAGACGTCACGGTAGAGAGACGAACATTTTTTCTGTCTGTCGGTATGTACGTCTCACGATAACTGCAAAAAAATCATCGGATTAACTTGAAATTTAATAGAGATTTTGGTGAAGTATTCGGATTTAGCTGTATAGTTTTTTATTTAATTTGATTGATTCGTTCGAAAAATATAAAATATTTTCTTCCATGTCATAATCATTTTCAATAGGACTTCAGACAATTGAGGGGGCGGGGCAAGAGAGTGCTAGGCAACATTTTTGAACTTCTGAGATATATTAGTTTGAAAATTTGATCAAATACTCGAATCAAGATATATAACCCAAAGTTTTTTCACCAATGTCTTAGTAATATTTGAGATATTCTGAGTAACAATATGGCATTACTTTAATGATATTACTATTACGTTTTTCGTAAATTAGCTATCTACATTGGGGGCATAAACATCCAAAATCGAAACCTGTCACACGTGCCGCCACCAAGTGACATTAGAAACAAATATGCTGGATATTATAATTTACGATATTAAGCAACAGATTACAGTGTTAGATTTATTTCACCAAAAATGTGGCTTGACACTTTCTTGCCCCGACCCATCCAATTTTATTATTTTATTATTTTCGCAAAAATAAAAAGCGATTTGGATAATTCACTTAGTAAACTAATAATTCTGCACATCAAAAGCCTCAACATCAGCAGAACAAAATACTCTTTTATTTTTATCACGCTTTGTAATAAATCTTTCAGTCCTCCATTATTTTTTTAAACAATATATAGATTTATAAGACTAGAAGAGATTTTCTAATGAATGAGGAAATCTAAATGAAAGAATGATTTCACACAATGAAGTTCTTTGACTGTAAAATTGACTTTTAAAGTGAAAAATACTTTACTTCAGAGTGGTACTTCTCCCTTAAACTCCCCGTTTACGCTTCCAATTTAGAATATTTTTGTTATTTCTGAATTATAGTATATTTACGGGAGCGCTTTACCCTGTGGTTTTATTAGATAAGAATCATCTCGTAGAAGACCTTACTGTATCTTAATAACGATATTAATTTACTTGTTAACCACAAAACGTCTGCATCTATTGCAGAATTTGGATAAAATCTCGCATAAAAAACATGCCATAGACGATACTGCATTCAAATTCTTTAATATAGCCCTGTATATTATTTATAAATTTTCAGGCACATAGTATATTAAATTTTACTTCAGCTTGAAAACGCATAACACAACTGAAAACGTGTTCCAGGAATTTACTATCCGTAGAATGCAATATATCCATATCATTATCTGCCACCTTGTATATAAATTTATTTTATATCCACAGCACTTAGTATAGTAAACTTTAGTTTAGCAGAAAACTCGTACACGCTGGAGAAAACGCATTTTCAGTAATTCTTACACAATAACTGTAATGTGTTCAAAATATTTTGTGCAGCCTTGTATATTAGCTATTGATATTTTTGTAAATCACATAGTATATTAAAATTGACTTCAGCTGTGAAAGGCATAACACAACTGAAAATGCTTTTCCGGAAATTACAGTAAATAGAAAGTTTTGTATCCATATTCTTCCCTATGTATTAATCAAATTATATTTTATTCATATCACTTACTATAATAAAAAATATTTCAGTTGAAATACGTTTATACGTATTTCAACACAATTAAAAACGCATTTTGAACAGTTCTTAACAATCGCACAGTATTATGTTCGAAATCGTTTGGGGGAAACCTGTATATAATCTATAGAATTTAGACATCCTCATCAATAGAATACGCATCACATTATATACTAAAATTTTTCTCAAATTGGAAACGCATAACACAATTGAAAACATATTTCCTGTTATTATCTCTCATATCGGAATTATTTTGTGCGATTCAAGCAAAAGGATTTTAAATGTTACATGTACAGTTTTTTATTGGAAAATTCAACATTAAAATACCCTTGAAATACAATTTTTTAGGCTAAAACTTATTTATTATTGTATAGAGATTATCCTAATAATATTATAAATCTGATTGTGTGCAAATGTTAGGCTGAAGCTAGCGTCAAAATGGAGCATTTAATGATCCTGTGTTTTTGCATATAGGTGGATTAAAACCCTCTTATGAACATAGGCTGGTTTTTGTTAATTTTATTCAAATATTTTTCTTAATAATTTCAAATTTCGTTATTTTCATAGAGAATAAATGGACATTTTTTCGTATAATATTTTAAAATGGTTAAATTTTCTTTGCCGTTGCTAATACTTTATCGTTGCCAAAACTAATTAAAACCCCGGAATAATAATTTTTACTCTACAATTTAGATTCAATTGAAAAATTTTCACGTGAAAAATGAAAATGAAATAAAAAAATTAAAGAATTAAAAAGATTAAATAATATTATTAGAAATAAAACGTACTTTTTTTAGTTTTTGATAATAATACAAGATTTCAATATGCGTAACCATAGGAAACAGGCTAATATGACGTCATACATGGAAAATAAAGCGGATATGCTTTGATTGGTGAAATAAAATTATCTTAGGTTTTTTTTCTTCAATTTTTTTCTTTATTTTCTTTTGTATGGTAACAATACGTGGTGTTTTACCGTCTGCGCACGGCTAACATAACTATATCGTATTTTTTATTTAAATTTTAAAAAAGTAAAAAGAAATTTCAAAGGAAAAGGGTTAGCAAATGTCAATAATATGCTCCGCAATATTATCCATGTCGAAAATGATGTCATGGATAGCGAGAAAAAAATATTTTCATTCTTAAAACTAAAAGAAATACCTCGATTACCTAAAAAAATGACGAATGTTAATAGTTCCATTTTTGTTGATAAAACTTAAAGATTTAATATTATTTCGTTATAATAATATAATTTCCCCTATGCCAGTATTGAAATTAATTGTCTGGAAAACAAAATTAGCAAGTGTTATGTCATAAAAAAGGAATTTCTCTGGGGGAAAAAAAGTCGTCATATTTGAAATAAAACGGGAATTTTCCAATATGTTTTAAAATTAGTCTGAATAAATTCCTTACATTAATAATACAAGAATCAGAAAGTAGATCAGTTTCACGCCATTTTTATAACGAAAAATTTAAATGTTTTTTTATCTATACTGATTATTAAGCACGAGTATCCGTTATATACAGATGAGAGTTTTCTGCTAAAAATCACATCATAATTTTAAGAAAAGGAAATTGAACATGAATCTATTATATTAAAATCTGACCGAGTGTTTGTATTTCGCAACTACTCCTAGACTATCGAACATAACGCGATTTACTTAATACCGGTTATCATTGATCCGAGGATGTCACACAAACTGTCAGAATTTAAAAAATTAAATTAGATGCCAAGATATTTTTTTTGGTAAATTTTAACGAAGTTTCTCTAAAAACGGAAAGTAAATTACTCCATATTTGCGTATAAAAACACGAGAAATAAAACAGATCAGTATATTTTTTACACCATTTTCTCATTGAAACTGAAAAACAGAATTATTTTTCACTTTGAATAGATGGTGAAAACAAAATCATGATTTCAGTAAATTATCCGAAAAATAAAAACATATTTTCCCACATTCAAACTTCGTGATCAATTTTTTCTGGAGAACAAAAATTGCCTGCAACATAGTGTCATTTAGAAAAGATTTGTTTCAGCTATACATTAAACCAAGGAGGCAGAATTGAATTAAAAAAAAAGCATGTACTTTTTCCAATTAATGTTTTTTTTTTTTTTTTTTTTTTGAAGGATGGCTGTTAAAACGTTTCACAAAGGCATTAAAAGTTAAATTGTTTATCAGGTAAAATTGACATTTGTGTTTACCCAATTCGTCTATTTCCACGATTTTATTTGGCCCTCCTTTTTGCATTGGATGCAATTTCATTTTCGCGATTATTTGGCACAAAATTTCACTTTTTTAAAACTGAGTCAAGGTCCCTATAACAAAAAATACTGTATTGTCTCCTATGAAATGTGATAAATAGTTAATTATTAATGGTTTTAATTATTGGGAATGACATATTTTGCTTAATTAATGTATTTATTCTTCTTTTAATGTTGCGTGAACGAAGTCACGGGTAACAGCTAGTACAGTATAAATATCAAAAGAATCTGATAATTAGGAATGTGCAAGTAACGTTTCAAAAGTTAGAAATTTGCAAAATTTTCAATTTTGAGAAAACAGCAGTTTAAGAAAAAAAATACGACGTAGAGTCAATAAATTCCCGGAATGGTCGCCTACATTCAAATAGGTGTTTGTTGGAGGGTAAATGTCTTTTTTGGAGGTTGGCAGCACTGATAAGGAAAACACACATTCATCTGAAATTCATTTCCGGTACTGTTGGCGTTAGCTGCAGATCATTTCTGACAAAGCGAATTTTTCATTCGTCGGTTTTCAAATGTCGTCTTTAGAGCAGCGCGCAAACATCAAATTCTGCGTTTTGCTCGAGATATCGCCTTCTGAGACGCTCGAGATGCTGAAGAAAGCATACGGAAACGATGGTATAAGCGTTTTCGTAAAGGTCAGCAAAAACATCACCAAGGAATGAAAAATTTTCCTTGGACAAAAGTCGAGGCAAAGTGATGTTGGTGGTGTTTTTCAATTACGAAGGCGTCATTCACTATGAATTTATTCCTGAAGGCGAAACTGTCAATAAAGAATCTTACCTGGAGATCCTTAAATACTACGAGATACAATCAGACAAAAACGACCTGAAAAATGGGCAACAAATGATTGGTTTCTTTTACACGACGACGCTCCACCACATCGCGCTCTGATTGTGAAAAATTACCTTGCCAGACGCAGTGTTACCACTCTGGAACACCCCCCCTTATTCTCCCGACCTAGCACCAGCGGGTTTTTACCTGTTTCCATGGCTGAAAATGATATTGAAGGGACACATTTTTATGGATTCAGATGAGATGATCGAAAATGCGACGAAGCTACCGAAGGATATCTCAAAAAATGGATTCAAGGAGTGTTTTGAATAGTTATATGAACGCTGGAAGAAGTGTGTGAATGCAGGAGTAAAGTACTTTGAAGGCCAATAAGGTAAAATTATTGTTCTATTTTTAAATAATTTGTAATTGACCTATTCCGGGAACTTTATGACCCTACCTCGTATACATAAATATATAGGATTTTACAGCATTTTATGAAAAAAAAAATATAAATATATAGGTTTTTTATAAATATAAAACCTTGTATCTCTGTGAAGAAGTATCAGAATTGTTTTTTTTTCATTAGACAAAGAGCATCTAGTTTCATAATTCTCCAAACAAAAAAAAATCGATTTTTTAGTCGAATTTCGTGTTTTTGAATGTACACTGTCCCCTTAAAAGTGTGAAATGAATAGAAAACGTTTTAAATTACGATTTATTTCGAATTATTAGTGCTAGGAACGTACAATTCGACATGGTAGTTGCTTTTAAGAGGTACATGCTCGCTCTGAACACTGTCTAAAATTTTGAAATTGAAAAGGGTGAGATTAGGGGAAAGCGCTCTAAAATCACAATTACTTCGGAACTACTGAACCAATTTTAAATCTTCTTTCAGGTTAATAATGATGACAGTCATAAAAATAGGCTATATTTTAATATCGCTACAAACTGCCTCGAAAAACGTTCAAAAATTCAGATTGCTTTAAATCTGTTGAGGATTAAAACATTAATTTTGATGTGATAGTTACTTTTAAATCATAAATAAATGCACAATACGAACGTTTGCTTAAATATTTGAGATTTAAAAGGAGTAAATGATTGGAAAGCGCTCTATTATAATCATTACTCTGAAATTATCACGAGTAGAAATTTTTAATTGGACATGCAGGTTTGTATTAAGACATGATGCTCCCAGAGAAAATTAAAAAAGAATAATAATAAAATTGGATAAAAATGTTCTGCAATTATATTTTCACTACGATTTCTCCGAAACTCTCAGCTTAAAACTTTTAAATTAAGCATAGCGATAACGTTTAGGACGTAGGTGCTAACAAAGAATGTTTGTTGTTTTAAATTTACATTTTAAAAAATTGAAATGAGAAGAAAAAAGAATTATTTGTCATGCCAATACAACTTTTCTGCGCAATGGGATAAAACGCAAGTACCTGTAAGTTTTATAGATAATTAAAATGATTTAAATTATCCGTAGCAGTATGTAATTCCGTCTAATGTTAGTATCCACCCAAATACCATTTGGCATATCTCAACATTCACACACTGTAGAAAATGACCAATGTTTCTTATTTTATGAAAATATACTATAACCACGAACGAAAATATAATATGATCTTCTGAGTTGTCCGAAATTCCGAATAACGTGTTCCATTGTCTTTTGAATCCCCAGAAACCAATACATTTCCAAAATTTAAAGAATTATTTATAAAAACAAAGTATTTTTCGCTGCCCGTATTTTTCAGAAACGTTTCCGAAGGGTTTATATAGTGTATTAATTAGTGTCTTCAGCCTGGAATACCTGTTTTTCGAATGCTATCAATTCCCAAGTAAACATTTTCATGCTCAAAAAATATGTTTAACAGACAAACATGCAGAATTAACAGCGTTAACAATAACATTAAAATTAAGATTATTTCTTTACTCTTTCATGTATAAATTAATTTATGCGGCTGAGAATTGATGACATTCGAAAAACAGGTATTCCAGGCGGAGGACACTAATTAATACACTATAAAAACCCTTCGGAAACGTATCTGAAAAATACTTTGTTTTTTATAAATAATTCTTTAAATTTTGAAAATGTATTGGTTTCTGGGGATTCAAAATACAATGGAACACGCTACTCGGAATTTTGGATAACTCAGAAGATTATATTCTATTTTCGTTCGTGGTTATAGTATATTTTCATAAAATAAGAAACATTGGTCATTTTTTACAGTGCACATGCAAAGTCGCGGATTTAGCTAGTAAAATATAAAAGAATGTGAATGTGAAGTTGAATTAAATTTATAAAATAGAAAATAATGAGATAGCTATCAAAAGATGCGTTAAGCATTATTTTTTTAAATATATGTATGCAAACGTTTTTTTCCTTCCCAGCATCATAACTTCACTATTTTCTCGTACAATCTGTCTTTAATTAATGTTTATGTAAGTATTTCTTTTCTTTGCATTACTGAATATATTCAGCTGTTTTAATAATGGTGTTATTATTATTATTATTATTATTATTATTATTATTATTATTATTACTATTATTATTATTATTATTATTATTATTATTATTATCATTTGATGTAACATGACGTAACATATTAACATTTGTACATTTAATGTAAATTTTAATATATTTATCAGTTTAAAAATAAATTAATCATGCAGTTGTACAACAGTACAGAAGTCAATAAAATAAATTTGAAATAATTTATTTCTGGATTGAAACATTTTACATACTAAAAAACAGGTCTTTATATTTAAAATTTTCTTATGATTTTTTAAAACGAATTTTAAAGGCTAATTTATTTATCTAAATGTATTTTTGTAAGAATTGTTTCTCTTATAATTATGCTCTAGAAACTAGACTAATACTACGCTGAAACTGTGCTTCCTAATTTTTTAATTAGAAAGCTGACAAGATGCATTTTTTTCATGGTTACATTGATTTACATTTATACAAAAAAGAGATAACAAAGAAAACAACATTTGTACAAATAATTACACAAATCGATGTCTAGTTCAATATATATTCCTAATGTGTCATGTTCGCATTCATGCATCAAGATGTACAAATTTTCCCCTGTGCTACTCCGTACCTCGAAAACCTTGACGAAATATTAACGTATAGTTGTTGAAGCATTTGCTTATGCACTATTAGGTACATATCTACACTGCAAAAAAAAATAATAAAATAAAATAAAGAAAAAAAAAGAAAAAAAAAAGAAAAAAAATGTTGATTTTATGGTATAATACCATCGACATTTGTTTCTGGTGGCTGATGTTTGGAACACAATCGAGAATTACTGCAAAATACTTATCATCCTTGATTCGCAAAATGTTTTACTGTAGAACAATATGTTCCATTATATTAATAAGTTAATTTCGAATATTTTTTTTAATTATTTCTTTTGTTAGATTTTTTTCAATTGATCTTCCAATAATGAATCAAATTTTCATCGCAAGTCAACACCACCAAGGAAATTTCTCTTATGTGGTATTCCTATGTGTTTCAAATAATTCTCATTAACTTAACCCCTTCGTGACGAGCGTCCTTTACAGAATTTTTAATCTTTTATCACCGGTTTTTCAATACAGAAATTTTCGACTATTTGAATCGCAGAAATGCTATGATTACATAAGGTAAAGCTTACAATAAAAAGTAACTGGTGGGAATAATCGAGGATTGTGAGCATCCTATGCGTCACGTATACGCATCGCTCGTCCCCAAGGGGCAAAGAAGCAATCGTCCCAAAGAAGCAATTAGCGACACTTTAGAAACAACACTTTAGAAAAAACGCAGGAAAAATAGTTGAGTCATAAAATCATAAAAACTAGCATTTTGTAATTTTATTATACAAAACACTGCTCTTCTCTGTAAAATATGACATTTGATGTTATACATCAGCTATATTGCTACATGTTGGTGTGTAATAAAATGCCGAGTATAGCTTACACTCTAACACTGGGCCCATTTAGAAGTAATCGGTGCAGCCGGTACTGATTATTATACTCACATATATTTTTACTTTCTTCTATCTTTACAAGAAGAAAGTATTAGATTCATGAAAATTTTCGACTTTCGGTTTTAGATGAATTTATACGTTTTAGAAGGTCATGAAAAGGATTTGATTGTTAATAGAAAATGTCTGTCTGTGAGACTGTGACTGTGTCTGTCTGTCTCTATGAGACAAAAATTTTGTGCGCGCTTTATCTCAAGAATTAATGCACAGAATTTAATAAAACTTTAGATTCAGTTAGTCACTGATATAAATTGGTGCAGATTAGTGTTTGGTGTAAATCGCCCAAAAGGTGGCGCTACTATGCTACATTTTAAAGATTTTCCTGATAGCTATATCTCAAGAACTAATGCACATAATTTCATCAACCTTCAGATTCTGTTAGACCTTGGCATAAACAGACGCTTATTACATTTTCGTGGAAACAACCCAACAGATGACGCTGCCATACTCTTTTTTTTTTCATGATTTTCAAGATAGCTATAACTCACAGAATTTCAGAAAACTTCAGACTCTGTTAGACCTTTGTATAAATAGATGCTGGTTACGTTTTGGTGTAAACAGCCCAACAGGTGGCGCTGCTATGATACTTTTTTCATGATTTTCAGGATAGCTATGTCTCAAGAACTAATGCACAGAATTTCATCGAACTTCAGATTCAGTTAGACATTGACATACGATGTCGTTAATTAGGTTTTAGTGTAAATCTCCCAATAGATGACGCTGCTATGCTGCATTTTTCTGGATTTACACGATTTTAGCGATAGCTATATCTCAGGAACTAATGCACAGAATTTCATCAAATTTTAGATTCAGTTATTAGACTTTGACATAAATAGGTGCTGATTCGTTTTTGGTGTATGTGAAACTTGTATGAGATAGAAGAAAATTTTGGGATTGGCACATCCGACTAGTTTAAAATACAATAAGTACTCATTAATGATGAATGTGTTTCACTTTTTAAATAGTGCAATACCAGAGTTATGAGCAAATATTATTGATATTTATTAATTTCGGTGCTTAAAATGTTTATTTAATGATTATGCTTCTATTTTAGGGAAATCTGGCAAGTTACTTTAGCTTTTGTGCTATTTCTGATTTGTTGTTGAGTCTGATCTGTGATGACTGATATATTCTGAAATATCAAATTCCATGGAATGGGGAAAACTGGTGGGTTGCAAAACTGGAAAAATTGTGCTGGTAAAAATTATTATTTGTTCAACTATTGCAAAAAAAAGTGAGAAATTACTTTAATTTAAAAACATTTATGTAAGTGCCGCCAATGTCTTTGCATATTTACTTTCTCGTGAGTAATTTATACTTTTGTATTAACAAATAATCATTAAATTGCTTTTTTAATAAATTAAAGAATAAGTTGTTTCTTCTGCCTTAAATTTGGTAAGCTACTTCATTTCTGTAATAAACTGAACTCAGCTAAAACGGATTTTTTACACCATTCGAATGCTTACATATTTTAATGCGGACAAAAAATGACTTCCCTTGGAAATACGCACTAATAGGAATTCGGTGTATTAGTTTGTTGTTGATACCGTTCCCATTTCCACGTTTTATGAAGAAATAGGACTTCATGAATTTATTGTATGTAAATATTTCAATTAAAATTCGAGCTATTTAGAATGTCTTAAATTGCAAAACATTAATATTTTTCCGGTGATAAAAGAATTATTATTTTTAGTTAGAATCGTATCCACGACCTGAATTGTAGTTGGTAAACTCATATTAGCAGACATAACGTATATAAATAAATTGTTATATATCTTAGATGTATATTAGTAGTTTTGTAGCCTCTTCAATTCAGATGATTTCCAAAACTAGGGTTCAGAGACACCTATATTTATAGGCCATCTATATCAAAGAATACACATGTTTTCTGTGACCAGTTTGATCTTTTAGTGACAACACGGGAATATAGATATTGAAGTAACAAGTGAAACCAGTTGTTCTCATTCCTTCTGGTGATCTTGGGAAGAAGATTCTCATAAACCCAAAGTGATTGGTGAAATTTTGGGAATTTTTTCCCTTCTAATAGCTTTCATATATATTTCAGGATGTAACAAAAACTTAATCTTTTATATGTTTGTTTGATTGATGGGCTTATACTTGTACAGTTGTCGTGTATGTGTGAAGAAGGATAAGTTATACAAAAGGCGTTTGTACTCAAAAATGTTTGCATTGGTGGTGCGATAAAATTTCGTTTGATATTCTACACAATGATATTTTTACAACACAAATCTAACAAAAAAAAAATTAGATTTGGTTCCCAAAAGTCGATAATTTAAAATATTTTTCAATAATAAAAAAAAATTATCTCATAGCAATTTAAATGTAAATTTTAATTTTAATTTAGTGATTCACATCTGTTTTTTTAGTTTGAGTTTCCTTAATTTTTATTAAGAGAAATAAATTTGTTTAAATGTTACGCAGCAGGAAATATTATTGATATTTTAATTAGCAAATTTTCGTTATTTTAATGGAATTTATTAAAATATTTGAGTTGTTTTGTTTGGGTTGCTGTATTTGATAACTATAGGAGTGGCTACTAAATAGTGTTACACTCCCACAAATCATCATATATATTATTTCTCCTGTCAACATCCCTTTTTCTCAGAAAATACGAAACGCAGAATGACGAATGAGACACCATATGAAAGGATTTTGAACAGACTTCTGACATAGCACACTTAACATTTCGTTAAAACATGTTTTTGATTAAAAATTGCTGTTAATTAAAATTTAAATCTGTATTGTTTACATTCACAAATGAAATGAAAGGTTTTCCGGAAATTTGTGTTGCCACAAAACTAAAATACCGCATTATATCATGTTCAACAATAATTATAAAAAGAAACAGTACAAAAAAGATAAAGTATGATTTCTCCGCCCGGATAATTTAATATTTATTTTTAAAAGAAAAATTGAAATAAAATAAAAGATATGCTTTATTATATTAGAAATGTATTCAATTTATTTCATGTTTTTCAAGAATAAGCGGATGACGTCATCTTTTAATGCAGTTAAAATACGATTGTTAATTTTTTTCTCGCGCGTGCTTTTTGAAAAAAATATCGAGCCTTTAATCGGGTTTTTATAATTTTTATACATGCGTCATCTATTGTTATATTTATCATGTTTGTGTATATGCGTACTGTAACGGAGTAATAGTGCATTAACTTATTTAATGATTATCTTGGCGAAGTAAAGAAATTGACATTGGCGAGAGAAGAAAATTTGCCAACATGTTTTTTGGCAACCTATTCACAAAATTTATTTTATCGTGAAACACACACAATGATCAATATATTATAAAACATGCAATGTTTAATTTAATATAAAACACACGCAATCTGTTTTACCGGGTTGCTATACGAAGCAAAATCTCGCCAAAATCGTCGGGTTGCCTAGGCATAAAATCGCCTTTTTGGCGCCAATAAGATACCCCGGTGCATCTGCGACATCTGTACCTTATTGAAATGTACAAGCAGAAGTAAATTGTATATAAATAATATTGGTACAGATTCCGCAGACGCACCGGGATATATTTTTGGCGCTAAAAGAACGATTTCATGCCTAGGCAACACGACGATTTTGGCGGGATTCTGCTTCATATGGCAACCCGGTAGAGAAGATTGCGTATAAATTAAATATTGTATGTTTTATAAGAAATTGATCATTGTGTGTGTTTTATGATAAAATAATCATTCAGTATGTTTTATGATAATAAAAAAATGGATACTTACGTATTATACGGGAAGCTCAAATACAATTGCGCCAACCATGGCGCCAATTAACTAATTATAGTAACCCTTATGTTTCGATAAGTATGTAGTTTATTTATGGTACTTTTCGGTTAGCCGGGTGCCAGTGAAATATCTACCCTATATATATAAAATCCTAATGAAACGAATTTGTGAAACGATTTTATGAAACGAATTTATGAAACGATTTTATGAAACGACTGACTAAACGACTGATTATGTTTCAGAGCTATTTTTAATAAAATATTAAACGCTTGATGGTGAAATTGATACCAATTGTCCATAAAAATCCGCGGATGTCAAAACTGGTAATAGAATTTTGAAATTGGATTTAGTTTTCGAGATATTAATTTTTTTCTAATTTTAATGACATTTCTGTAATGATGGCAACTAATTACTCTGTTTTTTTGGGACAAAAAAGGGGAAAAAAACGAAAAGGATCCCGATAGGGATTATTGATTTCTTTTTATTTGTCATTTTCAAATTGAAATTAAATTTATCTTTTATTTCAATCGATAATGAAGACAAGCATGTGATTAATTTATGTTTTTCAGGAAAATTTGAAAAAAAAAAATCACATTTCTATCGTTAGGATTCAATCGTCTGTCAGCATTTAATTTAATTTATAAACTGAAAATATTTTGAATAAATTCGTCCAAATTACGTCATTTATGTAAACGCAAAAGAAAGGAGCAAAAAAATATTTATACAATTTGTTTAGCGTAAAATGTCATTTATCCTATTTTATATATAATCAGAAGTAATTTGTATAGAAAAACAATAATAATATACGTATAATTAAAATACGCATATAAACAAAAAAATCGTCGAATTTGTTTCCATGGCTGTTTATGTCATTTGGCACCAAATCTCACTTTCTGATGCCCGAATTGCGCCAAACTTTTAAAAAAAGCGTCAAGACCCCTATAATAAAAAAGCACCAAAAGCTCATTGGGTTTGTTTTCATAACTTTTGGCAACAAATCTATGTATATTAACGAATCTATCCCTTTTCGAAGCTCGAATTACGCCAAACCTAAAAGCAAAGGATCCTATACTGGAAAAGTACCCGATTTTCTTATGGACAATATTCAAGTGACATAACAAGGTGTAAAATTATCGCGGATAGCAAATTTGTTTAAATATGTCATCAATTGATGCCGAATAAATGCATGCATGCATGCACAAAATATTTAGGTAATTTTGTATGATAAATAATTATTAGAAAATTTGTATATACATATTAATTAAAATAAATAATTTACTTATTTAAAATAACATGAAAATGTGTATGATGGTGCACTAAAATAGAGAGAAAATTAAAACCTGTTACTGAAAATGTCTTTAACAGTACTTTTCAATACCGTAGTTCTTAATGTTATTCACAAGCAGATGGAATTTTTCTCATCCTTAAACACAAAGGCAGAATAGAATACAGATTGTTGTAATAAAAGTCCGAGAGGTAGCCACAATTTAAACCTAACCATTTTATACAAGCTGGTTTTCAAGTTGTAATTGATTTTACTTATCAATCCCGAAAACAGTCGTCAGTTGTCGCAACAGCTGTGTATGAGGCCATGGTAATCAAAAAATGCCCCATTAAAACGTTAAAAGCATGGCAACCCAATTACAGATTTACCAATATTTTTAAAACAAAGCACGCTGTCATGTTTTTAGAGGCTTCGAAGTCTGAGCGGGGGTTGGCGAGCATAGCTCGCAGGGAGTAGGCCCCCTAGTATATATATATATATATATAGCTTTTTATGCTTTTATAATATCACACCGGTTTGTTCAATACCTTAATATATTTTATTTATTTATTTATTTATTTAATATTATTTACCATTTTTAACAATGTTATGTATTTAACCAGGAATACGGGACGAAGAAAAATAAATTGAAATATACTTAAATTATAATTCAATCTAATATAACAAATCATACCATTTATGCTACACGTGATAACTACCACTGCTTCGATCAATCAATAATATTTAATTTCTTCTAATCGTTTCAATTTAAATTTTGATTTTTAATCATACATATAAAATAACCCGTGCGAGAAGTCACATTTTACATGTTCTGTACTATTTATTATTTTTTATAATCACTGTTGAGCATCATATAATGCGGTATTTTATTTTTGTGGCAACATTGATTTGAAAAAAGCTTTCATTTATAAAAAAAAACAATCCAGATCACATATCTTAGTTCTGTTGTCAACATCCCTTTTTCTATGCACATACAAAACATACAACGATGGAAGAGGTATCATTCGAAAAATTTTTGAACAGGCTTCTGACATAGAACACTCACATTTCGTTAAAACGCGTTGTTGGAATTAAAAAAAAATTGTTAATTAAAAATTCATGCTAAAACGTACTAGGAAATAATCTTAAAGATTGCAGTGCGAAAGCTTCGCACGGGTCCTTCTGGTAAGAATTAATTTTAATCCTTTGGTTTATATATATATAGCTATTTCTGCGATTGGCAATTTTCAATTAGTGAAGACGATTTTTGTATAAAGCAAAAAAAATATTTGAATTATTTTAAAGATGAAGGATGAAAGTTAAAAGGATGAAGTTTAAACCGCTCTTTGATCGTGGATTTTCTGCAGGCAAACTCTTTAAGGAATTAAATGCATTGGTTTTATTAGGACCTTTAAATATAGCACTATCAATCTATTATTATATATACTAAAAGTTCTAAATATCGACCTAGGTCTGGTGGTCCAACCTCAGTTCATACAAATTAGAGCATCAAAAGACTGCGTGAAAGAAAGACAAGATGAAATCCACAACATTCTGCAAATAAAATAGCTGCAGAAGGGAACGTGAATGGTAAAACTACGGAATTTATAAACGAAGACCTGGATTTCCTCGAGCTATTTTGCACTGAATAATGTGATAATGCTAAAAATAATGTCGCATATTCAACATTCGAGGATTTTTCTGAAAACCTTCGAACTATTAAATGCTTTCAGAAAAAGAGTTCTGTTATGGTTTGGGCTGCTGTTTCATAGAATGGAAATTCCTCGATAAAGGGGTAAAAATCAATGTGAAATATTCAAACGCACCGCGCATGCGGGGGAGCGTATTACTGCTTATTTGACTGTTTATTACTGTTAATTTTACGGCATAATACTAGCAGCTGGGATGCCAGTATTATACTGTAAAATCAACACTTTTTTTATGCAGTGCAGCTCATATTGTCTATATATTTATTTCCACGTGGTAACAGATTGTATCCTCTCAAAAATTGATAGTTTAGCAAGGTTCTGCACCTGCGCAATGAGCAAATCAACAGAGGCTTGGCTCCTGGTCAATTTTCCAAAGTTTATTTTATAATCCAAGGGTCTTAAAACAATCTGTACCGCAGTCGGACAGCGTGTTAGAAATTATCTTTGGTAATGGATGAAGATGACAGTCGATTCGAATAATTTTTATCAAGGCAAACTTTCATTTTCGATGTTTATCCTATTTGGTGTATTTATTAGCTTCTATTTTATATCTTTAAAATAAAATGATTCAATATCTGTAACAATATTTAGTAGCCACCCTGTAATTCAAATACATTAAATCATATAAAAAAATAATTTATTAAAATTATAGTGTATTATGAATTTTGTATTCTGAGAAAAGATCTGCCAAAATATTTATTTTTAAAAAATAGATTAAATTTTTATATTTAAAGGGGTCTTGTACTTTTTATTTAAACACAAAATGATTTTTTTTTAATTCACGCATATCAAGGTTGTTCTCAAATTGAAACTGGTACAAATTGTACACTTTATGATACATCCCTGATTTAATATTTATTCGTAAACGCTATATAAGAGGGGCTTTTATTGAAAACCTACGAAGTGTTTTTCATTTTTCAATAAAGGCGAAGGATCTTGCAGTAAAGCCAAAGTTGGTGTTTTGAGCAAAATTTATGGGCAAGCCAAGCCTAGAAAGGTCGTCATGAGACAGCATTTCTTTATAACTAAAGTTATAATATATTTATCGAAAAATGAAAAATGCTATTCCAAATCACTTCAATAGTCATGCTTGCCAAATGTTTTACGTTTCAACGTGAGTCCCTGAATGTATATGAAAGTTACTCATTGTTGAGCAGGGAAATATATATATATTTATTTATATGCTTTTTTTTTAAGACTTGCTTAAAGATTTAATTGATTGAAGATATTATAATCAAAAACCGCATTCAAATTTTCGTTTGTAAACAAAAGCTATTTCAAATGACAACTTCAGTTATCACTATATATATACAGCATAGGAAAAGTGGCTATGATGTCATACACTCACGCGCAGTTTTTTTTTTTAAATCGGTTATAAAAAGAAAAAAAAAGTCGCCAAATTTAGGGGATTTTTCCCTTTAATGGCAACCTAGCTATTATATTAAGTTATTGATTTGGCGCCGGCTTGAAAATAGCGCCAACCAAAATGTCGCCAAACATCTGTGCGTGAGTGTAGCACTTCTGTTCCGGAAAAGTTAATTTTTAAAGTCATTTTTACTTTCTTCTATCTTTTCAAGAAAAAGTACTGGATTCGTAAAAAAATTCGTCCTCTGGTGTTAGACGGATTTATACGTTTTAGAAGGTTCTGAACACCATTTGACAGTTTAAAAACAAGTCTGTCCGTGAGTCTGTCTGTGTGCCTGCATGTGGAACAAATTTTGTGGTCACTCTATATCAAGAACTAATGCACGGAATTTAAGCTTCAGATTCACTTAGACTTTGACATAAATTGGTGCTAATTAAATTTTGGTGTAAATCGTCCAACATGTAGCGCTGCTATGCTGCATTTTTCACTATTTTCGTTAATAATTTTCTCATACTTGTAATTATAATTTAATAATCTCACAATTGAAAATTTTAATGCGGTACATTAATTGTCTGAGTGCAACGAAGACTCATACACAGCGCAGTATTACTTTGCCCCATATATAGCTACGATGGATATTAAAACCTTTCGTCAAGCATAACTCAAAAAATATTTAACGGATTTCGTTCAAATTTTTACAGCAGGTACCTATAAAAGTGACAACGACGTCTATTTATTACCAAGAATAAATGCTAAACCGTTTGGAAATTCTATTAAAAAAATAGATAAAAAAGCACAATTAAAGTACATACGTCACGAAATTTTGTGGTACGTCATTTTCACCGGCGCGAGATTTTCGTAGACAATCGGAATTGAAAAGTTCATGGAGTACAAGGAGCAAAAAAAATATGCACGCACTAATATTCAGCACAATAAAATATATTTCAATTGAGTAGAAATCGAAAATTAATCTGGATTTTTTTCTCTTTGAAAGAAAAACCCTGCAATAACTTAGTAGACTTGGTATTAGAGATTTGGCGCAAATCTCAGCAATAGCAGCTTTTTTTATTTCTCATGTGTAAATAATAAAAAAAAATTCTTTGGTGTTTAAATAAAAGGTTTCGATTTATGGCATTATTTCTTTTTTTTCTCTCTTTTTAGCATTTTAAATGGGATTAATGAAAGGCATGTATTTTAAATTAAATGAGTGAAAGGTTTATATTTAAATGAAACGAATTCAATATGAAAATGTTATAGGAACAATATTTGGCGATTTATCAACTGCGCCAGGATAACATAAAAGTACCAATATATCAAACGGTATGTAGTATGTGAAATGAAACAGTTATAATCACCCATCGTACAAGAAAAAAACTAATATTCTGCATTCAGAGGGGAAAATCCATCTCCTGTGCCGTAAGATTTGGCGAGTTCTTTTTTGGTGATAAGTTTTTCGATGTGATTGTTGGGATCTGAAGGATTTGGCTTACTTTTTCTAAATCTTATTTTTTTGCAGATGTAGTATTATGTAAATATTTTTTTTTAGCAGATATTTTTCTATTTTGTATATTTTCTATTTGGCATTTGGAAAAGAGATTTTTACCTTTTTATCTGTGCATTCGAAAATATTAAAAAATAAAAAAAGATTTACATATATCAAGCGCTTAATTTTTATACGGACCACTTCTCCATTTTTAGATTTGGTACTTTTCGGTTAGCCGGGCGCCAGTGAAATTTATATATCTATGTATACATATATATACATATATCTATACATACACGCATTTATATATGCATGTATGTATATACAGGGTGATTCATAAAAGATGGGCAGAACTTTAAGGGGTTATAGTACACTTAAAGACAAATAATATTAAATAGGAGACTAAGGGTCCCAGACGTATTCCCAAGGAGATAGGGGGCATTAAAGTTTAGGGTCCGAAATTTCAAATGATTATAAAACATGGAAAAATTGGTCGATTCGTTTGCGGTTTTTGCAAAAAATTTTCTTTATGCCAGTATTTTCTTGAAATAAAATTTTAAAGTTCAATTTCAAAAAATGCCGATAGGGGGCGCTTTAGACTTTGGAGTAACAAACAACTATTTTTTAACGTTATTTTTTGTATTTCTTTAAATGATTTCGAAAGCTTAGACTTAAACTTAAATTTTGATCTAAAAATCTGAGTCCTAACGAGTAGTTAAGTAGCGTAAACTGAAATTTGAAATTTGAAACCCTTCTCCCCCCAGAACAAAAATCAGTTATTCCCGATCTTTGTGTCGTAGATTAGGCTCTAACTACTGCCGCGTTTTGCTAAAATTATTCTTTATGTCAGTATTTTCTTGAAAATAAATTTTAAAGAAAATTTTCAAAAAATTCCGATAGAGGGCGCTTTAGACTTTGGAGTAACGAACAACTATTTTATACCGTTATTTTTTGTGTCTCATTAAATGCTTTCTAAAGCTTAGACTTAAATTTTCAGCCCAAAATCTGAATCGTTAGACGTGGTTAAGTTTCTGGGGAGAGGGGTTTGAAATTTCTACTCCTGAGCACAGTTCAGTTTACCATGTCCACACATTGTGTGCTGTGATACGAGGTAAAAAGACACAAATTAGGATTATGTTACCAAAGCATATTTATTAACATGTAATCACAATAAATGTTCAAAATTGTGACCACCAGAGGTTATGCACGCAGAACAACGGCGACGAATGGAACGGCGAACATTCGCGAAAACATCAGGCTTTTCGAGCACTTCCCCTACAGCGGCGGAAAGTCTGGCGACCAGTTCCTCGGGGGATTCAATGGGTGTCTCATACATAAGAGCCTTCAATCGTCCCCAAAAAAAGAAATCGAGGGGTGAAAGATCTGGCGAGCGAGCAGGCCAAGCAACAGGACCACCTCGACCAATCCATCTGTTCGGAAATGTGATGTCCAGATAGTTGCGGACGTCTCGTACGTAATGGGCTGGCGCTCCATCGTGCTGGAACCACATGACCCGCCGGATGCGTGGAGGAACAACGTTTAACAGGTCTGGCAGCACATGTTGCAGAAATGTGAGGTATGTTTTACCGTTGAGGCGTTCAGGAAGAAGGTACGGTCCGATTAGGTGGTCTCCGAGGATTCCTGCCCAAACATTGATGGAAAAGCGTCTCTGATGAGCATGTGGATACGTAGCATGTGGATTGACATCCGCCCATACATGTGCATTGTGTGTGTTAAATGTACCTTCACGTGTGAAGGTACATTCATCGGTGAAAAGCACAGTTCGTCCAAAATGTGGATTTAGCGCGTTCTGCTGCAGAAACCAGCGGGCGAATTCAATACGATTTGGATAATCCCCTGGAGACAGTTTCTGGACTCGTTGCACATGAAACGGGAGCAAATGTTCATCCTTCAGTACCCTCCAAGTCGTGGACTGTGAGGTATCCACCTGGCTAGCCACTGTTCGTGTACTTGTACTTGGCTGCGCCGCTACTACATCCAGAATGGCTTCTGCAACAACTACTGATTCGTCCTTTTTTGCACGACCTGCATTCGACCGGGAAGCGAGAAATGATCCCGTCTCACACAACTGTCTGTGCAAGCGCTCGAAAGTTTTGCGGTTAGGCAACCGCCTGTTAGGAAATCGCTCTCCGTACATTCGTTGTGCCTCTGCACCATTTCCATCTGCCGCTCCGTAAATTAAATGCATCTCAGCCTTTTCCTTATTCGTGAAGGGCGCCATCTTCCGATTCATTACTACAGCGACTTACACTTGACTCACCGTTCAGTGGTTTTTATGCCTGAATCGTGTCGAAATTTTGCATACGTGTTCTTCTTCTTCCCCATTTGACATTTGCATACTTTCTGTTTCCTTCTTCACCCGGTGACTAGCGTCAGGAATGGAGCTTTAACGTTTGCATGAGCGACGTTTCCAACTGTGCCAGTGCCTTTATGAGTGAATTCCGACTATGCAGTCCTTGACGAAAGTTGTATTTTTGCCTCGTATCACAGCACAGAATCGTTGGGCATAGTTAAGTAGTGCAAACTGAACTATGTTCAGAAGTTGAAATTTGAACCCCCTCCCCTCGCTACTGAACCACGCTCAGCGATTCAGATTTTGAGCTGAAAATTTAAGTTTAAGTCTAAGCTTTAGAAAGCATTTAATGAGACACAAAAAATAACGGTATAAAATAGTTGTTCGTTACTCCAAAGTCTAAAGCGCCCTCTATCGGAATTTTTTGAAAATTTTCTTTAAAATTTATTTTCAAGAAAATACTGACATAAAGAATAATTTTAGCAAAACGCGGCAGTAGTTAGAGCCTAATCTACGACACAAAGATCGGGAATAACTGATTTTTGTTCTGGGGGGAGAAGGGTTTCAAATTTCAAATTTCAGTTTACGCTACTTAACTACTCGTTAGGACTCAGATTTTTAGATCAAAATTTAAGTTTAAGTCTAAGCTTTCGAAATCATTTAAAGAAATACAAAAAATAACGTTAAAAAATAGTTGTTTGTTACTCCAAAGTCTAAAGCGCCCCCTATCGGCATTTTTTGAAATTGAACTTTAAAATTTTATTTCAAGAAAATACTGGCATAAAGAAAATTTTTTGCAAAAACCGCAAACGAATCGACCAATTTTTCCATGTTTTATAATCATTTGAAATTTCGGACCCTAAACTTTAATGCCCCCTATCTCCTTGGGAATACGTCTGGGACCCTTAGTCTCCTATTTAATATTATTTGTCTTTAAGTGTACTATAACCCCTTAAAGTTCTGCCCATCTTTTATGAATCACCCTGTATACATATATATATACACATACATATATGTGTGTATGTATACATATATATATATATATATATATATGTATATATAGATAGTATATACATTTCACTGGCGCTTGGCTAACCGAAAAGTACCTTAGATTTTAAATGCTATTTATTATTTACTAGCCGTTTATTAATTGTTTACAATTTAACCCCCTGACAATAGCAATTATTTATCACAAAAATGCCTCTTAGGTTTGTTATATAAGTTTGTTTATGTGTTTTCATTACTTATTAAAATATCGAATATGGCGATAAAATTTCATTTTAGCATCGTGCTTAAATTTTTAAGATGGCGCAAAAACATGCTTTAATAAACGTATGTTTGTAAATATTTGAAAAACATGTTTTACCGCTCTCTTGAAAAATTTTGTAAGTTGCTATAACTACCTTTTGGCACCATTTAAAATTTTTTTCGCCAACCGACATAGGATACGAAACTTTTTCCTATTCAGATACACATGCAAGGTTGGTCTCAAACAAGAGTAAAGCTAGCAACAATATTGTTTTAACTCTATAAGAGTTACAATAATGATATTAAATACTCCGATTGGCTTTGGGCCCAATTACGAAAGTTTCTCCTACAAAAAAACTGTAGAAGAAGTCTTTTACATTTGTTTCAAATGAAGCTCGGTGTACAAGGTATTAGTTAATAATGCAAACAACACTAATGGCATGGAGGCAAAAGTTTTAATTTAAATGTATATATTTGAAACCCTTCCCCCCTAACCCCCCCCCCCAAAAAAAAAAAAAAAAAAAAAGAAAAGAAAAGAAAAGAAAGTTACAGTAATGAATTTAAAATGGCGTTAAGCCACGCTTTCTGACATAAGCAATTGGCTGCAAACGCGATAACGAAACTTAATAACATGTAGCTAATATAGCCCTCAGGGTACTTTGCAGTTATACAGACCTTGTGGTTTTTTAAAAAAGCTTGAGACAATTCAGGTTTAAGAAGTTGAGATTTACCGTCAAATGATATAAACAACTATTAACACAAAACTGATGAATTATTATTCAGGTTTATGTATGTATTTTAAAAAATGCATCTGATTACACTTATTAGATAAACTACTTCTGTTTGCATTTAATAACTGATAAACGGCTTCTGTATAATAAATGAACTGTTTAAATATTGGGAAGAGGTGGCGAGAGGTAGAAAGACGAGTAAACAATCGGGTAGACAGACGGTTAGTGAGATGGGTAGCGAGACGAGTAGCGACATAGGTAGACTGACGGGTAGCGAAACGAATAGACGGCTAGAGAGAAAGGTAAAAAGAGGGTTGACAGAGGGGTAGCGAGATGGGTCTCGAGACGGGTAGCGACACCGGTAGACTGGAATGTAGCGAGAAAGGTTGTGAGACGCGTAGCGTGGTAGATAAAGAGACGAGTAGAGAGATGAGTACAGAGACGAGTTGACTGACGGGTAATGAGATTGATAGCGAGACGGGTGAAGAGTAGGGTACAAAAACAGACGGATAGTGAGAGACAGTAGAGAGACAGTAGATGGGTACGGAGATGGGTAAGAAGATGGGTAGAGAGGCGTATAGCCAGACGGGTAGAGAGACAGATAGACAAATGGGTAGCGAAGTGGATAGAGACATGGCTACACATACAAGTAGTTAGACGGATAGACAGACGGTTAGAGAAATAGATTGGCGGGTAGCGAGACTGGTAGAGGAATATAGAGACGGGTAGCGAGACCGGTAGAGAAATATAGAGACAGGTAGCGAGACGTGTAGAGAGATAGACAATCAGTTAGAGAGACGGGCAGAAAAACGGATAGGGAAACAGACAGATTGTGGAGAGACAGACAGACAGGCAAAAGAAAAGTCTGCGGATTGGCGCTGTAAAAGCGCATTAAAGGCGCAGGGGGCAGAGCCTCCTATAGAATAATCAAGAAGTATCTGTTAAGCTTAACTTTGTAATATATATAATTTTCAATTTTGCCGATATGGAGATTTAATGTAAAAGTTATTTTACAGAAGTCCTCGAAAGATTTTTTCTATACTTTAATAGTAATTTAGACTATAGTTTTGCAATCTGGTTTGTAGCAAAACATGCTATCAATGTGGTTTGAAGTGTAAAAGTTTTTATAAACAGTTATACAAATAATAGATATATAATCAAGGAAGAAAAATTTTTAATTCACACACAAAAAAGGTGCAACAATGAAATTAAATTTGCGTTAAGCCACGCTTGATAGAATAATCTATTGGCTGCAAATCCAATTACGTAACTTTAAAAAGCTTGGCGTTTTAAAAGATCCGGCTTTTTTTTTTTTTTTTTTTTTTTTTTTTTTCAAGTTTTGCGCAATACGCGCTTAAGAAAATGAGATCCTTTACCACATGTTAAAAAAAATTATGACAACACATCTGATGAACGGTACTTCTTTTCTATTTTTTTAACAGTGTATATGAATTTATATATGATATTTCGTAATTCTATCATTTAATTTGCTCTTTTTCTTTACATTCTAATTGTTAACCCTATGTTCTCAGCAATATCACTCAGACTAATCCCTTTGAGGGAAGTCCTAGTTATAATGTTAACATACTTAAATTTTAATTTAGCATTTTTGATTTTTAAACCATTATTAAACATTTCTCACCATTTAAAGAGTTTTTTTTTAATTGAATCTATTATTAACTAGTAAAAATTCCAAAATCGTTACAAAATAATAACTTATTTTTTTAATAACATCATATAACTTACAATCTTTAATACGCAAAAAAAAGTGTTGTAATTTAACTCTTATGCTAATTTTTATTATAATTATGCTTCTTACTTTAAAAGCAGAGTAGTATTATCATCGCTTTGACTTCCCTTGTTAAGGCAATATATATATGACGTTATTTTAAAATTACGAATGCACACAGTAGTTCAATATCTTTGCATAGATAAAGAATATATGAAATACATTTTAAAAGTAATTTAAAAAAAAACAAAATCCGTTTAATGATAAGCTTGACCCTCTCTTTGTTAGTCTAGGATGCTATACCCTTTTGTAGTTGACTTTCTTTCTCTATTTATTATTGATAAAGTGGATAATTACCCAATTTCGCCTCTAAGAGGCGATGTAGTCATTCTCTGTGATAGCTTTTAGTCGTGATATTGTATGCAGACACTTGCTTTAAAATTCGAAATTTAATCTTTCAAGAGTTATTTTAGGATAAAGGTATTTTCCTATGCATTCAATATGCTTCTTAATCACAGTAGTCAATTTTCAATCTACAGTTATACAGGAACATGTCCTGACTGATTCATAATCCACGCAGAGCCTCAACCGTTTCTCCTAGGAAAAGGAAATTTGGAAGACGTGTTCCTTACACACTGTAGGCACTCACTAAGAAAGGCGATTTGAAAATTCACCCCCTAAGGGGTTTAAATGGAATATCGAAAGTTTTAGGTCATTTCGCTTTCTCGTCATATCTGAGCAGCAATTTTAGGTAGAAGCGTGAAATTCAGGATAACAAATATACTAAAAATAGTTAAACACATTAGAAACTCAACCACTAGGGGGGGGAGGGTAAATGGGGAGGAGAGGAGGCGCTTTAGGTGATTTCGCGTTTTTGCCATATCTTAGTAGCAGTTTTAGGTAGGAGCGTAAAATTCAGGAAAACAAGTCTATTAAAAAATAGTTAAACACGCATTTCAGCGATTTTAGAAATTTAACCACAAAATTGTTAAATGGGGGGGGGGGGGTCAAAATTTTAGATCATTTCGCCTTTTCGGCAAATCTCAGTAGCAGCCTTAGGTAGGAGCGTGAAATTCCGGATAACAAGTTTACAAAAAAAAACACATATATTTCAGTTATTTTATAAATTCAACCGCTAATGTTGGGTGGAAAGTTTTAAGTCATTTCGGCTTTTCTCCATGTCTCAGCAGTAGTTTTAGGTAGGAGCGTAAAATTCAGGATAACAAATCTACTAAAATTTAGTTAAACACATATTTCAGTGATTTATTCAACCATTAAGGGGGTTAAATAGGGGTAGAAAGTTTTCGGTCATTTCGCCATATCTCAGTAGCAGTTTTAAATAGAAGCATGAAATTCGGGATAACTAATCTACTAAAAATGTTTAAATAGGTATTTCAACGGTTTTAGAAATTCATTCACGAAGGGAATTAAATGAATGGTGGTCGAAAGTTATTGGTCATTTCGCCATATATAAGCACTCGTTTTAGTAAGGAGCGTAAAATTCAGCATAACAAATCCTTCTATATTAAAAAAAAGTAATCTGGAACTGAGCCAAAAACGATTTAGAAATGGACCAATCAAATTCTGCGTAGATATTCCGGGTTATTCTCATCCCTTTTTTACTACGGACTTTTTTGAGGAGCTATTACTTTTTTCCTAGCCATCCTACGGATTCAAAAATCATACCACCAGACGCGAAATATAACAAGCTTTCAGAAATTCAAAAAAATATCACGGTCGCACAATAAAAACTCAAAAACTCCTTAAAAATCGAGTAAAAAATCTTTTATTGAAAAAGTCATTTTTTTATATTGTTGCCAATTTCTAAATAAGCGCAAAGAATTATGTTTTATTTTAAATAAAAAATGTGTTTCCGTGAGACTATTAAAAACAATAATGAAAATTTAAAATAATAATTAAATGATCACGTGTTGATAACAGGAAATAAAGAAAATTACGTCCTAAAAATTGTGTTTACACATGAATATTAAAAATAAAAAAGATGAATTAAATGAAAAAGCAATATAACCAGTTAAATGAAAAAGCATTAGTAGTATATAGGGGGTCCTTTGGGACACTTTTCATACTCCACTAAATGTAAATATTTAAGGATTTTTGTAAGATTTTCATCAAAAAGTTTGTCTGTCTAAATATCGAATATTGTACTTATAATTGTAAGATTTTCATCAAAAAGTTTGACTTTCGAACAATTTTTCATAATTCGAAATAATCCATACCCTATTAATATTTAATGAGATGAAAAAGTTTGACTATCGAAGAAATGATGAATATAAAATAATACCCTAATTTGTATATTCCCATCTATCCGGGTGTTTAGTGCGGGTCCGCGTAGGAAGAGTCTCGGATTTGAGATTTTCGTTCTTCGCTTCGGGGAAGTTCCCGCGCCGGTCTCGCCTAACGGAGTGCAAGCGTCGGAGCGGGAGCGTGCGCTTACTGTCGGAACAAACTTTCAGCATATATGTAGAGCTAGTGTGTCTCGACAGTTCTGATTTATGCTAATATTATTGGATCAAATTGTGGAGCAAATAATGATTATAAAATAGTATTTGAATTGACCCCCTAAATGCTAATATATAACGATTACTGTGATAAAAAAGTTTGACTGACACAATTTTTGAATAGTCTACCAAATGCTAATAAACAACCTTCCTCAGGGATAATATGAATATCAATTGCATTACATTGAAGTCTGAAATAAAAGTTAAATGATTTTTATCCTATGTTTTAAATTTTTAATAGATAACCGTTTCTTTCTTTTTACTTACAATTATAAATACTATTCTGTTATATTCTGAAAAAATAGTTTGTGTTGAAATGAACCCATCTTTGACAGAAAAGAAATTTGTACTTAAAACCGATATATTCTGGGAGTTTGATATTTTCATAGTTGGTATTAAATAAAACCCCTTCGAACAAAGTTTAGACAGATGAAATAAATAAGCTAAGATAATATGAATATCAATTGCATTATATTGAAGTCTGAAAATAAAAGTTAAATGATTTTTATCATATTTTTAATAGATAACCCATTCTTTCTTTTTTACTTACAATTATCAATCCTATTCTGGTAGTTCGATAAAATTTAAAAAAAAATAGTTTGATGTGTCGAAATGAACACGTCATTGACAGAAAAGAAATTTGTACTTAAAACCGATATATTCAGTAAATATTATTTAGGGAATTCGATAAATGGTGCATCCGATTATTGTAAGATTTAAAACAAATTGCAGGATTAAGGTTTTTCTAATTCATAATCATAATAGCCGTCATTATTTTTTCCTTTAAAATGAAAGATATAACCCCCTTTATTCAGTTTTGTTATTGCATTTTCAGATATTTTTCCATGACTCTTTTTAAGAAAATAATCTTTTTCTACATCATTAACTTCCAATCTCGCAATAGTCGTATTTCCAAATTTAGTTTGAATTTTCTTCAACGAAATCAGTTTGTATTTCCCTTTCTCTAAATCTTTTAGCTTATGAGTTACTGGGAACGATCTGAGACTGTTGAATTCTTCCATTTATTAAGGAACAATTTTTGAAAGACAATTTTTATAGTACAGGCATCTGTACATAGAACAACCCGGTCCTAGGATTCGAACGCATCTCGGTACTTCTAATATTTTTATAGGAATTCCCCATTCTTCAAAGGTACTTTTCAGAAAAACTCCTCCCTTAAAAGCAAATGTGCCTCCGTATATCTGATGCAATTGTATGAAATAATCTTTTACATTGTCACTACTAATCCATAAGCCTGTATTATCTGAATATCTTTTAAATCTTAAACCATGGACATCGTTAGTACATCGACGAACTATTCCATGGTCTTGATCACCTAATTCATAGTTAGGTGTAAACACAGAAATCGTTTCACCTATTTCTTGTTTTAAATGAACCCAGCTTATTTCTCTCGCTATAGATTTAAAAGGAAATATAAAACCTTGAACATTTATGATAAGGGTGACATCGTCCATTTATTAGAAAACAATTTTTATAAATTAAAAATTCGGCTTAAAATCCAAAAGGTACAGTATCAAAGTTATCTAAAATTCTTCTTTTATCATAACCAAACACATATCTTTTATTCATTTTATTCACCTTAATATTTCTATCTTTTTGTATCTGGAATTGATTTATTTCTACATCTATATGGTCAATTTCCCCAGTTATTGTTTTCATTCTCTCATCAAAATTCAGCTTAGTTTCGCTCTCATAACTCATTTTAAATCCTTTTACTTTTCCTTTTACAGAACCATCGTTCAGAATATAACCATAATCTTTACTAGCTCCAGATATCCACGATTTCATATATTTATCTTCTCCTAGTTCATCGGTCCATTCGCCTAACATACAGCCCGTTTTTACTTTATTGGAGCCATCGTCGATATAAACAATACTATCTGTATCGTAATACATTACATTATCTCCTAATTTATCAAGCATTTCATATAATCTTATTCTAGCCGAACTGGTTGTAAAAGCCGCTATATAAATATTCGTATTAAAGTTATTCTTGACATATTCATCTTTCATCTTATAATCCATTTGCACACACTCATCATTTAAAAATATCATATTCAAATCTTTAATGCGGTCGTTCAGTATAATTCTATAAAAATCTGCCAATTCTGTTACATTCTCTGTTTGTTTCATATTTTTTCTCTGTCCGAACTTTCCCCATAAAGAGTTTAAACAAATTTTGGATATAAATCTCATTCCAGGGTTTTCTTTGATTTCTCCTAACCTTATACCCAATTTCTTTTCTACGCACCTTTTATATTCTTTTTCAGTTTTGAAATTTTCAGACCATTTATCATCTGTTTCTAATTTGATTTTCAAAAACATTTTAACATAATCCTTAAATAATGTATTAGATCTCTTTTCAAAATGCCAAACTTCATAGATATTTAAAATCTTATAACCTTTTTCAATAGCCAGTTCAACTTCGGTAGTTGTCCACGTACCAGTAAAACTTCTCTCCTCATCCGTATGATTACATTCTTTATTCCGCATTTCATAACATTTTTTACATTGTTTCTTTTCGCATTTTATAGGTTTTGAGCATAATTTACACAAACTAAATATTAATTTTTCTCCTTTATAAGGTAAAACAGGATGATAGAGCTTTCTAGGTGGAAGTACTTTGCCTTGTATCAAACCATACCAATTCTTATCATATTTTTCCGGATTATAAATCTTTACCGGATGACCAACAGGATAGTAATCAAAGTAATTCACTGTTGGATAAAGCGAACAAACATCGATATATCTACCCTTTTCGTTTTCTTTCATTTCGTAGATTAATTTGGTAGGTTCGCACCTACCTCCGCTGAATGCGTTTCTTGGATTTAAAGGTTCTACAAAATCTCTTTTCCATTCATTTTTCATATATTTTTTAATTTCTTTGTCACTATCAAAATCACATTCCCACATTTCAATCAATTCAAATCCTTTATCTTTTATTTTTTTATTTATTTTTTGAGTTCTTTCATACAAATCTTTCATACATATCTGATTTTGAAGATTGACAGTGGATTCTGTAAAACAGCGAGGACAACCGTGCCAATGACATCCTTGAAACTGATAAACGGTGTTATTATAAAAACCGTCTACTTTATAAGTTTTATCACCTAGTTTTAGTTTTTTCTCACCCCCGTTTAAAGCATGTTGTATTTTGATATTGTGTTTTTTAGACAGATAGTCTAGCCAAATGATCGATTTCTTACTGAATTGATCCTTTGGAATACACTCCTCATCAATCGCTATTGTATTCAGTTGTGTGAATTTATCTCTGTATATAGCCATACAAACGCCAGCTAAAGTGACATATTTAAAAGGATCAATATTAGCAATGTTTAGAAATAACCTTCGCAATTCTAAACATCCTTTTCTTAAAATATCAACATCAGACCTACAATATTTTATAATTTCTTTTTGAAAATCAAATATTTCGTTTTTTACCGATTTATACCATTTATCAAAAGTTTTTCTTTGATCTAAAGTCATAGTATCATAACCATAATAGTATTTTTCAGGATATTTTCCTACATAATTTTGATTTTCCTTAGTGTTAAATAAATGAGGAAAATAACCTTTTGCCAATTCTGTTAATCCAAACGTTTCAGGAAATTTTCTTAGTGGAATCAGTGTAAAATTAATAGAATCGATAAACCTTATATTATATACGGTTGCTTGCATATATATGAGTTTATTTCCTTGATATATTGTAAACACTTTAATTTTATTTTTAAAGCAGTATTTAGCTAGAAATTGAAAATCGAATCCTTTTCCATAATGCGCTAATACTGTATAACCGCTATGTTTCTTTTGAAATAGCCATTTACAATATTCATTTTCATTCTGAAATATTTTTTCTTTTCCGTTAAAATCGTGATTTATAACTAGATTGACTTGGTGATTTCCTGTCTCTTGGTTCGTTTCAACGTCAAAAAACATATATTTTTCTGTAAATCCTGACCTTTTACATTTCTTACACCATTCCTCTCTGTCTTTTATATTTTTAGGACAGATATTTTTACAGGTTCCCCCCTTAGATTCTTTCCAGCGTATATAACATTTATGATCTTCCGAATCCCACTTTCTGCAGTTTTGACATTGTCTTTCTCCACATTTATGATCTTTCGGTTTTCTTTGACTTCTATCGATATTTCTCTTACATTTCAAACATTTCCACAGTTTTTCACAGACTGCTTTATTTTTATGATTTTCGAAGCAGTTTTTTCCTTTAAAAGATCTAAAACAATCATTACACTGAATATCATCGCCTTCGCAGTTACTCTCTTCTCTAAAACATCTATTACATTTTAAAGAACATTTATGTTGATCACTTCTTTTATAACTGACTTTACAATAATCACAATAATTGTTTTTTCCTAAAAATCCTGTAACCGTTGTAATGACATCAAAATGATTTCTATTTTTTAAAATGTAAACACAATTAGATTTATTAGATTTATAGGCACCGCTATATATTCTTTCGTTAAAATTTTCTCTGCAAAATATAGTTATTTGAATATTTAAAAAATTTTCGAATTGTTTAACATGCTCTAAATTACACATTTCTAACGGAATATCACACATTTCATGCAATTTTATCGCTAAACTTTTTTGTAATTTTCTACCTTTTTTTATATATGTTACTTCATTATCTGTAAGTTTTTCTAGATTCAATTTTTCGCATAAAATTTTACGATTTTGAATAGCTAAGGCTGTAACTATGGATCTAGCCAAACAGATATTATCGTCATTTTTAATTTGAAGAATACTTTTTTTATCGACAATATCGTTATCGTTGAGAAATTTCGATGGTTTACCTCCTTTAGGCAAATCAACGACAGTAAAAATAAATTCACAGTCTTTAATATCCAGCTCTTTGTATTCCATTTTGTGCGTTAAAACATCTAAATAGGTGTCATAGGCTTCTTTCGTTGACATCATTTTAGGGTGAAAGGGTTGTGTTAAATAGGGATTGAATACAATTATATCTACCTTTCCTTCGATTTTTCCAATTGCTCTCCTGAATAAATCTTTTAAGATACTATAATACTGGCCTGGTGTGAGTTTGTTTATTTGTTTTATTTTATAAACATATCTATAAGTATTAAATTTTTTTACAAATTTTTTATCTTTCTCAACAATTTCGTAATCTGGTCTAAACAGATTTTCTAAATTTGCTTGTAATTTTACTTTCTTTTCTGTCTTTTTGATCAATTTTTCATCTTTATATTTCAAGCCGTAATAATCAAAGAGTTTCTTAAGTTTTGGACGGTTTTTCGGTTCATTTATAAATTGTTTCAACTTTTCATATAAATCAGGAAATAATTTTTTAAGGTTGACCACTGTTTTTATCTTTTTTTCTTCGTTATTTTTTGGATTAAATTCTTTTGTGTTATTGTTATATTTTAAATCAAAAGAATCGAATATTTTTTTCAACATATTTCTTTTCTTAGGATTTTTGATAAATTCTCTCTTCATTTCATTTAAATAATCTGTGACGTCTAAATTTAATAAATCTACTAAAACATATTTATATTCCCCTGTTCTTTCTATATATCTCAGTATCAATCTAATTAATTCATCTTTTTTACAACCTTTGGGTTGTTTTATATTTAAAAGTTTTACAGTGTGTCTCAATTTTGACACAGATATCAATCTTAGAGTTTCCTCCATTTATATAGAAGAAATTTTATGAATACTTTTTGCTACACATTTTTAATAGCGACTACTATCTATAAATCCAATTTCGGTAGCAGGTAATTTTAGATTAGGCGATTTAAAATGAATGTCGTTAAAATTATGAATTAAATTAAATTGAATAATTTCTGAAAACGACTATTAAAAAATATATTCCATCGTTTACTCAAAAGGACTAATTGCTGTCCATTGAAAGAAATCTAAATTTTTTTCTACAGGTTCGCCATTCAATTTTAAACATTCAAATCGAAATCCGTTTTTATCTATTTCTGTTATTCTAACGAAAAACGGTTCGCCGTATTTACATACAGGCGTTATATGAACATTAGGATGAACATTAAAGGTATGATTCCAATCTACATTTATTCTTTCAGTTGTACAATTACCTGTCAAAATCTTTGTACTCTTTGAATTACCCATTTATTTAGCCGAAAAATCACTGTCATAATCAGGCACTTCTATTTTACGTTCATTCAAAATACGTTCAAATAAATACTCTACATTTAATATAATATTTTCATCTAAAAAATATGTTCAATTTAAAACACAACATTCTGTATAATACTTTCATTCAAAATATGTTCAATTTAAAACACAACATTCTGTATAATACGTTCAAATAAGTACTCAACATTTAATATAATATTTTCATCTAAAAAATATGTTCAATTTAAAACACAGCATTCAATATCTTATTATCTGTTTAAAATAATAAATAAAATATGTTTGAATAAAAACACGACATTCAATATCATAAACTTATTTCGACGTTCGTTTGATATGATAATTGCTTTTTAAATGTCTCTTTTTATGAGCTAAAGTGTATGTTTTACCACATTCGCAATCAATTTTTTTATTTTTCATAGCTAAATGACAACTTTTGCAATTAGCGTAATGTTCCGTTTTGCCGTAACGAAATCGAGTATAATATTGGTCTAAAGGTTTCGTCATCTGACAATGCTTGCAAATTTTAGACAGCTCCATTTATTAAGAAAAATTTTTTAGAAAGCTATTCCAAATGTCTTCGTTTTTCTTATTAAATTTTACTTTCAAATTATTATCAATATTATAATAATCTAATATTTTCTTTATGAAATATAGGTAATTTATCGACTTTTTATAGTACACTAAATCTAAAAATTGAATAAACATTTCTTCACCTTTATATGGAATATTTAACTTAAGTTTCCATTTTAATGCATTAAAACGACTTATTCGGGATTTGCGTCTTTCGCTTAAAAAAACATCTATATTTTTATATGTAAAATATTCACCGTCCGAATCGTACATTATTTCACTTTTTTTCATCTGGTCATAAATTTTGAGATATTTTTCGGGTATTTGACATTTGTTTTCTTTGTCAAAAGAATCCATTAAGTTAGAATCATCTATTAAAACGTCTTTAAAAAAGTCACAATTCATTTATTTAAACTTATTTTAATGTAATGCATTTCCCCGTAGGAGTTTTGACATTATAGCTTTTTTATATTTTAATATTTGAAAAAGTCCCGTCTAGACGGGAGTTTTGACAGAAAAGAAATTTGTACTTAAAACAGATATATATTGAATATCAGTAAATATTATTTAGAGAGTGTTAGTTCGATAAAATAAAATAAAAAAAATAGTTTTGAAGAGTTTTGATATTATAGCGGAAAAATTAAATTGACTTGATATCTTTTTCGTCAACCCAAGAGTTAAATTCGTCGGAATAATTTAACCATTTAACTAGACATTTCTTTCCTTTCTTTTTTATTATTTTTTCAATTTTAAACATTTTATCTTTCTTATTATATTTAACTAATTCCGGTTCATAATAAGTTCCTTTTATTTCGTTTCCATTCAAATCCTTTATTCTATAAGTAATGGGGTCAGTGTTTAATATTTCTGAAACGGTGAAAATTTCCTCCGTAAAAGTAGGCTGATAACCGCGGGTAAAAGCAGTCTGGTATTTCGAAATTCTTATTCTATCGCCAACCTTGAATTTCGGTTTTCTTATTATTTTTTCTTCGTATAAATTTTTATAAACTTCAGATTCGTTTTCTTCTCTACTCGCTTTGCTAGGCGTCATTTTGATAGACCTATGCTTGGAATTATTATAATTTTTAACTAATTCGTCCAATACATCTATATATCTTTTAGTATTGTTGGCTGCTAGATAGATTCTAATTTTTTTATTAATTGTCCTGTTAAATCGTTCGACTACAGAACATTTTATTTCAACATTTTCTGTAGTAAACCACTGAATATTATGATCTTTAAATAATTTTAAAGTTAACTTATTTACGAATTCGGTTCCTTTGTCTGTCTGCAGTTTTTCAGGAATTCTTTCTTTAAATATCTTTTTAAATGCTTCAGTAACTTCTTGTCCTGTTTTTCTTTTTATCGGAATGGCCCACCCATATTTACTAAATATATCTATCACTGTCAATAAGTAATTAGCTCCGTTATTATATTTACTAAAAGGTTTGATAAACAATAAATCTGCTTGCCATTGGTCATCGATATGACTGACATAAACCCTTCTTCGTTTAAATTTACGAATTAAAGGCTTATGTCTGGTATAAACGTCTTGGCTGTGTAAAAAATCTGTAATTTGCTTTTGACTGTAACCTGTTTTCCGCTTTAATTCATTGATCCCACAATAACCACTTTCAGGATGATAATATATTTTTTCTAAGATACTTTTTGAATCTTTCATCCCTAAGATACTTTTAGGACCTAAGGTTTTCCTAAAAAAACGCTCTTTTTAGAACCACAATCTAAACAAATACCTTTTATCATTGGCCTGTTATTTTTAGACATTTCATTTTTAATATCTTTAGTTTCTGTGTGGTTTTTACATTTTAAACAATAGATCTTTGTATTTCCCATACCAAAAGACTTTTTAGCTTGAATAATCGGTTTTACAATTCCCCTCTCAATTCTTTCTCTAATCGTAGGATTTTGAATATCGTCTAGTTCATCAATCATATTCTTATCGCATACTTCATTTCTACCTTTTGTAGCTTTATTTTCTAAATAACATTTGTCATGCTTATATGCAATTTCATCTACTCTGTTAACAGGTTTAGACGAATTTTTATACGTTAAATCTGGATTTAATCGTGTTTTCCCCCATAATAATTGTGTCCCCGGGCCTGTAAAATTATGGCCAGGTAAATGCATTTCGAAAGGTAAATTACTAATGACTTTATTCAGAAAACCCGATCCAGTTTGTCCACATTTTAAACATCCGCCTTTAAAATTACCTTTTTTAGTTAAAGATGTAATAACAAATTTTTTACTTTTACAACTCATTTATTAGACAGCAAAAAGCTGACGCTTTCTAAGAAGAATATTTATATCCATTCAACTTTACTTTTTTCACATACTTTTCGATTGGGAAATATACTAAATTATTTATAAAATCTTGTTCTCTAACATACACTTCTTCTTCTGAAATTTTTTTAGCTTTCAACAAATTTAACTGTTGTTTATAAAAATTATAACATTGCTTGTATTCTTCTTTTCGTTCCAAAATATTTAAAGATTTCTCAATGACTTCTACAATTCCTGCACTCAAACTCAAAGCGGCCAGTGGTACGAATGCAAAAGCTGATAATCCCGAAGCACTTAGCATAAATTTGCTAACAGATAAGGAAACACTTATCTTTTGATACAAATTGTAACTTTTCCGATAAACATATAATTTCTTTTCTAAATATTCTTCCATTTATATAGGTTCAAAATTTTTTCTGTATCTCATTTCAGAATTTACTAAATCTAGCATAAAGAAGTTACCCTTACAAGAATTATATTTTTCTAGAAATTCTTTTTTCGTTAGATTTCCGTCTATTTCTCTGATTATCTGATTAATTTCCCTAGGCTGTAGTTTAAAAAATATGAAGTAATTACAATTTTTTCTAATATTTATAGGAGTTGAGTAATAAGACTGCGTTAAATAAATAATGGATGCATTTTTCTTCCGACCTCTTATAAACAAATCCTCTATAACTTTCTGGTCTTTTTCTGTAACACAATCGTCGAAAACAACTAGATTTTTTTCTGAGGAATCTAAATCGTCGACAGTAATAAATTCACTCAAATCTGAAGAAAATAATACATTCTTTTTATATTTATCATACAATTTTAATAATTCCATTCTTTTATTTTTATTTATTTTTTTACATTTTAAAATATCGTCTCTTTCAACGCCTTCAAACAATGAATAATCTTCTTGCAATTTAGAATACTTTGGCTCGGAAATGTCTTTTGCACATAAATATAAAGCGTCGAAATCTAATCTTAAATTACTAGGATTCTCAAAACCGTTTAATAAATTTATTAGTAAATTTGTCTTTCCGCAACCTGATCCCCCGATTATTAATAATCTGAAAGGATGTCTGGGTAAAAAACGATGTTGTTTAGGATCTGGCAATTCTTCCGGTTCTGTGTAATCTTTAATTTTAATCATTTATTTACTGAGAAAATTTTAGTTAACATCAATTGATATATTTTTTCAACATAATCTTCTTTTTCACCTACGACTCTAAAATTATACTCAATTAAACCTTTATTTAAATCAATTAATTCACCATTTTGATTCGTAACTCTCATCCTTATTCTGCGAATAGAATCCCTATTCACAGGATAATAGATTAAATTATTGAATTCTTTCGAAATGATAACACCCGGTACATCCCTCGGTGTAAAAGAATAAATAACTTCTGAATTATTCTGGTTGATTAAAGATCCATTAACTACATCACAATGAATATATATAATGTCATTTCCGTTGGTTATATCTGCTATATTTTCACCTTCTATTACAGTCTCTTCATCATGACTTTCGTAGACCTTTTTTTCAAAGCCTATTAACTTATGAAAATCGCTTTTTGTTAAGTCGATATTCCAACCTTTAGTTAATTTAATAAGCATTCTTAGTCTAGATTGTATTCTACCAAATTTTACCGGAGGATCGTCTGAACCAAACGCTTTCATCACATCTATATTTAAATCTTCAACGTTTTTATTACCGTAAGGAATAGTGATAGATTTAACATTATTCTTATCTGTGTATACGTCAAACATATTAGTTTTATCTGTTATGTTAAACCATGAAACTGTCATAGTAAAAGATTGCAATGCTAATTTTTTTAATTTAAGAGGTTGAGGAAATTCAACAGTGAAGTCCTCTGATTTTTCATGACTTTTTGGTTTCAATTTGATCATTTATTAGACAGTAAAAAATCTTTAAAGATGAAAAACAAACTCTTCGTTATAATCGCTAGGCTGTTGAGTAAATGAATTAAGTACACATTCTGGACATTTACCTTTATTTCTTTCCTTTATATATTTCATACAAAATAATCCACAATTTACAGAAATAGGTTTTTGTAAAAAACTATCATTGTGAGCTATATTGACTTTTTTATTGGACAGTTTAAGAAATTTCATAATATTTTCGGGAATATATTTTTCTTTGAGTTTAATATTTTTATATATATATTCACCGAAAGGATCGAAATATTCTACATAGTTATATTTTGGATCATTATAGTAACAAACCCAATGTGTTCCAGGACCCGTCGAAATATCTAAATTAATAATCCCGCTTTCAAAATTTCCAATCTTTTTAGGAAGTAAATCGGAAGTGAAAACACCCCTGAATCCTCTTTCATCTTTCATATTTTCTTTAATCGTTTCATCGGATATACCCAATTCTGTTACCGGGATTTTTTTTTTTTAGACACTGACGCTTTTAGACCCGATCCTTTGTTTTCCCAAGGCTGAAAAACTCCAGATCCCGATATTTTATCTAGGATTTTTTTAGTTCCCCAACCCGCCGCACCGCTCGCAGCACCGAGTCCTAGGGATGTTAAAATAGGAATTAAAAAGGGTAAAAATCCACCGTTTTTATCTAATTGAGTTTTGCTTATATTTATTCTTTTACCTTTGCTAATCTGATTTATCTGTGTTTTGGTTAAATACATCTCATAATTGGGAGTTTTAGAATTGTCTATCTGCAGTGTCAGTTCTTCTTTTTTTCTGAGCGCTGATTTCAGTTTACTAATCTGCCCGTCACTCAAATGAATCTTCTTTTTTACATAACTCATTTATTAGGCAGTAAAATCTTTAAAGAAGAAATTGATTGTATAATCGTTCTTTATCTCCGTTAGTTATTTTTTTAGCTTTAATGAGTTTGTCTATTAGCAGTTTGACTTCATTTCTTAATTTTTTCGACTTGCTACCTTGACATATTTTATCCAATAATTCAGATAATAAATCTAATCCTTTTCCCACTTTCATTACTTCACTACCTTGAATTGTAGTTAATCTACCCAGATATCTTTGTAGTTCCTCTTCGTTATTTTTAACAGCGTCTAATTCAACCTTTTTCTGACTTAATTCCTCCTCTGAAAGATTTCTAGCCCTATTAATTGTACTTTGTAAGTTGCCTTTTTTCCTTGATAATTCTTCTTTTAACTGCTTTGCCTTTGCATGCATTTCATTTAATTTTTCTTTATTGTCTAGGAGTTTCGAAGGTTTGTATAATTGTACAGATTTTAAATATCTTAGATTTAAATTTTGATCAACATTATAAGTAAGCGGCGGCTCTTTATATAATTCTTTGACATCTTCGATCGCCTCAGGAATAATTCTAGATGATTCTGCAATAGGCTGTAAAGATATATTTAATTCGTCCAATTTATCATTGATAGCTTTAATATTTTCTTTTCTACTTTTATCCTGTTCTTCTAACTTTTTAGTGACAGGTTTATGAAATTCAGTTAAACTTTTGTCTATACCTAGCTTTCTATCACGCTGTTCTTCATTATTTTTTCTAATATCTGCTTGTAATTTGACAAGTTTTATTGCATTTTTTAATTCTTCTTTTTGTTTCTTATTTCGATCTTTTTCTAAATCGTTTATTTTATCCATTTATTAGACAGCAAAAGCTGACGCTTTCTATTTTTACTGACAGCAAATATGCTTTTACTGGCAGTAATTTTATTTTTACTAGCTGTAAATTTTCTCAGTAAATAAATGAATCAACACAGATTATATAGGAAAAGTAAAAGAATTCAAGGAAAAGGATTTTTTAAGGCTAAAAAAGTAGAATTAAATGAAAAAGCAGTTGTTGACAAATTGACTGATGCTGACATATTGAAAGAAATATTTTCAAAAAAGATGAAAGGAACAGGTCTGAAAATTCTTCCTAAATAAATGGAAAAAATTTATGATCTGAGAGATACTCGTTTTTATTATAATAACGATATAAAAAGTAGCGAATTAAAAAAAATAAGATTACCTAGTACAAGCCATAATGACAAAAAAGAAAATACGACGTTTCATTTCGAAATTACTGATACCAATGATCCTGTTTCATTATCGGAGAGTTATCTGGAGACAAAGTGGAAAATTGTAAAATCCAGTGGCGCATCTATAAATGATGAAAATGTCGCAGCTGTATGTTCTATGAAAGGTGTAAAACTTCAGATAGGTAAACAAATAATCGAATCAGTTGGAGACTATCACTCCTACATTCTACAGGTTAAGAGACTGAAGGATTATACCAGAGATTATTCAACATCTGAAGCCACCAATATAGGTTTTTATCCAGATACCAGTGATAGTGCTGATAGAAATAAAAGTTTACTTCAAGACGATGGTACGATAACGGCCACCACCCCTGTAACAGATATCGTCAATAAATTAAAAATTGTAAAAAATGAAAACTACAATAAAGGATTTAAAAAAAGATGGGAATTGTCGAAAAATAGTAATTCAGTTACAACATGGACACCTTTAAAGGAAATTTTTGATTTTGTCGCAGAATATAAAAAAGCCATTTCTGGATTCATAATAAGACTGGAATTCCAAAGAGACGATAGTAGAAATATGATTTACACAGACGCTGCAAATCCAGATTATAAAGTAGAAATTGAAGACATAGCACTGTGGGTGAGATACGTCGACTTTAAAAATGGTGCGGAGATTCTCTATAATGAGTTAAAATTATCTAACACGGATATAGAAATAAACTGGAATCAGTATGAAATTAACAGATCTAGTCCTATTAATAAATATAAAAGTGGATCCGATTCTATATCTGCTACATCCGATGAAGTTTTAAGATTATTTGTAATTCCGCAATATTTCGAAAGAAATGAAAATCCTAAAAAGAATAATATGATATTTGATAATTTGGATATGATCGAATGTTGGTTGATGATTAACAGATCGCCGTTACCAGCAGAGCGATATACTATGGATTTTGGTAAAAAGGAATATAATAGATTATATGAATCTTTTCTGGAATCAGGTCTCAATAATCTAAACACAGAAACCGGTTGTATGGTAAATTACTCAGATTTCGGTAAATTATATCCCATAATTCATTTTGATTTGTCAAATCATGTAAACTATACCACTCTGGAAAATTTGAGAATAGAATTCAATTGGAAATTAGAAAAAGAAACAACCAAAGAATATGTATTTTACTATATTTTAGAAGTAAGAAAGAAATGTATATTAAATATGAATAAAAAAGAAATTACTATGATTAAAACCTTAGGAGAATAAAATTTTTTAGTCTTTATAAATGGCTGTTTATTATCCACCGTATGATAATCCAGAGCGAAAAGGCCCTATCGGACCACCCGGTATAGGTTTTAAATTAACTGACGAGGGTCATTACGATATGGAAAATAAAATATTAAAAAATTCTTCAGATCCAATCGATGATTCAGATTTAACCACTAAACGTTTCGTTTTGAATAAAATAGAGAATAATCATTTTGAATTAAGAGATTTTATAGACAAAAATAATACTAATTATGACAGTAATTTTGTAACTTTCACAAAAGAAACGGCTGAGAGAATACAAGAACTCGATGAAAATACTTTACATCTAATCGAAGGAAAAGCTTACGACGCTAAAGGAAAAAGAATAGGCAATGTTGCAGACCCATTAGATGCAAAAAATGTTGTGAATAAGCGATATTTTGAGAAAAACGCATTAATGTTAAAGAATGATAAATTTGATGCAAAAAATAAAATAATTACGAATGTTTCAGAACCCGAAAACGATAAAGACGTAGTCAATAAAATATATGTAGACAGTAAAGATATCTGGGTTACTATAAAAGATGATTTTCAGACTTTTCCTGAAAAAGAATTTACCAAAGTAAATTTCGACTTGATGAGTTCTAAATTACTGGATCGAGAAATGCGATTATCTACAGATATGCATATAAAAATTAATATATATTTCATAGAAAATGGTAGATATCCAAATACAGAAATAGAACTTAAAATCGAAGATAAAAGTATTTTACAAAGAGAAATAAGTGATATTTATAAAACTTGTTTTGCCAATGGAAAACGCGGTGACATCGTTACATTGTGGATAAAACCCAAAAGGGAACACTTTCCAGTCACTTTAAAACCTTATATACATATTGAAAAAATCGCTTTTTAAAATAGGTCCATTGTTAAATGGATATCAACTGGGACGAATTTTCTAAAACTAAAAATTTATCCGAAGATGTCCTACGAAATTTGAAAGATCAACTCAATTGGAAGTTAGTTTGTAGATATTCAGTATTATCCGAATCTTTTATGGAAGAACTCATAGATTATATTGAATGGAATGTTATATGTATACACCAAAAACTTTCAGAAGAATTTCTAGAAAAATATAAAGAAGAATTCGATTGGGATCTAGTTTCTAGAAATCAAAAGCTGTCTGAAGAATTTATACTAAAACATTCTAATTATATAAATTGGGTTGTTATATCTCAATATCAAACCTTAAGTGACGAATTTATTCAAACCTATCATGAAAGATTAGATTTACATAAAGTATCCATGTTTCAAAAACTTTCAGAAAACACTATGTGCAAATTGGAAGAAGGACTAAATTGGTTGCAAATAGCTCGTTTTCAAACATTTGGTGAAAGGTTTTTAGAAAAATATATGCATAGACTAGATTTTTGTAATCTCATTGAATATAAGTTTGATCAATTACCAGATAATTTTTATAACGATAATTGGAAAAAAATACTTTCCGTTCAACTGGGTGAATTAAATAAAAAATTTGGTCATTATTATGAAGAAGAAGAACCTCATAGAGAAAGACTAATGGATGAAATTTTTGAATTAAAAAATATTTTAATACGATTTATTAATGAACTGAGACTACTTTTGAATAAAGATGAAAAATAAAAATGTTTATAAAAATGCTTCTGTATAAATGGTGTCGGCTGAAAGATTAGACGATATTATAATTCATAAACACAAACATTTATTTATCAATTTAGTCCATAATAAAACATTTTATACATTTATTTCATTATATATGAATAAAATTTCTCCTCATTTAAGTAAAAATATTATGAAATTACCCATTGAATTTATAAGAAAATTTAAAGATAAACTTGATTGGAATTGTATATCACAGAATGAAAAATTATCCGAAGATTTTATTAGAGAATTTCAAAATAAAGTTGACTGGTTTTATATATCATTTCATCAGACATTATCAGAAGATTTTATTAGAGAATTTCAAAATAAAGTCAACTGGTTTTATATATCATTTCATCAGGCACTATCAGAAGATTTTATTAGAGAATTTCAAAATAAAGTCAACTGGGAAGGGATCTCCTATCATCAGGTATTATCCAAAGATTTTTTAAAAGAATTTGAAGATAAAGTTGACTGGGAATGGATATCATATATCTACGGTTTTTAATTAACATTTCAATTTTAAGCCGAAGGATTATATCCTTTATTTGACGTCAAATTTTTTTCTAAATAAATGCTACAATATTTTGTGATAAGTACTTTACTGTTTAATTGTCTTTCGCCTACCTTTCATTATTTCAAATTTGACCCCGTTATTACAAATTATAGCATCGATAACTCTAATAATTATACTATATTTAATAGTTTCAATGATACAATAAAATTAACTTTGACCGCAAAAATATACAAAATGGATCAAGCCTCTAAATTTTCTCAACCTGGAATTTATTTTTGGATAGAAAGTAAATGTGATGACAATTGGAATATAATACCAGAAACAAAAGAATGGTTTGATATTTATATTCCTGGAGCTAATGACTTATATTATTCTATAGCTTTTAATGCAACTAAAGATTTTAGGATTGGTTATAATGCTGATAACTTATTATATAACGCTGGTCTTTGCTTTCATTATTCCTATCAATATCATCCTAGAGGAAGGTTGTTTATTAGCATTTGATAGACGATTAAGAAAGTTTGATGAAAAATATTAGCATTCCATTGGATTTTCAAGGGTTGTTTTATAATCATCATTTGGACAATCTTACAATAATCGGATGGACATTTATCGAATTACCTAAATAATATTTACTGAATATATCGGTTTTAAGTACAAATTTCTTTTCTGTCAATGACGTGTTCATTTCGACACATCAAACTATTTTTTTTTAAATTTTATCGAACTACCAGAATAGGATTGATAATTGTAAGTAAAAAAGAAAGAATGGGTTATCTATTAAAAATATGATAAAAATCATTTAACTTTTATTTTCAGACTTCAATATAATGCAATTGATATTCATATTATCTTAGCTTATTTATTTCATCTGTCTAAACTTTGTTCGAAGGGGTTTTATTTAATACCAACTATGAAAATATCAAACTCCCAGAATATATCGGTTTTAAGTACAAATTTCTTTTCTGTCAAAGATGGGTTCATTTCAACACAAACTATTTTTTCAGAATATAACAGAATAGTATTTATAATTGTAAGTAAAAAGAAAGAAACGGTTATCTATTAAAAATTTAAAACATAGGATAAAAATCATTTAACTTTTATTTCAGACTTCAATGTAATGCAATTGATATTCATATTATCCCTGAGGAAGGTTGTTTATTAGCATTTGGTAGACTATTCAAAAATTGTGTCAGTCAAACTTTTTTATCACAGTAATCGTTATATATTAGCATTTAGGGGGTCAATTCAAATACTATTTTATAATCATTATTTGCTCCACAATTTGATCCAATAATATTAGCATAAATCAGAACTGTCGAGACACACTAGCTCTACATATATGCTGAAAGTTTGTTCCGACAGTAAGCGCACGCTCCCGCTCCGACGCTTGCACTCCGTTAGGCGAGACCGGCGCGGGAACTTCCCCGAAGCGAAGAACGAAAATCTCAAATCCGAGACTCTTCCTACGCGGACCCGCACTAAACACCCGGATAGATGGGAATATACAAATTAGGGTATTATTTTATATTCATCATTTCTTCGATAGTCAAACTTTTTCATCTCATTAAATATTAATAGGGTATGGATTATTTCGAATTATGAAAAATTGTTCGAAAGTCAAACTTTTTGATGAAAATCTTACAATTATAAGTACAATATTCGATATTTAGACAGACAAACTTTTTGATGAAAATCTTACAAAAATCCTTAAATATTTACATTTAGTGGAGTATGAAAAGTGTCCCAAAGGACCCCCTATATACTACTAGCATTACAACCTGATTACAGAAGATAGTCGCCGTTCGTGATATCATCATCATCATCTTTTTAAAACAGGATATATTACCAGGTTTTAAGAGGCTGTGAAATCAGAACGGGGGTTGGTGAGCGTAGCGAGCAGGGGGCAGAGCCCCCTAGTCTACTAAAAAATAGTTGTGTTTCAGCCATCTTGTCACCAAAATCAGCTATGAACCTGATTATGGAAGATTATGCGAATAAGACAACTATTTCTGATTTTTTATTAGATATTTTGCGTGCAATTTTTCCAAAGAAAAGTTTTTTTTTTTTTAACCATTGGGAAAATTGTTGGGTTGTTGTTGTTTTCGGTCGAGAATGGACGTCTTGACGTCGTTACTTTATTGACGTCGTCACTTTATTTTTTTAAGCGTTTTTAACGAAATTCTGTAACTTTATGAGAATTTTTAACGAAAGTCTGTAACTTTAGAAGAATTTTTCTTTGAATAAGCTCCTACATGCATAAAATCGTTACAAAAATGTTAAAGTTACAAAAAGGATAGATGAAAATTATCAGATATGAAAAAAAGCCGAATTAAAAAATTGACGTCGGATGAGAAATTGTCTTATAATTTTTTTTTGTTTCTGTTTTCATTAAGATATGGTAAATTTGGTACTTTCGTGTTATAGCGGTCCCCAAGGATGAATCGCCAAGCGACCAAGATTTATCGCCAAATTATAAAGCATGTATGACATTATAATAATATATGATTTATATATAACATTTCTTGACGCATGTGGCCAAGTTACAGTCATGTATGATGCATATATGATGCATGTATGATGCATATATGATGCATGTATGATGCATGTATGATGCATATATGATGTATATATTTATGACATGAGTATATGATGTATATACGACATATAAGACGCAAATAATATGTGTATAAGGACGTATATGGCACATATAGGAGTGCTTCGAATATATATATATAATAAATAAATAAATAAATATATATATATATATATATATATATATATATATATATATATATATATATATATATATAATATATATATATATATATATATTTATTTATTTATTTATTTTTATTTTTATTTTTATTTTAGTTTATTTTGAATCTTTATTGAGCATTTATATATATGCGTATATAGGATGCATATATAAGCTTTGCTATGATCTTGGCGAAATCATAACTGCAACCTTGGCATAATCATAATTGTGGGGGCCGCTATAACACGAAAGTACGGTATTTTTTTTAAGCTTTCGGAACATTTTTCTAATGGTTATTGTAATTTGTTAAATTATGTATACTATATATATATATATATATATATATATATATATATTAAGTTTACTATTTTGCAAATTCTTTTTGTGATTTTTGTCTTTTAGCGATCAGATTTCAATTTTAATACAAAATATACTACATTTCCTCTTCTTCTCAAGATACATATTTTGGAAGTAAAGATTTGCGATTTAAATACTAATCGCCATATTTATAGGCTTAGGTATGCACAAGGCTTCTTTATAGAGATTGCCGTATAATCCGTTTATAGGCGTCAAACCTACAGGACTCTGTTAACATTATTTTTATTTTAACGAGTTATGCGCGCAAAATTAATAGAGCACCATTATAGGGATTGCTGTATTAACGATATATGGCATACAAGGTCCCGATATTTTGTTCATCATATTAACAATTTATGGTAGTGAAACCGCAGTGCCCATTTACAATGATTGCCAATGGTTCTTAGGATATATCATATTTGATTATTTTATTTCAAAGCTCTACCTTTAACCTAGATAATTACGGGCAGGGCCGAGTGGGTCTTTGTCATGGGGCTCATGAAAAATATATATTATTTATGTCGTGAAATCTTTATTTACGTGCTTTTTTGATAGTCTTATTAATCATTTTAGTATAGATTTTATATAGTATTAATTTGTATAGTATTATATATAATTTTTCTGTTTGCATGTAAAATGCATTTTCTAAGCCTCAAGCGAAGTCCGGTCTATACGCTTCAGAAGGCATCTGGGTTCCACATGGAAGCGACCGGATACACGGCGAAGGCGAAGACCAGCTAGTACAGCATTAAATCATTCTACTTAAAATATACAATTGAATTTAACAAAATTTAATATATTCAATTGAAAAATCTTGCTGACAAATATATTCTACATAGGGATAATTAATATCTCTCTCTCTCTCTATATATATATATACATATATATATAAATTAATGGCATGATAACTTGGCATAATCCCACCTGTTATAACAGAGGCGATTTTTTTTTAAAAAGAGGCCAAATTGACGATATGTATGTTTACATTCATCATGCTGTAACCCCAATCAACAGATGCAAGAATGTTAACAATCTGAATTTTTAAATATTTATAGATAGAAAAATTAATGGATTTAGAAATAAAAACGTCACTGATGAGTTAAATGTTTAGTACAATTTGAGAACTTAAATGCAGAATTATTAAATTAAACCTTAAAGAAACATATGTTTTTAGCTACTGCGTTTATGTATAAAATAACCCTAAAGTAAATATTTTATTTCACAAATTTGATACGATGTATATAAGGAAGATAATGTAAGCAGTAAAAAACGAAGTTTTTGAACATCGATGCTATAGAAATGTTCACGATAATTTCGAAGTTTAAATATATGAAGATACATAAAATTTGGAAATGCCACGAACTTTATAATGCATATATGAGTATTTCGTGCCCATAAAAAATTAAATAAAAATGCATTCAACCTCAAGAATGTAGCAATGTTGTTGGATTCGAAAACAAAAAATACATGAAATGGCAACTCCGTGTTCAGTATAACTCATGTATGAGAGCTTCGCACCCATGAAAACCTCATAAGAATAAAAAATCACTGGATGCACCAACTTTGTTATATTACAATTCCAAAAATATATGAAAAACGATATTGCTGTGATCAGTATAACGTATGTATTAACGCTGCTTGTCCATGAAAAAACGCTCAATGCAGCAACTTTTTTGTATTTAAATCTCAAAAACACATAAAATTAGACAATGTCGTGAGCGTTATAACGTTAACTATCAAACGTTCAACTGAAAAATTGATAACGTATTACTAAAAATACAAAATAGAACCCCGTATGATGTATTTACTTACATTTAAGAATGTTTTTACTTACATTATCTTTGTTAATTAATTATTTCTATTTTAATATCATGACGTCATCTTTTAATGATGTCAACATCCTGACGTCAGTGTTAATGACGAACATGTTTTTGCTTTGTAATCATTATATTAACTTTCTAAAACATTTATAAGTATGTAAAACAATGTTAAAGATACAAATAAGAATTAAAGTAACGATCATTGGATGACGTAATACACACGTCAATGCAAAATAACATCCTTAATTGGCCTTTCAAACAACAGCAGAGCTACATCTGGCTGAATATCGACTATTTGGCAAGAAAACAAATAAACATTAATTAATACGGTAGAATTAATTCGGTAGAGTCAAATAGCATCTAAGAGAGAATTTCATTCACATCATTTTATTGCCTATCTTATTTTGAACATTCTTTTCAATGTATTTTGTCTACTTATCACCAACAGGTAAAAAAATAAAGTGGGTTTCAATTTCTTTCGGATATACTGTCTAAAAAGGTAGAATTAAACAAAAAATACGACTTTTAATGTAAGTTGAAGTTCTTATAAGTAAAACCAAATATTTATTTAATCTAGACTTCAAATATTATTTTATGACATAAAAAACGGTTAATAACAATGAACGGAAATAGAGTTCAAATCATACTATTTACAGTCTTAAATAAATATTCGAAATCTTATATTTTACAGCAAAATTCGTTTGGATTTTTCATTTATATGGACGGGAAACAAATTGCTAACTTTCCAGTTATATGCTTCTATTATATTTAATACTTGAAACTTAGGTAATGCTCGAACTATTGCATGTTAAAAGTATGCACAGCAGCTGTGTGCATAATTTTATCAAACGCTGCTGAAGCGTAATTAAAATTCTTTACATATATATGCGTAATATCTTAAAACAAATTGCGACTCTTTTCTGCTGCAGAGTTAGAAGGAATTTTATGAGGTGATAATACAATTGAGTGAGCATTATTTTGCATTTATTTGTCGTCGTACTCAATAGATCTATGAAATATAAATGTCTCAAAACATTATATAGTCTAAAAATTTATAAACCCACAATTTTCTAAACATTTAAAAATTCAGAAAATATGAAGGAATCAGTATAATTAAATGCTGTTCGGCTATACCAATTCCGTCATTTTTGTGAATTTTGAAACTGTTGACAAATATAAGAAACACTGGGTATACAAGGTGTTCATAAAATCCTCTTACAAAAGAAGAGGGATATTAGTTCATATTGAGATGGACAATTTTTGTCCAGGAAACCAGGATCAGAATTTACTTATTCGGTCAAAAACTCAGGGCGAGCCTAGATTATTGTTCAAAACTTTAACAATATTAATGATATCTTTCCGAAATTTTCAACAGACTAACTTTGGTTGTGTGAAATGTGCTGACATTATGAGAATGCTTGAAAAATAATTTAGTTCAATTAGTGTTTCCGTATGTTCAAAGGACTACATTTCGAATTATAAAACGCCTGTTTTTGTATTGTTTGGGTATGAATGAGGGGCATTTGCAGAACTTCTTGTCGTGTCTTCACATTTTACGCAAATCAAAGTTATTGTTTTGAAACTTTAGTTAAGATCTTTTCATTATTGTTAAAGGTATCAGCGAAAGTCCGCAGTTTGGAATGACAGATCCTGTATTTTTAACTGTATTTCGACCTTGGCTTCCTTTACAAAAATTGTTCATTTTATGGATACTATCATATCTTTTACATTGTAAAAATAACTTACGAACACCCTGTTTGTATATGTGAGTTGTGTATAAAATTAAATAAAGAAAAATGCGCTGTGTGATTTCGAAGAAACTCTAACTTATGAGGGTAATAAATGAATGTGTTCCTTACATAAAGATATTTTAGTAAAAAATATGTCATTAACATAAAATAAATGAACACATGATGCAATAAAATTAAAGAGGACCATTTTAAATTAATATTTAACAGAATTTATCTACAAAATTATATACTAAACAAAATACAGCATAACTAAAGAAAAATAATAGATCCAAAAGAAGCAGATTTTATTAAGCCCAATTAACATAATATTTCTAGCTTAAATCATTTCTCAAATTCACATTACTCATTACATGTGTCTCATTGCACGTATTTTATTTTTCACTATAATTTTATTCTAGGTTAATTTAAAGATAATAGTAAAAAATACAAACCAATTGAGACTAGATTACTTAAAGATTCATAATATAAAATTACATAAATATCTGAGACCCTTAACCCTTTTTCAACGCCGGAAACACATTATGCACAGCAGCTGTGTGAATAATTTTATCAAAAGCTGCTGAAGCGTAATTAAAATTCTTTATATATATATGCAATATCTTAAAACAAATTACGACTCTTCTCTGTTGCAAAGTTAGAAGGAATTTTATGAGGTGATAATACAACTGAGTGACAGTAAGTAACACCAGTTACTTTAAATCTTAAATACATTCAAATTAACAAAACTTGAACAATGAAATAAAAATTCCTTGAAAATTGTTGAGGGTTTGCTTAACATCCATTGAATATCATAAGTTGCATATTACAGTAGGTTTCCGCCATCATCATGTAAAGTTGGTTGCTCTCATACTAAAAGGCAAACTCGTTACTCGTAATTTTGTTTCAATTTCTTTTTATACGGCAAATGAAGCAAAGTTTCATTTATAATTTTTCTTTATGCAAGCTCATATTGATAAACTATCAATAATCACGCAGAAGCAATATGATAAGCACGTATATCCGTACGTACGAGAATAGTAAGATTACTGTTCATTTTGAAAAGACAAATCGTAAAAAAGCTCTGATAGACAAAGAATTCTACGCGGTCATCTCGAAGTAATCATGAAAAACTGTGAAAGAGTAAGCACTCTGAAACATCGTAAAAGCTAATTAAAAGTCAGTAACCAGTTTTTGTGATAGAGACCTACATCGTATTTAACAACTTAATTTGGGGGACGAAAAACATCCCCCTTCACTCATAGGCAACCAGTACACGCCCTGCAACTTGTGTGGGAGGAGATCTGCACACATAGATTTTGATTTGGTCTACGATGTAAATTCCCAACGCAGGGTACCTTTCTCGCCAACCATAAATTTAGGGCTATAAAACTATCAACACTATTTTAAGTTTCGAGCTGATGTTCGTCATCTCGGTGACACTGGAAAAAAATTAATTTTCTAAATACATTGTGTCTCAATAGGAACACATAAAACATAATTATATTGTTCACAAATTATTTTTAATAATTACTACATATGTAATATACATGCTTCTTAATAATTGTACAAGAACTGAATTCATCTATCTACATTTTCTGCGTAGTTATGCTTAACTGAAAGTTCAATTACTCTGATTTTTCGTCATTCATAAAGATGATGTAAAAAAAGCGGAAAGGAATGAATTATCTTCATCTCTAGCCATTATTACATTTTTTAAAGTTGATGAATTTTATATATTTGTTTCTAAGAGTCGTACCAGAGAAATCAGTTTATCTTATGCAAAGCAAATTTTTTTTAACATTAAAAACAAATTTAATATTAAAAGCATATTTTTGGAGTTATATTGGTAAGTTTATGTTACACTAGCTGTTACCCGTGACTTCGTTCACGCAACATTAAAAGAAGAATAAATACATTAATTAAGCAAAATATTTCAGCCCCGATAATTAAAAACGTTAATAATTAACTAACTATTTATCACATTTCATAGGAGACAATACGGTATTTTTTGTTATAGGGACCTTGACATAACTCAGTCTTAAAAAAGTGAAATTTTGTGCCAAATAATCGCGAAAATGAAATTGCAACCAATGCAAAAAGGAGCGCCAAATAAAATCGTGGAAATAGACGAATTGGGTAAAAACAAATGTCAATTTTACCTGATAAACAGTTTTACTTTTAACGCCTTTGTGAAACGTTTTAATAGCCATCCTTCAAAAAAACATTAATTGGAAATAGTATATGCTTTTTCTTTAAATTCAATTCTGCCTCCTTGGTTTAATGTATAGCTAAAACAAATCTTGTTTTCTAAATGACAGTATGTTGACAGGCAATTTTTGTTCTCCAGAATAAATTGATTCATGAAGTTTGAATATGTGAAAATATGTTTTTATTTTTCGGATAATTTACCGAAGTCAAGATTTTGCTTTCACAATCTATTCAAAGTGAAAATAAATTCTGTTTTTCAGTTTTAATGAGAAAATGGTGTAAACAAATATACTGATCTGTTTTATTTCTCCTTTTTTATACACAAATATGGAGTAGTTTACTTTCCGTTTTTAGAGAAACTTCGTTAAAATTTACAAAAAAAAAAATAATAATCTTGGCATCTAATTTAATATTTTTAATTCTGAGAGTTTGTGTGACATCCTCGGATCAATGATAACCGGTATTAAGTAAATAACGTTGCGTTCGATAGTCTAGGAGTAGTTGCGAAATACAAACACACGGTCAGATTTTAATATAATAGATTCGTGTTCATTTTCCTTTTCTTAAAATTATGATGTGATTTTTAGCAGAAAACTCTCATCTGTATATAACGGATACTCATGCTTAATAATCAGTATAGATTAAAAAAAAATTAATTTTTCGTTATAAATATGGCGTGAAATTCATCTACTTTTTATACTTACTGATTCTTGTATTATTAATGTAAGGAATTGATTTACACTCATTTTAAAACATATTGGAAAATTCCCGTTTAATTTCAAATATGACGTCTCTTTTTCTCCAGAGAAATCCCATTTTAATGACATAATTCTTGTTAATTTTCTTAACCAGGTAATTAATTTCAATACTGGCATATGGGAAATTATGTTACTTTAACGAAATAATATTAAATCTGTAGGTTTTATGAACAAAAATGGAACTATTAACATTCGTCATTTTTGTTTTTAGGTAATCGAGTTATTTCTTTTAGTTTTAAGAATGAAAATAGCTATTTCTGGCTATCCATGACATCATTTTCGACATAGGTAATTTTGCGGAGCATATTATTGACATTTGCTAACCATTTTCTTTTTAAACTTCATTTTACTTTTTCAAAATTTAAATAAAAAATACGGTATAGTTATATTAGCCGTGCGCAGACGGTAAAACGCCAAGTATTGATATCATACAAAAGAAAAAAAAGAAAAAAGTGAAGAAAAAACCCAAGATCATTTTATTTCACCAATCAAAGCCTATCCGCTTTATTTGTGATGTATGACGTCATATTCGCTTGTTTCCTGTGGTTACGCATATTGAAACCTTGTATTATTATCAAAAACTAAAAAAAGTACGTTTTATTTCTAATAATATTATTTAATCTTTTTTTTTAATTCTTTAAATTTTTTATTTCATTTTCATTTTTCACGTGAAAATTTTTCAATTGAAACTAAATTGTTGAGTAAAAATTATTCTTCCGGGTTTTGAATTAGTTTTGGCAACGATAAAGTATTAGCAACGGTAAAGTAAATTTAACCATTTTAAAATATTATACGAAAAAATGTCCATTTATTCTCTATGAAAATAACGAAATTTTGAATTATTAAGAAAAATATTTGAATAAAATAAACAAAAACCAGCCTATATTCATTTGAGGGTTATAATGAATCTATATGCAAAAATACAGGATCATTAAAGGCTCCATTTTGACGCTGGCTTCAGCCTAATATTTGCACACAATCAGATTTATAATATTATTAGGATTACAAGTAAAACTATTGATATTTCAAGTAATAACAGAAAAAAAAATATTATTAGACGTACAAACTGTCTATATCTATCATAAATGCATATAAATATAGGAAGTGAGTCATAAATAATATTAAAACATTTACTCACAGTTAAAATAGTGTAAAAAAAGATATTGAACATTTATAACTCATTTATTAATTAAAACCTGTTTTTTTTTTTTTTTTTTTTTTTTTTTTTTTTTTTTTTTTTTTTTTTTTTTACAGATTGAAGATTTTCATCGTTTTCATTATTTTAAAATATTCCATGCGCATTTTATTTTTCCCAATTTCACTGAAATTTTTCACAGATACTCCTACATTTGTATAAACATGTTACTAAAATTAATGTCTTTTAAAGGTTATTAAATATTTCAAAAATAAATGAAGTAAAAGTTTTGATAATTTTTAATTAAAATCCATAAAATTCAAATTAAGTTCATTTTTAAAAGCTTTACTTATGAAACACTCAAAATATTGTTAACTACCTACATTTTAATGTATACAGTTATTATTTTGGGTAAATGTTGAACCTTTATAGAGAAATGGAGTGCGTATGGACAATTTTAAACAAGAACGAAAAATCATGCGTCAAGCATAGATTATGTAACACTTTCCAACGCTTCCAAAATAATTTTACAAATCATTACCGTTTAATACGCTGAAAGATAACATCTAAGTAAACAATTTGGAAAACGCATAACATATTTTAAAACGTAATTTCAGGAATTTCCAACATATACAATACTCGGAAAATATTCCGAATACTTTTATTCAGCCCTGTATAGGATCTATAGATTTGCATATATACTACATAGGATGCTAAATTTTAGTTTAGTTAGGTAACGCGTAGCACAGTTTAAAATTCTCCTTCTGGAGTTTCTTTCAATAAACGGAAATGTTTTCGCGAACTTTTGTGCTGCCCTGTATATGAAATACAGAATTTATACACACCAAGTAATAGACAAAAAGTGAGTTAAATTTTAAATCGCGTTCAGCAACTTAAAACGCACTTCCAGGAATTATTGTTAACAGACAGTAGAGAATTCTTTTGTGTGTCCCTGTAAATGAACGATAACTGCTATACACCATATATTCTGTAGTAAGCCTCTTGTAATGCACCTTAGTGATATATATAAATTTCAATGCGTTTAAAATAGTGAAACATTATTTAATTAAACCACAAACGATTTTTCTCCATAGACGTAATGTAACGGAATTCTTTTGACTGTCCCTGTAAAGTAACTATAAGTGCTATGCACACCCTATTTCATATTAAGCTTCTTGTAATGCACCTTTAGTGATATATATCAATTACAATGTATTTGAAATTGTGTAACATCATTAAAATAAACCGCAAATGATTTTTCCCCATAGACCGTAATGTAACGGAATTCTTTTGAGTGTTTCTGTAAAAAACTATAAGTGCTACACACTTCAGTTGAAATAGGGAACATGCTATACATAACGACAATAACATATAAAAATTGCAGGGCAATCCGAGCATATTTACGGGAGTTAGAGCACGGACAGACCGCAGACAGCCAGACGGCCACACGTCAGACGGCCAGACAAACCGAAGTCATAAACACTTTTTAACTAGGTTGAAAAGTGTTTAAAATGATAATTATTCGAAAAATTAAAAAAAATAATAATAAATTTTGATTATCTTAAGAACCATTAAAAATATTTTAGTCACAATTTGCATACGATATCTAATAACACAATATAAAAATGTTGTACATAAAAATGTTGATATTTGATGGTCCATGTACCCTTAAACAAAGTGCTAAAAGGAGCATGCTGGCGTAATGTCTGTTAAATGAAGATAGTTTATGTAAGTTTTCGAAAAAAGAAAGCTAGCAATGTATTTTTAAATAGAAATCACAATTTGATTAGACAATCTTTCAACAACAAATTCCATAAAACTAAAACTATTCTGATCATCAGGATTCTAATAATAAGAAAAATCCATTACAGGACTCTTCTGATTGATGATCACTGCCGCATGGTAACGATGGTTTTGAAATAAACAAACAGCAGTTTAAACATTTTAAACTGAATGTAGAAATCTGGCAAACCACCCAACTTCACAAAAAGTATTATTATTATTATTATTATTATTTTAAAGGGAAATTTTGAAAAAAGAATACAGAAGGATTTTATAGAAACTATATTTAAAAAAAAGAAAGATAAATTAGGTATCATGGTAGATTATGAAACACTTTCCAACATTTTCAGAGTTCTGTAACGGAACCTCACTATTTAATAAGGTAAAAGAAATATATCTAAATAAAAACTTCAACAGTAGAACATCAGTTTTATTATGTTTGAGATAGTGGAACATCATTAAATTCTTTGCAAATGGTTTTTACCCATAGGCCGTAATGGAATGGAATGATTTTGTATGCCACTGTAAATGAATGATAAATACTACGTTTTTTATATTCCCTAGGGAGAATTTTGTATTGCATCCAACTCGGAGGAAGAACCTCCGTGTGTATCTTCCTCCGTGGCATCCAATAATGCATATTAATTTCGTTATGTTTGAAACAGTAGAACTTTACTAAAATGCAGTTAAAACGATTTTCTCTCATAAACCGTAATGCAATGGAATTTTTTGTGTGTTCCTGTAAACGAACTATAACTACTACACACTCTACTTTCAAAGGGGGATGTACAATGGTAAACCTCAGTAACATATATCAAGCTCATGGCAGTCCAAATTTATTTACACGAGTTAGATAGCACAGCCAGATTGTCAAACAGACAGACGGTCAGACAAACCAAAGTCATAAACACTTTTGAGCTATATTGGAAAGTTTTAACGCTTCGATTAGTACCTAGATATTTTTTACATGATTATTTACAGTAGAATTAGTAGAGGATGACAAATATATTTTTTAATACTGTACATGTCTCATGTGACATCTCTCCATATTTCAAGTCAACTTTCTCATAATGTACACAGTTAGAAAAAAAGACCTATTTTGGCGAAACACGTTTAAAAGTTTTGGAAGAGGTGTTGGCGTTCTGGCAGAGGACGCAAACAAAAGCATGTAGAAGCGCCTTTTTTATTATTGAAAAAATAATAATACAATTAAAAAAGTATGACATATTATCTGGTACGAAAAAACTGAATTTTGTTCGGCATGAATATTGAATTTGCATATGACATTTTGTGTTTGCATGGATAAAATGTCAAACAATTTTCCCGAGACATAATTTTTGTGTATATTGAATGGCTTACAAAATATCATACAGAGGTGCAGACAAGCTGATCAAGCAATTAGCCTGTATCTGAAGCAACAGAAAAGTCACCAACGAAGAAATCTTAGACTAACTAACGTGTGTATAAACGTTCATTTATTTATGCAAAAGAGTAGAAATTGTTTTTAATTGAAGCAAACCCGGAGCCTCCAACAAAAGGGCCGGCATTTGATGAACTAGTTTTTAATATAACGGTTATTTTTCGAAAGTTGATGTTTGAAATTAAGTAAAAACATATTGAAATTAAACAAAATATAAATTAACAAATATAATTTGCATTATTAAAGGAATAATTCTTTAAAATGTGAAATAAGTAAATAATACATTTAATAACAAGAGTGGATTGCGATCAAAATTTTCGTAAAAACACACAAAACTGCATTAAGAAATGTCGTCTTTTTCCATATTCCAACAGATAAAATAAATGGTATCATAAATTAATTTACGAAATTAATTTAGTATTCAAGCATTTTTAAACCAAAAAAAAAACCTCTTTCAAATATTTATATAAGTTTGCATACAAAAAGTTGTATATTATTAATGAAACGCATAATTATGTTTATATTAAATTTAAAGCGAAATTCTAAGTTGCAGTGAGAAAGAAATGCCCTCTAAAAAATTATTAATCTGCAAAAATATACTAATATAATCACAAACGAAATATATAAAAATCTTTTCCGAGTTACCAACGATTCCAAAAAGCGTTGTTTATCTTTAGAAACTGGAATATCTATCTATCTATCTATATATATATATATATATATTCATATTCGAGATTTTAAAAAGCAGGAATTTATAAATGTTTCTTTTTCTGCCATTGATTTTCAGAAACGTTTCCGAATATATTTTATAGTGCTTTAAACCTTTATGCACTGACGGTACTTTTAAGTATCATTACAGGAAATTTTCTATAAAATTTATTTAATCCGTTTATTTATTAAAATAGATTTTACTTTTCAAGCAAAATATTTTCCTCGATCACATTAAGAAAGCTGAGAGAAACAGTAGAATCGGAATATTTTTTAAAGTAGTTATTTTAACAACCATTTACTCAGGTGTAGATTTTCTCTTATTAAAAATGTTTTATGAAAAATTTGCAACTTAAAAAACCTTTCCATTTATATATAGGATCAAAATACATTCATTTACACTATTTGTTGGAGATTACTATAAGAGTATTTTTTGTAAAGTAATCTGATAATAAATATTTTACAAAAAGAGCTATAACTACCGATTTATTAAATCGGTTTGAATGGAGGAATGTACATAAATTTCATATTATAACTCTATAAATTTTCTAATATATCTTCAGACATTAAATGGACGTACACACATGGACACATGGACGTAAAACGAAAAACTGAATTAAAAGTTAAATGGAGTTCAGAGTTTAGACAGACTTCCCTAACGAAAAATTTTCAGTGTTTAATGATTCTAAATCCCTTAGGAAGAATATATTTTATTTTATTTTATTTTAAATAATAAGAAATATTTATTTTAAATAATTAATAATTTATTTTAAAAAATAAAGAAAATTTGGATAATTAATTTCAAAATTTATGGAGAGAAATGGCGGCGCACATGCTAAGAGAATGTACCAAATAGTTAAACTTGCCCTTCGAAAATCCTGAGTAAAGAAATATACATCCAATCAGGGTTTGCAGAGTCCTATAATTTGTATGTACCTTATACCATTATTTCTAAACTATATTCTTTGTGGTAAATTTATTTAACATATGCAATAGGAAACTACCACCGTGATTATAGTTTGAAAATAGTGGTAGCATAAATAAAAAAATATAGGTTACGCCGACCTCTGTTTCCAATACAAAATTTCTTTGTCTTGGCATGTATTATCCTACCTGAAAGTTTGTTTCACTAGTGTGTAAACAACCTGAATTTTAATTCCATAGTATTTGTGATGTGGTATCACATATATTTTTCTTAAATTAATCTTTTTCTGTAATCTTCAGTTTAAACTATCTTTTAATTACTTAGTTATTTTATCCTAACTTTTATTTCAGCTCCCGCCGTAATTTTCCTCCATTAAAAGAAAATATCTTTAACATATGCCCTTTATCAATAAAACTTTCTCACATAGATAGAATTCATTTAAACGATTAATCACCCTCACTAGATATCCAAAAAAAAAAAAAAAAGAAAAGAGATAAAGATTGACTTTGTATTCGGTTTGCATTTTATTTCTCATTCCGTCCAACGTTCGTTAGAAATGTCTGTGTCTGCTTAATTTTTGAGTTTAGCCTTTTCGGTAAATCCTAAACATTTTCAGTACATGAGAGTTGTTTTGTCTACTTCAGCTAGATTCCCAAAACTTTGCTCTCAACGTACATTTGGCATTCACATTCTTGTTGGCTCACTTTTTAGGACTGCTATTCTGGTACCCCTGTCCTGTAATTCAAAAATTCTCCTAATTGCCTAATGCGTAACTGATAATTTTTAGCTTATATGACATCATTCCTTTTCATATGCTCTTCCGCCAATTTTATGTTGCCAATATGTGTATGGCATGAAAATCGACATGTGTCGGAGGGCTCATTCTCTCTCTCGCACGCTCTTCAGATAAGAAGTTAATAATGTGAGCTCACGTTGCTAAAAATGCTCTTGGGCACCATCCCATCCCTTCATGTACGTACTTTGTAATCGTACGCTTATAACTCGAAGTTTAATAAACTAATATCGTAAAGAATCTTTTCAGAGCATTTAATTCTACAGCCTACTGCCTTTTTATTCTACTTTCAGCGAATGCATATCGGACTTGGATTATTTTTCACGCAATGTACTTTTAAACACGTAGATTCCCTTTACCATAAATCTTGGTGCCTGTACAGGGCATTCGCTGTTTTTTTTTTAACTTCATGGGATGGTGCCTGCCTGTTAGTTTGCCTGCCTTTTTTTTTTTGAAAGACCTGTTTATACGGATTCAATATTTCTACACTCCTGCCGGATCCCTAGATGTTTCTTTTACTGGACTAAGGATTTCTGTTCTCCTGTCAGATGATTGCTTGTCTGCCGGATGATTGTGTGTCTGCCGGATCCTTAAATGTTGCATTTACTGGACTAACAACGATTTCTGTTATCCTGCCGGATGATTGCTTGTCTGCCAGATGATTGCTTGTCTCCCAGATGATTGCTTGTCTCCCAGATGATTGCTTGTCTGCCGGATCTCTTGTCTGTTTTCCAAATTTCATGAGTTCAAGATTTCTACACTGCAGCCGATTTATACCAACTGAGGCGGTTTATTCTTTCGAAAAAAAAAAAAAAAAAGATGAAATCCCGATGTTTGCCTGCCTTCGGTCGCTCCCGCTGGACTCTATCCCTTCGAGGTAGGCCTAAGAAGCTGCGATATGGACGATTTCTGACTTCAAGTTCGCCTCGCATAGCGTTAATGGGTGCTCTACGATCATCGATATTGTGTTTTTTTTTTTTTTTTTTTTTTCTAATTCTACTGGCTCTTCAAATCTCGTGCTTTAAAAGTGAAGTATGTTTTTTTTAAATATGTGAATGAGCATGCATTCATACGTCGTACCTACAAAGAAAGTTCTATTTCTTCCCTAATAGTGTGAATCATTTTTATAAAAAGTGCCGGTACATCTACAATGATGAAAAAATACATTCGTCAGTTTTAATTTTTGGTGTCACCACATGACATTGAAAACTTTCAACATACTAAAATTTCCTACTCTTAGTACTGTTTATAGTAGCTAAAAAGCAATTTAGTGACTAAAACGGAAAACAAACAAAAAAAAAATTTTTTTTTCATTTATAGTATAGAGTTTCAGCAAGGAAAGAACCACAGGAAGAAAATTTACATATATATCAACATGAATGGTTTGAAAAGTGAGTATGAGAAAAGAAATATTAAATGATGTTTTATTTTTTTATAATTATTATTAGCTTTTTGTTTTGACTGCATATGAGTTTTAATTCTAAATTAATACCGTAAAAATAATCTCTAAATATTTTTCTTGTTTAAATATTGTTGTCTTCTCATGCTCACATTATTTTTGTTTGAATAATAACATATTCGAAAATAGTTTTGGATTGCTTAAAAACATCTCGCAATACCTTTTTTACCAATGCTACTTACGAACTCAAATGAAAAGCTAACGATACTATTATGAAATAAGATTTTTTTTTTCATGTTACTAAAATACTTACTGACTGTTCACCATATTTGCTGGAATATGTTCATATATTTCCAAAAAAAATCAAGATAATCTAGTGACAAAGGATCCAATTCAGGATAAGTATTGAATTAATCTCATTCTTTTGCATTGTTGTGTGTGTAAAAAAAAAAAAAGAAAAGAAATGAAGAACACGTTATATATATAGATTGATATGAGTACTTGTGGAAAATATAAAACCCTATAGGTATATAATATTTTATACTTTGAACCGCATCTCATATTTTTATGTCGTAATTTGAAATGCTTAATTTATAATTTAATTATCTGAGTGATATTAAAAAAATCTAGCAATACAATTTACATTTTTACTGTAATAATTTTAAATTTCTGAATTTTCAGGTAAGTTATGTTTTATTATTTTTATTGTATTCGCATTACTCAGACATTGCATTTTTCTATGTGTTTTTTAAATACCCATGTTCTTATTTGCATAATTAAGTCTGACTAGTTAATGAATAACTTTAAGGTGGATTATCCATCCATTATCTATTCATGCATAACTAGTTCTTACAGCTCGTATACTATAGACCGAACATGAAATATGTTGTCTTATCATTTTATTATGTTGGAAAAGAAAAAATATATATTTTACTAAAAAAAAATAATTTAAATTTAAATGTACTGCATTCAAGATTATTTTCCACTTATGATTATTGTCTTGTGATAGTTTGAAATTTTAGGTTATTGAATAAAGAAAAAGGGGTAAGTTTTTTTGGTGCATTCTGGTATTTCTTATTCATTTAGTTAAGAATTTGCACAAGAATGTTTGCTAATAATAATAATAATAATAAATAAATAAATAAATAAAAAGAAAAAAAAATATTTTCAGGTTCAACATTAATTTTCGTTAAATGCTTATTAATTTTCTAAAATTTGTGTTGATAATAATGTGTTTTGAAGAAAACCCATATTTCATTAATGATATGTCAGGTTTTGCAGATATAAAAGTAAATGCACCAAGTCATATTTCAAATTACGATTCTCAGGATCGATAAAGGTTCTCAAATATTTCTGCAAGTAGTAACTTTCTATTTTTTATTTTTGACTTCAATTGTTTAGTGTAAGTGTTTTAATGTGCTTATTTTTAGATTATTATCGGTAATATTTAAATGACATTTCTGATAAATGTGTATTGTTTCTATATCCAAATATTATAGAGAAATTAACAACTTACATTTGGAAGTGTTTCTGCTGGTTTGAAACTGCCATAAGATACATGCAATTTTATAATATTGCACTTTTCAGATAAATTATGATTACATTTATTTTTATAGTTCAGGGATTTAGCACTCCCCTCCCCCCTCTTCTCCTATTTCAAAATGTTAAAAAAATACATATCACGCTACAAATATTTCAGTTCATGTTAGTCATTATATTTTTATTTTTCAAGGAACAAAAATAACTCTCAGTTATTATAGCTGGTTAATCAAATCTTGTTGCATTTTCTCATCTTTTCAGTTTCACAGCTCATAACTTTATAAAATATGCATTTTTCATGTTATTTTTTAAAAAAAAATTTGCCACATCCTTTAATTTCGTTATACATTTCTTTGACCAATTATTGTTAACATGAAAACACACATACACACAGGCTTACTTATTCATTATATTGGTACATTTTCTTTGATCACATCTCTTTAGATTGGCGTTCTTTTTCATGATCTTTAAATAAATAGATATCCAGAACTAGATCCTTATTTTTTTTCCCTTTTTGCAAAATTTTACTTCTAATTTTTAATTAAATTATGGTTAGAGTGTTCTACGACTTCTCGTCGAGCCATTACTGCAGGAATGTCTTGATGAGGGTACATATTTCATATTTGGTTTAATTTTAATATGGCGCTGGCGTCAGACCCCTTTCAGTCGAATTTGAAATATGGTTTGTGTTACACTATTTCTCATAACTCTTTTTTTTAATATTTTAGAATGGTTATAGATACCTTTTTTTTTCTTTCACAATATCATTTATTTCATATTACAGATAGTGTTCATATTGAGAAATTTATGTATTTTTCATATTTTTTGCAAGAATTTTGAATTGTTTATTTTTTTAACGTATGTAGGTACACTTTTCCCTTTTTATTACTTGTACATGTTTGAGTGCCAACCACAGGTCATCATGTATGATAGTAATTATGAAACATTATATTGTCACTCATCTGAGATTCACCGTTTGACATGTCCTTTTGTCATGGAGTTTATGTTCACTGGGGCTACGCATTATTGCACATACCTATGATTTTTCATGGTGTCTCAGGGTATACTTCTCATGGTATACACACGCTCCTGTTCAGTTCCTGTATTACAATTGGTTACGTCATACACTTTGTTCTCAACATAAGGTAGCTCTTTTACAATATTTGCTTATAAGTGATTTCACCTATCATATTCCTTTATCTTAAAGCTTACTTTTGACATAATTTGCTACCTTGGTAAATTTGTAGCATTTCTCGCTGCTTAACAAAGTTTATATTTACTATCAAAGATTTTCTTTCGAGTTTTGCTGAATATTTCATTTGATGCATTTTACACAAATTTACATGCTGTGTTTGGATTTTGCTACAAAGTATTACAAAGCATCAATGCACACAAAGTTTTTTTTTTTTTTTTTTTTTTTTTTTTTTGCATAATCCATCATTTCATGTTTTTCTATTTTCACAATTTTCACATATCTTTGATACACGTACTTTTTTTTTTGGTAATGCACTTTTATTAATTTTTCCATGTTATATAGATTTCTTTTTATGCCCTTTCCACCTGATCATAATTCATATTTATAGATTAATTCATATTGGGATATGTAACAAGATATTTACTCTCTAAACATTTTTAACGTTTTTGATTTTTTTTTTTCTGTTATGGTATTTTCACTCATTGTTCCTCTATCTCTTATATCTCTGATACATGTTAAAAGAAAGGTGTCAACAGTTAATTTTTTATTTCATTTTCTTGAGATTTACCCTTTACCTATGACTTCTTTACAATTGCTTGGAAATTATATTCAGACGTCATTTGAATTTACAACACGAAAATTCTCAGTATGATAGTTTTCCTTTTCTCTAACATTTTTAATTACTATGTGGCTTTTTTTTCATTTTTCAGTTGCTGTAAGAATTTCGCTTTTGCGTTCATAACTTTATTTCCTTTCACATACATTTTTTTTTGGTGTTGTCATGGACATTTGACAATGAAACATTAAATATTTGTACAGGTCATACTAATATTTATACATGACATACACAGGTCAAATATTTGTACATGTCATACATGACTCACTGACACCATTTGAAAAACAGTTTATAATGCACATTTCTTTATTTTTATTAGGATACACATGATCTGCAGATGTACTTCGCACCACATACACTACAATACATTTTTTTCCAATCAAAGTATATTTACACACGTATTATCTGTATTGTCGCTGTACCTAATGAGCTTTCTATTTCTTTATTTCAAAATTTATCAATTTACAAAATTTGATTATATATATGTCAAGATTCACACACTTTTTGTAACACCTGAATTTTTTTACTCAATTCTCATCCTCCTCTAGTTTGTACAATATAATTCCACATTTGTTCATAGTTTAAATACCAATCAATATTTTACACTACCAATCAGGACCAGTCATGCCCATTTCCAATCATTGCTACACCCTCTACCATTCATTATTATATTTGTTTTCTTCATTTTTTATACCTTTTAATATTGATATTTTTTCCCGTTCACATCACCTGCATTTAGTAATCTCATGGTATATTTGTAAGTAATAGTTACACCAAAATATTAAATGGATACATAACATTTGTTATACATGACATTGTTGGTAAACAACTATACTTATCTACCTGTTGCATTCTCTGTAATGCTGTTAACTCATTTGTAGGTTGGTGGTGATATTTTTTTTTGTTTATAAAATTTATATATACAACATTTACTATTCTTCCTCTTCATTTTACATGTTTTTTTTTTCATCTATAATTTCACTTTGATAAACACATTAGTCAAGAGTAAATAAATAAACACATAATTAAAAATAAAATATACTTTTTCATTAAATAATACTTGTTTGCTGATGCAAAATAAATGGTGCATTACTGAATCATGCCTTAATGGTACTTATATTATTTTAATATTACGATTCTTAGAGATCTACTCAGATCTCTGTTCAATGCACTCATTTCATGAAACTTTCATGAGTAACGCATCAAGTATTTCATCCTGTTAATTTACACAACTTCTTACACATACTTCTATCCTCTATACTTAATGCACTCCATTTTATCATTTACAGTTTTTTTTTACTAATCAATGAGATACACTACTAGTTAATGCCTTAAATATTACCAGTTAATTAATATTACACAAATTACTAATCAATGATGTATTACCAGTCAATGTTTTAAGTATTACCAGTCAATGTATGAACACAGTCATTCAATGTGACATTCTTTCTTTTCTCATTCATACACTTTGAAATCCATTCTTGTTCTTTCACATTAGATGCATTTAATAATTTCAACGGTATTTGTAAGTTCTAGTTACACCATATACTATTAAACCTTAGGTGATATACAACTGGACTTATTTACCTTTTGCACTCGCAATAATGTTGATATTATTTATTTGCTGATTAATAGTAACATTTTATCGTAAAATTGTAAGCAACATTTTCTTTTCCTTGTTTTGCACATACACTTTAACATCCATTTATTCCAGTTAGAGATACAAAGGTACAGTAATTTATTATTTTTTTTTAGAAAAAAAAAAACCTTTTTCATTAAATTAAATTTGTTTACAGTTGAAATATAGATTTGTGCATTACTGAATCTGCCCTAGTGGTTTAATGATATTATTTTTATAATATTAGGATTTACTAAAAATCTATTTTGATTTTTTTTGTAATGCACATGGCTTCATGAACCTTCATGATAAAAGTATCAAATATTTCATTCTGTGGACTTACACGAATATCTTACACGTTTCACTTACTATAACACTACATTCCATAAGTCACATTTTTATATATCATTTAAAAATTTCTGTCACTGGTTCAACTTGTTGATTTTTATTCTTGACTTATTAAATGGTAACATATTTTAGTACAAATAATAGATAACTTTTCACTGTAAATGTCCTAATATAATTTTTTTTCTTTTTTCGATTTATTTATTTTCTTCTATAGAGTATGTGTCGCACCTCAATTACACCCCTTGTCTTGCCCACTCAGTGCTCGCAAATTTACCTTTTTAAAGTTCATTCAATATAGGTAATTTTTAAAGACATACATTTTTTTTTTCGAATTTTTTTTTCATACACTACACTTGTTTCTAGAAGTATATTTATTCACAGTTGTTATGTTATCGCAAACTTTTGGTGTTTATACCAGCTGTATGTTCTGTCGAAGTTACATATATGGGTTTGCATACATTGATTTCTCACACATCTTTCACATAATTACTGATTTTACATTTTCTACACTTTATTAAATGTATTCTAACCACCAGTATTTTTTTTTTCAATCTAAACATATTTATAGGTGATAGGGAATGTAAGCAAACTAAAAACAAAATTACATTTTGATACACATAATCAATTGTTACATTATGGAATTGAGTGACTTATGGCAGTGTTTCAAACATTTTTTTTTCTTCACATACAGAAATTCAAATATTTCTGAATCATCATCTCTAATATAACTTTGTTTTAAATTCATGTTGTGAGTTTAAAAATAAAATTAGAAACACATAAATTTCCAAATTATACCTTTATTCATTATTTTGGGAATTAATACATAATCCTTGGTTATTTATGCTGTATTTCTGTTTACCCGTATATTATATATGTTATATATATCATATTACTCCAGTATTTTATAATGATTATAGTATTGATCAGTGCCCATATTTAGCCACATTTAATGCTTATTATAATACAAGCATATTTTTAAATTAATGCCAGCTGGTAACTGACCTGTAAACATAGGCCTAATGTTTGTTTTATTTGTATGTGCACAATTTGATACAGGTCAACGTCTGACTAAGACGAATTGAAAAAGTGATCACGAATTTTATTAAAATTGCTGCAGCTGTTTCTAAATAGAAACAATATATGATGTCATGATATACTTTTATTTTTGGATGGATGCCTGCTAAGAGAGATCTTCCATTGCTGTTTGCTTTTTGTCATGTTTAGTTTTATTTACATGTATCTGCTATAACTGATGTAATCGTAAGAGCATATGAAATTTTTTTTCTCTCGTCCTCAATTCAAATTTTTTTTCGTCGGTTTAAGGGGAGATATATGTGATGTGGTATCACATATATTTTTCTTAAATTAATCTTTTTCTGTAATTTTCAGTTTAAACTATCTTTTAATTACTTAGTTATTTTATCCTAACTTTTATTTCAGCTCCCGCCGTAATTTTCCTCCATTAAAAGAAAATATCTTTAACATATGCCCTTTATCAATAAAACTTTCTCACATAGATAGAATTCATTTAAACGATTAATCACCCTCACTAGATATCCAAAAAAAAAAAAGAAAAGAGATTGACTTTGTATTCGGTTTGCATTTTATTTCTCATTCCGTCCAACGTTCGTTAGAAATGTCTGTGTCTGCTTAATTTTTGAGTTTAGCCTTTTCGGTAAATCCTAAACATTTTCAGTACATGAGAGTTGTTTTGTCTACTTCAGCTAGATTCCCAAAACTTTGCTCTCAACGTACATTTGGCATTCACATTCTTGTTGGCTCACTTTTTAGGACTGCTATTCTGGTACCCCTGTCCTGTAATTCAAAAATTCTCCTAATTGCCTAATGCGTAACTGATAATTTTTAGCTTATATGACATCATTCCTTTTCATATGCTCTTCCGCCAATTTTATGTTGCCAATATGTGTATGGCATGAAAATCGACATGTGTCGGAGGGCTCATTCTCTCTCTCGCACGCTCTTCAGATAAGAAGTTAATAATGTGAGCTCACGTTGCTAAAAATGCTCTTGGGCACCATCCCATCCCTTCATGTACGTACTTTGTAATCGTACGCTTATAACTCGAAGTTTAATAAACTAATATCGTAAAGGATCTTTTCAGAGCATTTAATTCTACAGCCTACTGCCTTTTTATTCTACTTTCAGCGAATGCATATCGGACTTGGATTATTTTTCACGCAATGTACTTTTAAACACGTAGATTCCCTTTACCATAGTATTCTTATTTTATAAGATTGAGTTTATGTTCATATACATAATCAGGTATAAACGACGAGGGAAAATAATTTTTAAATAATCTGTGGCCATTTAAATGATTATATAAGTATTTAAAATTTATCGTAATTCATAAAACTCACTAACAACTAAGATAGATTCATAAATATTTTTATTAATTCTGTATAATTTAATTTATTTTAGGGATTTTTTACACAGTATAAAGATTTGATCTTTCTCCTTTTCTTTTATTTAATGTCGGCACCCAACCATGAAATTAATTTCTGATCGAAGATCTAAATAGCTTCTGTTTAAAGAAGATTTAGTTTTTATCTTGGCAGTTCTATTCAAAGTTTTAGTCAGTTTTCGCTAACACTAACGGAATTTATTTCTTGGAAGACATATTTAATCTAAAAGTAAATTGAATGCTTTAAGAGAAAATAGTTTTCTGTGAGAATGCTTCAAATGGTTAGTGAATATTTATTTTGTAGGATGTGAAAACATGCAGATGGTTTCAAAACATTTTTTACAGCATAACACATACAACATATTACCTTTACTAAGTGTGATATGCTACATAAAATATTATATCTAGATACATTGTTAGCTTCAAAAGGCTATTTTTCAGCATTTAAAAATTCTGCATTCTAATCGTACATAGTCATTTCATGCTGAGAGTAATAAGAACACATTTATTAAAATGATAATACTGGATTTTAATTTGTTAATACAATTAAAAAATAAAGAAGAATACTTTAAATTATTATTATTTTTTAAAAATATGTACAAGGTAAATAAAGTAACATCGTGTAGCATATCACATACAACATCTAACATTTGCTGCATAAAATTCATTTATGTCGTTGTTTGTAATTGCATACTTATTTTAAAGGGGAAATTTTTCATTGCGTTTCATAAAAAATTAGCAGTAAATCTATTATTCGCATGGAAGAGAAAACAAACACTCATTTACCAGCTATTCAGCATAAAAAAAACTCGACACTTCCGTCGATGAACTTGACATATCGCCCAATCCATCGTTGCGGATGTGACACATATACATCAAAATTATTACTATACTTAAAGGAAACCCCTAGTATTTATTTAAAAAGTTATTTGTTACATCGAATAAGCTATTATCTGTCGAAACATACAGCACAATTAAAAAAAAATTCTAATTAAAAAAAATTATTTTTGATATACGTTGCGGGAATGACACATCATAAACGACATACATTTCCACATTGTAATGCATGATTCCAAAAACCTGCGAGTTATGAGCTGGAAAATTTTGCTAGTTAAACTATAACATATAACATGCCATTCTCAAAAGATAATTTGGTTTATTTCTTTTAAATGCTAAAAGGTGTAAATTAACAACATAATATACAGTAAAATAACTTTAGGTTGTTGACATGTTTCGTCTCACGCCGAGCCATTCTCAAAAATAAATTAGAATATTCTATAATTGCACGGCCTTTGAAGTTATTATTTGAAATCCTATTATTTAATTTTTATGTACTTTTTAAAAATTACGCACGTTATCTTTTATTTGTACTTGGTTGTTTATTTTCATATTTGTAACCATGGAGTAACTCGAGCCAGAATTTTGGTAAGCAATCTGATAAGATAATTTCCATCCATAATAAAGAAAACCATAGAGAATACAATATGTAACGATGCAGCATCTTTTAACTTATCGAATTGTATCATCTTAAATCGTTCAGCCATTATCCGGTGAGAAAAGTAAATATCATTTTTCTGTTGCAGGTATAACAAAATTAATAGAAATTAAAAAAAATTACATTTGATAATGAAATACAATAAAATTTTCTCCGGAATTGAAATTCTCTCTACTAATGATAACAGATTACCTATGGAATAGTGGAATTTTATAATTACATATGTAGCTGTACTAAAACTTAAAATTTCATAGAATTGAGAGGATTTTTTTTTTTTTTTTTTTTTTTTATCGTTCACATTCGTCACTACCATGCCAAACTATCGAACGTGAAAAAATGCATTTTGCATTACTTTTAAAAGTTGGCCGATTGGCACCACTAAATTTTATTAGAGTTAATCACCTAGTAAGAATACTAATCCAGTTTCTGGCCTTTTTATTTATTTAGAGATGCCGAATTCTCTCCTGAAATTTCGAGAGAAAAATTTTTACTTTAAGTTTTCAATAAATGTCTGTCATTAAATAAAGCAAAAAATTCAGTTTAAAATTTCTGGTATACAGTCGGAGTTTCTGAATGAAAAAGGATGCCAAACTGGCAAGCCTGGTAAAGAATATTATTAAAATTTAGTGGTGACGATCGGCCCATTTTTAAAAGTAATGAAAAATGCATTTTTTCACATTCAATAGTTTGACATGATAGCAACGATATCATAAACTTTCACGTGAAAATATGAATTTTAATAAACAGATTGCACTTATTTTTCTGTAAGATATTTATATTTGCTTTCTTATGAGCTAATCATGTTTAATTCAGATTTCTTTAGATAAATTTTAAAATTCTGGCAGAGATTTCCATCTTTTCCGTGTATTTAACGATATACTCGTATAACACTTATTTTCAGCATAGACTAACATTAAAGTCCCACATCACAAAGTCAAAATATTTTAAGTTTCACGGATAAACCATGGAGTGAAACTATTAAAGTGGCTAAATGACAAAAATCTGTCTTTAAAAAACCGAGTCATTTTTTAAATAAAATGTGCATTTTCATGCATGAATTTGAAGCATTTTACTTACGACTGCCCGAAAATAAATCATTTTTCCTTAAATCTCAGAATTTTTACTATAATGTGAATATTTAAAGAATATTTGTTTCGACCAGAATATCTTTCGACCTTAAAAGGATAATTTTTTCGCTTTAAAATTTAGCAAAACCAATTTGCTGCATTTTATAAAAATATAAAGCTATAATAGAAATTTCATTTTTAAAATGTATCGCGTAATTTTGTCGGCTAAGATACTTCAAGGCAGGTTCTACTTCTGTAGCCTAAAATTCACGCGATTTTTTTTTTTTCATTTACAAAGAAAAGATATATAACCTTCAGATTTTTTTGTATTATATTTATTGACATTTCACTTATATATTTAAATTTTTGTGTGTAAAATATTGAATAATACGCCTTGTGCATCCAACAGGAGTACCTGCAAGTGCGTGCCAATCGGCGACCATTTTTTTTCGGCCACAGGCATCTGCAACAAATTTGGTCGCCAAAGTATGAAAGGATATTAAATTCGCTGGAGCATATACCAACATTTCGTTTAAAACGAGCTCGAAAAAATAATGAATCAATGAAAAATGTACTTTACCGTAGTATAAGCTCCAGGAAAAATTATTATCATTATTTTAAATAATGAAATAAAAAGGAATAAAAATTTAAATAGAAATAAATCGGTCCAAAATGTCTCGAGATATATGATCGCCCAGTTTGAAAAACATAGTTTCCAGATAAGCAAGTTTAAAATTTAACACAAGCGTTACTTTGAACGAGCGGCGTTACATTCAATCAGAAACCAATATTGTGAAGAACTGGAATAACAGGAAACCGCTTTAGTACAACAATTTACACGCTTGATAAATACAAAAAATGAAAAAAAAATCGAAAATTTTTATCCAAAAAAGTAGCACCATCCCTTAATACGTAGCATATTCACTTTGTTCCCTGTAAATATTTATCGTCAAATAGAAGTGTTTTCAAATATAAATTTACGGTTTTAGTCTGGAAAAAAAAAGACGCTTCCATGGTGAAACGGACGCTGCGTTTAGCAGAATATATGCATTTTTATCCTTCATACCCAATAGTTACTGACAATTGAGATAAAAATAACGTAATTTTCAACCATTTTGGATTTTGTGCTGACATTAAGGTTCGTAAAGTTTAAAGCATATTAAAATTTAAATTCAATTAATCTGACGATGCAACAGCAAGAAAGTGTTTAAAATTTTGGTAAAGTTATTTTCCAACGTTGCTAAAATGTCTGGATATTTTCACAAAGCTTTAATTTTAGGTCGATTAAAGGCAATAAATGTTCTTATCAAATTGGGAAAAAATCATAAATTATGAATAAATTACGCTGATGATTTGTAACAAACAATCTACATTACAAAGCACAAATTCGAGCGTAAGTAACGCTGAAAAGAGAATGATTCACTGAAAAAAAATTGTTGATTTTACGGTATAGTACTGGCATCTAGAATGTCAGTATTATACCGTAAAATCAACATTTTTTTTTCAGTGTGCTGGCAACAATGCGGTTAAAACTATGTTACAAGAATTGAGTATTTATTCGCCACTCACTAAAATATGACACTTGGATCCAATTACGGATATGTATCAGCACATGTGTGTATGAAGTCGTACTTACACTCACGCATGCATACACGCAGACACGTTCAAAATTGGACCACCAAAAAGAAGGCGAACTTTTTCCTAACATGCAAATCTGGTGAAATTCTAATTCTAATACATTTTAAAAACATAAGTGGAATTTATTGACGAAGATTGACGAAGGTACCTTCTTCTGCTTATATTAAAAAGTATAGTTTCTGGTATATTTCGCGGTTTAACGATTGCATTTTTTCTGTGATAAGACGTGAATGCGTGAGCCTAAAATCCTAGAGCAGAAAAGGGCATGTGCGAACGTCACAGATATCTAAATTCATTTTAAAGAAAAAATTGAAAAATATATGTTTTCGCCACTTTTAGAAAAACGAATCCTCCTTTGTAATTTTGTCGAGGCAATGATGAATCAAAATTAAACTAACCAAAACCTGTGAAGACAATGAAAGAAGAATAAAAGAAAAATTCAAAAAGATATTTTTCCTGCTTATTTTTTTAAAAGAAGCTTGTACAAAACAACGAGTGTGAAAAGTATTGTGAAAAAACTGTGAAAATACTCCAGAAAAAAAAAGCCCTCAATTTTCGAAATTACAGCAAATTTAACTATGTTTTTTTCTTTTTTTTCAGAATTTTTAGTTGTTAATGTTTTTTTTTTTTTTTTTTTTTTTTTTTTTTGTGTGTGTGTGATAATTATTGGTACTTTAACGTATTGCGTTGCAAATAAATTTATGCATATCTTGGTAAGATTGTGTCTCACATGAAAGCGATAAAATACATTAATCTTTCTTCTTTTTCCAATCTTTGAAAATTCGAAATTTAAGACAAGAGCGTTATAAGCGATCATCTACAACATAAAACTTTATTCCACGTCAAATATTTATTTCCTTAATTGTAATTTTTGCTCACTTTTTTTTTTCCTTAACGCCTTTTATATAGCAATAGCGTACATACCATTTTTTGAAATTTCAAACTTGGGAATCTTTATCGAATTTGTGTTAATTCATACTGGTTAAAGTGTTTTTTCCATAATTTTTTCATCCTTTTTAACCCTTGAACATTTGAATTTTCTAAAACTGTGCTTCATTAACGTGTAATTTTTGGAGGTAACTTTCATGCCTGACATCGAATTCTTAAATAATGAAGCAATACCTGATCGTATTTGATTTTATAATAGAGGATGCGGCATTAGTAACGCCTTTTCATATTTAGGGAAAGTTCATACTATTGACTGAAGCTACATGATTACTACCATATATTTAAGCTATATAACTATTTATTTATAAGTACGTATGTCTACTAGTATGTGTTTACCAACTACAGTTTAATTCGCAGATTATAATATTATTTAAGTATTGCGATTCTAACTAAAAAAAATTATTTTTCTCCCACCGGAAATATAATAATACTCTGTTATTTAAGATATTCTAACTTTCTCCAATGTTATTTTCACTCTTGCATTTCTTGTGTATATTCAAGATGTCTTATTTCTCTATAAATGTAGAAATGGGAAAGATATCAACAGTAAAACAGATGATGCAGAGAATTTCCGTTAGTGCGGACATCCAAAGGAGGCCATTTTCTGTCCGCTTTAAATGATGAAAGCATTTCAATTGTGTAAAATAATCCTTTCAGTTGAATTCAGTTTATAACAGAAATGAGATAACTTACCAATTTTATTCTAAAAGAAACAACTTATTCTTTAATTTGGTAGTTTTAGTAAAAAAAAAAGGAAGTTTATGATAATTTGTTAATACAAAAGAATAAATTACCCAGGCAAAATAAAATATGCAAAGACACTGGCTGTACTTCTATAATTTTACTTTAATTAAAGTAATATCTCACTTTTCTTTGCGATAGTTGAACAAATTACCTTTTTACAACACCATTTTCCAGTTTTTCGACCCACTCGAAAATTTGTTCTATTACATTATATTTTGACCAGTGGACCCGTGCAAGGATATCGCACTGCAGTCTAATATGTTTTAGCAATATCTAATATTTTTAGATTCAGGTTTAAACTTTAATGATAAAAATATCTGCAAACAACATTAATCAAGTCAGAATATCATCTCATTTATTCCATTAGAGTTACAGTAAAAACTGATCCAAGATAGCAAAAGGTACGCACGAGAAAAAAATTAACAGTCATATTTTAACTTCCTTAAAGGATGACGTCACTCGCTTTCGGGAAAAAAACTGAAAAAACCTTTCATTTCATTTAAGAAAACAATGCTGATTTATATTTTAATTAACTGCAATTTTTCTTCGATCGATCGACGGTGTTTTGTTTCTTCTAAACATTTCAATTTTCCCTTTTAATCATAAATATAAAATAAACCCGTCCGCAGGTATAAAAATTTATACTTGTACTTATTACGTACTCTACGCATCATGTATTACGTAAATAATGTACTCTTATTACGTATGCCACGGTTATTATTTTTTAAATCGATGTTGAGCATCACATAATGCGGTATTTTATTCTTGTGGTAACACTAATTTGAGGAAAACCTTTCATTTCATTTGTGAAAATAATGCTGATTTAATTTTTAATTAACTGCAATTTTCAATCAAAAACATTGCTTTAACGAAATATAAGTATGCTATGTCAGCAGACTGTTCAAAATCCTTTCATATGATATCTCCTTCGTCGTTCTGCGTTTTATATTTGCTTAGAAAAAGGGATGTTGACAGCAGAAATAATATATTGGACTGGTAATATCTGAAAACAGCCGGTATTTTTTTAACCTGTCTCGTAGTTGTTGTGAAATATTTTCTTTCTTTTCTTCACTGTCAATAACAATTTCTTGATCTCCTAAAAATCAAAATTACACTAAGGTTACTTTTGAAGAAATAATATACAAAACTAGTTAAAATTCTGTCTGATCAATTTGTGAAAAAAATGTTAGCATTATCCGATGAGTAGTATGCCTTAATTGATGTTTTAAACATTAATTACAAATAGAAAATGGTAGGGTAAAACAAAATTACGGGGTTATGTCGTAAGCGGAGACGCATTAACTAGAATCCATTGTACGTGCATTGTTTTGTATTTGTACTGCTCATAGCTGAAATATTGTTTTTTTCCTCAGTTATTGTAATCAAGGTTTAATGGTCACTTCCAAAAGGCATTACTTACGCTGCATCCGAAGAGACAGTTTATATCGCAAATGCTTTGGACGTTTTAAAATATTATTTTGCTTTCAATCACACTGCATTTATCCTAATATTAAAAAAAAGAAACAAAATGGCACATTTATGGTTGGACACTTTTTATTTGACCGAGAGAAAAAAATTATTAGTGTCTCAGCATTCTGTATAGAATCAAACCTCAAGAACAAATTAATCGTTTGCAGTTTGCCATTTAGTGAAATTTAAAAAAAATCACATGCTTAACATTCTTTTAATTAAAAGGTTTTTTTAATTAATCATTAAATTGTTTTACAGTTTTGAGATGAACTTTAGCTGAAAGCTGATTTTTTATTCTATTATGTGTTGTAAAGAATAAAAATGTGCGTTTTTTTTTTTTTTTTTTTTAAATTTAAAGATGCGGTTGCTGAAAGAAAATACGTAATGCAAAAATACAGTAAAAATCTTTGAAAGGTTAATTAAATAAGAAAAAAACTAAATAGAATTTTTAAAAAACCTCTTCAAGGGATTCTCGAGTAACCTTGCCAAACCCCGTTGCCAATATCGTAGCATTGGCCTTATTGAACACAGTATGAGAATGTAGAGAGACAGACAGACAGACTCGCGAACATTTTGTTAGCTTTTATAAATATTATGTATTTATAAGCTGTTTTTTATTTATTAACTTGCTGAATTAAGAAAAGTTACATAAATTTAATTTTTATACTATATAATGTATAATGTGTGTATAATTTATATATCCAGTGTCAGTTTACATTTATTATTTAAGTGTAAAAAATAGAACTAAATTTAAACATAAATAATAATTTAAAATATTCAAAGTATTAACAATGCTCAATATTTTAACTTAATATTTTGAAATTAAATTATTTTTACGTTATATAAAAATTACTCTCGTATTCCGTGATGCTAGAACTTTTTTCTCCCCCTCCTCGTCCCCCTTCCGTTTTTCTTTGTTTTGTTTATTTATGATTATTATTTTTACCTTAATACTGTGAAATTAAAGCTCATAAAAGGTATTATGGTATGTTGTGATATTAGATTTCCCCTAGAAATCACATACGACGCAGCCTTAAGTAAGATTAAACAGTCTGTTTAAAGGAACAATTTACATTTTTACACTGTCCAGTAGAAAAACAATGTTCTTTAAATTGCATTTTTTTAAACTGTATCTCCATTTACTGTTTTTTATGCTTTTAAAAATAATTTTCAAGCACAATTTTTTTAAATATCTTTCTATCACGTGCCGCCACCAGATATTGTAAAGTTCAAGACACCAACCCAAAACTTATGGAATATTTTACTAGAAATTTTGTGCATTTTTAAATTTAAACCCTGCGTAACAACCGTATTCATGTAGGGTAATTCCGGGAGAGTCGCCGCATCCGGGATAGCTGCCGCACCCATTGTATTTCTTGCAATTATCTATAAATAAAAGTCAGACGTACAGTATAGGTGCACAATGAGTTTACTTTAACCAGTGTATAGCGTGAATCCCATTTCGATGTTTACTTGTAGCTGTACAATCCTAAATTTGAGGTAAGGGCATGATTTCACTATCCAAACTTTTAAGCACGTTATTCTTAAATAATTTTTATATGCAAATTACTAAATGCATGCATGATTTAGAAGTCAAAACTAAGTGTAGCGTCTGTATAGAGTACTGTGTGTTATGGTTATGCCATTTTCCTTTGCGAGTGTAAACAACTGTGACGTACGACGGGAAAATAAACAAGTTGGAAATTGTATGTCAAACGTGACAAATGAGGTGCGTTCGTGCTATAGCTAGTTATATAAATATTCAGATCTTCTTGATTTTTAATTCTGTGAAATGAATTATATCGTCTGCAGATTAATTTCTGTCATAAAATAAGTATCTCGGTCGCTTGACGATTAAACCTCGGAAGCTCCTATAACAAAAGAGCACCGATGTTTTAAAAAATAATTCACATTTCTTAATAAATATTTTTATTAATATTTCCTAAAGTTTTGATTCGATTTTCATAAAATTTGAAATGTCTCCACAAATTTCTGCAAAGATAATATATCTAAAATTTCAAACCATTCGGTTGGGTAGTTTTTGCGTTGTTATATGCGGACGGACGGACGGACGGACGGACAGACGGACGGACCAAGCGACGACAATAGGTGCTACGTATTTATATAATTACGAACGCACCTAAAAAGAGGAAATAAAAAGTAAGAAGGCAAAGAAAGATTATGTCTAGATGGTAATAATGAAAAGTTGGATCACACACGTGACGCAGACGTTCTTTGCAAGGAATGTGTAGAAAACTACTTCAAAACTAAGCGGAAGTGAGCGGCTTCGTTGCATCGTGTATCAAGTGCGGTTACATGAAGACTGTACTATTTTCTACACTTTTTGTGTAGATTGCGGTAAAAAAACAAGCCTGTTAACGAATAAAACAATGCAAACACTATCTTACTTTTTCTTTTCCCTTTCTAATACACTGTTGTTACGTTGTTGCTGAAATAACAATTAAAATCCAATCTTTGAAAAATAAGTAGATAAGTTTAGTAGTCAACAAAGTACGAAGACTAGTATTGTTTTCAACCTATACCAGTACGTTTCATTTTAATCATTTAGCTTCTTTTTGCTCTTACATAATTAATTATAGTCCAGATATGAATATTTGTTTGAATATATTTTATTTATAATTTCATTCTGTTCTTATGACAAATGCTGCATAACTCCCGCACAAGTACGGCGTCACACCCTGAATGTATGGGTGACGCGCCGCAGTGTAATCTGTTAGAAAAGTTTAAAAAATGTATATTATTTATTACTTTTTATTTTTTTCGCTGTACACATGTTGTATATTTAACATTAAATAGCACAGCATGATTTTTTTTTTTTAGTTTATGTGCAACATGGGATTTTATACACAAATTCAAAAAAGTGTGCGGCATCTTACCCGGAATTACTCTATATTCTTGCAAATACACGATTGTAGAGTATCCGTTAATAACACCCGACATTTTATTCTTACGTAAACGACCAATGTTCCACTGTATTGGTACATGGAGCAAAGTCTAGCAGTTGAAACGTCAACACCTATCCCAAATTTATGCGAATCTTTTTATAGAAAATTTATGCATTGATTAATTTTAAATCTGAGTGACAAACGTATTCATGTATATTCTTGCAACTATACACGATAGTAGGGTTTCCGTTAATACCACCCAACTTTTTATTTCGCGTATGCAAAATTGTTCCACTGCAGTGACACATGGAGCAGAGTCCAAAAGTTGAAACCACACGTGTTTTAAATAATGTAAAAAATCGTTCATGGACAATTTACTTTTTAACGTTATGTTTATGACATTTATGATCTAAAATTATTTCTAAGGAACACGATTTGTGTCAGCATTATCTACGAAATCCATGCCGAACATGCCAGCTATAACTCTGCTGAATTCCATGGTTATCATCTGAACAAGTTAGGAGTTATAAAAAAGCAATTTGTGTGGACTTATTAGAGCTTTGCTTATTCCGATGAATAAGGTAAAATAACTTACCCATATATGTTTTTGACATCCAGAAACCAAACTTCTTGTAAAATATATTCACTTTCACAAAAACAATTATCCTAATTTTAAAACAAAGCGCTTTTTTGAAAAATATGTGCACAGATCGGATATGTAGAATGATCTGATAATGATCTGACCATTATCAGATCATTATAAAAAATTAATATGTTTAAGTAATTACGTTATAAGTCTTTTAATTGCTCAAAGGTGTAAAATAAAAAGATTATAAACAGTAAAATAGGTTTTATTAGACTGTTGGCATATGTTTCAGCTCAATCTAAGCCATTATCAAAACAAACAAGAATATTCTATAAATGCATGTGCATTTATATAATATTTTTGTTTGTTTGTAGAAAACCACATAAACTATGAAAATAAGAAACTACGTTACACGTATGATATTGCAGTATATTACGTAATATGGAAGAAATAGTGGATTGTTGTGATTTAAGAATAAATAGAGTAGACCATTGTTGAAAATTTTTTATTGTAAAAATTAAAATGCGTCAACAATTCATATAGTGTCATAATTGTTCCAACAATGAAATGTTCTTCAAACCCATAACACCGATTACTAGAATCAGCTTTTTTTTTAACAGCTACTTAAAAGAGTTTTTCAATTCAAAATACCTAATCATGACAAAATTTTAAAATAATTCTGTTAATTTTTTCCAGTTCTAATTATTTTTATACATTTAATGATAAAAGAGAGTTTTACTGATTAAATTTGGGAATGTAACTGTGTAATAATTGTTTATATAAAATTTTTAATAGCTCAATATAATTTTTTGGTTTTTTGTTTTAAAATTTTGTTTAAAAATATTTTTTAATTTTTATTTTACACCAAATTTTCTTATAAATAAAATATATGTGGCATTACAAATTTTATTATGTTACTAAAATATTCTGCAACTTATTCTATATTGAAAAAAGCCGCTGTCATGTGTAAAGTTATATTAAAAAACTTTAAATAAAAAGATACTGAATTTGTTGATCGGGAATTTTATACTGAATTTGGCATCGATAGATTGATTTTGAAGAAAGTTTTAAGAAAATTGGATTTTATATTTGAAAATCTAATAACATTTATAAGTTATAAAAAATGTTTATGATTTTAGTTTGTCAGTCGGTTGATCCTTTTACTCCGAAAGTACTAAAAACATACAAAGATCGCAGTAAACTTTTAGACGGCGAGGAATTTAAACCACCGATGTTTATAAAGACGAACACGTTGAATTCCGCGGAATCTCCCAGGACTATATAGTAGGACTTTAACGTAAAATTACAAAAAATGTTTTTCTTTATTTGTCAAACAGTACTTTTTTTAGTAACAATGTAAAAAAAAGCATTATGTATTAAAGGTTTCAAATGCAAAATAATCATTATTCATTTTTATCGGGTGAACCAAAAGTTTGTTAAAACTTTAAAAATTCATAATAAAGGAAGAAATTATGATAAAGAAGTGCGGTTTGCAAGAAAGGGCTCACAAGGTAGTCGGATTTTTTTAGCAGCAAAAAAAATGTTAAGTTAAAAAATTCACCTGTAGATGGCGCTAACATACGAGAGATTATATGGTCGACATTGAATCCTCGTGAATATACGGCGAAATCATTGCATCCAGCCAAGTTGACAGTCTGTTGTGGCTTCACCTCGTCTTTCATTGTCGGACCATTCTTTTTTGCAGGACCGTGTCCCATATTGGGCTGGAAAACATGCACAGTAACCGCTGAGCGTTATCTCACTCTTATGCGTTACAAAGCCGTTCCCGCATTAAATCAAAGAGGTGTGTTATCTGTAATAAGCTTTATGCATGATGCCACACCGCCACACTATGTTAATCCAGTGAAACGATTCCTATTGATTATCTTTGTGAAGACAGACTGATCAGTCCAGGTTCCAAGATCGCATGGCCTCCACGATCACTCCGGTCGACTTCTGGTCGTGGGGCTTTTTGAAATCACTTGTCTACCTTTCATCACCTTCAACACTGGCCAAACTCAAAGATTCTATCTGTTATGAGGTACCTTCAATTCATTCCGACATGTTGCATTCAGCTGTAACTGGCGTTATGAGTCGCCGTAAATTGTGTCGTACAATGTTCTGGAGGTCATGTTGAACAATTGTTATTGCAAGAATAAATGGATGGAGCGTACTGTTGTCCTGTTCATTGTGTTTCGGGTCGTCAGCGCCCTCTACCAGTGACATTTATAACTGAAAATGATTTTGCTGCTAAAAAAATCCGACTACCTTGTGAGAATTTTCTTGCAAACCGCACTTCTTTATCATAATTTCTTAATTTTTTATGAATTTTTAAAGTTTTAACGAACTTTTGGTTGACCGGTATTTTTGCCAATATGTCATTTTCAAATAATTAAAACGTTTTAAAATATTATTTATTTTGTAATAAAGGGACATAACTTCAGAAGATATTCTTTAAATAAATATATATAGATATATATTTTACCGTTGTAATAAAATATTCTAACTAAAAAAATGCCTTTTTTTCTACGTTTTTCCACATTTAAAAAAAAAAAATTAACAATGGTACTATTTATTACAAAATAAATAAATAAATAAATAAATAAGAATGGCAGCGTCGCATTTATTTCAGAGAACCCAATGATTGCAGTGTTAATTTTATTTCTTTTCATTATTTCTAGCAACTTTAATTTACTGAAACATTATTATTCTTTAGAGAACATAACCTCTCGCCCGCCAAATACAAATTTAATGAAATCAAGAGGGTTTTAAATTACACGAAGAAGAAATAAAAAGAAAAAGAGCAAGACAGAAAACGTTGCTTTATTTTAGTTTTTTTTAAATTTTCTTTTGTATGAAAATATATTCTGTAGAATTTAGAAATTGAAATAGAAAATATATCATATAATATTACAAAGTAACAAAGGTTTGTGGAAAATTTTTGTTCTGTACTCAGAAAATAATATTAATATTCAAGGATGTCAGAGACTTATATATTAAACATTTGTAGCCAGACTCGGCATTTAAACATAAATGAAAATATTGCCAGAACAAACTAAGATATAAAAAGTAATTAAAAACGTAAATTGGAAAAATCTTATTAAGATTCTGTAAATACATGGACAATGCCAAATTTTAAATCGTACTGAAAATACAAATTAGAAAGTGTTGCGTAAATGTTACATATGATAATGAAATTCACCTTCTTTAATACGAATAAATTTCTTTAAAAAAAGTATTTAGTAAATTATTCATACTGTTTCATTAAAATTGATTATGGAGAAGTTGATGGGAGTTTCTTTTAAATAGAGTTTGTAAATCGTGTTATTATTCGGGGCGCAAATATTTTGTTACCATTTTCATGGATATTTCAAACCCAAACCCATGTAGTATGTATTTATATTTGTATATGTGGGGTTTACACACTACAGATTAGATGGGCCAACCCGAGCCCGGGCACGACATGGCTCGCGCTCCATTTTTGTATCAGTTTTCGGACTCGGTGTCTATTTCTATCAATTTTCGGGCTCGAGATCGATTTTTATTTCAGCTTTTGGGCTTGTGTTCTGAAACTGAAAATTTTATTTATTCATGTATAAAAAAAATAAAAAGAACTTTTATTTTTATTATTTATAAAAATTACTTATTCCATTTCAAGTCATTTTAATGCCATTTTGATCAGAATGAAGGGGGAATCAGAAATCGTATTTTTCTATTCTAGTATTAGAATGCTATTTTAAAAGAAAATTTGTGATATTTATAGATTTATGTTTGGCATTGAAGGTGACGACAGATGATATGGCACTAATCGAAATAGGCGTGAACAATGAATTTGCTTTTAGTTCGATTTTCGTCTGTGGCAGAAGATATTTTTTAAATGGATGGTTTATTTATTTTTTATTTAGAGTTATAACGTGAACAGAATATTTTCTTCTATTTTTAGTCTACCAGAATTAGCTTGGGCTTTGCGATTTTTTCAGTCTTCTACTGTGTACGAGTCATAATCGCTCTTGATATGAAAATAACGTTTGTAATTCTTATATCTGTTTTTTTTTTCATCTTGAACTCTGCTCATACTGAGGCTGTACTCTGCACATTTACGAAGTGACTTTCGTTCGTAACTAGATATTGTCATGTACTGTTATCCCCATGGAAAGCAATCGAGCAGTGATTCATATCTTTTCCTATAAAAGCATCGGATCTTTCAGATAACTGTTCCAAATTTTTAATTTAAGTTGATTTTCAGGTACACAACAATTATGAAAGACTGTTTGTAAGGAATTGATTATAGTTAAAGATGCACATCTCTTATAGAAAATTGAAAAACTTTGCTTGATTCTTCGGCATATAAATATAGTAATTTCTGCAAATTTCATAAGACGCATTTCGTTAATGTGTCCATCAGATTTTCTTGTTGAGGGAGAAAAAATATCAGAATCCATTCATGTATGAAGTATATTTTTATTTGACACCAAACTTCTCTTTTGATAAGATTGAAGGTAAATTTTCATTTAACAGTTAATTCTGTGTAAGAAATTATTTAAGAATAAGATATTATTTTTGTAACAATTTTTAAAAAATATGCAGTTTCTTTTCTATTGCATACTTTCCGTATCGGTATCGAGACTCTGATGACACCAACTTTTTCAGGCTCGGGTGAGCTCGGAGTTAAAATCGTCGGGCTCGGGTGGGCCCGGGCTCCAAAAAAATAACTCGCACTCATCTGTAATACATACGGATACACACAATATAAATTATATAGATGCTAGATGGATATTTACGAAAAATACATATAATTATAAAATGTAATTATACTTACCAACTAACTGTTACTTGTAACTGTTGGATAAACATAAAGAAATATTTTAAAAATGTTAATCAAACTGAGATTATTCCAGACATAATCAGTAGCTTTTGTTGATTTTGTAAAACCGACATTGTTACTGTTTATCACAAAGAAAGAAAAGTGAAAACTGCATTTTTATACTATTCGGGCTGAAAAATACAAGGATTGTAAACAGTTAATTTTATTTATTTTCATTATCTCTAGCATTTTTTATTTACTGAAACACTATATTCTTTAGAAAAAACAACCTCTCGCCAAATAAATTTTTAATGAAATCCAGAATGTTTTAACTTACTTGGTGAACAAATGAAAAGAGAAGATTTTTTTTAGGCTGTAGAAACTGAAATAGAAAAGATGTTACAGAATGATATAAAGTAGCAAAGTTTTATGGAAACATTTTGTTCTGTTGTCGGACATAATATTAATATTAAAGGATGCTAGAGAAATGCTAGGGCCAGCCGAATGCCTCACAATATCTCTCTTCTATTTCGGGTACGCTTCGGAATTTCTGAAAACTGTAAAACATGTGTCCAATGAATTAGAGAAAAAACATCATATGATTAACCGAATTTGAGACAAGGGGTCATAAGGGAACTCCCACTCAATTCAATACAAACACCTAATTTTTACATCATATTTAGATTCTTCGGTAAATGTCACCTTAAGAAAACTAACCTTCTAGAAACTGATTCATGTTAAAACATTCATAGGTTACAACTCTTATTTTTTCATAACGCATATTTAAAGTTTCTAAAATGCATATATTTTTTAATTAAATTTTGAAAAAAATTGTGAATTTAACCTATGATTTTTTGACAGAAATCGATTTCTAAAAAATTCAAATATACGAATCCAAAATTACAGTTTATTTTGCAAAATTGTTTTTCAGTTATTCTTTAAAAACTACTCGCAACGCAATTTGATTTGCAACGATTAAACATGAATTTAACATTAGAAATTTCAAATTTTAAACCTGCATAATTTCTAAATTACTTGACCGAATGACTTCGTTTTGGTATACTAAGGTAAAATATATCGTAAATCAAATATCACGTCATAATTTGGTATTTCTATTGAAAATTTTAAAATTGGTTCCTCACAAGGTCCCCTTGCCTAACATTCTTTTAACTAAACGAGGTTGATTGGTTGGTTGGTTGATTTATGGCGGCCGATTATCTACTCGAGGGATATAGGCCCTAGGGGGGAGTGCCCTCCATGCGGGTCTTTTCTAAGGGATCCTAACACATATTTAAGGCAAGGTTCGAAGAAAACCACGGAAAACTCCGAACTGTTAGGCTCGACGGGCGCGACAGTGGTTTGAACCCAGCACCGTCTGTCTACCAGCTTTGACAGCAGAACCTCTAAGCCACTGTGGGGTCGAGGTTGATTGGACATTTGGTTTTGTTTGACATTTTTCCCAAATTTCCTGAAATAGAGAGGGGTAGGTGAGACTTATGGCAAACGCTGTATATTAAAAAATTGTAACCAGACACACAATTTAAATATAGCTGAAAATTAATGCGGGAACAAATTAAGAAATTGCGAATAACATTTAAAAATTATGTTGGAAAAATGTTGGTTGTCTTTGAAAAATTAAATATATCAATAATTCTGCGAAATGTGTAAATTTTCAAAAATTTTAATCATACTGAATGCAGAAATTGTAAAGTACGTATAGTAGCATACGTAATAAGTATAAGTAATAAGTATAAAGTACGTAAAGTACGTATTGTATAGTAGCCTCTTGTTATACAGAGTCCCCTTAAATCGGCAATTTAAGAGAAACTTGTCTGCATAAATGATAATGTTTTCCAGGTGTTTCTCGCTATGTCATTAAAAGTATAGAGCACACATTAATTGATAAATATGATTAGGAAAAATTATAAAACAAGTAGGTAAGTGTGATCGAAGATCGCACAAAGGGTTTCGTTTATTATTCCTTTCAAAATAATTTTCCTTTTCAAAAAAATAAAATTATGTTTTTTATAAAATAAAATTTTACCTGTCTATTTTTTTTTTGTTTTTATGAATATTTGAAGTGGCCCGATAGAGGGCAATGCCCGCTATTCTGCTCTATCATAATATTACCTGTCATGTGGACAAAATGCGATATTAAAAAAAATAGCCCCCCCCCTATCCCCTTGTTTATTAATAATCCCTACTAGCATTATTGATACATCATTGTCTATTAGCGTTTCATTTCTTTTTAATAAACAAAAATCAACATTCTCATCCAGGCATCTACTGGCAAAAATCACATCAAATAATCGCGACAATCTTCCAATAACCATACTATTACATATCAAGTAACATTTACAAAATTTCCAATAATGATAATGAAAACAAAAATAACACAGGTATTATTAATAATATAGATTAGCAACATAAATATATAAAATTACTCAAAATCACACAAATAATTAAGTCTCAATCAAAAAATAAAACAAATTGTCACAACAGTTCTAAGGGGAAAAGAAGCATTTAAGCATTTTGGTAATGTCATCTCTCGTCGATATCTAGAATCAAATAGACTTTTACAACATAATTTGAAAATAGCTTCAATAATGTAACATTTAAATAATTTTTCTCCCGTTGTATTTAAGAAAATAACATGTAAATAATTTTTCACCTTTTGTATTCAAGAAAATTAACTTCTGAAATCTATGAGAGCTGAGCGCATATGAAAAAAGTATTTAATTACCTAAAAAAATGTAAAATGCCAACAAAATAAGAAGATTATTTTAGTTAAATCCATCGAACAATTAAATGAAAAAAAGCTTCCGCCGAGGTGAATCGAGCCTGTGACCTCCTGTCAGAAAGAAGACACTGTACCATTGGTCCATCGGGTCTACAATGAAAAGGTTGAAATTAAGATTCTGTTTTGAAATCGCAGAAATGATGGGATGTCATTAAATTGATTCATTTAATTAAAATTATACGACTTTTTCAAAATTTTATGATTTTCAGCGGGACAGTAGGTATTCAGCTGTAAGTACACAAAATTTCAAGTCTCTAACTTATACAGTTTCTGAGAACAGATTCTGTTACGGACAAACAGAGGAGCGAGCCGAATAGGGTTTCGTCAGATGATTGAAACCCTAAAAAATGGATTTTTTTCTTTTGTGCGCTCGAAAAACCTTAGCCAATTTTTGCGCGTCGCAAGCGAATTTTCTGTAATGTATTTTTCAAGTTAGGCCAACCATTTTCTCTGTTTTTACTAAATAAATCCAAGCTTGTTATAAATTAATTCGACTATAATAATTTTATTAAAGAAATACCTTGTAAGACTTCTCCGAAGCGTAAATCCTGTAGCAGACAAAAGTAACACCAATTACAAAAGAAAGCATATATATAAAGCGATCCAAACATTTTGTTTTACTATAATACATTGTCAAATACATAATAATATTTTGTATTGAATGTATATTGTTTTGTATTATTTTGCAATAAAAATAATTTTTATTCATTTTAGTTTAAAATTAACCTGAAAACTTAATAAAAACGCGTTCGATCCATCCACAGAAATAAAGTTTTACTAGGCTCATAATTTCGCATTGTTCGCCTCTTGAAAACACCTTGACATCAAAAGGCAGGGAGGGATGTGGAATTTTTGTGAAAAGATTTTCATACAACACAATGATGGTCGAAGAGTTGAGACATTAAAAGTGCTTTAATTCTAATTACGCATTCTAGAGTAGAATAGTTTTCTCTTGACGAGTTCTAAGCAATCTCTGTTTTATTAATTACTTGATTAAAAACCACTTGTATGTATATATTTAAGGTGGATTATTAATATTTTGGACATTATTTAAAATATGTAAATGCGGTAAAAAAAATGTTATTTCCAATTTAGTTGTCCAAACTGTGTTGAATTGGCAATTTGAAATTTAAAAAAACATTCATGATTTAAAAGTTCATATATTAATACACGTAGATAATTTTGAAATGTGATTTCGTTTTGTTCATTCATTTCTAAGCGAATGTTTTCTGTTTCTCCTAATTATTCAAAACTGATTTTTAAACAAATCGTGTGCCCATAAAACTGTAAAATATGAAGCGCTATAATGCAACAGTAGAAAAAATTTTGAAGGTCCATTAACGTTTGGAAAGCTTTTAAAGGATTCGAAAAATGAAACCATTAATCTTTCTACTGAGTCTACAAATCGCCTTATCTTATTTAGTAAAAGCAAATCCAGTTTATGTTATATCTGCTTTGTGACAAGAAAAAAAAAAAACACTGCTTCATTGCAGTCTAAAGAGGAAAAATATTCACGGCAGTATTTTTATGCTCAAGTTTATTGAAGTTTGCTTTCATATAATTTAAAATTTTACCAAAAGTAGAAGAATATAATGTTATTTGTAAAAGATGTAATATATATATTTAAGTACATTTGTAGTATTAATAAGTAAAGAATATACACTCATAACATTTTAATTTTCCCACAACAGCAGTGTTTTAAAAATAGTCAAATTTCTAATGCATTATTCATTTAAAAAAAATAAAATATTAGATTCATCACAAAATGTTTCTACTGTATCATTCCAACATATTAATCTAAATAGCGCTAACACACAGAAAGAATTGTGAATATCATATATATATATACATAGCATTTCCATAAATTTCACAATGATCAGTTACAATCATAAGTGGATTTAAAAAAAAACTAGATAAATTTATAAATTTTAATTAACAATTTTAAATATAGATATTTGGTGTATTTCTATTAAATGAAACCTGCAAAAGAGCACACGGCAAAATACTTAGGGCTATGGTTCCGTAATCAGTTTCACAACCAAAGTTTTTATACAAGGAGAACTATTCTGGCAGCAATCTAATTCAAAGTATACGAAAGTTGCAACTATGATTACACCACTGGAACTGATTATACGACAAACTGTGTTTGCTAAAATATGCCAGTTGCCTGTGGATTTGATTATAAACTTTCCTGGAGCATGGTACGGCAGCGGTCCCCTTCCTGAGGTATCAAAACTAAAATTTAATCAGCATTGTTTTTCATAATAAGTATCTTACATATCAAATTTTTTGCAATTCCATTCCATATTTTCACAGATGTAGCTAAAACGAAAATCGTAAATAAATAAATAAATAAATAAATAAATAAAAAAACACGGAATAGAAGGGAAACATATTAAGTCATGCATGCCAAAATCTCAACAGCCCAAATTATGCCAAACTAGAACTCAGAAGTGTTAACACTTTGACTTTCCCTTGGCTTATTTACAAGGAAAAAGTTGTCACGGGATGCACTCGAGGAGAAAAAGATGTCCCGAGCCTCACATACACTTTTCTCATATCAACTTGTTAAAGAAAATATTTCACACTTTAACATCTTTGCTAATAGAGATGCTTTTGAAATTATCCACCAGATAAGCCAAGACAAAGAATACATATTGTGTTAATTCAGCTTAGGAATGCAAAATATTTGTATTTCTTCTTGTGATGGAAGACGTTGGTCTTTAAGAATGATATTTTTAGTCTTTAATAAATATTCAAAGTTACATTGTACCAAATATTCAATTACAGGTTGTTCAATATCAGTATTTTACTACGAAGTAGTTAGTGACTTCCCAGTTTCGCAACTTTACTCATTCTTGGGATTCGAACTGTTACAAACTAGTCCTAATTGAAAATTCGCAGATCCAGGTTATCCGCGCTAACCTCAGGACACTTACGAGTAAAATAAACAAAAATGGTATATCCTATAAATAACGTCATTCTCAATAATGGGACACTGTGCAATTAGCGTCAATAAATCGTTAATAGAGCGGCCATTAAAATGGGCCCTGTGTGATTCACGCCCTATAAACCGTTTGAACGAGTATCACTATTAAAGGGCCCTGTGTGCTTTGTACTCATAAACCGTTAATACGACAATCACTATAACAAATAATCAATATAAATTATTATACTTTAGCAAATTAAAGGACAATATTTTCATGACATAGTGAATACAAATATGAATTTTAAATGGCTTAAGAAAGTACACATGTTTAAATATATTTACTATAATCCCTAATTGAAATTAAAATGATTAAATATGATAAAAAAGCCACGCGTTTAAAGATTGTCCGTGTATGGTTATCACTGTTTGAATTCTTGTGCACAACCTTGTGTTTTTAGAGATGAATTTTCAAATATTAAATACAGAAAACAACAGTTTTTGGAATATTCCATGTGACTTAAGAGAGCATCAGCTTCACATTAAACTTTTTATTTGATGTATCATAATTTTCTTCAGATTCATTCGATTTAACCTTTTCTTCAGAAATTATTATTATTTTTTTATTATTATATTTTATGATTCATTTTAACGTCAATGAATAAAAATTTTACCAGTGGGTCCGTGCGAGGAGTTCGCACTGCAATCTAAGATTTTTTATCAATATGTAATACTTATTAGATGCAGGCTGAAACTTCTAAAGAAAAAGTAAGGATAAAAATATCTGCAAACAAGATTTAGTTTTTAGTCAAGCCAGCATATCATCTAATTTATTCCATCAAAGTTAGAGTAAAAAATGATCCAAGATTGCAAAAACACGCGCAAAAAAAAAAAAAAAAAAGAAAAAAAAATCGTATTTTAACTGCATTAGAGGAGGGCGTCATCCACTTTGGGAAAAACATGGGACATAGAAATATAAATCTAAACATTTCAATTTCAAATTCACTTTTTAATCATAAATATAAAATAAACCTATGCGGTGTTTTTTATAATCGTTGCTGAGCATCATATAATGTGGTATTTTATTTTTGTGCCAACCTTGAGGACAACAATTTGAGAAAAACCTTTCATTTCTTTTATGAAAACAATGTCGATTTAATTTTTAATTATCGGCAAATTTTAATAAAAAAACATGTTTCAGGAAAATGTAAGTGTGCTATGTCAGAAGCTGTTCAAAATCCTTTCATATGGTATCTCATACGTCGTTCTGCGTTTCGTATTTTCGTAGAAAAAGGGATGTTGACAGGAGAAATAATATATACGATTTATGACACGAAAAATATTCACTATTTATTTAAAAATAATAATGGTAATACAATTGTTGCGCACAACAATACAGGCACCAAAAACTAAATTTTAGTTGCAGGTTAGAGTTTTCATTATTATAAATACATTAGCTATAAACATAGACCTATTGTTTTGCAAAGTATGGGAAGCAAATTTTATATGTTGTCGTTAGAATGTATTTTCGAATGTGATATTTTCTATAATTTAACTATACAGGGTGATTATAATTAATGTTGCACTTTCAAAAGACTGTAAAAAAAAAAAAAAAAAAAAAAAAGAAAAAAAAAAGAAAAAAGAAAAGAAATACTTCTCAGAATGACCTAATATTTCATCTGAGTATACGTGAAGCAATGGGAATTTGCTTTGCGAAAAACAAGTTCAAAAGTGGACCGATAGATGGCGCTGTACTCGTCTTAAGATGCTAATTAAAAGACGTTACATGCGCACCGCACATTACTCTTGTGATAAAAGGGCGGGTAACATGCAGTTCCTGTTATTCTGCGTTTGAGAAAATAGCCATGACTCTATCGTTGAAGAATCGGGCTCTGCTTTAGCCCAGTCAAATTGTAGTTTGAGGTGGAAAATTCTGGTGTAATTGTTTTTAGTGGCTTATTTTATGTTTTTTGAGGTGCTGAATATGAATCTGAAGTTGTCCAACAAAATCTCTTTCGGCAAATTTGTTTCTTTTACAAAAAACCTGTAAAAAAACGGACTTTTTCAGTTTTTTTAAAATAACTCCAAAATTGCGCATTTTGCGTGAAAGTCAGCAATTTATGAATTAAAGAGAATAAAATTTCCTACATTTTATGTATTAAAAGTTTTTTTCTATGATCAATGGTTTAGCCGTGAGAGTGCCGCAAAAATGGGTATTAAAAACAAAAAACTGTAAAAAAAAACGGGAATTATGGCACTGTATGTAGATGTAACATGGAAACCAACCATTTAACGCAAATATTAACCATCAGTGATGCTAAAGATTATATTATTGACTATATTTTATGCATTTAAGGTAGGGGAAAAGTGTGGATTCGGCACCAGTGGAAGTTGGGAGCATCTCCACCTCCTCTCAAGAGTCAAAGGTGTTCCTCTTCCGGAGAGCTCGTACTCTAAAAGAAGATAAAATTTTGAAAAAGCGGGTAAAATTAGGTACAAGAGGTAAAACTATCTAAAATCGTCGAAAAACAGTAATTTTTGAAAATTAGCAAAAAACACTTTAAAAAAAATCAATTGAACAATTACATAAATATAATAATGAATCCTCTTTAGACATGCAAACAATATTTCTAATTCAAAACTTAACATTTAAATATGTGTATGTGATTTGTGAAAGTTATGTGTCATTTGTTAAGTACAAATACAAGGATAGTGCTGTAGTTGTGTTCGATAGTTACCCTGAAGAAAGTTGCAGAGGTACTAAATGTTTTGAGCGAGCAAGAAGATCACGCCAACAAACTTCAGTAGTTTTCATGTTCGACGAAACAATGGTGCCTACAGTACCACAAGAAAAATTCCTAGGCAATATAAAAAACAAAGAGCATTTGACTTTAGTGTTGAAAAATAAATTTGCAGCAGCTGACATTCACACAAAACAGGCACGAGAAAATGCGGATACACTGATTATCACCACAGCAAGGGACCTTACGCAACAACATAACTCTGTAGTTATCGTGGGTGAAGACGTAGATTTGCTGGTGATCATGATTGGTCTCTGTAGGGGCATACATTCAAATGTGTATTTTTTAAAGCCAGGCAAAGGGACAGTTTCACCACTCACTTTTTCTCCTGACTGCTAACATGAACAATCGGTTGCTGACAACATATTGTTTCTACATGCCATGAGTGGTTGTGATACTACTTCAGCCTTTTTCAAAGTAGGAAAGATGAGGTTTCTTCAGACTCTCAAAAGAAACCCGGCATTAATTAAAATCATTGAAATTTTTAAAGACCCTATGGCAGATGCTGATGCAATTACTGATGCTGGCAATCGTTTTTTGACTTCCTTGTACAAATTATCTGACAAGGAAACCATGTCATTAAACAAATTGAGGTATATATGCTACCTTAAGTCTGCATACGAGGCATCATCCCATTTGGCGTCCCTACCTCCTACTGAGGCTGCAGCAAAACAGCATTCTTTAAGGGTGTATTTTCAAGTTCAGCAATGGATTGGTAATGAAAAAAATCCTGAACAATGGGGTTGTAAAAGCACCAAAGATGGTCTAGAGCCAATAACCACGCTAAAGCCACCAGCACCTCAAGCCGTTCTAAAACTCATTTCTTGCAAATGCAAGAAGACAGCCATAAAAGCTGTGGATGTAAAAAAGTAGGCTTCAACTGCTCTAATATGTGTCTGAACTGCGAGAGTAGTTGTAATAATATGCCTAATATTGAAATATAAGAAAACGAGGATGACCCAGAATGCCCTAAAGTACTTGAAGGTTATTATACATAAATCATTCCATTTCACATTTATTTTTTATTCATTTTTAATTTGGTGTGGTCAAAATATGTATTCAATACAGTGTGCATAACTATTCAGTTTTTAAACAATTAAAACTAAGTCATTAATTATTTTTTAAAACGCTGGTACGTAGTATAATAGCTTTTTTGCTCACTGATTTGGTCTTTTTTATAGGTGTAGAAGACCTAGAAGGCATACCATCAGAAACCATGAAACCATTGGTCTAGAGGACTCGGTTTGACTGACAAGTTCATTTCAATGTCAATAATAATTTAATAATTAATATTGTATAAAATACATACCTACCTATTTTACTATATTATTTAACATTAAACAGTTTTCATACTAATCAATCGTGAATCACTATTTATCATTTTCTGTACCTATATAACCCAACATACACGTTTTACATATCTGCACACATGTATAATGATGCATTTAAGTTATATGCCTTCAATAAGGAGGCGGATGACTACTTCGTGCATTCGTCATTTCTTTTTTCATAACTATTCAAGGTCCAAGAAAATTACTTGCACATAAATTGTAGAGAATTTTATCTACTTTTTTAAAGTATCGTATAATGTATGCAGTGAAATGTTTATTTTTAGGTCTTATGAACAGAAAGGCTGTAAAAAAATGTGGTTTTGGCCATTTTCCGAAAAGTACTGTTTTTCGCCGATTTTAGGTAGTTTTACCTCTTGTACCTAATTGTACCTCTTTTTACAAAATTTTATCACCTCTTAGAGTAAGAACTCTCCGGATTTAGGAGCAACTTCGACTCATGAAAGTAGGTGGAGTTGTTCCACTGCTCCCAACTTCCACTGGTGCCGAAACCGCACTTTTCCCCTACTTTAAATGCATAAAATATAGGCAATCATATAATCTTTAATATCACTGATGGTTCATATTTGCGTTAAATGGTTTGTTTCAATGTTACATTGACATACAGTACCGTAATTCCCGTTTTTTTACAGTTTTTGTTTTTAATACCCATTTTTGCGGCACTCTCACGGGTAAACCATTGATCATAGAAAAAAACTGTAAATACATAAATTCTAGGAAATTTTATTTTCTTTAATTCATAATTTGCCGACTTTCACGCAAAATGCACAATTTTGGAGTTATTTTGAAAAAACTGAAAAAAGTCTGTTTTTTACATGTTTTTTTTGTAAAAAAAACAAATTTGCCGAAAAAAATTTTGTTGGACAACTTAAGATTCGTATTCAGCACCCCCAAAAACATAAAATAAGCCACTAAAAACAATTACACCAGAATTTTCCACTTCAAGCACTTTTTGAACACAATTTTACTGGGCTACTTGTGAAGTTTCTCTTTAGAAGAACGGTGACTGTGCGGCAATTGCATTGAAGCAATTCCTGACATTAAAGGGAAGCGGATCTGGCCCGAAGACTGCATTCAGTCTGAAGAAGATGATTGATAAATTTCAAGAGACGGGATCATTTGATGTGAAATGTGACAAAAGGAGGAAGCGGATCTGGCCCGATGACTGCATTCAGTCTGAAGAAGATGATTGATAAATTTGCAGAGACGGGGTCATTTGACGTGAAATGTGACAGAAAGAGGAAGCGAATCTGGCCCGATGACTGCATTCAGTCTGAAAAAGATGGCTGATAAATTTGAAGAAACGGGATCATTTGACGTGAAATGTGGCAGTGGGAGGAACGTAATTGCTTCGACTTCAATGGAGGATGTGGCTACAGCATTTCAGGAAGCGTCAAGCAGTGCTTTGGGAACGTGCAGTACACGGGAATTTCTCGAGCTTTAGACATGCCTCTGAGCACGGTTCGTAAAATTTTACGAAACATCAAAACAATTAAAAACCGATTTCGTTTTTGGCCTAGGGACAATTAAAAATCATTTTTTTCCTATCTGCTGTGGCACCACCTTGTCGTGGTGGATAGGCTTTGAAAAAAGAGTACCACAACTGCATGTCACGTGTTTTAATTAGCATCTTATGACGAGTACAGCGCCATCTATTGGTCAACATTGGAACTTTTTTTCTTTAGCAAAACAAATTCCCATTGCTTCATGTATACTTAGAAGAAATGTCAGGTCATTCTGACTGGTGGTTCTTTTTTCATAGCCTTTTGAAAGTGCAACTTTAATTATAAACACACTGTATATTCTTCCCCATTAAACTATTTTTCATATAATCTAAAACCTTTAGGTCTGGATTTATATCTAACGTATTTACATTAATAAAAACGCAAAAATGAAGCTAGCAATTTGTTTTTGTGTTTGCGAGCTACAGTTATATTAAAATTTATTTTTCTAATAAATGGTGAATATTTTCCGTGTCATAAATAAACTTTTTATTCATTGATATTAAAATGGAACTTGGAATGTAATAATTAGATTAAAAAAAAATATTTCTGAAGAGTATGTTTAAATCTGAAGACAACTGATGAACCGCCTTAAAACAAAATAGTGTTTTCATTTGTATAAGGAAGACATTAGTACCGCCTCATACAAATGAAGACAATATTTTGTTTTAAGTTATAACCTTCTCCTTTCCTACACCTCTGTACATCTATAATGGATATCCAAGTAAACATTACTTGTAATCCCAGTTTCATGCGGCAGACGTCCGATATCTTTTTCTGGTTAGAAGATATTAATCTAAATGTCACATGTTATTGATAAATTTAATATTTCTTACTGAAATATGATACATTCCATTTTATAGCCAAATATGTCCCCACTCATTAGTTTAAAGCTAGTTCATGGTGGGTGGATAGCTCTGATAAAGTTATTTTGCCCGCGTAACCTCAAACATACAACTTACATTAAGGGAACATTTTCAACTTTGTACGTTTAGTTGGAAACTATTGAAAACACGTTCTTCCTGGATTGTTATGAAATTACATTCTCTATTTAAAAAAAATATGAATGTTCCTGTTATCTGTAATAAAAGAATTATAACTATCGGCGTTCAGATGAAAGTTCATAAAAGGACAAAATAAGGAGTATCCAAAGTGCAGTAAAACAGCGAGGATAATGTCTATTAATAACTATGTTTATTAATATGTAATATGTATGAAATAAGCTTTGGTGGCAGTCTAGATATCAAACATTCATCATTAACTTCTAAATTTCCAATACCAAAATCCAATTTCGACTAAATATATTTAATCTACGTTGCAACTTATGTTCAGATAGCAAATTTGGAGTCATTTGAAGCTCATGTCTAGCCGGATGTTTTGTTATTTTTTTAATTTGGGTGCAGTTTTTTTTTATTCTGAGGATATATTCACTTTCTGAGCCGGTTTTCAAAGTGAAATTGGACTCAGAAGAAAAAGAAATGTATCCGAAGTCGAAAAACTTCGTAAGTACCTGGTTAGACATCAACCTCAGATATCCTAAGCAAAAGAAAAAAAAGTAAAAATAACAATGTAAACAAGAAATTTGAAAGAATGTTACCATCGGTTTAGCATTAGCTTGCGAGGATCTTCGCTTTACTAGCAGAGTCTCTTAAGAGATATGATTCAAAGGACATTTTATACGCGCAAGAATTTTTAAAAAAATTGATATTTTGAAATATGCAATTAATTGCTAGTAAAAAGTTTTAAAAGGCAGAGATAAAAACTTTAATCCGAATGACACACAAAATATAGATATCAATAATTCAATCTTTTGGAAAACTTGAAAAATAAATCCAATATGCAATTTTCTCGCCTAAAGCAAACCTTTAAAAGAACTTTTAAAATACATAATTCTGTCCAAATCTATAAAGACAAATAACATTTTGTGAAAGGATGTGAAAGAAAAAGTGAACGTTTTATGATATTTGAAGCTCTACAATTTTTTTTATATAGTACGTAAATTAAATGCTTCTTTGAGATAATTGATTCTCGTATGTCTCGTAAAACACGTTTTACGCACAAAATTTTTTAAAAAAATGGTTTATATATTTTGAAATACGCTATTAATTTGCAGTAAAAATTATTCAAAAACAGACAAAATAAGGGGCAGTAGAGTTTATTCTAAATTCAAATTTCATTTGCATACATTAAACAGAAAGGATAAAAAGCAAGCACAGAACATGCAACTTATGTGAATGGTTTAACATTACATGGCTTTTCTGTATTAAAAATATATTGATCAACATGTTGGTTTATTGATAATTCTCATTAATTTTACTGAAATATGGAACATTACAATTTATAGCCAAATACTTTCCCACTCATTAGTTTAAACGATAGTTTATGGCGAGAGGAGCAGTTCCAGTGAGTTATTTTACCCATGTAACCTGATAAGTATAACGTACATAAAGCGAACATTTTCAAATTGGTAATGTTAATTAGAAACTGATTTCAAATGATCAGCTTCCTGGATGTTAGGAAAATATTTGCAAGATTAAAAAAAAAAAAAAAAACGAATGTACATGGTAGCAGTAATAAATCAATTTTCATTTAAAGTTCATTTAAAGTGTGTAAAAAAAGAAAAAAACAGTGGGCTATCCAAAGTTCGGTGAAACTCTATAATTATCCTTATTAATGACTTTTCCACAAATTCCGGATAATTAAGGAATTCATGAAAAAAAAGAACATATATATAATTAAGGAAATAATATCTCGCTCAAATCTGTTTTATTTAATAAAAAGTATGCATAATGTATATTGGAAAAAATATCACATTTACTACAACAAAGGAAAAAAATATAATTTTTCTAGAATATAAGAATAGAAAAATCCTGTATCGCTGAAGCTGGGGAAATACCGATTTAAAATTGACGATTTAAACTGCATCATAGACTTTTGAAATTTAAATTAAACATGTTATAAATTTTAACATTGGTTTAAAGAAACCTAGAACGTTTTTGTTTTCAAAATTGCATAAATATTTTGTATTTGCTATTATTATTTCTTGCTGAATTATAAATTTATAATTTAGCTACTCCCAAAATTACTTATCGTTCCGAAGAATAGGAACATCAATGTGAGTTTTTTTATGCGATTTTTTTTTTTTTATTTTTTTTTTTTTTTTGGTGAAGAAAATCTAAATATTGTATTTTTTATTTTTATTTATTTCCGAACGATCAGTTTATAGTTAAGCTACTGTCAAAATTGTTTATAAACATTGAAATCGCTTGAGTAGTTTCTGAAAGGTACTTAACTGTCAGCTATTTTACATGTGATTTAACAATTGATGTTGCTCCCTTAAATTTCGTTCAAAAATGAGCCAACGAAAAAAATTACTGTTCTGCTCTAAAATAGTGAAAGTCATGCAACAAATAGAAGACACGAAAAATGTCAGCAAAAGTACTTTAGAATACCAGAAAACTTGAAGCGATTTTTTTCTTTTGTCAAATCAGGTGACTACTTGTTGTAACGATTTCTGCAAGCTAATAAATCATATATTCTAATACGAGCAATCTTGTGTGTGGTTATATATATATATATATATATATATATATGCAAATTTTATCTTAAAAACGGCTCTAACGATTTTGACGAAATTTTGTATCCTACCGTTTTAGGGCACCAGAAAACCAGTGGGCTAGGTCACATGTTCGAGAAAATTCGATTAGTGGGTCATTTTGGGTCATTTTGGGTCATGGTCAAGCTAATTGTATCTAAAAAATGGTTCAAACGATTTTGACGAAATTTTGTATCCGACCATTTTCGGGCACGAGAAGACTATTGGGCTGGGTCACATGTTCGAGAACTTTCGATTAGTGGGTCATTTGTGGGTCAACGCGGGTAAAATTAATTTTATCTAAAAAACGGCTCTAACGATTTTGATTAAATTTTGTGTCCTACGAGTTTCGAGAACGATAAAATCATTGGGCTAGGTCACATGTCCGAGAAAATTCGATTAGTGGGTCATTTCTGGGTCATTGTGGGTCAAGATCTAAAAAGCGGCTCAATTTACACTAAATTTTGCATCCAATGGTTTTCGGTCACGAGAAGACTGTTGGGCTAGGTCACATGTTCGAGAAAATTCAATTAGTGGGTCATTTTGGGTCATTTTGGGTCATGGTCAAGCTAATTGTATCTAAAAACGGCTCAAACGATTTTGACGAAATTTTGTATTTTACGAGTTTCGGGCACGCGAAAATCATTGGGCTAGGTCACATGTTCGAGAAAATTCGATTAGTGGGTCATTTCTGGGTCATTGTGGATCAAGATCTAAAAAGCGGCTCAATTTACACTAAATTTTGCATCCAATGGTTTTCGAGCACGAGAAGACTGTTGGGCTAGGTCACATGTTCGAGAAAATTCAATTAGTAGGTCATTTTGGTCATGGGTCATTATGGGTCACGCTATTTTATCTTAAAAACGGCTCAGACTATTTACACTAAATTTTGCATCCTACGAGTTTCGGGCACGCGAAAATCATTGGGCTAGGTCACATGTTCGAGAAAATTCGATTAGTGGGTCATTTCTGGGTCATTGTGGATCAAGATCTAAAAAGCGGCTCAATTTACACAAAATTTTGCATACAATGGTTTTCGAGCACGAGAAGACTGTTGGGCTAGGTCACATGTTCGATAAAATTCAATTAGTGGGTCATTTTGTCATTGGTCATTGTGGGTCAAGATCTAAAAAGCGGCTCAATTTACACTAAATTTTGCATCCAATGGTTTTCGAGCACGAGAAGACTGTTGGGCTAGGTCACATGTTCGAGAAAATTCAATTAGTAGGTCATTTTGGTCATGGGTCATGATATTTGAACTCAAATTTAATTTTGACCGAGCATAGCTCGGTCTTCCCTGCTCGTGGGTTATGATTTACGACAACCATGCCAAACATACCCAAACGATCTTTTCCTCTCTACGCTAAAGAATTATAGTATGGAAAAATGAAGAATGGGATCATGGCAAAGAACGAGCGGGTATTAAAAGCAATAAAAATTAAACATTAAATTACCCAAAATTAATTTCATTAAATAATTAAAATTAATTTAAAATGAAAGTGATAAATCAATAAGTTATGCGTTGCGTCGTTTCGTTAAATTCCGACGTATGAACTGGTAGTTAATAACACCAGCTTTCGCGCTATTAATATTAACTTCGATACTCCAATCAACATCCCATAGGATTATATGGGATTTCCTCTTCAATTTTTCAATTATTGCTGTAACTTTTTAAGTTTTCACGATATTTCACTGGTCTTTTTTATATGAGTTGCCCTATCGTATTGAGTATCAAATCATGACAAAAAATATTTGCTGTAGTTCGCGCATGCACACTTAAAATTTATTTCATAAAAAATACCTATATCTCATCGAATATTCAATATATTAATATGTTAATCACAGTATACTATTTCTAAGATTTTTTGTGAAGTTTTTGGAAAGCGGTGTTCAATTCAGCTGAAAACTCTGCATGCAACAGAAAAAAAATCTTTTGAATTTTTCACAGAAACGTTTACATCTTCACGAATATACGTGCTATGCTTACACAAATGCACACAAATGTTGAACAGACCTACATAGCCATTTGCTACAGTGACAGATTATTTTTAGCATTTTCTGTTACGTGGGTGATCAAAAGTATTATTTTATTATTAAAATTATTATTGTCCCCTCTAATTGTTCTCGCGACAAAATCTTCACTGACAAACACGAAGTCAAACATGAACTTTACAACCTCAAAGTTCAAGGGCATTCCGGGCATTTCCTCAGGAGTTTCATTAAGATATTCGACGAAAAGTGTGAAATTAGTCACTGCCCTTAATTTCTGCACACCAGTGTAGATGGCATAAGGAACGACTGCAAAAAGTATTTTAGAAACGCAGAAAGCGTGAAGAGATTTTTTTTTCTTTTGTTTGTTCCGGAAGCTACTACTGAAAAGTTTGAATTCATTTAAATGTGAATATATTCCGCTATATCACTTTTGTTTCAATCTCGGACAAAAATAGATGTTATTCCCAATTGACAGGCGACACAACTGACTATATATATTCTTGTAGGAATTTTTTGGGAGTATTTACTGTTTTTATTTTCACTACTCTCCAGGATTTCTTAGTGTCAGACTCTGAGAAAGAATATAAACGTTGTTTATATTTGAATAAAACTTTCTAAGAGATTACTATAGAGTATTTAAATTTGTTGCAAAACAATTAAATCAATTTTAACTTAATGATCAGATGAAAGTATATATAGAAGAAGAATTTATATGATATCCAAAGTATTTATAAATTAGAATGTCAATATAATAATATAATGAATATAACAATATAGATATATATTAGAATGCGGTCTTCAACCCGTGTCCCGCAGTACGACCCGCCAAGTATGGTTTAGCAGCCCGCCGGCTGTAATATTTCTTTCAAATGAATGAAAAAAAAAATGTTTTAAAAGCAATTTCAAGAATGTTGGATGAAGAAATTAAAAGAGAAGAATACTTTTTTAAATAATAAGGCTGAGGAAAAAATTCTCTACTTTGTGTCTAATATAACTCTTCCTTCCGTTATAAGCCTTCCGTTTAAAAGAGGAATATAAAGTTAAATTTTTAAAGAGCAAAAGGGACATAAACAAATTTATAAAAGGAAATGAGGATTCTTATGATATTTTGTTTTCTTATGTTGAATATAAATTTTCAGATCAAATTTTCATGTCAATGAGAACAACAAATTACACAGCTGATATTCCAAGTGATTACACCGTGTAATGTTTAATAAATCTGCACTTTTCCTAAATTTACTATTTTATTATGCCGTATATAATCTTTATATTACATTGTATATTTTAATTCGTAACCTTAAATAAATATTGTTTGTTATTTTATGTTCTTCCATCACATTTCCATCCAGGGCCGTGCGAAGAGGGGGGCGAAGGGGGCTTTCGCCCCGGGCGTTGAAATTGAGAGGGCGCTAAATTTATACTATGTACCAACCACAGTTTTATTTATTTATTCATTCATTTTTTAGCCGTCAATCATTTTACGGAGAATTTCCAAAACATCATGCATGAGAAATTATTGCAATTTTCTCATATTATTTAGTTGTTTGGAATTTCTAAATTAAAATTAAATCTTTTAAAGTTCCAAATTAAACGCGAAATATTTATTCAATAGAATTTATTTCTGTTTTTGCACTTTACAATTTTTTTTTTTTTTTACATCTGTCACAAAGAGAAAAAATGAAGGGAATGGGGCGCCAAATTGAAACTTTGCCCCGGGCGCAGTTTTCTCTTCGCACGGTCCTGTTTCCATCATGTGACGTAGAAATTGAGTCACCGTGACTTCAGTCTGTCCCGTTTGCCGCCAACGAAAGATACAGGCTGTGGCACTTCACTATTCTTGGTTGCTATTCAGCCTACCTTGATCACATGGCAGTTTGACAATTGGTAGAAACCATCGTATCTTGACTACGTAACAGCCAAACGGGTAGAAGTATCGTAGACTGCCTCTTTCGTTTTTTTCGGGCCCTGTTTCGTAACGAGTTACTCGTGACGTTGTTTTGTAATCGCCTTGTAACGTCTGACTCAAAAAAAGTTATGGTGGAGTCACAAAGTGACCGTCATCTGAGAGCCATATGTAAAGAATTAAGGTTATCATGTTTTGATCACCGTTGTGGGCAGTAATATTTTGTGACGTCACAGTGACGGCACATCGATTGTTTGCGATATTAGGTTTTCCCGATTTCTTTTGAGATTGAAATGTTTTCTAATCAATTTTTTTTCATAACATTTACAAGCATTATTTATTTCGAAAATCATATTATAGGAATAGGTATATGGTAGACTCAAACTAATCTGAGAATCAATTAATGATAATGATTTAAAAGCGTATTTTAAACAATTGCTCAATGGTAACATATCAAATTCGGCACCATAATGAATAAAATAGTTAATCTTTCAGATGAAAAAAAAATGAATTAAACGTAAATCTTTTTTTTTTTTTCGAAACACTTTATTTAGAATTTAGATTAAAAACCACAAAACTACACTACGTCTAAGTGTACATCATATCGTCCAAACTTCCTGTTGTTTTAATAAAAAATGTACTTTGAACCAGAAATTTTAATTAATAAATGGAATCAAATAAGCAGCGCATAGAAACAATTAAATTAAATTAAATTAAATTTTCAGTTTACAGAAATGCTTTTTGACTTGGAAAAAAAAAGAAACATATTATAAATTTTATCACATTTAAAAAAGAAGTAATACATTGAATGCATGTAATTTTACCATGTTTATTGCACGTACTCAGTTTAAACAGAATGCAGAAAACATTGACTGCATAAATATATATCGAACACAACTATATCTCAATTCAAATATACTCTATTAAATGTCAACATGCTAGAGGTTATTTTAAACTTTATTAAAACGATTTTTAATTAAAAGTTTTGTCATTAATTCTAAAATACAATGCTTTTAATAATTATTTCGTCTCTCTGCCTTGGGTTGGCATTCAACTGTGCAATTACTTTTTCATTGAAGATTTACTTCGCTTTTATTTACAGAAAATTCAATCATTATTCCAGCAGTTTCAATAAAGGTGATAGTTTATTTCCTCTAACATTGTGGAAAATATCTCCTTCAAATAAATTCAGAAGGACAAAAAATATTAATAAATCGAAGTGAAATAGATTGATTTTGAAATAGTTCAGAAGGTAAATGAATATTTTACATAACTATATACATATAGCGTTTTAAAATCTATATTTTAATATGTTATTACAAAGAACATTTTTGTTGCGTTTAAATATTTATTTTCAAATGGAAAAGGATTCTAATCAGTTCCTTTTTTAAATCTGTACATGCATTTCATAGTTTGTAAAATATATTATTTGAAATAGGTGAATGATAGATTCAAACTTATACAAAACCGTTGTTACAAAATAAATAACCAAATACGTTGCAAAATAATAATTATTTGATCACTAATCGTTTATTCCTTGGGATATGGAGCTATACTTTAGACAAAAAGAGAGATAATTTATATTACTACGGACAATGCATCCACAGCGTCGTCATGACAACTTATTTTTAACCACTGAATTGTATGAAGAACGTTTTCTATAATTGTCGTTTTGGAATTCTATTGTATTTTTGTTCCGAGTTCCCTGAAGAATGTTAGATGAGATATTTAAGAAATAGTATGCTTTGAAATTCTTTTTTCCTTTGTGGATTTTGTTTAAAATTGTTGAAGATTAATCTGCAGGATTCGCCAGATTAAACTTCTGCAGTATTCTCGATTGCTTTATCGTATACAATTGTTTATTACTATCGTATGCTTTGATGAAACCATTTTACTGCTTTCTTTTTAACGAAAGGTTATATATTTCACTAGTGCTTCACCAATGCTTTTTTAATTTTTTTAGTCGCCTGTTCTTTATAAACAAAACAAAATAATTTTTTTTTTGTTGAAAACTGATGCATTAAACTTGACAGCTCACAGACGGCAAATTCAAACTTGTATAAAACCGTTGGAAATGTATTAATCTTTTGTGATTTAAGGGAGCGCCGGAGATTTTCGGCTCGAAAATAAGCTTATTTTATTAATATATATATATATATATATGTTTATAAACGAGCCAGTAAGTTTTTTATAAAAAACGAACAAACATATTTAAAACTTTCAAAATCCGAATTTTTATTAATGTGTATTCTAAATATGCACCTTTCGACTATTTTTTCGTGGATGTTGACTGGATGCGTAAGCATTCCCCTGTAGCATTAATATCTCTGAGTGATTTCATTTGAAACCGATAAAGCAAAGCACGTTAAAAATTATGGGAGATCCAACTAAGGCTTACGAGGTTATAGAGGATAGATGGAAACCATTTTTTTTTAAAACGGTAATAGATTTCGTACATTTAATGTAGTTTTTTTAAATTGGCCGCTAACATCATCAAAAGACATTTTTATATGAAAAATGGAACCGATTACTCAAAGGTTTGAAATTTATTAAAGAAGGTGCTTTTGTATTTAGCTATATGCCGGAGGTTAATCACCGAAGAAAGGAGTTAATAGCCGATTTCCATGTTTAAGCGTGTAGATCGATTACATATCTGTTAAACTTGTGTTTTTATTTATTTATTTATAGATGAAGTTTTAATTTCGTTAAGAAATATTATTCAGAACAAACGCTGAACTATTTATATTGTTTTAAGTGGAGAATGGTTAACTGTCCGTAATTGTTCTGCCCGTCATGGAGATCTATTTGTAAATAATTCAGGCTTGAAAACTATTTTTAAAAAGATAAAAAATTACTAATTTGAGATACATTTGCAAGAAATTGCAAAATTGGCATTTGAACGTACATTTTTTCACTATATGACGGTGTAAAAAGAGAAACTGTGCGTTGTTTAGATGTTTAAAAATTATAGTAAAAGCTAACTTTATTGGTCATGTTATTACCACTGTCAATATGACGCTAACGTTGCTGCCGGACATGTTTTTGTTTTATAATGTACATAGATATATAATTGTGCAGTCCTTCACAGACGAATTTTTTTTATTTTGTATTTTTAACAAAATAGCTGGCTGTAAACTTTAATGTATCTGTTTTCATAAACAAAATTAATTTTGTTTTGTTTATAAAAAACGGACGAAAAAAATATTTAAAAACAGTACTTGTCAAGTAGTTACAAAATTTATAATCTTTCTTTAAATAAACAGAAATGAAATTGTTTCATCAAAACATATGATGTTAATATATTATTAAGCAGTTACATACCATGAAGCAATCGGGAATACTGCAGAAGTTTTACTCAGGGAACCATGCAAATAAATCCGCAACAATCCTAAACAAAATCAAGAAAGGAAAAAGAATTTTCAAGCAAATTATTTCTTAAATATTTCATCTAATACTCTTCAGGGAACTTGGAACAAAAATACAATAGAATTCCGAAACGCAAGACAAATATAGAGAGATGTATTTCATAAAATTCAGTGATTAAAAGTAAGTTGCTATGACGACGCTGTGGATGCATTGTTCATAGTAATGTAAAATATGTATATTTTTGTCTATCGTCCCGCGGGAAAGAGTCCATTCCCCAAAAAATAAACGATTAGTGATCTAATAATCATTATTTTGTAACGTATAATCACAGAATATAAGAATAAATTCAAAAGAAAATAATATCGAACAACACTGCATTTAAATTGATAAATTGCTTAAAGTATTACTTTAATTATGACTATTCTTTAAATTCTATTCTTGAATTTTAGAGTAAATTGAAAAATGCTTATTTATCTTTTGCCATTGCTTGCAATAATTTTTTTTTTTTTGCATTCAGACATTCCCGTTTAAATAAATAATACTTTTTAAAAAGTTTTCACTGGAAAAGTGAAAAGTTTATAGAAAGTACAATATCATTAGTTACAATTGAAAATTTTCAACTGACCGGAAAGAATATATAGTAGGGGAACCTTTTTACATGGGCGCGCCAAGAATCCTTAATAATATGATCTTTGTAACGTGTCATTAAAAAAATGCATCACGTTATTTGTATATTAATCACTGGTTAATTGAATCAATAACTTTTATGCATATAAAAACATAGATAAAAAACAAAATCTAAAATGGTATTTTTCTGTCAATTGGACTCAGACGCTTAATTAAATCTCATTTTGATTAGCAAAGATGAATCTTCAACTGACATGTACTGCAATAAGAAATAAAAAAGTACAAAGTTTTATAGTAATAATTTGAATCATTTCACAAATGGTATGAAACTCATTTGAAATAAAGATTTTTAATTAACAAAGAAAGATAAAATAGTTGTATGTTGCACGTTTAAAAATAAAAAGAAAGTACTGCTCAGCGCGCTTCAGAAAAAGAAAAAATCGAAAAAGCTAATTCATGATTAAATCACTGCATTTTTTGCAATACACTGTGCTTTTTTAACAAAATGTTACATATTATAAAAAATTGAAAATGTGAATTTTATCTATAAAATGACTATCACATTTTAAATTTTACAAGTGCCAGAGAAATTGTCTCATTTGCCATCTTGGGTACGTTTGACATTTGTTCACCACCATTGTATATAAATTTGGTGTATAATCCGGCCGCAATGACATAGCCGATGAGTGATGCAGATTTCGATGTATGTATTCATTAATTAAGGTGGCAACTATAAGTATAAACTACCAGAACCTTATGTTTTCATAAAACAATGCTTTTCGTCCCCTTTCGTGTCTGCTAGCTGCCTTATTTTCCCGTAACACAGCGAAGTCTTTCAAGCTTATTGGCCAACTTATCGTGGCCGGAATATAGATAATTTTATAGGTTGCATTTCAAAGTTTAAGATTTTTCTCCCATTTATTCTTTTTTCTTTTATTTAAATTTTACTCTCCTTCCTTTCTTTTTCATTTATTTTTTCTAAGGGAAATGGATAGTTGGAATTTTTGATTATACCACATGCATGTATCCATATCATACACCAAATCCTCTTTCTTTGTGTACGAAATATGTGCATTCAGTGATTTTATGTTCCCTCTGAACAATATTATTGTTAGGGCTGAACTTTTGTCTCGGAAAATATGGCCAAAATGTATCGGAAATTCACGCTAAACTCTAAAAAACATTGTGAAATTTTCGCGCGAAAGAGAAAAGCTAATAACATTAAATTTCTCCTATTGTAAGGTAGTACTTAATAAAAATATCACACACACAAATAAATAAATATATAATATTTCTAATAATTCTATTTCACTTTTTAAAAATTTTTATTCTTTAAGAGAAAAAAAATGTAAAATTGATATAAAAAATTATTTATCTGGTTCAATTATTCTTATATAAGTTTATCATTTAAATTGGTAACATATTTTTATTATTTAAATATGAGCTTTCAGTGAACACGTTATTTGCTGAAACAAAGAAACATTGTATTGATGTTTCGGACAGTTTTGGATGGCATTTGTTTTCCGATTTAAAAAAATCTGCTGATTTGCTATGTTGAAATTGCATAACGTTGTTGTATAAGAGCCACACTTTAATTCTTTATTTATTTTTATCCTGTTAAAATTATTATAGTCAAAGCTGCCATTAGTGGTTAAAAGGTTCTTCGAAATGGATATAATGTCAATTTGGCACTCTTCTGTTAAAGAAGCTTGAAAATAAATTAAATGAATTAAAAAATAAATACAGGGTGCGTCAGATTCAAACTTTGAATTCAAACTTTGAATGATTATAACTCCAGTTTTTATTCTCATATCTAAACTAATAAAAGAAAGTTTCGCTCTGTGTGTCTGTGTGTGTGTCTGTTGGCGATGGCTAGGAAAATCTGGCCCACCTAGAAGGCTGGAAATTTAGATTTAGGTAGTCCAAACTCTCTCCTGGTGCAACATTACTTCAGAATTTTAATATTTTAATTACTTTCTGAAATATTAATTAAAATGCACAAAGAACTCTCATTAAAAATACTCTTTTATTCTCTTGGGTTGGTTGGTTCACTGGTTGGTTGCATCGATTCTTCACAGAAGTAATTAAATAGACCAGAGTAGCGATGCACAAATAAGGATTTCTAACTAAATAGTGTCAACATGGATTGAAGTTATTAGCGTAGAGGATCCATGCGAATGTCACGCCACCTGTACATGAAAAATTACACATACGTCCCACTGATTGAAATATTTTGCAGGCATATTTTTCTTCATGACAATTAGTCGGGTATAAGTATTTTTTTACATGACATTTATTATTATGATGGAGATTGTTAATACAGAAAACTTTATTTAACAGATTATTTTTTATATTTGCGGGAATTAAGAGGGACAAGGGTCTAATTACATTTAAGCTTCAAGGTGTATTTCTAGAAAGCAGTTACCAGAATTTCCGAATAATAGTGTAAAAGTAGTAAGCCAAAATTCAAATTAAGTTCCTAGCTTAACCAAATGAATCAATCATTAAAGATGTATTGTGATCCTCCTAATTAGTTATTTGCTGAAGGCCACTTGAACAACCGCCCCCCACCCCTCCCGGACCGTCCTTCAAGGTTTTTTCTCTAACTCTGCTCCGTTTCCATATCTCAGCAACTATCTTTCCGATTTCAACGCAAGTGATTTCAAACATTATAATTAATTTAATAGTCACCCTTTATAACATTAAATTAAATTTATGAGTAGCGGTCACCACTATTTACGAATAACAGTTTAAGCCAAATTTGTAATTAAATTCAAAGCTTAAGGAAACGAACGAATTTTGAAAGATGCATAGTGGTCCTCCTAATTAGTTATTTGCTGAAGGCCACTTGAACAACCCCCCCCCCCCCCACCCCTCCCGGCCCGTCATTCAAGGTTTTTTCTCTAACTATGCTCCGTTTCCATATCTCAGCAACTATTTTTCCGATTTCAACGCAAGTGGTTCCAAACATTATAAATAACTTAATAGTCACTCTTTATAACATTAAACTAAATTTATGAGTAGCGGTTACCACTATTTCCGAATAATAGTTTAAGCCAAATTTGTAATTACGTTCCTAGCTTAAGCAAACGAACGAATTTTGAAAGATGCATAGTGGTCCTTCTAATTAGTCATTTGCCGAAGGACACTTGAACAACCCCTCCCCCCCGGCCCGTCCTTCAAGGTTTTTTCTCTAACTCTGCTCCGTTTCCATATCTCAGCAACTATCTTTCCGATTTCTACACAAGTGATTCCAAACATTATAATTAACTTAATTGTCACTCTTTATAACATTAAACTAAATTTATGAGTAGCGGTTACCACTATTTATTATAATAGTTTAAGCCAAATTTGCAATAAAGTTCAAAGCTTAAGCAAACGAACGATTTTTGAAAGATGCATAGTGGTCCTCCTAATTAGTCATTTGCTGAAGGACACTTGAACAACCCCTACTCCCCGGCACTCCTTTCAAGGTTTTTTTCTCTAATTATGCTCCGTTTTCATATCTCAGCAACTATCTTTCCGATTTCAACACAAGTGATTCCAAACATTATAATTAACTTAAATGTCACTCTTTATAACATTAAACTAAATTTATGAGTAGCGGTTACCACTATTTCCGAATAATTGGGTAAGCCAAATTTGTAATTAAGTTCCTAGCTTAAGCAAACGAACGAATTTCGAAAGATGCATAGTGCTCCTCTTAATTAGTCATTTGCTGAAGGGTACTTGAACAACCCTCCCCCCCCCCGGCCCCTCATTCAAGGTTTTTCTCTAACTATGCCCCGTTTCTATATATCAGCAACTATCTTTCCGATTTCAACGCAAGTGATTCCAAACATTATATTTAACTTAATAGTCAGTCACCCTTTATAACATTAAATTAAATTTATGAGTAGCGGTTACCACTATTTACAAATAAGAGTTTAAGCCAACTTTGTAATTAAGTTCCTAGCTTAGCAAAGCGAACGAATATTTATGCATGCATAGTGGGCCTCCTAATTAGTCATTTTCTGAAGGACACTCGAACATCTCCTCCCTTCGGCACCTCACTCAAGGTTATTTTCTCTAACTGTGCCTTATTGCAATAACTGGGCTAATAATGTTCCAATCTTCTCGAAACCAGCTCAATTTTGTAGTGCGCCTACTATACAGTAACGTAGGCAGCGGGGACCTGTCTCAGAAGTTCGTTCGGAAAGAGGTTTGTTTAGAACAGAATGCTCCCCTGGCGGTGGTAGGGAGAAATAAAAGATTTTCTAGAGCGTACGAGCATGCCTGGTATACGGTTCCGAAGCCATCGTAGACCGTGGCCAGAGTTCCGTTTTTTAAGAGATTTAAGTTTATTACAAGGGCTCGGGCAACGCCGGGCGGGTCAGCTAGTAATTAATATTTAAATTGCAAAATAATCTACATAAAATGTATAATTTTTTTCTCCTACCGCAGATGTTCAAAATGTTTACCGTTTTGGTCAATACACTTAGTGATAACGGGTGGGCTATTGATTCACAAACTTGAACAAACATTTCATTGGGTGTTGTGGTGCATTTTTGCTCAAATGCGGTTCGGAACGTTATCTATGAACATACATTTCGTTTTAAGCTTATCTTTTATCCGATGAATTGTAAGTCGCATAGGTGGATCTGTCTAAAACTCCCTACGATATTGTTGTTGTACTTCTACTACATTTTCATGCTTACAATAGCATTTTAAAATAAATTTTGTATCTTCAAAAGTTAATCTTTTTCTACTCATTTTTCCCAATTAATTATACTTTGAAAAGAAAGAAAAATTAGAAACTTATGATCCGTTAAACAGTGTATCTGTACATTTTTCTGACGTAACCTGTATTTATCGTATCTACCCAAAATCAATTTTCAAATCACATGAAACAAATATTATTCAAGAAATGCCTTAAATGCTTATGTAAATAGAGATGTTTCTTTCTTAGCTTACAAGAAGAATTATTCTTACTTGTGTGTGGATACAAAAGCCAAATTACTGTTTAAAAGGAGCCACCATACACTGTAAAAAAGACAGATGTTTCATAATCTAGGAAAATATAATATAATCACGAACGAAAATATAAAATACTCACTTTCGAGTTACCAACGATTCCGAAAAGCTTTCTTTATCTTTAGAACCCCAGAAACCAATATAATTTCGACATTTAAAGAAGCATTTATAAAAACAAAGTTTCTTTTACTTCCCCTGATTTTCGGAAACGTTTCCGAGTAGCTTTTATAGTGTATTAATCAATTGTTTTAACCTAGTAAGTAGGTTTTTGTGATGCTATCAATTCACAAGTAAACGTTTTCATGGCCAACAAACATGTTTTACAGACAAACATGATAATTTAACAGCATTAACAAAAAATTGAAATTGATATTATTTTGTTACTCTCGTATGCATCAGCTGAAATGTTTAGTTGAGAATTTATAGTATGGTAAAAATCAATAAGGTAAAGCTATAGGAGAGTCTGCGCACATATCAACAGAATAATAAAAAAATATATAAATATTAATTTTTGCTAAACTATCCACGAATAATTTTGACTTCATTTGTTTTTTATACATCAACATTGCTATTTTGTTGTTATACTGTAAATTAATAGAACAGCTGTAATAAAACCAAAAAAAACTATCTTAAGGAATCTGTCCTTACAGGATTGGTGTGATTACGCACATGGGTAGGAGAGTTTCTTATTAATAATAACTACAATTAAATTTTTAACAATAATAATTACACTTAAATGACATTGTTGTAAGGTTTTTGTGAACAAATATTATTGTATTAGAAGTGAATATTTTAACCTAATGAATAATGAATCAGAAATAACGGAAAGAAATTTAAAAACAATAAAAAAAAATTAATTAAAGAATCAGAAAAGGTAAGCCCAGATAAGAGTATAAAATAACATTAAGTTACTTGATAACACATTTAGCTTAAAATTTGTCCATTTTCATTTCCAGAATTTCAAAAATTTCTTGTTTGCTGACCGAAGTTGTTGTCGTCCACAATCGATACGCTTATTGTTGTAAATGGTGCAGCTTTCATGCAACCACCTGCCACAAGTAATACATTGAATCTAGTCAGTGCTCGAAATTGTCCTGGTACAGTTCCAGACATTCAGTGCACGCATCCTCATTGACCAGCATTCTTTAGCAAATTAATTTAATGCCAAATTAATTTCGATAATTCTGTGTTTTTCAAGAATTATTTAAAAATTGAATCATTTATATGTTACAGATGTAATTTGCAGTTTATGCAAATTTACGAATAAGCTGCGTAATCTGTCCTAGCATGGAAACTAATGGGAACAATGCGCCATCTCTCCTTAGTAGTAGATGTGCAAACTCTCCAATTTCAGTAGGAGAGATTGCGCGGCCTTTTATTTAAACATAACAGCTTTTAAAGCGAACCTGTGGTGTTCGCACAGTTAGTCTAGGGTAGTAGCTTGTGAGAAATTGTTTAAGTTTAAAATATTTTGTAATATTCCCATTGTATATAAATTCTAACGATTACTTAGTAAAATTCCAGCATTTACTTTGGGAGACAAAAAACTAAATTGCAATGCTTTATACTAGAGACTAGAAACATTCAACGCGAATATTGAAGTAGACCCTCCACTACAGCTGTTGAACAACTACGTGGAGTCGCTGCGCGCCCACTATACTCCTTCCCCTCTACCCTGTTTGTGCGCAATCCCTCAGACAGCGCCATCTCTCCCGGCTGTACCTTACATTCCGGTTTGGTAATTGATTAATACACTATAAAAATGCTCAGAAACGTTTTCGTAAATCAGTGCAGCAATATATATATATATATTTATAATTGCTTTTTTAAATCTCAAAAATATATTGGTTTCCAAAGTTTCTAAAGATAAAGAACGCTCTTCGTAATCGTGGTTAACTCGGAAGAGCTTATTGTATAATTTTTTTTGTAATTAAATTATATTTTTGTAGATTAAGAAATATTTGAATTTTTTTTGCAGTATACAAAGCTGCAGGAGGTGCTATATATTTCAACTCAGGGCTTGCATTACATATGGCAGGGCATTCGGGACAAGGGCGCTGGTTCCCTCTCTCAAAAAACGTCCTTTTGAAATCTAAATGCTAAAACTTTTGATTTCCTGCTCTACATAAACATTAAAACTGAACAAATACTAGTTATTGAATTTCAATAGATTTTTTTATTTGAAATTTTCAAAATATTTTAAATAATTTTTTTCATTATTGCATTTTTCTTTTTTTTTTTTTTTAACTAAACGAAAATTTCTAGGAAAAGTAAATGAAATTTTCAAACATCCAATAGTAACACAAAAATTTTATTATGCTACTCTGTATTATATGTGCACATTATTTGCAGATTTTGAATTTTATTCTGATACTTTTTTTAAATATAAAGTCATTGGTTCAAAAGTTATTAAAAAACACTTTGTTGATCTAATTATGGACAATTCTGTATATCAAAACTATTCATTTATATCTAAATATTTCAAAATTAATCTTAAAAAAAATTCGTGTGTAAAAATTATCAGTTTGTCTATTTTAATTCGTACGTATGGAAAATGTATACACTATTACAAGAAATAAACTGTGATCGTCATTAAAATGGAAATAATGATTGGATTTTTATTAAATAGGAGCTAAATAAATCAATGAAAATTTAATTTTACGGTTGAATGCCAACGTAAGCTTGGAACGAATTGATTATTAAAACCGTTTGTATTTCAAAATTAATGAGATCTTTTAAATAGAAAAAATAATGTTCATAAAGTTTGAAATTAATTTTAGCAAGTTAATAGCCAGTAGTATAAATAATTCCGATGTATAATTTGACATGCAATTATACTGTCATTTAGTTTTCTGAATGTGCCGTTCCTCTTACTTGAATGCGCGTGCATAAGCACAGTACTCATAAAAACATTTTAATGAAGTCATAATCTTGAAAATTTAATGAAATTGATTTTTTCTTAAATATTAACTAAATAGTAATAAATAATATACATTCAAAATTATTAGAATGTACGTTGAAATAAGACAAGCGTTCTCCCTAAAAAATAAAAATTCCCTTGAAACGCATGTTAGAAACAACGTTTAAATACAGTTAAATGCACATTATAATTCTGCATTAAGGTACACTTTCTTTATCCTTTCTTCACTTTGTTGAAATCTATTTTGTACAATGTCTTTGACAATGAAAAATTCAAGTATATGAAGCAAACACAATTTATTTATTTACTGATAACACATCGGTTGATAAGTTCCCGGTATGACACACAGATGGCGTTGCAATCGCCGAACCGATGCGTTTTTAGTAAATACTAACCTTCAAAAGTTAGCAGAAAAAATGTCATGACGATTCGCCGTGTGGATAAAACATTACAGTGGTTTTAGTTGAACGACTTTGTTGATAAACAAAAAAAATGGATAAACAATAATTTCAAGAATTGTTATTTGATGGGAGAAAACACCGTTCAAACAAAAGCTTGGCTTGATAAGCGTTATCCGGACACTGCACTAGGTAAATCAACCATTATTGACTGGTTTGCTGAATTTAAACGTAGTCGTATAGACACCAGTGATGCACCACGCAAAAGAGGTGGTTACTCCGGAAAACATAAAAAAAATCCACAAAATCGTTTTGGGGAACCGTAAAGTGAAGTTCCAAGAGATAGCGCAGACTCTGAAGATATCCAAGAAACGTGTAGGTTTTATTTTGAATGAACATTTGTCTATGAAAAAGCTGTTGTCAAAGTGGGTGCCGCGCGTGTTGACTTTTGTCCAAAAACAACAACGAATCCATGATTCTGAGCATTGTTTGGAGCTTTTTCATTATAAAATTATGTTATTTATTATAAAATTATTATTATTATTTATTTATTAAATTATTATTATTAAATTATTATTATTATTATTATTATTATTAAATGATTATTATTTGTTATTAAATTTATGTTATTTATTAAAGTTATAAAGTTATAAAGCTATAAAGTTATAAAGTTATGCTAAAAAGTTGTGTTTTCTTTATTAGACCGGGAACATATCAGTCCATATGTTATGTTCAGGTCTTGACAAATGTGGTCGGCAGGTCGCCACTGGCGACAAGTTTTTTCTATCTGGCGACTAAAATATTTAATATAGCTTTTTATTTCATTTTCTAATTAATTTTTAATTACAAAAATTGACGTAAGAAATATGTACAAACGCTATTTTTTCTCTCCCCCACCTCTACTCGTGTGCGGTATAAGCAGTGATATCTTCTCTCGTACTTTTAATGGACGAACCAAATTTAAAAGGCTTTTCCCCTCTCATGCACAGAAAACAAATACCCTTCTTTTCCGCTCTAGCCAGATAGCTTGCTACGTGATTAGAGTGTTTGGCGGAAGGAGAGCCTCTGTGGCATCTAAAATTGTATACAATGCTAAAACAAAATAAAGCAATTTGTAACAAGAGCAGCATCTGTAACGCATTTTAATCACAATGTTAAATCAAATTCTCGCGCGATGTTTGATTATAGATGTTGCAAAGTTACAAAATATTAACAAATAAACTTAGAAATTACAAATCTTTATTCAAATAAAAAGATTTGTAACATTTATATTTATTTTGGCAAAAATTATTCAATTGCCAATTTTAAGATAATAAAATCAGTTTTATTTTACTAACTTCGACAGGAAAATAGGCAAAAAGTTATTTTCCCGCATCAGTATTTCATCGATGTCCCTCACAAACAGGTATAGATTTTGTAGCACTCAACAACCCGGACATTTGATGCATTCGACAATCGGCATTCCCCAAACGTGCCAGTTAATTCCGGAATTACAAGATTTATTTTTTCAGAGTTATATAATTTTGATAAATTTCATTAGCAAACTTAGTTTTTATTTGTCTTACTAAATTTTGTACGATTCTAAGCTATGTAACTAATAATTCTAAACTGTGATTGTTATTATTATTTCGTAACTCTTTCATGAAATCTATTATGCTTTTTGAAAATAAATGACGGAAAAGAAGGGCAGTAAATATTTTTTACTAACGACTAACATTTTTTACAAATTTTATCAAATTTGTAAAGTTTTGGATATGTTATTTAGATCAATTTACAATATAGGCTAACTAGAGTAACATCCCACATGGAGACTGTTTTCAGATTCTTTCAAAACATACATGGCTAATGAGTAACTCGAAACATTGTATATGTTTAAAATATAACGATGGTCGTTACGTGTTAGTTACTTTATCATGCCATTCTAAAGCTATACCTAGCTAAGGTTGACACGGAATGCTAGAAAACAATTACATGAGATGACAACATAGACGCATAGATGCACCTAGAGGCACCTAAAATGTCTAGCGGGTCTGGATACATGGAAAACTTATGGTGCATTCAGATACTATATATCTATGTACTAATAAAGGTACAGTTTGCATAATATTATCACTGTTAAAATTATTTCTGTCTGCAATTTCAAGCTCTTTACAGAGCATTTTTCAATTTAAATTATTACATCCAATATAAAATATACAAAAAATAAGCTTTATTTTTTGATTTAAAGGAGATTTAAAAAGCAAATACATTATAATCTATAAAGCTTGGTTAGATAAAAATTAATTGCATAATATAGGAGCATTTCTTATTTCGAATTCCAAAGAGATTATGAAAATTTCGATCTAATAAAAAATTGCATATTAAACAAATGTAAGGAAGAAGGAAGTAAAAGATTATCAAAACGCAGAAATAATACCATTATTTAAAAAAAAGTGTGTTAGAAATCGAAAATTCTAGGCTATAAAGTGTGTTAAAAAAGTGTTTTAAAAATTGAAACTTCAAGGCTATAAAGCGTGTTAAAAAAGTTTGTTAGAAAAAAGAAAGATATTTTGTAAAACATAGGCAACATTCATTTTCATAAAACTCCAAATTTGACTTTAATTTGCTTTTACTCCAGTTAACAAAACCCTTAATTTCTTTCATTGTTTAAAATGCTTAATAGCGTTGAATAGATCAAGAAAGTTTTTTTTTTCTTTTTTTGTCTTAAGCATATTAAATTTAGTTCAATTGTAATATTTTAAAAAGTCCACATTAAAAATTTTACTTTAGAACAAAAGTTACTGCAAACAGAACTTCAGATATTGTTATATATAACATGGAAAAATTGCCTTTTCAAAATCATTTTATTCAAATCGGTTATTTATTAGATTACGTGCACAATTTCATGAAAATGACGATCTGGATTTTTATAAAATGTTAGCATCCTGTACAGTAAATAAATATGCAGTCGTCCAAAGAAGAAAGAAAACACAACACACTAACACTGACACAAATTATTCTATAAAAATATGATTGAATTAATCGATTAGTAATAACTTCTATTAATTAATGCTATATTTAATTTTTGTTTAGGTTGTCATATAACTATAGAAATTATACCAAACTTTAAAATTTTCAAAACTAACACCTAATTTTGACATGATATTTGGATTTGTTGGTACGTTTTACCTGGGATATCAAACGGGAAGTCATCCCGTTGAGTAATTTAGAAATTATAAAGGTTTAACCCTAAATGTTAAATTTATTCTTAATCGTTGCAAAACAGATTACAGTGCGGGCAACATTTTAAAGTTTACTTAAAATCTACTCGGCAGAATTAGCTGTAATTGTAGATTTGCACTGAAGCTTCTAGAAATTGATTTAAATTAAACAATTTATATGTCACAATTCATATTTTTCTTTCAAAAAATATTTTCAAATATAATATGTATTTTGCAATTAATTTTCGAATAAGAAAATCAGTCCTATGGACTAGCTTTAAACTGTCAATCACTAGTAATTCTATGCTTCCTATGCCTTTTGTATATATCTCCATACGTGACATGGCATTATTTTTTCAAGCTGAAAAAAAGAAAGCATATACATAGGTGCCAATCTCTTATTATTATTCCGTATGGGTCAAATTAACCCGCATACTACGGAATATAAATGAGAGGTTGGCACCTATGCATATAAATCATTCTGTTTAAAATATGGAAAATCTGTACAAAATACTTCCTGCGTTTACTTTAAATCATTCTATCTGTCATGGTTAAAGAATCTTTGCAAATGCTTTCAGATACAGATAAGGAGGAAACGCTTTCCGAATTCAGTTTTCTATCTTTTAATTAGTTATCATGAAGTTTTGTTATAGCTCTTAATAAATATCCCGCAGCAGAGCAATTAATTTGTCAGATATTTCGTTTTATGTAATCGCCATTTAAAATACCATGTTTGAGTGTTTCAGTACTAGAAATTAATTTATTATCCAGTGAATAGTCAAATAATTTATTCATTTCGTTGCTTGATATTTTCTTTTCAATACTTTTATAAATTTTAGTATTAGTATTCTTAAATATGAATAGGAGGAATATTTCCTTAGTATTATGTTTTCAGGGTTTTAATCCTTCTGTCAAGATTGCGTCCGTAAGTAGTAAAATGACTAATTAATAATTATTTAAGATGTACATATTTTAGAGAGATTCACTTGCTATATACAAATGGCTTACTTTAAATAGAGATTTTGGAAACTGCTAGATAAGTTCAGAGATTTCGTTTTAAAAATTACTTTTAAGGCGTTATTTTTCTAAAGAGCAAATGGAACGTTATAAATTGTTGAAATTTTAAGGATTTTTAGTGAAAATTGCACTGTTTTTCAAAATTTGTTGAGCCGAAGAAACAATTGACAAATTCACGATAATATGCGACACGAGAGATTTCATCTCTACTGATTGTGTATTAATTTGGAATGGTTGATTCTATGGTACTGCGGTAATTTTGTGCAATCGAAATTTCACAGTTAGGGTCTCCAGTCGAAAGTAATGATTTCAAAAACAATTATGAATAACCAAGTAAGAGACTAGAAATAAGCGTTGCACCTTTCGCCCTTTCATCGGACTAGGCTCAAATCGAGACCACTAAACGGATAAGATGAATATATATATATATATAATTCAATGGGATTCTCCCCCCCCCCCGAATTTGTCAATTAGCTCACTGTATTGCTGGTATCTTTCTGAGTTTACACGATATTCGACTGGTTTTTTTATATGAATTAGGCTATAGAATCGACTATCAAATCATAAAAAAATATCTTTTCTATAGTTCGCGCATGCGCAGTTATAAAGTATTTCATACAAATGCCCATATATCGTCAAATATTCAATATATTAATTTTTAATTGCAGTATACTGTTTCTACCGTTCTTCAAGTGAAACATGTGCTATACAACCTCAAATTTGAAGAACAATTTGTCAAACCTTTCAGTAGGTGTTCGCAAAACCGGGAAAATAGCGAAAGTATCCGATCACTGCTTCTTAATTTTTGGACAGCAGTGTATATAGATAGGCAAAGCTCGCCAGATACTTTTGATTTTTAACATTATTTTCGCATTCCTGGAGAAATACATGACGTATCGTTCTGCAACCGTTTCTTGTCTTGATTTAAGGTATAGGGATATCTATGGGCAAAATGTATGACAGAACTTTTAGTTTGTTTAAGAAAATATTTTATCATATAATAGACTCCGGCACCTTTGAATTATTTTCTTGATTTGCGAATTTTATAATATATTTTTGGCATATTATTACATCTATACTACTATTATAAAGAAGAAACGTTTGTGTGTTTGTTTGTTTGTAGGGGGTGATCACTTGAACTACCGAAAATTTTCTAATTAATTCAAAAAATAGTTTTAAAAAAATTCTAAAATTTCGATTTTTGTAATGCCGTTCGGGATATAAACTTGAAATTTTGTAAGGCTTCTAACACTTTTAATATCTAAATGCTCGCTAAGAACGCTTTAAAAAAATAAAAGAGTGAAACGAGCGGAAAACTTTCTGAATTACAATTTTGTTTTTTGATTCTAAGGACTACGAGCTTGACTTTTTGGATGGTTAAACGAGTCAAAAACGTTCTAAATTATGATTTGAATGGAATTAGGGGAAATGAAATTGGGTTGGGGATATGACATGGTTGATACTTTTAATACTGTAAATGCTTGCAGAGAACATTTTCTAATAGGCTCAATGAATTTAAAAAGGTGAAGGAGCAAATTTGTTCTAAAATTGCAAGTTATGTAATGCCCTTAGAGATCGAAACGTAACAGTTGTCATGGTCTATATATACGGACATCAACGCTCTGACAGAACAGTTTCTAAAATATATCGAAATTTAAAAGTGTCAAATGAGCGGAAAACTTTCTAAAATAAAATTACTCAATCGTAACTACTAAATAACAAAATTCGAACTAGTAAATCGATTGCATTTTTTTTTCCAAGATACTACTGACGACCATCTCCTCTTAAAACAGAGTTTCTTTTTGTCTCTCTGTAAAGGCTCTTAAAAAGTTATAAGAGCGACAAAAGTTCTAAAATTAAATTTTTTTTAATATGTTGAGGCTATAAACATGAAATTTCACATGGTAATGGCTACGTTTAAGATGAAAATTTTCGCAACGAGAGGTTCTAAAATAATCGAAAATTAAATATCTGAAATGACTCGAAACTGTCCTAATAACTTTCTAGATTGTGATGTTAGCATGCATTTGTAATTGTTAGAGTTGAAACGTGAAATTTGACATGGTAATTACTTTTCAATCGTACATGCTTGCTCATAACGATTTCTATAATTTTGAAATTTTAAAGTGTTAAACTGAAACTATTGGGGCTAGAAATTTAAAATTTTACATTCAGGTTTCTATTAAAATTTGATCCTCGTGTACAAAAGTTTTGAAAATTTTGAGTTTCAAATGGGTGAAATGAGAGGAAAATGCTCTATGCTTATATTGTCTTTATGATTTCTCTGAAACTGTTATCCAAGAATCTTTAAATTTAACATAGATATAACGAAGACACGAACAATGTTTTGTTTTAATATTTTTTTTTTATAAAAAATCAAGTAATTTCCATGTCCGTGTTAAATATAACTTTTATGAGCAATGGGAGAAAACGCAAATAACATAAACTGTTACAATAATTAAAATGACAGTAATAAAGAAGCATGATCGCCAACTAGGTAAGAAACTACTTCATATTTATCCTTTCGCCTCAGAAAAATGACGGATACATATACTAAAGCAATGTTTCCCAATTAATTACTTTACTGTATTTTGATTTTTATTGTGAATCAGAGTATATTAATAATGTAAAAGAAAAACATGCGTTTGTTTGTAGGAAATAGACTCTGAAACTACTGAACCGATTTTAAAAAATATTTTACGGCATGAAATCTGATAAGCACATTTCCCAAGTAGACTGCATTGTAACGGTTTTTTGGAAGGGGTCATTGCAAATCAGTGGAATGAACGTTTTCTTATTATTTCAAGCCTCGCGTTCAACTAATGTGGTACAATAATAAATGTGACTTAATTAGTAATATTTGAATTATCTGCAGTCGTATAATTTCTTCCTAATGTCAGTATGCACATAAAAACCACTTGACATATTTCACAAACACGAGTGCAACGCCGCGGGTTTTGCTGTGGGTTTTATAAAGGAAAATGCAATTCTAGTAGAAAAATTTGAAAAATTAAATTCTTTTTTTAAACAAAATGAAAGAAAATTAAAATCACACGTCTTTAACTATTTTAAATATTTTGAAGCATTCTGTTCTTAGAAGAATTCTCTATAACTTTAAGGAAAAGATAACCAAAAAGGTAATTACTTTGAAAAAGAAATAAAATATCATGAAATGTGTAAATTTGCAGTAAAAAAAAAAAACTCCCTGTTTAACATTTTTATTTTTAAAAATAAACTACTTATATTACAGGAACTGCGAACTTTAATTTTGTGAAATGCATCTTAAAGATCAACCATAATAACTAGTCAATTGAAAAAAATATATGATGAAATTTTAGCATTTTGAACATAATAGATTAAAAAAAAAAAAAACCAGCGAAAAAAGGAAGAATTTAAAGATTGCAACTTTGAATCCTTTAAAGGGAAATGGATGCAATAAAAAGCCTTTTTCGCATATTTCTAATTTTCGGATAGTTGCGACACTCCGACAAAATATGCTAGAGATGTCTAAATTCAATTAAACAAAAAACCGACAAAATTGATATTTTCGTCATTTTTCACAAAATGAAAGATACTGAGTTCCTTTAAACCTTTAAGGTAAAACCACACGCCATAAGGAGTATCCCTTAAATAAATAAATAAATATATATATATATATAATAATAAAAAAAAAAAATTCGTCATTTTTCCTTAATTAATTTATTCCAAATTCTTGCAATTCTAATTTTTCCCCTCTCTTTTAAAATATCTCTTAAATCTACATTATATTTTTATTCCATAGCTTTAATCGAAATATTTTTTTAATTATTATTCTAAAAATTTTAATCTGCTAAAAGCTACACGTATTTGTAAAAACCGCATTCTATTAAATGCAACACATTTTCTTAAAAGCACCTGTTTAATTTCTTCTTATTTTGAGACATTGCATTTTTATTATTTTGGAACATTTTGTAATACCATTTTTTTTTTTTTTTTTTTTTTATTTTATTATTTCTATTTAATTTTATCATTCGACATCCCATAATCCTTCGCGTCTTCCCGCTCAAGGCTTTTCACCTTTTTAATATACCGCGTCTAAAGCTGGCGGGTCCCTTTCCGTGGTCCCGACCCGACTCCTTAGATGGAGGAGGTGACCGGGAGCGGAACAGTGCGCGGGCGCTCCATGGTTTGCGTTCGTTGCGAGACGGGGACAGGAGAAGACCGGCCTGGGTTCCTCATCGTGGTCCGCCAGTGGAAGGGATTTCCGGAAGCCGGGAGACGCCTAAGACACTAGCCTGGCAAGCTAGTCTAGCCTTGGGTCTCTCCCTCGTAAGCGCAGGTTCTCTGCGGCGCGAGGATGGGCCAATGATCGGAGTTCCTCCGTAGGTGGTGGAAAGAAATCCCGCACGGCCAATCCCAGTGGGCTTAAGATACTGGGGAAAGGTCGGAGCAAATGCCAGCCGGATCTCTCCAAAACTTGACTAAGGAATTGACGGAGGCAGTTCGAGCTCTGAAGAGCACGATCGGTGGTGGCTCTGTAGTTCGCCGGGCGTCGGGAGATACGGCATGCAGCAACTATCTGCGACGTTCCGGAGGCAGAGATGAAATAGTCGTCCCAGACGACCCCACCGAATCCTCTGCAGCTAGAGCAGTTGTGAGTCGACCTCAACTCTGCGGGAAGCGCCCGACCCAGAGGGACGTTCACCATCCAAAGGTAACCCGTCAGGTTACCGGGGACGCGACCGTACTTTCTGCGTAGGGATTCCCCAACGTGACCCGCAGACTACGAGGAAGCGGGCCGGAGGCTGCCGACTAACGCGGCATCGATCAGCCAAAACTCGAGACCTTGGTCCGAAACCCAGTCCGAGCACGTCTCTCGTGCAGCCAGAAATTTCCACACCTGGCGGGCGGACTAGTGGCACGCCTACTAATTTTCTCGTTACTAATCTCGATCGGGCCCGTCTCTTTGGCGTGCTCAGAGGGGGTTTCCACGTCCTCTGGAGTCCGATAGTGGTTCTTTAGGATTCTTCCGTTTTTTGAGTGTAATTATATGTGGATGATCTCGTAGTTCTGGAGTTGTCGCTGGGTTACCGGCTAGTTCCGCCTAGTCGGGTTCAACCTCGCGCCAGACTGCGTAGGGACAACCTATCCGAATCCCGTCTATGGGAAAGAACCGAATTTCCTCGTGGTTCTGAGTCGGAGAGAGGCTTCTTCTGCTCTTTTTTTTTAGTGCAATAACATGTGAACCTCACGGCCGATGAGCCCAGTAGCTTGCCCATCCATGCATGTCTATGATCGGAAGCCGTGGGAAAGCAAGAGCCGTCGGAGTAACTCGACATATGACCGAGGGACCGTTTCCCCCTGTGGGGTTTCGTGAACGAGGCCGTCGGGGGTTCTTCGGCGGTTCATCAGGTGTATGTTCCACGCGGAAGTTTCCCCAGAGCAGGGTTACTGCCGCAACGACCTATGGGGTCGATACCTGGTAAAATGGTCTAGGGTTCGCAGAGGGGCGGCCCATGACCGGTCGCAGCGCCGGACGAGACAAAGTCCTGGTGCATTAAAAGTCCTTCAGAGACTTGGGCGCGATGGTCGGAAGCGTGCCGCGGGCTACCCCCGAGGGCGCCTGGTGGCGCATAGTTTTTATACCGCGTCTAAAGAAAGAGTTTCGACAATACGTCAGGTACACACCCTCGTGGCCTCATTTTTTCAACCATTAGCGGGCAAGTCCCGCCTTTTCTGCCCCCTTTTTTCCCACCTTTCACAGCTGTCGTTGGGCTGGCAGTATGCGCTTCTGTAACCTTGAGCAAAGTCTTATAATATTTATATCGTTGCACTGGCTTTGGAGAGAGACTTTTACACGAATTATTATTGTCAACTAGATACTGTCGCTGGGATGGTCTAATTTGGTCGTCGGTAGTTTTTCTTCAATACTATGTAACGTGTTCCAAGTTTTAAGGAAGTGAATTTACGTGGAGTTGAGCTTTAATACATGTTGTCGAATAAAACTATTACTCGTCAATCCTGTCTTTCTCAATGCTTTTAGAGAAACCTTTCTGGAACTTATTGCCTCTACTCAGCTCGATTACGACTGAACATACACTATATATTTCAAAGATGGCTTGTACTCAGATACTTGTCTTCACCATTTAACTAAATCTATCTGTTACCGTCCGCAAATGTCATGGAATGGTTTTCGTTGACTTCGACTGTGTCACCATCTGTCTTCTCATCCGGTACATTTCATAGGGTTCGGGGCCTGACGTGTCGTCCTGTGTGACTGATTTAACGTTCGTTTCATATATACTTCTAGACTTATCTAAAATTTTCCTAAAATATCTATTTAAAGAATGCTACTTGTGTAGCATTTGAATCTCTCTAATATATTTACACCTTAAATACGTATTAACACTTTGCCGTCCGCCTGTATAGTAAAAATACTTCTATTCATAAAATGTTGAAATGATTGATTGACACCAGAATTTAAAAAAAATTATTCGAAAATAAGTAAAATCTTTTCTTCATGTATTTGATAAAAGATAATTTTTCATTCTGGTGCCAATGTAGCATTTAAGGATTACAATTAAGTTACTTTACGTAAGACACCACTGTGGTGTCGCCGGACGGCAAAGTGTTAACTAATCATTTCTTTACTTATGAACGAAATCTTTACTAAGTGTTTTAAATCAATGAAACATATTACTAAGGAAATATCCATTTATTTTATTCTTATTTAATCACAATAAAATTTAAATTCATGAAAATATTGAATAGGAAATGTCAAGAAAAGAAATTAATAAATTATTCAACTGTTAACTCGATAGTAAATTAATTTCTTGTACTGATACACTCAAACATGGGATTTTAAAATTCTTGTCTAACATAAGGTAAAATATCTGACGAATTAATTGCTCTGCTGGAGCATATTTATTAATAGCCATAACAAAACTTGCCATGTTAACTAATTAAAAGTTAGAAATCTAAATGTTGACATCATTTTCCACATTATCTGTTTCTGAAAACTTTTGAAAAGATTCTTTAAATATGACAGTAAAGTAAATGAAAGAAGTATTTTGTAAAGATTTAGCATATTTTACCGATAACTGTCTATATGCTTTCTTTCTTTTAACTTGAAAAATAATGCCATGTCAGATATGGAGATATAATGGAGATATAAAAAAGGTATATGCTATCATCCTTAGGAAGCGTAAGATTTTAAGTGATTGATGATTTATGGTTAGTCAATAGGATTCTATTTTATTTTCGAAAATTAAATTATATATATATATATATATATATATATATATATATATATATATATATATATATATAAATTACACCTCATTCCGCCAAGTAGAGTTATGCTTGAAATATTATCTGCATTAAAAACTGTTTTTAAAAGATTAAAAAGTAATTTTACATTAAAAGTTCCAAACTTTAAACCTTTATAAACTCTAATCTACTTGACCGAAGGTTTTACCTTTTGGTATCCGAAGGTAAAATTTACTGACGTATCCTAACATGATATCAAGATTAGGTGTTATGTATTTTAAATTTTAAAGTTTGGTACAATATGTTTGACTTCATATATAGACGGTACCCTTCACAAAATTTAAGTGTAGAATTAATTAGTAGAAGTTATTACTAATCGATTTGGTACCAATCACATTTTTAAACAATGATTTGGGGCAGTGTCAGTAGGCAGTTATTTTCATGAAATCGTGCTCACAATCTGCAAAATAGTGTTTTTGAGTAAAGTGATTTTATAAAGCAAAATTTCCTGCTTTATCTAGCAATAGCCGAAGTTCTTTTTACAAGAACATTTGTTCTAAAGTAAAATTTCAAATGCAAATTGTTTATTAAAAATCAACTAAATTTTAATATGATTAAATAAAAAAGTAAAATCTGTTTTTGGTATATTTAATTATTCAATGGTACTAGAGCCCATAATCAATGAAAGAAATTAAGGTTTTTCTTAATTAGATTGAAAGCAAATTAATGCCTAATTTATGATTGTCTGAAAATGAATGTTGCCAGTATAAAGCTTTTATTTTTATTTTCTAAGAAATATTTTTATTTTATTTTTTGAAACACATCTTATTATTTAAGAAAAAGATATTATTACTGTGCATTGGTAATTTTTACAGTCTTGCACTTCCTTAAATTTGTTTAATGTGAAAGTTTTGATTAATTCAAAAATTATACAATCCCCTTAGAGTTCGTCCGTATAATATCAAGCAAGTTATAGATGTATTAATATTTACTTTATTTGTCAATTTGATAATTTAAATGTATGGGAGTTTTTTTTGTGGGGGGGGGGGATCAACTGTACATCCATAGGTAGCAGGAGACAGAGTGAGAGATGAGGTGAGAGATGATGAGTGATGAGATAAAGGAATTCCTCCATGATGTGCGGCCGCGAGGCCCAGACAATATAGCCACAATAAATGTGTTTTTCAACACGGAAATACTTTATTTTCCTGTATATATGAAATTACCACATAAATAGTTCTGTAGTCTATAGTTCTTCATTCCTGTTATTTGAATGCGTGTTCCTATTCACAGTACCCATAGAAAAATTTCATGAAGTCATAATGTTAAGGGAATTTCCTAAATGTTTAAGTATGAGGAAAGTAAGTTACTAATAAAGGATTTCGAATTCAAGAATTTTCTAAAACATTATTAGGACAAACTTTAAGGGCCGAAGCATTTGTACAAATAAATAAAAATTGAAATTCCTTGAAATGTGTGCTAGCAACAACATTTTTGTGCGGTAAAAGGATTGTGGATAAAGACACTCTTTCTTTATCCTTTCTTTATATTTTGAAATCTTTTTTGTAAAATGTCTTTGGTAAAAAAATATTCAAGTATATGAAGTAAATACAATTTATTTACTAGTCTCTTATTTAGGTCAATTTACGAAACAGGCTGACTATACTGACACCACCTATGGCGACTATTTTGAGCGACTTTTGAGACTATTTGAAAACATACAAGGCTAATGAGTATCTCGAAACATTGCGTAATAAGTTTAAAGCATGACAGTCATTGTTACTGTTATTTATTTTGTGGTGTCATTAAAATACTATACAGAGGACGGAGCGGGTGAGGGAAATTAAACATCTAAGAAACTTTTAAATTTTAAAATTTTAAGCTTTATTTCATTCAAAACGCCACGAATTTGTCACCTTCTTAAAATGTGAAAAGTATTTTTAATCAAACAGTATGTGAACTACAGTTCACAAATTTAAGGTTTTATCTCCATAACATAGATTAAATTTATGATATCTAAATATATTCTTAAGATACATAAACTGGGCCGCTTTGGATCTAACTGAAATATTTTTAATAATTACCTTGATAATTTTTCTTTAACGAAGTACAACAGTGTAATGAGATACATAGGAAAGTATTTAATTAAATGACAGCATCTAACAGTTGTCGAATCCAAATAACATACTTAAGATAAGTAGCCAAAGCAATCTTAGAATTAAAATTTTTATAAGCTATTTCACTCAATTGTATGTTACAGTGCAGTTATATAAATGAATTTTAGGAAATATTTAAAAGTATGTTAATGGTTTAATATACAGGGTGTCCCAAAAGTCATTGACACATTTTAAAATTCAATAAAAGATCAAGAAATTGGCGCAAGAGAGTGCTGTTTATACGAAAATGCTACTTATGATCTGGAATTTTGTTTAAGCAAATAAAAAAATAGTTTCAAAAATTTCTCATAGATAGGCGCTGTTTCTGGAAAGTTATCGAATAGATAGAATGCCTTTATTCATAACAATGGGCGAAAGACGCGCAATGCCCAGTACCTATGCACAGGTTTTCTCCAAACTATGGCAACCCACAATCGAGAAGTTAACAATATTCGTCTATCCATCCTCACTCGTTTAATTGAACTGAGGAGGGCGAGTGTTGTTAAGTTCTGGAATGTGGGTTGCCATAGTTTAGACAAAAATTGTGCATACGCATTGCGCGTCTTTCCCTATTGTTATGTATAAAGGCATTCTACCTATTCGATAACTTTCCAGAAGCAGCACCATCTATGATAAATTTTTGAACTACTTTTTTTTTTTTACTTGCTTAAACAAAATTTCAGATCTTAGGAAGCATTTTCGTCCTAACCGCTCCCTCGTACGCCAATTGCTTGATATTTTATTGAATTTTAAAATGTGTCAAGTACATTTGGGACACCCTGTATATATATATATATATATATATATATATATTATAACAGAAAATCGAAAAATCTCATAACATTGATAAATATATAATATATATATATATATATATATTCTCTTAATTCTTCGCAATGTGTATTACTACATATGAAATTCTGTGTTCAAAGGAGCAGCCCAATAATGTTATTTGATTTCTTCGATTTTCTGTTTTAAAATAAGATGAAAGAAAAAACATTAACAACTTATACGGAACTAAAACAGAATACCTAAACATAAAATTGAATAGTCTATATCTATACTAATAAAAGAAAGTTTTTGTCTGTGTGTTTGTTGGCGATGTCTAGCAAAGTCTAGCGAAATCTACTGCTCGCACATGTCTGAAAAGTTGGCTTTAGGTAGGTAGTCCAAGGCATGTCCTGATGCACCTGATTCTCGTATTTTTAATGTTTGGATAATTAGCCGCTATGCTAATTAAAAACTCATCAAAAACACATCTCTTTCTTAGCCAGACGGCAAAAAAATTCGCACATGCCCAGAACCCGAATCAGAAGGAAAAAGAAGCATCGAACAAGCGTTTTTTTGTGTTATTTAGTAGTTTTAAATCGACCTAAATAGGCAAAAATATTAATTACAGTTAAAATTGGACAACATATGCAGAAAGATCGTACACTTACGTTTCAAATGCTGCAATCAATTTGAAAAAATATTGTTGTTAACCGTTTGAAATTTCTTTTTCAAAAAGGGTTGTTTTTCCGAAGGATGTTTTTCTTCCTTATATCAACGCCCCTGCATGGTGCAGTTTTAAACGTATCGACAAACCAAAACTAAACTCTAAAAGCTAAAGCCTTCTTCTTATCAATGGTGAAATTGGTGTTTAAAAATATGAATTTTAACCCTTTCAAAAACATCTGCGAATGCAGGTCACCTTGCGTCTCACGGAGACTATGTTCTTGCTTCTCTAAGCGTAACTAAACGTTCGTATTTCGATACAATCTTTTTAAAGCATCTTGCTAGACAAGATGAGAACTATGGTTTTATTGTTATGTTAAAGGAGCCGACGCGAAAATAAATAAACAAACAAACAATAAAAGCAAGAAGGAAACATATTACTGTTTCAACTAAAGAAATATATATTTTTTCACGAATTTTTTACACGGGCTGTAAAACAGTTTTATTTATAAACAATAAAGATTTTAAAGAGTTCGGACACGAAGAACTTTTTTTTAAAACTATAAAACGACCCTACGTGAAAAAAACAAGAAAATATCTTTTTTTACGAACGCTTTATCACAAAATATCAATATTTTTTCGCGAATTTTTCTTTAAAGAGAAAAGTCATACAAAATTGGGTTAACGATATAAAACCATACAAGCTTGATGTTTGTTTAAGTTTATTATCACGGGCCCAGGCAACGCCGGGCAGTCAGCTAGTACATTAAGAAAAGAAAGATGTTTGTATGTTTTTTGGCGAGGGGTAGGGAAATGTAGAGCACGTAGAGGTATGAAAATGTGGATGAGAATAGATGAAGACAAAGGCAAATGCGACTGATGCTTAGATTTTTCTTTTCTTTATGAATAGCTGACATTTATTGTCATTACTACGCAATTAAAAAACCGAATGAACACCGCAAGATATCCAACTTTCTTCGTTGCTGCCAATTGTGTCTGCGCCTTTACGTACTATACTCGGAACTATACGAGACTAAAGGAAAGTGTTCAGTTTTTTTTGCATTTTGAAATCGCGATCGCCATACTCCCGTAATGTTACAGGGAAAAACAAACCAGAATATTTTCGCCTTACCTTCCCGGTTCGAACGGTATGTTTTGCTTAAAAGTATATTAATATTTACTATTTCAAAAAACATTTTTAATGGACCCCGATTCAACGTCAGTTTTCATGTTTTCATTTGTTCTGCGTTTTGAAACTGTGGCATCCGCTTCCCGTATGATAATACAAAATATTTCCGAAATTTGATTTCACGTTGGTTTACATATTTTTAAAATTATTTTCCATTTTTTTTTGTTTTTTTCTACATTTTAAAATGTCTGCATCTGCTTCTTAGACAGAAATACAGAAAATACGGAGTTATTTATCGTATTTTTCCGGTTCTGACGGTACATTTGATTTCTAAATATATTAGTAATTATTGTTTAAAAATATATGTATTTCTCAGAGATCGATTTGCGTTCGTTTTCATCTTTTACGTTATTTCTTCAGTTTTAAAATCCAATCTCTTTTTTCCGGCCGAAGAAATAACACTCATTTCCGTTACTTTTCTGGTGCTAATAACGTATGTTAAAAAAATATTAGTATTTACTATTTAAAAAATATTATTTTTTTCCCTGGAGTCCTTTTACGGACTTACCACTGTGTTTTTTTTTTCTCGCATTGCCTTTAAATATATCGTTTTCATTTTAATAGAATTGTGCTTTAGAACATTTTCGGTGAGGTTTTCGGTTCCATCCTTTCAAGGGAAACGTCTCATTTTCAATACAGGTTGTCAATAATTGAAGGGGTGAGTGGAAAAATTATATATATTCCTAAAATAAGAAAAATAAACTGAGATAGTTTGATTAATAATAACTAATAAATTAATCAGTATTTTTCATTGAAATTTATGGTATGAACCCTAATCGACTAGTGCTGCAATCTAATAATGGTGAGCTTTTCTCTTAAATTGGTAGATTGTTTTTCATAAATGCTCTTTTGTGCTTCCTTTAACATTTACGCCAACTTAAATGTTATCTTTTTTCTATTCACCAATCCAGATGAAGATATCATTTCGGGAAAAAGTGAGGACTAATTTTATATTATTTAGTTTTACTCCGGAGCTTTTGGTTAGAATTGAAAGTTTAATATATCTAAATGTCAGAAATTCAATCATCAATCCATTTTACAAGGGTCCCTTTGTTTAGATTGGAAAGATTTTCATTTAATTTGAGGTTCGTTTGTAAAAACAGATCGGAACACCCATGATTTAAACTGCCAAAGGAAGCGGGGCCCCCCAAATCTAGGTTCATTTGTTTAGATTTTAGTTTAAAAATATAAAGTCATACAAATTCGAAAGTATACGCTGCCAAAGGCAGTGGGACACACAACATTAGATTCGTCTGAAAATATGAAACCATTCAACACTGATTTTAAGTATATTTGAGGTTATAACTACGGGCCTGGGCGTATAAGCTAGTCTATATTATAAAATAAAAACATGTCCGTGAGTAACGCTGACGTCATGCCGATGGTGGAAACGACTTTACCAGTTAATTCCGTTTTTTATCTCAAGATTGTTAACTTTTAAACATCACACTTTACTTTTTTACCATCAAATATAAACATAATGTCCTTTCAGACGCTATTTGCGTGAAAACTGCATCTCAATGTACTTTAATTTATTTTAAAATTATTTTCATATATCAGATTTCTTAATCCAAAAGATTGAATGAACCCGATTACAGAAAATCAACACGTTTGCACTTGAAACAATGTAAGCAGTTCAGCATTTGATCAGGCTAATATCCCATAAAAAATGAATAACTGAAACACAAGTTTAACATATACGCAATCGCTGAGAAATCAAATAATCAGAATAAAAAAAGCTGCTATAAATACTAACATTTTTGGCTATTAACCGCTGGTATGCGGCTAACACGAAAGTAATACAATTTTAACACTCTTGTATTTAACTCAACTTGGTTTTTGTATTTAAAGGTGGAATTTTGTAATTAATTTTTAACTCACTTCATTAACATTTCACTGGATATGTTAAAATTACAAAAGCTATGTACACAGGTGTATTACCGATGACAATACAAAATTTTAATATTTTTAGAGCTTAATTATAAAGTGTTAACTTAATGTTAAGGCATTTCCGCAAGTGATAAATCACCAATTGGTATTTATTGTCACAACTGTTTACGTGTTCCAAAAACAACGTACAGTAGAACTCTAATTATCCGAATCAATTGGGACCGGACTCCATTCGGATAATCAAAAATTCGAATAATTGGATTTTTTTCCGAAAAAAAGGATTTATTTTAATTAATTACTGTATGTATGTTAAAAATTGGAGAAAAAAACTATTTTTGAATAAAAAGATCTTTTAATTAATTAAATGTAAAGGAAACACTTATACAATTAGGGTGGATAGAAAAGTATACGAAATTTTTTTTTTTTTGGAAATTATTTTCGGCGCGGGGTGCAAAAGTTGCCTTTTATGTATATAAGTTTACACGTGTTTTTTTTGAGGAAATCCATTCATAACTTCCGGTGCCCCAAGTGCCCCAAAAATTGTTAAAATTGAAATTTTTAAGAAAATTTATATATTTTTTGTTTTTTTATTTGTTTTAAATTACTTTTGGCGCAGGGTGTGAAAGCTGTCTTTTATTTATATTAGTTTGCATGTTTTTTTTTAAATCGAAGTCCATTCATATCTTCTGGTGCCCCAAGCGTCCCAAAAATAGTTAAAAATTGAAGGTTTTATAAAAATTTATAATTTTTTTTTGTTTTTTATTTTTTGTTTTTTAATTTTATTTGGCGTTGAGTGAGAAAGTTGTGTATTCAATTCTGCAGTTTACATTTTTTTTTTATCGAAATCCATTCATATCTGCCGGTGCCCCAAGTATAGTTAAGTATTGAAATTTTTAAGAAAATGTATTAAAATTTTTAATTTACGAAAATTGTATACAAATTTGGCAAAGTGTTTAATTAATAAAGTATAAACTTATAAATAATAATAATACATTAAGTATAAATTTAAAAATCAAAGCACTAAATCATAAAAATTGAACTTACGTAGCAAATTGTTTACTTCTTTTAATTTGGAGATTTACATATTTCTAAAGTTTGTAATCCTTTTTTGGGATTAAAATGTTTGATATGGCGTCTTTACTCTATTCTATTCAATATGAAACGGAGTCTCTTTTCTTATCCAGATACACTTTCTGCTGCCTTAGGCACTAGGCGAATGCATCTTTTATTAACTTGTTTATGGCATTGATATTTTGACCATTCCTCCGTTTTTCCTACTTCTACCATGGCCTCAATTTCTTCGTAAGGCACATTCATCAAAGGAGGTGGTTCAAAACGTCCAACTAATTGCCAGTCAATAAGTTCACAATAATACTTTGCTTTGAAGTATACATTTGGTTCTTGAAAAATTCTTACTTCTGCTAATAATCTATGTTCATTTCTAGCACAAAATAGTTTTCGTATTGCTAAAGACCAGATAGGCTCTGCGTTATCTCAGAGCATAGATAATAAAAGAAAATTTCAGTATGACAAAAGAAGCTATCTAGTTGAACAACAGCGTCTACAAACTTTCTTAGATTGGGGTCCAAATATCTAGAAAAGGCAATAAGTTTCCAAATATATCGCTGTCCTTCTATTATAGAGGGCTTTATTTTGATATGGAACCATATAGGTCATACTTTCATAATATATGTTGTAAGAATAATGAGATTTTCAGATGGATTTTCTGTGGTCACCTACAATCTTAACGTTCTACTTCTAGTCGTTAGCCATCTTGAGTAAACAACTGGAACAGGGTTTTTAAATGCCAGGTCAGAACCACTTTCACCACGTGATATTTATACGCAAATATCATATAAATATAGCTGATCATTGCTGAGAACCATTCTACCTATGTTATCTGGCATATTCTCCATACTTATTGAAGAAAAGGAAACTACAAGTAGATCCTCGCAGGTTTTGATTGCTGTACCAATTGGCCCACAAAAGTCTTTAGTACCAATTGTTGCACATCTAAAGAATTTAGTAAATGCCGTAAAGGCCTTTAGCTTCTCCTGTTGCAAATGTAACATGTCCAATATGATGAGAGTCAGTATCCTTTACAAGAGTATAATATTCCTCATTTGTGATCTTTGTGTAGCACATTGTGCTCTTTATCACTAGCATTTTTGTATTATCTTTTTCCCATTGGAAAATAATCCGGTTAAAATAGACAAAGACACGGCTAAATTGCTCGTCTCTGCAACTAAATTTCGAGCCTTTGTACGCTATCGACGAATTTTGTTGCAATCTTCTAAATTCGAAGTACCTTTTTCGTATACAATTCCAATATATTGTAAAACAGCACTGGCAAATTGAAGCAGCTGCTCTATTCAAAATTTCGTATATAACAGTATAGTATAAAAAATAATTTTATACACTTAATATAAACAATAAACGATTTGTCAGCCCCCTGGATCTAATAATTACGCTATGCAAATGATTATTTAACTCTTATTTTTACTTATAATTTTAAGTTCAATATTTGCATAAAAATCTATTTTCGGCAAATATTTAAGTGTCTTGGGACACCCGGAAGGCATTTATTGAAGTTAAAAATCTATTTGCATGTATGCTAGTATGCTTAATAGACAACTTTCGCACCCCGCGCAAAAAGTAATTAAAGAAATAAATAAAGAATAAAACATTTAAAAAAATAGAAAATTTCATAAAACTTTCAATTTTTAACTATTTTTGGGGCACTTGGGGCACCGGAAGATATGAATGGATTTCAATTAAAAGCAACATGTAAACTAATATGCATAAAAGACAACTTTTGCACTCTGCGCCAAAAGTAATTAAAAAAATAATAAAAATAATAAAATATTTAAATTTTCATAAAAATTTCATTTTTTAACTATTTTGGGGGCGCTTGGGGCACCGGAAGATATGAATGGATTTCAATAAAAAAATAGATGTTGTAAAGAATTGAGCTTCGACATCCAGCTGCACTATGTGTCATTCTAGCATTTCCTGTGAGTACACTTAACTGCATACCTTCCCTCGCTATTTTTGCCTTGAAGACTAGCAGACGCCGAATTCTATTGTACTGTGAGCGGAAAGTTCGGACAGTGATGAAGTGGTAAGGCGTTACCCAAAAAGGGGTCTTATGCTTTGATCCTTGCCGAGTTCGTGGGAAAGAGTTCATCTGCGAGAGAAGCGATCTCTGCACACGATTTTTAGGTTTGCGCCCGAAACTTTGCCCTTTGTCTTAGAACGTCCAATGACGGACTTAGTGAAAACGAAACAGAGGGATCTCAAGGCTGCTAAGAGGCTGGAGAGTTTCGAGGGGCCCGCCTCGACAAAGCCCCCGCCCCCAGAAGAAGTTCTCCTGCGAGAATGAAAAAGTGAGAGAGGACAGTTTTTGGAGAGATCGAAAAGGAGAGTGTTGACTCTCTGGAGAAGGGAAAAGGAAACGTCAGTTTCTAACTCAGCGTGGTGTAAGCGCTAGTGAGGTCCGACCTCTAGAATTGATACAGCAGGTATCCGGTGAAAATCCCAGCAAAGTGAAAAAGCACACCAAGTGCGAGAGTGAGAGTTCTTAGACTCAGAATTAACGAGTATTAGTAGATCTTCCGAAGAGAAGGAACGGACGAGCCTTGGTCCGAATGAACTTTGTTTTGTAGTCACGACTGTCTGTAATGTTTAGAGACTTTTGTTTGTTTCAGTTACACTTGGAGTCAAGAGGTCATTAATTTATAAGCGATTGACTCACGAAAAATAATTAAATGCTGTATTGACGTCTTGTATATATTTTTCATTAGAATTAACATTGTTATACAATAAAATTCTATTTTCTAATTTATGCGAGAAATTCTCTGTGCCAACGATCCGATCTCGCTACCACTCACCATCTTTTATCGGGTCGGTATAGAGGAGTTACTACAACTGGTGGCTTGCGGTGATGGATTAATTAGCAAAACATTAATGACAATCTTCAAAGACAAAGAGTGGACTCTGAAATTTAAATCATCAAAGTGCTCCAAGAGAGAGTCTCCTTGTGACTTGTGACCTGAGTCTCCTTAGACGCCCCTGTGGATCAACACAGCATCAGAAAGAGAAATCTACCAAGAATTCTGGAGAGTGTTCCCCCATCCGGAAGAGTCCCCATCCGAAAAGTGTGACAGAGAACCCCGTCTGTGCTCCTGAGAATCTCTGAAGTCTGTGCTTCTGACGCCCTGAAAGACTCTTAGTAATGGAGGTAAGCTCTTTTTATACTCAGAGTGGCTTTAATTGTTATTAGTGTTTGTATAGGTGTTGTAGGCTTCAAAAAAAAAAGTTGTATGTTTATTTTTGTGAGAGTAAATTTTTGAGAAATTTTTCCGGTAGAAAAAAAAAAAAAAGCATTATGAGATACTTCCGAGATTACTGTAACTTATTTAATAGACAAATTTTGTAGTTAAAAATTAAATTATTGTTGAATTAATTTAATGCAAACTGAGAGTTGTGCAGTGTTACAAAATTTTAGCTGAATCTATAAATGAGAGTTCATTGAAAAAAAAAAGTATCGAACGCATTTCATATTTTACGATAACAGAGTTGATTTTATATGTTTTTTGTGAATTATTCTAAATTTTTTTAAGAGTGGATGCAGAGATTAAGACCACCATTGATTTAAAAAAAAAAAAAAAGGAATTGAATGAGACTTTTGCAATTTAAAATATTTTTACTGTACCTTTTGAATTTGAAATTTTTGTTTTGTGTAGAATTTATCCCATATATATTTTATAACCAAATACCAAGGTGAATGTAGACGTTAGGATAGAGTTGCTTATCTTTATATGTTGCATATTTCCTATATTATTGCTAAGCGTACTTTTTTATGAGCGTATATTTTGGTAATATTTTGACGCACTTGGTAGGATTTGATTTAATCGTATTGTATTGTTTTATATTTGTGGGAAAGATAATTTCTAATTTTATACTTTAAAAATGTCGGAGCTTAAATATTTTAGGAAAGCTGATTTGCAAACGTTAGCTTACGAATTTGAGGTCATTTTAGAGGAAAATGATACTGTACCGAAAATTATAAAAAAAATAGAGTCGTCAGAGGGTTTTGAGAAAGAGCTAGCTTTAGCACAAATTAAACTTATAGAAAAAGATAGGGAAAATAAAGTGGAGCGGGAACATGAGTTAGCTAGGTTAAAAGCAACGCAAGAGTCAGATGACCGGAGTACCGCATCTAGTAGCATCTCAGTTAGAACGAGTAATTTACCCCTAAAAACAATTATGCATCGCTTTGATGAAAAGAATTCGGATATTTCGTTGTTTTTGAATTTATTCGAGAGACAGGCAAAAAAATGTAATCTAAATTCGGATGAGTTGGTGACGAATTTACTATCATTATTACCTGTGGGAATGGCCGAGTTAATTTTAAGAGAACCCGAAGACAAAATTGATGATTTTCAATATGTGAAAGAAAAACTGTTAGAACGCTATCGTTTGAATGCAGAGACATACCGACAAAAATTTAGTCAACATCCACGAAATCCTAATTCAGTTTGGAAGGATCTGATTTTCGAACTTAATAGTTTTTTAGAAGGTTGGCTGTCATGCTTACAAGTTTCGGATTTTGAGGGTTTGAAAAATTTGCTTGTCACGGACCAAATCAAACGGAGAGCGTCTCCAGAAATGCGCGAACATTTTATAGATAACTGGGCGGAGATTAAAGATCCCGAAGAATTAGTAAGGCTTTTAGATGCGTACGAAGCGATCAAACGCCCTTCTAAAAAAACGTGGAATCCTAAGCCACCGACAGAGAAGAAATTTGAAAGACCCAGAACTTTTGAAAATGGGCGAAACAGTAACAGAAATCCGGAGACTAACTTTAACTGGAGGGATCGCGATGATCATAAAGAAAGGGAAAGAGTTTACGAAAAAAGGCGAGAAATCAAGTGTCACGCGTGTTTTCAAAGCGGTCACTACAAAGTAGATTGTCCGGAAATTAAAAAGAGAGATGTTGCGCGGGTCGGTCACTTAATAAGTAAACCGACACTTGAAGAAACCTTCTCCCCTTATTTGAGTAAAGTGTTAGTGAATGGAATTCAGACAACTGCTTTAACTGACACTGGGAGTGAATTTGATATCATCGCATACGACTTGGTCAGTCAAGATAAATTGAATGGAGATCACGTATGGATTAAAACTCCGCTGGACAGTAAATTGTACTGTTTACCTATAGCAGAGGTCACTTTAGAAATTGAAGGCGTGGGGGTCATTGAAACCAAGGCAGGAGTTAACAATAAAGATTCAGATATGTTTTACTATTTGTTGGGTAATCACACTCAAAAATTGTTAGAACAGGCGAAAAAAAAACCCGAATTGATGAATGCAGTTTTGACGCGGGCTCAAAAGAAAAAAATTGACCATACTCCAAAGCTGGAAGATAAGCGGATTATGTTTTCCGATAAGGAAGGGGAGAATGTTCACCGACACGATGAAGCGGAAACTTTGAATTCAGTAAAAGAAAAAGAAGGGGGAATTTTTCGCGAGTGCAGTGAAGCGGAAGCGTTGAATTCAAAACTAGAGGGTGAAAACCTAGAAAACCCTATTGAACTGGTCAGTGTGGATAAGGGATTATCGCCTTTGCCGATATGTGAGGGATCTTCGATCTTAGCAGAAATTGGAGGGAAAGATAGTCAAATTGATTTAGACAGAGATCAATCTCTCAAAGGGATTAGTAAAAAAACGGAAGGTGAAGAATCGCTTTGTAATGCAGGAGATTCTTTGATAGTGGCAAAAGCCAGAGAAAATCGCGTGAGTGGGGGGAAGCAGGTGCTTGTCCCATTGCCTTATCAGATAGATATTTTTGGCGCGTGCCTAGAAAAAGTGTCATCACACTTAGGGAAAGGGAAAGTTAAAGGAAATGTGTCAGAATACTTGGACCTTGGGAAAAGATTGATAAATGATTTAGAGACCGCATTTCTAAAACGGTTCTGTGTTAAGATGAGAGATTCAATAAGCGATAGTATTGCATGTTGGCATCGAAAAGTTAGAAAGCTTTTGAAAGCGTTAGTATTTGGAGAATGGATAAGAGAAACGGAGGAAAATAAATTCGTGAAGGGAAGTGTGTTTAATCTCACGAAAAGGTTAAAAAGAGGTCGAGTTTTAGCCGTTGAAAATGTGTCGGAAAAACGAGAAAAGAGGAAATTTTGGTTTGACAGAAAGGCGGTAAAACGGAAGCTTAATGTGAAAGATGAGGTTTTAGTTTTAACTACCAGAAAGCCAATTAAAATGTCAGATAGTCGGATAGGGCCGGGAAGAAAGGAGTCAATAATTACGGAAACAAATTGTTTTGTGAATGTTCCTGGGAGGCGACAGAAATCCCAGATTTCTCACTTGAGTTTAGTAAAGCCTTACAGAAAACGGGTGGAGTTAGCAGATATCTTAACGCGGGAAATAAACGCACTTGAGGAATTCTGTTTACCGTATCTAGATGATATGGCGTTTTTTTCAGACAGTTGGGTGGACCATATGCGTCATCTAGAAACAGTATTAAAAAGGGTGAATGACGCGAAACTAAAAATCAAATTGGCGAAATGCAAGTTCGCTCAGAAAACCGTAAAATATCTTGGGCATATTGTAGGTGAGGGTAGACGGAGGCCAGCTGAGGCGAAAGTAAGGGCAATTAAGGAATTACCGGTTCCGAAATCGAAAACTGAAATTCGTAGATGTTTGGGAATGGCTGGATATTATTCCCGGTACATAAAAGATTATGCAGTGATTGTAGAACCATTAACGAGGGCGCTTAAAGGGAAAAATAAAAAAGAAAAGATTGCATGGAGCGACGAAATGGGAAAAGCCTTTGAGACTTTGAAAATGAAACTTACTGAAGAACCGGTGCTTTACGCTCCTAATTTTCAGAAAGAATTCATAGTACAAACTGATGCTAGTGACTTAGGTATTGGCGTGGTTTTGGCTCAAAGAGAGGGATCGGAAGAGCACCCCATAATATATTTAAGTCGAAAATTTACTGATAGTGAGAAAAGTTTCTGCGCCACTGAAAGAGAGTGTGCAGGGATTATTTTTGCGATAAAAAAGTTAAGGCATTATATTGATGGACAAAACTTTTCTATCGAAACCGATCACAATCCTTTGGTGTTTCTAAAAAGAAATTCTGGAAATAATCCCAGATTATTAAGGTGGTCCTTAGCTCTGCAACCTTATAATTATGCCATTTCTCATCGCGCAGGCAAAGACATTCCGCATGTTGATTGTCTGAGTCGAGTTTAAGGAGATTTCTTGATAAACTTTTGTATATAATAATTTTAAGATTTTTTATTTTTTATTTCACTGTGTTTTATTTCATTATATGTTCATGATTTCTTATCAGAGCGCGGAAAAAAAAAGGAAGGTAGTATTATCTTATTCATGTATGTTTTATTTCTTGCCACTCTGATGTAATTTGAGCTTGCAATTCTTTATCCGACTCTTAGAGATTCTTAGTGTTTCACCCTTAAGAATCGTTTGAGGAGGAGGTGCTGTAAAGAATTGAGCTTCGACATCCAGCTGCACTATGTGTCATTCTAGCATTTCCTGTGAGTACACTTAACTGCATACCTTCCCTCGCTATTTTTGCCTTGAAGACTAGCAGACGCCGAATTCTATTGTACTGTGAGCGGAAAGTTCGGACAGTGATGAAGTGGTAAGGCGTTACCCAAAAAGGGGTCTTATGCTTTGATCCTTGCCGAGTTCGTGGGAAAGAGTTCATCTGCGAGAGAAGCGATCTCTGCACACGATTTTTAGGTTTGCGCCCGAAACTTTGCCCTTTGTCTTAGAACGTCCAATGACGGACTTAGTGAAAACGAAACAGAGGGATCTCAAGGCTGCTAAGAGGCTGGAGAGTTTCGAGGGGCCCGCCTCGACAAAGCCCCCGCCCCCAGAAGAAGTTCTCCTGCGAGAATGAAAAAGTGAGAGAGGACAGTTTTTGGAGAGATCGAAAAGGAGAGTGTTGACTCTCTGGAGAAGGGAAAAGGAAACGTCAGTTTCTAACTCAGCGTGGTGTAAGCGCTAGTGAGGTCCGACCTCTAGAATTGATACAGCAGGTATCCGGTGAAAATCCCAGCAAAGTGAAAAAGCACACCAAGTGCGAGAGTGAGAGTTCTTAGACTCAGAATTAACGAGTATTAGTAGATCTTCCGAAGAGAAGGAACGGACGAGCCTTGGTCCGAATGAACTTTGTTTTGTAGTCACGACTGTCTGTAATGTTTAGAGACTTTTGTTTGTTTCAGTTACACTTGGAGTCAAGAGGTCATTAATTTATAAGCGATTGACTCACGAAAAATAATTAAATGCTGTATTGACGTCTTGTATATATTTTTCATTAGAATTAACATTGTTATACAATAAAATTCTATTTTCTAATTTATGCGAGAAATTCTCTGTGCCAACGATCCGATCTCGCTACCACTCACCATCTTTTATCGGGTCGGTATAGAGGAGTTACTACAATGTAAACTAATATACATAAAAGGTAACTTTTGTACCCCTCGCCGATTCGATTCTCCACATTTCGATTTTTCGATCCACCCTATTATACATGTTAAGCGTACTTACAAGTGCTGTACAGTATGTACGTATCGTACTGTAAATGAAAGTCCTATTGCTTGCTGAACATCTCGATCAAAGTCAGCTGTTTGACAGTCTTCATCCGTTTTCGGGCAGCCAAGTCGCGCATCTGCTTGACAGTGAGCAGTTGCATGTGGTCACACTCAGGCTGACACTCCATCCACTTAAACGCAGTTTCAAGGCCTGCAAATGCTTCCCTAGCTAATGGTCCCGTGTCTGCTTCAACTTCGACATTAAGGTCTTCGTCCTCGACACTTTCTTCTCTCACACTTTCAATAAGTTCATCGTTATTTAGAATTTGAAACTTAGGGTCTCAAACCGAGGTGGGACGGACCGGCCACCTAGCGACGGACGACAGCCAATAATCGAACTACACTATATGAGACGGTGACTCGTCATCCCAATAGTGTTCGCGTTGCGCCTACACTAGATTCGCGGAGGGAAGGACAATATAGCGCGTGTAGACAGAATCATTATTTTGCGAATCGCAGTACGTTGCCGTCTTAATATATTTTTTTCAAAAATTCTGAAAACAATTCGGATAATCAGCTATTCGGATAGTCGGCGTTCGGATTAGTGGAGTTCTGCTGTAGTTGATTATGCTACAACCCACTCTCGCCTAAATTTGCTAAATGGCTATGAAACTAATAACGAAATTTTTTAACATTAAAATGTAGAAGTTTTAAATAAAAAATAAAGAGTGTAATTTTATTAGTAATTTATAAATTTTTATTATTTGAATGCATAATTGACTTTTTTCATATAAATTGTATTTTGATCTAATTAATGGCAATATCTAATATATTCATATATACTAAATATAAAAAATCTCTTAGAGTATTCAATATTTTTTTTTACTAATTATTCTACTTAATTTTTTTCTGTACATCAGGTGTAGCATGTTCTTCGGAAGCCCGGGTTGGGTCACCTGGTATTTTAAAAACCATAAAAAATTAGTAAATTGAAATATATTTTTCAAAGAAATTGAACTTGAAAATACGCGTTTTATTCGACGGTGTATAAATTAAAATTTCTCGGTGTTTAGCAGTTTAGAAAAAATTAGATAAAATAAATTTGATTTATATGAAGTTAGCGTTATTCACGAACGGAATTTTGCTATTTAATATGGATAGATAGGTATTTAAATGCAAAAGTAGCGACATGTCTTTTTAAAAAACGGTCATGAATTTCTTAAATGTGAAAACGAAATGACAATTTAAATTAATAAAACATAATAATGATATTATGCAGCCATATATATATATATTTTGATAGCGACATACTATTTTTCCATGCTCATACAAACCGCACAATGATAAATGTATATCACACGATAGGTTTTTGAACAGGTTTTAGACACAGTACAGTTACATTATAGACCAGGAGGCGGCAACACAAACAATCACCTCATCGAGTTCACGGCTGAAATTCCAGAATTAGTTAAAATTCGATTCGCATATTAAAACGCAATTGGTCTGCCAAGTCATATCTTGGTGGAAAACACGTTAAAACCCGACTTTAGCGCGATTTTACAAACCATCACGCGTAGAACGATTGGAGACGATGTCGAATGGTGATTGGTCGACTGCCCGAGACGAGGTAGGAGGAGCTTAATGCGCTTGAAGAGGATATTTTTCATTTCGTTCAAGATTCATAAGAAATTCTGATTTTGCATTTTGCATATTCATGTTTGCTTTATTTTTAATGATGCTTAGGACATATTAAACGTGTCTAACAAAAAATTATTAACTTAATCCAATTAAAAGAAAACAATCCATATGTACAGGTATAATTTGAAACAGCAAATCAAATACTTCTAGCCCTTGTATTTTCAGAGGTCATTATCTAATTCAACACTTTTTTTTTTTTTTTTTTTTTTTTTTTTAAGAAAAATAAAACATATTGTTGTGAGCTCGGGGTTCGAAAGGACTGATGCCAATATATAAGAATAATCAAAAGGCTTTATTCACTATAAACATTGCAATACGAACACCAATATCTTCTGAAAATTACAAGATATTCAGTAATCTTCAAATCCAATAAAAGCACAGCAAAATTTCACACAGAAACAATGCGTTCAGTACGACGTATCAACGACAAAATCGATCCGAGAAACACAGTTCTCAATGCAAAGCCTCTCGTATGAATTCAATCGCAGTTGACAGACAACTAACTAACTGGACTGGTGGAGGTCCCTTATATAGGCTTCAGAGATCTTTCCAGATTATTCCAGAGCTTTCAGATGCTAGAAATTACCAGAAAGTGCTTTAACTTTCGATAGAGAACCAAAGCGAGAAAGGATCCCAATGTACAGGTATAAGGGGGGGTGGTTGCACAAAAAGTCGCCAAATCCGTCGCCAACTTGGCGACATTTGGCGATATATCGCCAAATTTGGCGACAAAAATAAGTCGCCAAAACCATCGCCAACTTGGCGATAAACCCATTCCTTGGCGATATTCCCATAGAACTCTATTGTAAAAACGATGAGGGTGTAAGGTTGTTTTTCTTACAAAGCACCTGAGGCCTTTAGCATTGAGTTACATGATGCTCAATAGGAAATACATTAATACTGCAATTTTCACAATAATAAAATAAAATAAATTTAAACAAATGGAATATTTACAAGTATATACAAAATTCATAACATTGCCCCCCTCTCAAGGACTGCACGTCCCGGGCAGTTCAACCTTTGATCGGAAAGCAAACCCGTTACCAACAAATGCTATACTATTCAAAACACACTCATAATGCTGAATTATACAAAATATACGCTTATTTAAAAATAAAATAAAATTAAAGCATAGACATTATTACATACAAGTATTTAAATAATAATAACAATAATAATGATAATGCTAAGCAAAATAAATAATTACATTAATTTATATACAAGACCATGGTCATACTAATTTACATTACTTACATTACACTATTTACAATCAATGAACTAAGTACTATGGGAACTATGTACTATGGCCATAGTATGGAGCTAGCCTGTCGTAATGAACGACTCTAGGCTTCGAATTTGGTGACTTTCGGATCCGAATTACGACATCGTTCAGTCTGTTTAGGACTGTATAAGGACCGTCCCAGTGCGATTGCAGTTTGGGAGAAAGTCCTTTACGTCGAGTCGGATTATAAAACCAAACCTTGTCACCTTCTTTGAATTGATGTCCCGTGGCTTTCGTGTCGTACCTAGTCTTCATCTTCTCCGTCTGTATATTGATACGCTCTCGAGCCAAGTTGTGGACGTTTTCAAATCGTGCCTGGAGATTCTGCACGTATCCCTCTGGCGATGAAGGCGCATCTGGAGGGCGACCAAAAATCAGATCACAAGGTAGACGAAGATCACGACCGAAAAGCATCTGAGACGGGGAATAGCCGGTTGTTTCATGGACGGCGCTGCGATAGGCGAGAAGAAACAAGGGAAGTTTTTGGTCCCAGTCTTGTTGGTTTCTTGAGACTAGCAGTGAGAGATTGTTGAGGATGGTACGATTAAATCTCTCAACCATGCCATCCGACTGTGGATGTAAAGGCGTCGTCCTACTTTTGTCCATTCCGAGAAGTTGACAGAGACCCTCAATCACAGCAGAGATAAAATTTCTCCCCTGGTCCGAATGCATTTGGAGAGGGACTCCATACCTTGATATCCACTGGTGTACCAAGGCATCCGCAACCGTAGAAGCTTCTTGATCAGGGATGGCATAAACTTCAGGCCATTTTGTGAAATAGTCCATGACAACAAGGAGGTATTTGTTGCCATCAGCACTTCTTGGCAGAGGACCTAGGATGTCAAGGGCGATGCGTTCAAAATGTGCTCCTACATTGTAGAGATGTAGTCTTCCTCGGCTACGTTTCTTTGGTCCTTTCCGAGCTGCACATGCATCGCAAGATTTGCACCATTGTTCGACGTCAGCTCTCGCTTTTCCCCAGAAGAAGCGCTCTCGGACTCTGTGTAATGTTTTCATGACTCCAAAATGGCCACCAGTGGGACTGCCATGTAATTCTTCGAGGACCTCTGGGATTCGAGATCGAGGAAGTACCAACTGCCACCGAGATGTTTTCCCATCTTCCGATTCGAATTTTCGGAACAGGACACCATTCTTGACGTGGAGGGAGTTCCAAAGAGCCCAATATTGCTTTGTCGTAGGACTGTAAGTCGAGATGTCTTTCCAACTGGGCTTCGTGCTAGAAGATTCTAATAACTCCAAGATTGGTTTGATGTTAGAGTCTGCCATTTGATCTTCTCGAATCTTCTCATCACTCCAGGGATCTGGTAGCGTCAACAGTGAAGTCTTCGTCTGGCGTATGACATATTCGGGATTATACTTGCTCTCCGCTCTGGAACAATAGCGACAGCTCTCGGGACACGGTCTTCTTGATAAGGCATCAGCATTTCCATGCGATGAGCCTTTACGATGCCTGATGTCAAATTCGTATTCCTGGAGTCGTTGTATCCATCTGGCTACTTGGCCCTCTGGGTTCTTAAAATTCATCAGCCATGTTAGGGATGCGTGATCAGTACGAAGGAGAAATTTCCTGCCATAGAGATAGTGATGGAAGTGTTCTATGGCTTTCACTATAGCTAATAACTCCTTACGAGTGACGCAATAATTCCGCTCTGGTTTCGATAAACATTTGCTCCAGTATGCTACGACTCGTTCTTGGCCATCTATTTCTTGGGAAAGTACAGCACCGACACTTTCATGACTAGCATCCGTGTCCACAATGAATTGTTTGTCGGGGTGTGGATAGGTTAGGACTGGAGAGGATGTGAGAGCTTCTTTCAGCTGCTGGAAGGAATTCTCGCATTCTTGTGTCCATAGAAACTTCTGCTTGCTTTCAGTGAGCCTATGCAAGGGTCTTGCGATGTTGGAGAACCCCTGTACAAACTTTCTGTAATAAGTGCATAGTCCCAGAAAGCTTCGCAACTGATGGACATTTTCCGGACGCTTCCAGTTCTTTACTGCGGACACTTTTTCAGGATCTGTTCGAACACCTTCAGCTGAGATGATGTGTCCTAAATAGTTTACTTCTCGTTGGAAGAACTTGCATTTCGAAGGGTTCAGCTTCAAATTCGCCGCTCTTAGCTTCGTTAACACTTTTCGAATATTTTCTAGATGTTCTTCAAACGTGCGGCCACCAATGATGACGTCATCTAGGTAGATGAGACAAGCTTCAAAAGTCAGGCCTTTTAACACTGTCTCCATGAGGCGCTCGAACGTTGCTGGTGCATTGCAGAGCCCGAACGGCATAACTTTAAATTGCCAAAGTCCTTGTCCAGTAGTAAATGCGGTCTTCTCTTTGTCATCAGGATGGATCTCTACTTGCCAATATTCACTCTTCAAATCCAGCGTGGAAAACCATTTATGTCCTGAAAGAGTATCTAGCGTGTCGTCTATTCTTGGTAGAGGATAGCTGTCCTTCTTCGTGATATCGTTAAGTTTACGATAATCCACACAAAATCTTGTGGAGCCATCTTTCTTTCGGACCAACACGATGGGAGAGGCCCACGGACTTGATGACGGTTCGATGATGTCACTATCCTGCATCTGTTGTAAGAGCTTAGACACCTCTTCTTGTTTAGCGAACGGCAAACGTCTGGGATGCTGTTTAATCGGTGGATGGCCGACAGTATCAATTCTATGCCGTGTCAGTGAAGTGCGACCAATATCACTCTCGTGTTGAGAAAACACATCCTTAAATTCCTGGAACAGTCTTTCTGCGGCATGTCTCTGCTCAGGAGATAAATTCTCATTTCGTCCAATTTCAGGTGTTAAACTTGTAGGCGGCTCCGACAACGTCAAGCTCGGGTCTTTGCAAACACAGGTGACTGGAGCACAGGTAGCAAGCACTTCACCCTTCTGGATAATTCTAGACTTTTCACTTACATTCGCCATCCTCACGGGTATCACATCTCTCGACAGATCTACCAGCGCTGATGCTATTAGCACTCCTTTTGGGCTCTTCTCAGGATATCCAACCAAGCCACATTGAAAACTACTTTCGTTCTCAGTTAATCCAGGTATCATCATTTCGGTCCGAGGAGGGATGATAACATCTGCCTTGGCTGTGATCCGTTGAATAGACCCAGACTCATTTCCTAGTTTGAAAATAGTGACATCTTCTTGAGCAGAGCGTAACTCATTATTCTTAAAGTCCAGTGTAAATCCATGCTCTTTTAAAAAGTTAAGTCCGAGTATGAAAGGATCTGAAATATCGGCCACGTAGACTGTATGGCGATAAGCGGCGTTCCCAAACTTTATTTTCAGTGTCATTCTTCCATGTATATCGATCTTATCTCTGGTCACAGTTTGAAGAATAACACGCGGCGGGGTCCAGAAGGGTTTTTCTTTCAGCCGCTGAGCTAGATCTTTCCGAATGATGGTCACATTGGCTCCTGTATCGATGATCATATTACAGGGCAAATCATTCACACTTCCGACTAGATAAACTCCGTTCTCGCCGCAACTTCTTGCAGAAATTTCACATACTTGAAAATGAGGCTTCTTAAGATCTGGAAAGCTCCGCCCCGCAAGATGGTCAATAATCAGTCTTCTTGCTCCTCCGTTAGCGGGTGAGCTATTACCTTCGGTGCTGGGTCGTCTTGGGCAGTCGATTTGGATATGGCCTTCTCCACCGCATTTCCAGCACTTGATCTTCCTGTAAGGTTTGTTGGCCATTAAGGAGTTCATCTTTCTCATTATGTCATTCATCTGCTGCTGTAAGCACTCCACAGCTCTATCCGACGTCTCAGGCAGGTTGGCTGCTCGCACAAAGTGTCGATCTTTCCTAGTAGCTTGCTGGGCTGCCTCGAATTTCAGAGCGTAAACCAAAGCCCCTTTTAAATCATTGAGATCTGCAATCCGGAGTGCTGTCTGGATCTCAGGGTCACGCACACCATCAATAAAATGTTGCAGAGCTAAACTTTCTCTAATTTCAGTCGGACAGCCAGGATAAGCAAGATGTGAAAGTCTCTCGACATCCGTAGCAAGCTCTTGCAGGGATTCAGTGGATTTCTGCTGTCGAGATTTGAGCTGGAGTCTGCTATATTCCTTCATGCATTTCTCGCCAAAGCGCAATTCTAAGGCACTGACGAGCGTTTCAAAATCCAGCGGTTCATTTGCAGGCAAAGTCTGTAAGACGTCGGCAGCATCAGCTCGTAGAGAAGCAGCTAACTGGCAAGCTTTTGTCTGGGAATCCCATCCATTGGCGTCCGCTACGATCCCAAATTGTGTCTTAAAAACTGGCCATGAGGATTTTCCGTCATAGGTCGAGAGTTTAATAGAGACCCGAGGAAGCATAGCTTGATACTTGACATCTTCGGGATAGTTTTCGGCAGTTATCTTTTGTTTCTTCACATTTTCCAACTCCTTTTCTACACTCTCAATCCTTTCTTCTACGGTTTTGGCTGTCCTTTGAATTTCTTCTACCTTTTCTTCTACGGTTTTGGCTGTATTTTGAACTTTTTCTTCTATTTCTTGAAATCTTTCTTCAACTTTGTTTTCCACGCCGTCAATTCTGTCATTTAAAGATGTTATTTTATCCTCTATTAGTTCTTTCAACTCACCAAGGTTGGTTGACATATCCTTCTTCATATCATCTTTTAACTCACCAAGGTTCGCAGTCATTTTCTCATCCATCGCTGTCATATCTTTCTTCATTTCTTCTTTCAACTCGCCAAGGTTGGTTGACATCTCAGCCTGATTCGCAGTCATTTTCTCATCCATCGCTGACATATCTTTCTTCATTTCTTCTTTCAACTCGCCAAGGTTTGCAGCTAATTTCTCCAATAATTCTTTCAGTTGACCCTCCATTGCTCTGGTGATCGGCATTCAACCTCACTTCTGACACCAAATGTTGTGAGCTCGGGGTTCGAAAGGACTGATGCCAATATATAAGAATAATCAAAAGGCTTTATTCACTATAAACAGTGCAATACGAACACCAATATCTTCTGAAAATTACAAGATATTCAGTAATCTTCAAATCCAATAAAAGCACAGCAAAATTTCACACAGAAACAATGCGTTCAGTACGACGTATCAACGACAAAATCGATCCGAGAAACACAGTTCTCAATGCAAAGCCTCTCGTATGAATTCAATCGCAGTTGACAGACAACTAACTAACTGGACTGGTGGAGGTCCCTTATATAGGCTTCAGAGATCTTTCCAGATTATTCCAGAGCTTTCAGATGCTAGAAATTACCAGAAAGTGCTTTAACTTTCGATAGAGAACCAAAGCGAGAAAGGATCCCAATGTACAGGTATAAGGGGGGGTGGTTGCACAAAAAGTCGCCAAATCCGTCGCCAACTTGGCGACATTTGGCGATATATCGCCAAATTTGGCGACAAAAATAAGTCGCCAAAACCATCGCCAACTTGGCGATAAACCCATTCCTTGGCGATATTCCCATAGAACTCTATTGTAAAAACGATGAGGGTGTAAGGTTGTTTTTCTTACAAAGCACCTGAGGCCTTTAGCATTGAGTTACATGATGCTCAATAGGAAATACATTAATACTGCAATTTTCACAATAATAAAATAAAATAAATTTAAACAAATGGAATATTTACAAGTATATACAAAATTCATAACAATATTTTAATTTTAAAGGTTGGTGAAAACTAATTTAAATTTGTAGTAGCTTGTGTGCATTTTTTAAGGGAAAAAACTTTACGTCCAGCATAATTTATTGATACATAACAAACCTTCATAAAGTTCAACATATTTAATTTATAAATTATTATATTCTTTAATATCTATAATCTATAACTTCCAATTTTCAAATAAAGATTACATGTTTACATTTTTTTTTTTGTAATTTTTATTTTAAATTTTATTTATAGTAAATACTAAGTACAATTAGCTAGAATTAAACAAAGAAAAACATATTAAACATTATTTCACAAGAATAAACTGAAAGCACAGCAAATAAATGTTAGCTTTCTGAATGTTTATTATTATTTTTTTAATAATCATAATTGAATTAATAAACGAAAATAAAATTACTAGGTTGTTAAAAACTTTTTGAACTGTGCTATTTTATAAAATCAACATATACTTAAGCAATGCAGTTTACAGATTTTTATATAGTTATTTATTTCATAAAATCAATATATACTTAAGAAATGAAGATTTTGAATTTATATATACTAGTTTTAAAATTTTTACTGAATTTAAAGGTTTATTAAACAAACTATTTCCTTCATATCTTTAAGTCAAGACAGCGTAAAATACAAAATTTTCATACAAATTCATTTAATTTTGGAATTATTTTTTTCTTTTTACAATTAAAAGCTTGCAAACATTGCATGTATCCACTGCCAAAATTTAACTGAAAAAAAAATCATTCAGTATTTAAATAATTTAAAAAGCTATACAAATTACACTTAAACACCTAAAATCCATGCAACTTCTAAGCCGTTAAAAATACACATACACATGTAAATTAATTTTTTTATTTAAATAATTTAAATTGTTTATTACAAAACACACATAAATCCTCCAACATGTAATAATAATGGTCACAAAATGTGTAGTGGCGCCATCTGTTCGTAAAATAAGCAATTTATCATTCAACATTTTTTTTCGCAAAATAAAAATAATGATAACTATATTTATTATTACTAGTGTTAGATAGATTTATCTTCTTTACTTTCACTATTATTATTTGTAATACAGTTATGAAATGATGCCATTGTTTGCTTTATTTAATCTATTTATAATAATTTTGTTTGGTTGTTATTGTTTTTAGCCTAAATGTACCAAAATTAACATGTAAAATCATGAAATCAATACAATCCCTGTATATGATTTTCTGCTATTCCAATTTTCACAAAATTCTTGGGATCATGATGACATTAAAATATATATTACTGATGTAGACGACATATACAATTTTTTTTTTTTTTAATAAATAGATTACTGATGTAGACGACATATACAAAAAAATAAAAATAAATAAATAAATAAATAAAAAGAAGAAGAAGCAGAAACAGAAATAAAAACAAAAAAGTCCTAGCTTCCGGATTTTAATAGTTACCAAAAACGTTTTGTTTCTATTACACATTATTAATAACAAATAACATTAACATACATGTAATGTTTGGGTTTGTACAAAATGTATCAACCGAAACATAAGATCATATTTCAAGCTATGTCTACAAAACCCAAGCTTCTCTTTAACATAGATTGCTTTATTTTTCTCATAGTTTATATCTTGCTAATTAATCACAAGAGAATGTATAACAAACCTTTACGCAAAAATATTAATTATATAATAATAATATTAATTATATATTTTAATAATAATATTAATTATATATTTAAATAATAATATTTATTTATATTAATTATATATTTAAATAATAACATTTATTTATATTAATTATACGTTTAAATAATTATACTTATATAATATATTAATTGAATATATTTAAATAAAAATATTAATTAATATTAATTATACTTATTTAAATAAAAATAATAATTAAAATTTTAAATAATAAAATAATAGAAAAAAAAACTTTAAATATGGTAATCTTCCAGAACTTTATCACTACAGATCAACCAGTAATTGGTAAAAAGAATTTTAGTAAATTAATAGAGATTTTTAAGAATAATGCTTAAGTTTAAAAGTTGAAAACTTTAATTAATTAATTCTGCTAATTTGATAATCATCTGTTACTAAAGTTCTAATAAAAAAAATTTAATGAAAGTTTAGGAGTTATTGCATTTTAATAAATGTTCGTATAGTTATTAAAAAATAACTTATATGAATTAAAATTTAATTTAATTCTTGAAATTATCTGATATTAAATTTCATTGTATGTAATAATTTTTTTTTTATTTACCTTAATTATAATTATAATTTAACATTGTTTAACTTAATTCTAATTAAAATTTAATTATCTAATTGACAATAAAATATTGCAGAGCAATTGATAAAGATCAACTGATCTTTACATCAATGCTTAAGAAGCACTGCTAATAAATATTCTTTATTAACTAATTCAATAAAGATCAAAGCAAAACTCTAAAAAAAATTGGAAAGGACACAACTCGATACATCAAAACTACGAGCCTGATGCTTTAACCACTATACAAGATCTGACACAAGAATATTTGCTTTTATTACACTTATTCATTTAATACGCTTTAACTCCTCCCCTCACCAACTACGTAACCATCTTTTAGCCAATCATCATTCGACACCGCCTACAATCGCTATACGCGTGATGGTTTGTAAAATCGCGACTTTAGCGGTTGACTCATAGGTTTACCATTGTGTTTTCCTGCATCCAAAAGTATGAAAACATGGAGAATTGAGTGCAGGAAAACACTATGGTAAACCTACGAGTCAACCTCTAAAATCGGGTTTTTACGTGTTTTCCACCAAGATATGACTTGGCAGACCGACTGCGTTTTAATATGCGAATCGAGATTTAACGAATTCTGGATTTTCAGCCGTGAACTCGATGAGGTGATTGTTTGTGCTGCCGCCTCCCGGTCTATTACGTTGAAGCACATTGCTTGATTAAAAGTTACACTGTTAAAAATTTGCAGCAAACTCTCCAGTCATTTGACCGTTTTTATAGACAATTGTTACATAACCGTAATTTAACTCTATTCTGCCTATAATATGGGCAATAATATGCTCAGAATAGAGTTAAATTACGGTTGTATAACCGTTTTCTATAAAAATGGTCCAATGACTGGACAGTTGGCTGCAAATTTTTAACAGTGTACAGTTTATTAAAATTGATGAATAAACGTATCAGCAAATTGTCTTAAAGATTACAGTGTGGAAGCTTCGTACCGGTTCACTTTTAGTCGTAGTAGTAATAATAAATATAATAATATTAATAAACGGGTTTACAAAATTTTCGCTTTACTGAACTGATTTTAAGCTTTTTGATCTTGAAAAATACGACAGTTGCCATGAAAATGAATTCTTAAACATGTACATTTTAAATCATATCTAGATTATCGCATGCTTGCATAATAGGTATTTTTGATGCATTATCGAATGATTTAATGTGCCCATTTAAAAACAAAATCATTTTATTATTGCATCAGTAAATTCAATATCCAAGTTTAATTGGAAACAATACAATGGATATGCATCATAAACATCGTACAATGGAATGCTTACTGAACGACAGATTTCATGACACCAAAAAGAAAGGATATTTTAAAATATGATTTTGTACCGAAAAAGGTGCAAATACCGGAAAAATAATGGAAGAATTTTTTTTATTATAAAGTTAAAATTTTGATAAATCAGGTTCACTGGTGCTTTCGAAAAATCGTACATCTGGTCGCCTAACTGTCTATTTCAGACAGTTAGAGAAGATGAAATATTAAAAAAAAATCTTATTACATGAGCTACATTACAAGAGCAATTGTTCAGATTAATGTCAAATGATCTTTTTCCGTTGTAAAAAAACTTTGCGAGTCCTTGGCTTTAATACAGCAGAGAGTGATTTCATCCCGTAATCGGTGCCTAGTTCTTAATACAATTTCGTTCAGTTACTTGAAACGTTATAGTTTGATAAATTTAAATTTCTGTTTAAATTAAAATTTAGTGAAATCCGTTGAACTGTATCTTTCACAAATATGTATTGTCTCGAAAATGTTTTTTATTTTTATTTCTCATTTTCCAAGAAAATATATTTTGCAGAATGCAAACGATAAAATGTTGAAGTGAAATATATATATTAAAAATGCTATAGACTAAAATAGGTCCGGATACTATGTTTGCTTTATAATACAAATAAATATCTAGATTAAGAAATGCTAAAAAATGGTAAGAATTAATGAAATAGTAATGAAATCTGCCAAGTAAATAAATAAAAAAAAATAAAAAAATCCTTGAAAAATATAATAGCTAGAAATAAAATTGAATTACAAAAAAATATACATTATTTTACAAATTAATTAGAAATTGCAATAATAATACAATTTTTAAATTCCGTATATTCCGGCGTATAACGTGAATCTAAACTTTGAAACATCATTTTTTAATTTTTAAGTACATTTGCCGTATAACACATAACCCCTTCTTTGCAAAGAAACCTTCATTTGATACACATAGCAAAAAGTAAAATAAAGGTTGCTGTTAAGTATAATTACGATTACGATTACTTTTTATGTAATCTGATAGCGATTTTTTTATTTTTTTATTATTATTTTTTTTTTTTTTTTTGTAAATGAACTAGGGCATCTGTCCCCTATGAGCTGTGCTTAAAACAGAAATTTTCCGAAGTAAAGTATTTAAAGCAAATTTCGATTTGTAAATCTGCTTTTTAACAAACAGGTAATTCAATTATATAAAACCACATTCAATGTATTCACAAAATGCTTACAATTCTGTAATAACATTTATGAAAAAAAAAATTATGCAAATACCTATTTTTAACATTTTTCAACATAGTTAAAAAGTGCTTATGAATTCGGTTTGTCTGTCTATCTGTCCGTTTGTTCGCCTGTCTTCTGTCTGCTCTAACGACAGTAAATATACTTGGTTTGGAATGCAATTGATATATGTTATTGATGTTTATCATGGCATGCCCGGTATTGAAAATGAAATGCGCAGCATTTCTAGTTCGTTTATTGGGACACTCAAAAGAATTTCGTTGCATTAATGGTCCATGGGGGCAAATCGTTTGCAATTTTTTAATGATGCTACACTATTTAAAACATATTAAACTTGATATACATAATTGAGGAGCACCACAATGTGCTTACTGTAGAATATGGTGTACATTACTCTTTTTCGTTCATTTACAGGGATGTACACAATAGTTCTGACTAATGATGGCCATTTTTGAATTTGTTTACATATGTGTTATGCGTTTTCCAAATTGTTTACTTTGATATTCTTTTTCTCCTGATTAATCTGTGGAGTTTTGTTACAATATTCTGAATATGTTGGAAATATGTTGTTTTATTTAACACGAAAACTATATTCATGAGTGCTTTTTAAACGAAATAGCTATGGTTGTTTGTTAATACAAAATTGTGAATTTTTAAAATCTTGCAAACGTTTTATAACAAGGAAACTTTTTTGCGCATTACGATGCATGTTATTATTAGTAAATTACAATATTTTTTTCTTATATCGAACATAACGGCATACAAGAGAATTGAACGATGTATCCAAATACGCGATTTAACCGACGACATTAAAATATTACAAAAGATGCTAAGATTGATCTAACTGTTATATAAATGCCCCTCAAATGTTAATGCGTTATTATATTACAATATCATTAAGGAAATTTGTGATAGAGACATTTTTGAAAAAATAAATGATTGAACTTACTTTTTTTTAAAGGCACAAAAAGAGAAATGCCTTAATCTGACATATAATGAAGAGATTCCGTTTCTGAAACATTGAAAATTTTTAAATAAAAGAACAACCGGATTAAAATATTTTGTTTAATTCAACAACATATGCAATTCTACTTCATTCTAAAATATGAGACTTCAAAATCCTTGTCAAGCAGAGAACAATAAAATGCGACAAATTAAATGCTTTGCTGGGAAATAATTGTCAAAATATATGTCAAAATAAGATTAATGGAGGGATGAGATTTCTACGACTTTTTGCATACCAGTATAATCTTAGCGAAAATATAGTTCTTTTAAATTGCAGAATGTTCCGATTAAATAAAAAAAAACATTTTCTCTAAGATTATACTGGTATGCAAAAGTCGGAGAAATCTCGTCCCTGTTAATGTCAAAAAATAAAGACAGGAATATTCTCCATATCCTGATAACATGGAGAACTTAACTGCTCGTGTAATAGCACTTTTACAGCGTACAGAAACATTTGAAAGCTTTGCCTTTCACGACAACTAGTACATTTCATGCTTAATATATCGTTTACAAGAAATTCACATGTTTGAAATTGATTTTGTTTCATATAATTACTTTTATTAAGCTGGGCACAGTTGGCGAATAATTTCAATCAAAATATACATACATATATATATATATATATATATATATATATATATATATATATATATATAGTATAATATAGAATAGAATATAGAATATAGAATATAGAATATAGAATATAGAATTATATTCTATAATAGAATATATAATTATAGAATTATGGGGGAAAGTTCTATAATTAAGTCAAGCCCATTATAAAAGATTAGTTTTTTTAAAGTTTAACAGATTTTGATGTGGGTTACACTATTAGTTAAATTATGCAAAAAAAAATATGTATGTAAAATTTGCATTGAGAATTTTAAAATTTACATTTTACGGGAGCCGTGGACAAAAGCTAGTTAATTATAAAAAAATATTTATTATTGAAAATAAATCTTAATTATTGAAAGAGTTTGAAAGCGAAAAATTTTCTTTATATATATATAAAGAAATTCCTGCATAGTTAGCAACCTGGAGAAATCAATAAATGACAGAAATACATCAGCCTATAACTCTTCACCAGTTGCATTCGGACGGGTAGTTGTATACATTTCCTTGATCCCCATGGAAAGAGCCTTCCGACGACACTACTCTTGACAAAATCCCGATTTGGCAGTTGGGGACCTTCCCTAGTGAGATAGATTGAAACTTGAAAATTATTTTAAAAACCATAAAAAATCTGCAAATTAAGATACAGTTTTCAAACAAATTACATTTAAAAGTACATTTTGTTTTTTATTCGACGGTGTAAAAATTTAAATTGTGCGATGTTTAGAAAGTAATAAATTTTCAAAAAAGCAAAATTTGTTACCCAGGTCGTTACGACCATTACTATGACGTCAGCGTTACTTGCAGATATGTTGTTGGTTTATAATACAGATTGTTATTGGTGACTTAACTTTTCCCTTTGAAAAATAAATCCATCATTTCTACATTTATGCACGAAATTCAACAAAAGAAGAGAAAATAACTAAATTTTGTTATTTATTTGTTATTTTCATATATGAAATCACTATATTTATAGTTTGTTTACATGTTTATATTTCAAAAAAGAGTCATTGTATTTGTAAAGACTGAAAAAGTTACATTCAGATGCTAGCAAATCAAAAGCTTAAAAGGTATCATTTAACTCTGATAGAAGTAGTGTTGATAAGGTGAGACCAAAATGCAGATACTTTTTAAAATAGAGCAATGATCCGGTTTTATCCGAACGCTAATATGTTTGATAGGGGTCTTATTAACTTTTTAACACTTTCCAACCTAGTTGAAAAGTGTTTATGACTTCGGTTTGTCTGGCCGTATGGCCGTCTGGCCGTCTGCCGTCTGGTCGTCTGCCGTCTGGCCGTCTGCCGTCTGGTCGTCTGCCCGTGCTCTAACTCCCGTAAATATGCTCGGATTGCCTTGCAATTTTTATATGTTATTGTCGTTATCTACAGCACATTCCCTATTTCAACTGAAGTGTGTAGCACTTATAGTTTTTTTACAGGTACACTCAAAAGAATTCCGTTACATTACGGTCTATGGGGAAAAATCATTTGCGGTTTATTTTAATGATGTTACACAATTGCAAACACATTGTAATTGATATATGTCACTAAGGTGTATTACAAGAAGCTTAATATGGAAGAGGGTCACTTATAGTTAATTTACAGGGACAGTCAAAAGAATTCCGTTACATTACGTCTATGGAGAAAAATCGTCTGCGGTTTATTTAAATAATGTTTCACTATTTTAAACGCATTGAAATTTATATATATCACTAAGGTGCATTACAAGAGGCTTACTGCAGAATATTGTGCGTATAACAGTCATCGTTCATTTACAGGGACACACAAAAGAATTCTCTACTGTCTGTTAACAATAATTCCTGCAAGTGCGTTTTAATTTACTGAACGCGATTTTAAATTTAACTCACTTTTTGTTTATTACGTGGTGTGCATAAATTCTGTAGATCCTATACAGGGAAGCACAAAAGTTCGCGAACACATTTCCGTTTATTGACCGAAACTCGAGAAGGAGAATTTTAAACTGTGCTACGCGTTTCTTAACTGAACTAAAATTTAGCATCCTATGTAGTATATATACAAATCTATAGATCATATACAGGGCTGAATAAAAGTATTCGGATATTTTTCCGAATATTGTATAAGTTGGAAATTCTTGAAATTATGTTTTTAAATATGTTATGCGTTTTCCAAATTTCTTACTTAGATGTTATCTTTCAGCTTATTAAACGGTATGATTTGTAAAATTATTTTGGAAGCGTTGGAAAGTGTTACATAATCTACGCTTGACGCATGATTTTTCGTTCTTGTTTTAACCAGAAAATGTTGCGAATACTGCAGGAACAATGAATGAATGAAGGCCAATCAATCAATCAATCAATGTATTAATGTAAAGGAAAGAATGAATGTCAGTGAATGAATAAAAATGTATGAATGAATCAAGGAATGAATGAATGAATCTCATTAAATGAATATTAATTAATGATTGAATGTATATTAATGGATGAATGAATTAATGTCAATGAAGGAGGAATGAATATTAATGAAGGATGAATGAATGTTAATGAAAGGACGAATGAATGAATCAGTCAATGAATTAAGGATTCAATCACTCAATCAATTTCAATGAATGAATGAATAAATGAATGAATGACTTTATCAATGCCAATGAATCAATGAATGAGTAAATGTCAATGGGTGAATGGCTGAGTATTAATGAATATTAATGAAAATGATCATGCTTATTTCTCATATTCTGGAGCCAAGGTATATTTATTAATAATCTGTTTCGGACTAAAATATTTTCATAACTGACATAATATTTGGCGGCAAAAGCTTTGTATGCGAACTCGTAATTAAACTTTATGGTCATCTTGGCTTCAAGACCTTAACGTCAGAGCCAGCGAATAAAGAATCCAAAAATTCGCGCCAAAGACGCATTCAAAGTGAAATATATATATTTATTAATAAAAATGCTAGTTTATTTTTCACTAAGACGTCACATTCACTCGTCAAAGCATTTCGCTGTTTTGTGTGATTAAGACCGCAAACTCAATTACAAATGGAATGAAAACACTTCGTCATAGCTGTAGAAATGTAACACTTTTGTGGATGTAAATTTGTGATTTCTTTTAACCATGACGTCATTTTCTATTCAAATTAAAAAAATAATTTTTAATTGTAAACATAAAATGGCATCAATAAAGATATAATCTGTAAAAATATAAAAATGTAAAATTATTTTCCATTTCTCTGCAATGCAACATTCAAGGCATACTGCATAGGATATAGCAAGACCTCCTTATCATAGTATTAGATCTATGATAAGGGAGTCTTGGGATATAGTAAGCCATGGCAACATTGAAAGTATCCCAATTGCCACAACTTTGAAGAAATTTCATGAAACTTTTAAAATTAAATCTATAATATAAAATTGCAAATATTTTTTAAAAAATGATAGTGCGGGCTCATCTACAAACGAAATTCCCTAGTTTAAAAAATATATATATTAATATAGATTCAGCAGAACACCCATGGCAGATGACGAAAAAAACCAGCTTGTGTTTAAAATGTATAAATTTTCACCAACTAGAGTAGTATACCATTTATTTAAATTGAAATCATTTTTTTTTTAGTTTATATTTTAATGAGAAAATGGCAACAAACAAGTATAATACTCCTGTTACTTCTTTTTTTACTGTGATTACATTCCTTGGAATCTAAATTATTTGAAACTCGGTGATAAAATCTCGGAATAACTTTAAATAAATATTGATGTCCTCTTTATTAATAAAAAATATTTGAAAATCATGAATTTTTTAATTAGGAGAACACCAATTGGAAAAATGTTTTACACAGAGAAATTTGAAATGCTGCTGCAAGAACAATATATTTCAAATAGTCTAAAGTGTAAAAATATTGTGCAAAAGTTTTATTCTTCAATATTTACTTCTGAGAGTGAAGACGTACCTATTTATTCAGAAGAAACTAATAATATTCATCCCTCCGATGAATTAAATTCTGAGGAAGATAATGAAATAATTAATTCCGGATCGATTGCAGAAACGCAGTGTATTAATGAATCAAATTCTGAAGAAGAATATGAGATATTTAAGTCCGGACCTTTTACAGAAACTCAGTGTAGAGAAAAATCAAATTCCTCAACGAATGGCATGTTCTACTCCTCGCTACTTGAGTTGAGGAAGACAACAGTACAGTATATGATCAACATGGCGAGGTCTAGAAGACAAGCTCAAAATCGTCATTTTGGCGCCAGAATAAATCCTGAGGGCATCTGCAACATCCGTAACGAGATATTTCAGTCCGGACCTTTTACAGAAACTCAGTGTATAGAAAAATCAAATTCCTCAAAGGATGACAAGTTCTACTCCGCGCTACTTGACCTGAGGAGGACAACAGTTCACAATATGATCAACATGGCGAGGTCTAGAAGAGAACGAATCTAAAACAGATTAAAAATAAATTAAAATGTTGATACAAATCCTGTAACCATTCCACTCCCTGAAATTTGAATTTTGTGTTTTAATTGATGTTAACAGTGTCCAGGAAATAGGAACCCATAAACTGAAAAATGATTTTAATTTACCGATACTTTTATGAATCATGGCACAGATATCACACACCACGTTGGCGCGATCGCAACAAAATGGCAATTTTATGCCTCACAAGCTAACCCGGATTTTTTTTTTTATTCTATAAATTATTTTTATTATGTCTATCAATATTTATTTATATTAAACTGTCATCTATTTATTTTTATATCCTTTTTTAAAATAATAGAAGCTATTTCATTTAATACGTTATTTTACTTTTATATTGAAATAAAAAAATCACGTTCTATTATTGCATGCTATTTTAACTAATATTCAAAATCAAAGTTTTCGCCCAGTTGGCGGGGGAAAAAAACCGTGCCAACGTGGTGCGTATATGACATCTGTGCCTGAAACATTTTTTTTTTTTTATTGTAAATATTAATCGTAAATGACTTTCTGACATTAAATTGTTATTTTGTAAATTTTTAAACTGTACCTGCGAGGCAACGAAAAGCTGAATGAAAAGTTAAAGCATGATTGTTATTTTCAAATTCATTGATTTTTAGGTATTCGCATTCAGATATTAAAGAATCGGAAGTTTGTTCTCAATAAATGTGATTGAAATTTGTTGATTACTACTTGATGACCACATTTTAGCGATTATTAGGAGAACTGGGGGATGAATGGGACAAGGGATGGATGGGACATTCTCAATATTTCAGGCAATAAACATTTTTTTTAGTTGCTTCCTATCCTCATAGATGACACTATCATACTGTGCTTCAGATCCAAAAGCAAGACCACATGGCTGTTTTCAATTTCCTTCAAAGTTGCATTTCCTGAAAACTTTGCTTAAAAGTAATTTTTTTTATATTTGAAGTTGATTGCATATTTTATGCATTATAAATAATTAAGATATGTTATAGTTATTTATTTCAAGGCTGAATATTGGTAATTAAAATGAATGAATATTAACCATTGTGACAAAATAATTTCTGAGACAAAATGGCTGACAATTGAATACATGCATCATGGGAATGATTGGGACATTTCAAATGGGGATGAATGGGACTGCTTCATTCATCCCTAGAAGATACTGAAATTTTTTTATTAACTAAATAATATTATATAAGTTCATAAATTAATAATTTATGTTAATTAATCTTTTAACATTTCCTCCTCAATGTAGCCACCGTCGTCTTCTGCCATTGGATGTTTCTGTTTGTGGCCTTTAAAGGCAAAGCTGAGATCAGTCCAAGATGATTGGCTGACAAATGATCTTGGAGAGCATATTACAATTTATAACCTCTCAGCTTTTACCAAGGAGGCATTTTTGTCATCTTTTAGTACTAGCAGCATAAACATAACCAGTGGTTTCAGGAAAACTGTCATTTTCCTTTTTAACAGCAATACATTTACTGAAACAGATTTTATACCAGCTTATGCGAAGGACAGACCACATTTAAAACATTTTAGACAGACCACATTTATTGTGTTACTGATATTTGCACATTCGTGCAACTTTAAGTTTATAAATCATTAAAATTTCAGTTAAAATATATAATATAAATTACAGTTTTTTAATGCTTATTTAACTGTATTTTCACTTCTTAGATTACTAACACTCATATATAACAGCCGTATAAGATCATATATTACAAATACAATTACATATAAGTTTATAATTATAAATTTTAATTTGGTATGATTGAATATAGATAGGAATATATTTATGTCCCATTCATCCCTGCTGTGGGGATGATTGGGACGGAGAGGAACTTTTTTTTTATTTATAATATATTTCTGTATAATAATAATCTTGAATAAATATTGTTCATAAAATGTAGACAAACATATAATGTATGAAATGCGATAGATAATATTAATACTAACTCAAATAAAATATTTAAAATAAATATTTTTGTGAAAATGTCCCATTCATCCCCTATCGCCCCTATAGCCGGGAACGTGAGTGGAAAAGAAAGGAAAAGCGTCAAAACACCCTGAATGTGACGCTTCTTCGTTAGTTAGTGTATATCTTTATATGTCTTATAATTATTTATTGAATATTCGTTTCTTTAACACACATCATTTATTAACTACATTACACAGAAACAAACATTTAACAATAAACATAAATCTATCCAAACAACATTTTATCCCAGTTCCAAAGTTTCTGCTCGTTGCCAAAACACAGCAGATAAAAGTTGGCTATTCGCGCGTTGCCATTTTAGCGTAATACCTTCATTTTAATACACGACAGTTTCCTCCCCTTTCGAATTAACAGCACAATCTTTTTGGAGGTTTCCGGATCCTTTTAGATCGTCTTAGTTGCACTGAATTTTGGACAACTTGGGGTGTGCTAACTGGAGGAGCACTTGGAGGTGTGACTGTTGGCAGTGATGGAGGCATATCTTTGGCGATATCCTCGGAGGTCGTAGGTGGCTCAGTCGATGCTTCATCTGTCTCCGTTGAAGTCACTGTTGGATCAGATGGGACGTTCATATTTGTTACTCTTGGTCTATACTGAACATCATTGTCCACTTCTTCACCTGCTGATCGAATTTGATCAACATGTCGTCTAACCAATTTGCCTTGAACATTTATGGTATAATGTAATTCACCATCTCGGCTGATGATACGACCGAATTTCCATTTTGAATTAGCTGCAGTGTAATCTCGTACAGCTACTTTTTCACCCACTTCAAAATACCGATCATTGAAATATATATCCTTCCTAATTTTATTCTGAATTCTTTCTTTAGTATTAGGAATTAAGAGGTCAATTCTCGTACGAATCTCTCTTTTTAAGAACATACTTGCTGGAGACTGCATTATAGTCATATTCGGTGATTTCCGATATTGTAACAGAAAGCAGTTGATTTTTTGATTGATACTACCAGGGTAGTTTTGCATTGCTCGAAGGGATTGTTTCAAAGTGTGTACATACCTTTCTGCTTGACCATTGCTGGAGGGCTTGAAAGGTGCACTCGTTTTATGAAAAACTCCATTATTTTGCATAAATTCTTGGAACTCATATGAGGAAAACTGTGGTCCGTTGTCACTGACTAACATGACTGGTAATCCAAAACGAGCAAAACAATCTCTTAGACATTCTACTGTTTTCAAGGCAGTTGTCGATTTCATAGGATAGACTTCGAGCCATTTAGAGTGTGCATCTACAATTAATAAAAACATATGCTCAAAAATTGGCCCTGCAAAATCAACATGAATTCTTTCCCATGGAAAACTTGGATACTCCCAATGGTGTGTTTTAGATTTTGGAGGATAATCTTTAATCCTGGAACAATCTGTACAATTTTTAACAACATCTTCGATGTCTTTATCTATGTTTTTCCAATTGACATAGGATCTGGCTATTGCCTTCATTTTAACAACTCCTAAATGTCCTTGATGAAGTTCTTCCAAAACTTTTTTATGGTGTTTTTTAGGTACACAGACTCTTTGGCCGTACATAATGCAACCATCCTGGAGAGTATATTCGACTTCCTTCCCTTTTAGAGAAGTTCCCTTTTTTAAAGCATTTAGCAAGGGTGCCAAATCTTCGTCATTTGCAGTTGCTTTGGCTAAATCTCTTGCTGTTATTGGAAGTGTTTCAATTTGGGAAAGTTGGAAAACTGAAACATCATCCTTTAATTCTAAATCTTCAGACCTTAAGGGTAATCGTGAAAGACAATCTGCATTACCATGATCCTTAGTATTCCGATAAATTATGTCGAACTGATAAGACTGTAGTACTAGAGCATAATGCAAAAGTCTTGTAGCAGACAAAACTGGAAGACCCTTTTTGCAAGCAAAAATTACCACGAGTGGTTTGTGATCTGTAATGAGAGTGAATCGATTTCCTTTTAGGTAAAGATAAAACTTTTTCACAGCCCAGACTAGAGCTAGAGCTTCTTTATCAATCTGTGAATAGCGTTGTTCAGTTAGTGAAAGTGTTCTTGAAGCAAATGCAATAGGCCTCTCGGAACCATCTGGAAATTTGTGAGAGAGCACTGCCCCCAAACCGACTGGAGATGCATCAGCTGCAAGGAAAATAGGAAGTTTTGGATCATAATGTGCTAATACTCTATCAGAACAGATTTCATCTTTTATGTTTTGAATTGCTTCTTGACACTTTTTATCCCAAATCCATGGAACACCTTTTTTTGTCAAGTTGTGTAATGGATATGCTAAAGTAGCAAGTTTGTTTGAGAATCTAGAATAAAAGTTAACTAATCCCATAAAAGACTGAATTTCTTGAACGTTCTTAGGAATTTTAGCATTCTTAATTGCAGCAATCTTTTCATCTGTTTTAGATAATCCTTGTGCATTTATCTTATATCCCAAAAATTCAATTTCATTCTGGAAAAATTTGCATTTATCTTTATTTATTCTCAATCCATGTTGACGACATCTATCGAAAAATTTCCGTAATCTTGACAAATGTGTCTGGAAATCTGGTGCTGCGATCCGTGCATCATCATAAAATACTTCTACTCCTTCTAAATCATGCAATACACTTTCTATATATTTCTGCCATATAGCAGGTGCTGAGTTAATTCCAAACATTAGTCTTGTGCATTCATAAAGTCCTTTATGAGTATTAATCGTTAATAATTTTTGACTGTCAGGGTGAACCTTCATTTGTAAATAAGCTTGACTAAAGTCAATTTTTGAAAATATCTTACCATCATTCAGTGAAGCAAAAATTTCTTCTGTTTTTGGAAGAGGATGTCTTTGAATTTTTAGATTTTTGTTAAGAGTGACTGAATAATCAGCACATAATCGAATTTTCCCATTTGCTTTAACTACTGGTACAATTGGAGTCGCCCAATCAGAAATATTCGACTTTTTGATAACTCCGTCTTTCTCAAGTCGTTCTAATTCCTCTTCAACACGCTTTTTCATTGCAAACGGTAATGGTCTCGGTCTGCAAAAAACTGGAACGGCATCCGGTTTTAACTCAAGACTGCATTCATAATTTTTTATTTCGCCCAATTTTTCATCAAATATGTCTGCGTATTCTTCTAACAGTTTTGTAAGATTTCCCTGATTTACAACTGTAAGAGCTTTAATCCTTACCCAATCTAAATTGATTTTATACAGCCATTCTCGACCCAAGATAGTGTCTAAGTCTTCTTTAACAATATATAAATTTAAGTACTCTGTTTGATTCTTATATTTTACTTTAACTGTTGAGTAACCCAGGGGTTTAAGAGTTTCACCATTATAGGTCTTAAATTTCAAGTCTGTAGGACATATTTTTTTCTTCGAAATATCTTTAAATCTCTTTAAACTCATTACTGATACTGTACCGCCTGTATCGACTTCCATTTCAACCGATTTACCTTCAATTTCAACAGTTACTATTATGGGAGGTCTTTTAGGAAATTCTTCTTTCATGCAAACGCTCTCTACTTCTAAACTATGAAGTGGAATTGAATTTTGAACTTCTGAATCATGTACATGAAACTGTTTTTGCTTCACCATTTTGTTTGGTTTAGCCTCCTTAGAATAATAACAAGCTCGTTCAATGTGGCCAATACGCTGGCAAACTCTACATTTACTTGCTTTAAAATTACAGTTAAATTTATTGTGATTTGATCCGTTACATCTAGAACAATGTACTATGTTATTTTTCTTTTGTGTGTTCTTAGGTTGTGGTGTTATATTTTTTTCCTTATATACACCAACGGTTTTAATTCCTTGTGGCTTACCAATTATATCATTAACTCCTTTATTAGCTCGTTCCATTGCTAAAGCGATCTTAACTGTTTTATCGAGATCGATATCGTCTTCTTCAAATAGCCGATCTAGGATTGCCCTATCTCGTAAACCACTAACGAAAACATCTCTCAACATAGTATTCAACATAAGTTGAGTGTATTTGCAAGGAATTGCTAAAGAGCGAAGTTCAGCAAGATAAGAACTAACGCTTTCCCCTTCATGTTGTTTCCTGTTTAAAAACGTGTGTCTACTAGGTATTATTAATGGTTTCGGATTCAAATGTTCTTGCAAAATTTGTTTAAGCGCTTCATATTCCTGATCACTGGGATTTTGTGGAGCAAGAAGATTTTTTAACAAGTTATATAGCTTTGCAGATAAACTTGATATTAGTGTTTTTGCGCGTTTTTCCTTAGGAACATTTTGTATATCTAGAAAGGCTTCAAACCTATCCATGAAGGTATCAAAACTTTCTACTGATTCATCATATTTCTCAAATTGTACTCCAGAAACCTTATTATTCTTTAGGTTGCTATCCCCCTTTAGCGCATCCATTAACGCTTTATTTTGTTTAATTAATTCTTCAACTAATTGTTCCATTTTAATAGAATAATAAGATTTTCTTACCTTGTTCCAATCTTCCGAAATTGAAGTAGTAATCTAAAGTAGCAAGATTACAAAACTAGAAGCATCAACGTTTAACTCGTCGCCAGTGTGACGCTTCTTTGTTAGTTAGTGTATATCTTTATATGTCTTATAATTATTTATTGAATATTCGTTTCTTTAACACACATCATTTATTAACTACATTACACAGAAACAAACATTTAACAATAAACATAAATCTATCCAAACAACATTTTATCCCAGTTCCAAAGTTTCTGCTCGTTGCCAAAACACAGCAGATAAAAGTTGGCTATTCGCGCGTTGCCATTTTAGCGTAATACCTTCATTTTAATGCACGACACTGAAAAAGAATAAGTTTTTAATTTTTAGAAAACATAGGTGATTCAAGAATGTAACAGATTACACGCATTTGTTTAAAGGCATAAAAATCTAAGAAAAAAGAAGGAAAACAATGCGTTGTGCACCAAAATTGTTGCACTCTCCGGTCCTTTTTTGTTAAAGGGATCTTGGCGAGAGAGAGAAAATGATTTTAGCAAGAGAAGGAAAATTTTCATACATATTTATCGGAAACATTCGCCGTTTCATGCACACAAACAATTTTTTCCATTATTTATGCAATTTATTTAGTAAAAAGAAGTCATTTATCTATTTTTATATACAAGCAGAAGTAATTTAGTAATACATATAATTAGTGGTAATTTTTTAAATATGCATATAAACTAGCAGAAAATTTGGTACTTTTCGGTTAGCCCCCCCCCCCCTTGGGGCCATTTTAAATTATATCAAAAATCTGTCATACATAAATTTTCGGCCTTTGTCCTAGAAGTAATAATAACTTCAAACGGATTCGATACGTATCATAATTAAAAAATTATGGGGGTTTTTCTGTTTTCACAAAAAGCCCCCCCCCCTTGCTTCGATTTTGCCCATTAACGAACTTGACCGAGATTTTATGCCCCTTGATTTTATGTATCAGTTTCAAACAGATCTGTTCAGAATTATTACAGTTATCGTGTCCATAAAAAAATGACATAGATAGATAGATAGATAGATAGATAGATAGATAGATAGATATATAAAGTTTTGAAATGGGGGTGGTTTTGGTTTTTGGGAGTCATGATCGGCGTAGATATGCAAAAAAATTTCAAAATTTCTAACTTAGGTGAGAATGTAATAGGTAGTATTTCTTACGAAATCTACCTAAAAGAAACGGAGTAAAAATTAGATATTTTAGTAATAAGTTCACTTGTTTGCGCTTTCTACCAAGCATAAAAAAAGCAGTGAATTTTAGGTAGCTTTCATTACAAAAAGCTACCTATTGCAGTCGTACGGAAGAAAGCATTTCCAAAAAAATTTCGTATATTTTCACCGATCATGACCCCCAGACACCCAAACCACCCTCCGTTGAAATGTTGATTTGTGTATATATATACATGACATATGTCATGCTGTAACTCTCTTATTTATGAACCGATTCGGATGAGACTGAGTATGCGTATAGGACATACCAATGTCTCGAGCGAGTCCGTTGGCCAGCTTCATCCGCCATCTTGTTTCAAAATGGCGACCAGTTAAATTTTTTTAATTTTTTTAAACTTCAAAAAGATGTACAAAAATAATAAATTGAAAAATATTGTTTCCATTAAGTATTAGATCGTGATACAAGGATTCGGGAAAATTTTTGTTTTGGCTATATCTCAAAAAATGGCTGAGATATGGCAGTTTGAAATTCTAGGGTGGCTGACATTTTCAAACAAACTGATTTTTGTTATGCTGTAACTCTCATGCTGAAATTCGCATTCATATTCAGTATTAACGAAAACCGGCATTAAATCTCTATAATAAGGTTCCAAGCATTTTAGCTTCGGGTGTTTGAGTAAGATGAGTTAATTTTTAAAAACATGGACTGAAAGCTACCTTTTCTTTCCGGTAGAGGGCGGAAGGACTTTTTACAACCGAGTTCAGTACCCACGCCAAATTAATGTATTGTAATGGAGATTTTCGGAAAAAACAGGAGTTTCAGAAAAAAAAAATTATGGGTAATTTTCAAGATGAAGAAGAACATTGAATGTTTACTATTTCTTGCCAGCCAGTGTATTTAGGCATGTGTGTAAAATTAAGTCGAATGCTAGAAGTGCAATAAAAAACATGCATGCCTAGTGTATCTATAAGATTTAGGATCATTTAATCCTCACGAAGGAAGCACAATGTTATATAGTACGAAGATTAGAAATTTTAATGAAGTAAATTTTTTAAATTATAGTAATTTATAAATCTACCTTTTTTAAAGTTTTGCTTTGAGTTCTAATTAGAAAACCATGTGCCTTGTTTTTTCTAGAGAAGACAGACTAAATTATGTAACTCTTTCTCACATATCATTTAATTATCTTATAATGCAATATAGAATTAATGCAAATGATATCTTGTGTGTTTCAAAATATCGAATAAAATTTAAGACAAATAACCATTAAAATAAAGAAAATGTCAAGATCTAATTACACTAAATTGTCGTGCTTTATTTAAATGTAAGATTTCGAACCAGCACCAGAATTCGAAAACAATTGGATTTACTATAAAATATACACGAATGGCAACATTCTGGTGCTTTATTAAAAATACTTTGTTATTTTAATTTGAACAAATAAATTGAATAAACAATTTAAATATCTTATATATTTTGTTGAATTTTCTCGGCCGGTTTAGAATTTGGCTTAAACTTTAACTATTATAATGTTATTGCGCTTCATTAAAAATCTCTACTCAGATTTATGAGAGGTGTATAGTAAAGTAGAAGTACATGAAGTCTACGTAGAAAGATGGAGTGTTCCAAATCGAGACAGAGAAAAAAGAACACAGGAAGTGTATTATTTAGTTTTCTATTATATTAACAAGTATCATCGAAATGAAAAAGAATCAACACATTAGTTTGCTGAAGTTTATCAGAACATTCTTGCAGAATATTGAAAATTAAAGCGTTTAAAAATAACCACTTGGTACTTCTAATGTTAAGGAGATACTAGATTAAAATCTGCTATAATTGTTAAAGCCAACCTATCAGCTGGCTTTTACGTGAATCAGTCATGCAGTCTGAAAATAGAGATATTGCATAAGTTTATTTCATTTACATAAGTGTATTTCCTTTTTAATATTACTGGTTGCTGTTATATTTTCCATTCTTTAAAATATGCACCATTTTATCAGACAATTTCGAAAGAATTAAAAAAATTGGTCCAGTCCGGAAATTGACTTAAACTTTAACTGTTACACTGTTATTGCGCTTCATTAGAAAGATCTATTCAAATTGTGTAGTAAAATAGAAGTACAGGAAAATTTGTCTACCTAGAAAGATCGAGTGTTCAAAAGTGAGATAGAGAAAAAGGTAACACAAAACGTGTATTGTTTAGCTTTCTATTTTATTAACAAGTGCCACTGAAACAAAAAACAATCTGCATATTAGTTTACTAGATTTTATCAGACCATTCTAGCAGAATATTAAAAAATAAAGAGGTCAAAAACAATTACTTGGTACTTCCAATGTTAAGGAGATACTATATTGCAATCTGTTATATTTGCTTAAAGCCAACATTTCAACTTGCTTTTTATGTGAATCAGTTTTAATTGATAAAAATTAAGATATTGCACAAATTTATTTCACTTCCATAAAACTGGTTGCTGTGGTATTTTTCATTCGTGAAAAATATAACAGTAGATGCTTTTTATCAATTGACGAACTGATGATTTACAGGAGCATTTGAATTTCATTACCGATGCGAAGTAGAATTTTCTTTTATCACAGATTTTGGTTTTTTGTGTCCTTCAAAAGTATTTTTTAACTCCATTCATTTCGTAAAGATGAAAAGTTCGTAAAATCCAATACAATTATCGAATTGTTTATTTTGACATGAGTTAGTTTTTAGGCTGGAATCGTATAATATGTTGAGTTCATTTTTGTTGTTAAGAAATGAATATTCATAGGTGGAATTTCTCATAGTTTGTTCTACTAATGTTTTAATTGCAATGAAATCAGAACCAGCATGAGCATAAAATCCACGTATTTTGGTAATGTAATGTAGACGAAATAATATCATGTGCAAATCAAATAAAACTAACTCCTTTTGGATTTAGTGTATGAAACGGTGTATGAAACGTATGTATGTATGAATGTATGAAACGGTTTGAAATCTTCAAATGATGCAATATAAATAAATAAAATGTAATTATTTAAATTTATCAGACTGAAATAAATAACGTGGAATTTATAAAAACCTTCATTCTCTATGTACTAATAATAGAACAAATTAATGACTTTAAATAAAAACTTATCATTTCCAAAGGTTGTTGTTAAAATTTCAGACATTAGAACTTATTAATAAGTGCCTTAAAATAAGTAAAAGCATTCCCATTACTGTTATATAATATTAAAAGTTTTTAGTATACTAAATGATATCATTGCATTGACGCCTTAATATGAGTATAGATATACAAAAATGAGAACCAGAACATATTCGTTTTTTAACTAGAATCGTATTACACATGACAACATAATACCTTCAAATAAATAACTATATGAACTTAAAAATCTCCTTGTCGATAAATAAAAAATATAATATCATATTACGCTCTTTTTACATGTTATTGTGTTAAAGATAAATTAATTAATGTGTCAATTTAATAAATGTGTGTGTGCAACTTGTAAATATTTTGTATGAATAGTTTCAAAAATAAAAGTTGCAACGCTTCAAACTTCCTGTTCAACTCTTTCCCACAGCCTGTGTACGAATATTTGTTACTATAGAGAGGGCTCGATCAGCTTAGATAGTTAGATAGAAATCCTACAATTTTTTTCAAATCTCGAAATCAATCCAATTAAAAAAATATCTAATCTTTCATTTTCATGACAGAAAACATCCAATCTGAACAATATTTCTTTTCTTGAAAAGTTTAAATATTTCAAACTGTTTGGTCTAACAATTTAAAATTTTGTTTCATATATCTCAAGTTCTATTTAGAGGTTAGGAACAGTACGGTTACAGAAAAGTTTTCATTCATCAAACAATAGAAATCTCTAGTTTCCAATTTTATTTATTTCAAGCGAATTGTGATATGAAATGTACAACTTCTCTTTACATATGAAAATGATTTCTGCTCAGTTATTTTTCACGGTCCAAGCTGAATTACTTATTATTCAGAAGTTGTTGTAGAAAAAGTTTGTATGGATGAATAGAAGTCCTACAAACCGTAGGAAACCTCGAAATCAATTACTTTTAAAAATCAAACAAAAAATGTTTTTTATTAAAAAAAAAAAAGAAAAAGAAAGAAAAAGAAAGGAAAATTGGAATCAAATACAACTTATCGAATTGTCAGTAAAGACATTTAATCTTTCAACAAACAACAAGATTGACAAATCATTATTTTTAAACAAAATAAGAAAACATAATATTAGAAAAAGATTTGTTTACACGAAGCTTTTAAAGGTTTGACACTATTCAGTTTAACAATTCGGAATTATATTGCACACATTTCAATCTGTGTTCAGTGACTCACTAAATTGTGGCTAGAGAAAATATTCCATTTCAACAAACACGTGAAATCTCTGGTATGCAATTTTATTTAATTCATACGATTTAGGACTTTAATATTTTAACATTTCTTTTCAGATGAAAATGGTCTCTGCTCAATTAACTTTCCACAGGCTGCGCCTGAATTACTTATTTTTCAGAAGCTATTATAGAAACAGCCTTGATAGAAACATTACAAACTACTGGAAATTTAGAAATTAATTATGATTTTAAAAGATACACAAAATAGTTTATCAGAAAGTTGGGTTTAAAATTTACTTACCAAATTCCTCGCTGTATTAATCTTCCGAAAAAATAATATTAATAAATTATTATTTTCAGGTGAATTGAGAAAACATAAAATTTGAAAAATACAAGGTACGTCAGAAAAATGTATACACACTTTGAATGATTATAACTCCAGTTTTTATTCACATATAATTAATATTTAAACTGTAAAAGAATATACATAAAATGTATAAATTTTCCTCTTACCACAGATGTTCAAAATTATTACCATTCTGTTCAATACACTGCTTATAATGGGAGGCTACTGATTCACAAACTTCAACAATAATTTCATTTGGTGTTGTGGCGCATTCTTGCTCAATTGCGGTTCCATAACGTTGTCTATGAGCATCTATTCATTTAAAACTTATCTTTTATTCGATAAATTGTAAGTCGCATAAGTGGATCTGCTTGAAATTCCATGCGATGTTGTTTTTGTACTTCTGGTACATTTTCATTCTTACAATAGTATTTTAAAATAAATTTTCTCTGTTTTCAAAAGCTAATCTTTATCAACTCATTATTCTCAATTCATTACACTTTGAAAATAAAGAAAAATTAGAAAGTTATGACCCGTTAAACAGTGCATGTATACATTTTTCTGACGTACACTGTATTTGTCTTTGTGAAAGTTTAAACATTTGAAACTGTTTAATTTAACAATTCAATATTAAGTTAACTTGTATATGTAGCTTTATTTATGTAATCGCAAAATGGTGGTTACAAAATGTTTTTAATTTCAGCAAACCCAAGAAACAGCTAGGCTGTAGTACAATTTATCTACGGTGAATTGTTACATGAATATTTAATTTTTTTTTTCACATAAATAACTCATATTTCAGAAATTATTATACAAACAGCTTTCATAAATCGATGAAAATCTTGAAAACTATTGAAAATCTCAAAATCAATTATGAGTTTTAAAAATGCAAAGCAATTAAATAAAGAAATAGATATGAGATTAATAATATCAATTTTCTCAGTAGATTAAAACTTATTAAATTGCTTAAAGAATTTTTAAAAATAGAAAAGGAAACAAGAATAATAAATTATTATTTTCAAGCGAAGTATTGACAGCAAATCTGTAATTCCGATAAAAATTTTAAATATTTGAAACTGCTCGCCACTAATCCACAGTCCTACCTTTTTCATACATTATGCGAATATTTGAACAGAATTTCTTTACAGATAAAAATGTTTTTGTTCAGTTGCTTTTCACAGTCTATGTATGAATTACTTAGTTTATGAAAATTATTATACATATATTTTTCATCCGTATGAATGGAGATTTCTATAAATTATTGTAAGTGTGGGAATCTGTTATAACTAAAAGCCACAAAACAGTATCAAAAATATTTTTTACAATTTACCACTATATTAAAACTAGTCGGATGTGCCAGTCCCAAAACTTTTATTCGGTAGTTTCGTGTTATAGCGGCCCCCCAAGGATGAATCGCCAGGCGACCAAGATTTGTCGCCAAATTATACAGCAGATATGACATTATAATAATATATGATGTATATACATTTCTTGACGTATATGGCCAAGTTATAGTCATATATGATGTATATATATGACATGTGTATAAGACGTATATGATGTATATATGACATATAAGACGTAAATAATATGTATATAAATTCGTACATGGCACATGTATGGGTGTTTGGAGTATATATATGCGTATATATGTTGACTATATAAGCTTTACGATGATCGTGGCAAAATCATAGCTGCAACCTTCGCATAATCAGAATTGTGGCGGTCCGCTATAACACGAAAGTATCTTTTCTTCTATCTCATACATGTTAATACTTCAAAATTAGCTATCAGATCACTAATAAAATCACCATTTTTCGCCATTTTATTGTACGTCAGCTGCTTGCGAATCGTCGGGTTAACGGGATGAGAAGTACCCTTCGTTGCACGAGTAGCCGATGTACAACACGACTTTGAAATTTCCTGCTGGTCTGTTACCGATTTGGAAAGATTGCCTCCCTATTCCTAGGTTTTAAGATTTTAGCTAATTTTACTGGAAAGCAATGAACTAAAAATACGTGGAACCCAATTACAAAAGATTCATTCCCAGTTCTCCTCAATATTGAATATGAATCAGAATTTCACCAAATAATTCAGCTATAGCCAAGTTGGCTTCTTTTATGGCAACCTATTTTGTCACCACATCTGTCTATATTTCGCTAAGTGTCACCAAGCTTGGCGAGAATTTGAAGTTGGCGAATATGAATAGATAGTGTTATCATGCACATAAAAGTTGGAATGATGATTGCAACAATGAAAGAAAATTTGCCAGAAAGCATGCTCATTAAAACTAATAAAATACATCCTTGTCTTGTTTCAAAACGTCAGCCACCCTAAAATTTCAAACTGGTATATCTCAGCCATTTTGTAAGATAGAGGCAAAACAAAAATTTCTCCAGAACCCTTCGATCAAGGCCGAACATTACTCGGGAAAAACTTTTAGGAATTCTAATTTTTTTGTACATCTTTTTGAATTTGAAATCTTTAAGTGGCTATCACAGTGCCTCCTTCCGGCTGAATATCCCCAAATGCAACTGGGACCTGCAGGCCATAGTCAAAAACGTATACAAAAAAATTGGTTCAATTCTATGCATACCTTCATACCCTTTTCGATGGTACAATAATGAGAATGTCACAAAATTCGCTATTACAGTGCGTCCTTGCGGTATTTTTTTCAGATTCAAAGAGAATCTTACTGGCCATAGTCACAAACCTAAAAACAAAATTTGGTTCAATTCTATTCATAATTTCATACACTTTTACATGATATAATGAGTACACACACACGGACAGACAGATATTTTGTAAAAACGTGTTTTTTGGGATCTCTGACCCTTAAAACGTGTAAATCCGTCGAAAGCTGGAAGTCGAAAAAATATTCGGTTACAATATTTTTTTCTATTTGTTATACATACAATAAATTAAAAACAATAAAAATAAATAGTCAATTCCAACGATTCCTTAGTCTGTTTAATTCAGTGAGATTAACCACAATTTAAAAAGTTTCCAAAATTTTTGACACACTAGAGGGACTAGAGATACATAAATTGAGTTTTAATGACTTATTTCGTTTTATTTTACATGAACATTATTTAAATTTAAATTAACAAAATTGGCTTTGTAAAAATTGTATGTATCGTGCAATTTTGTGTACTGTGCTCAAGAGGACGCATTCAATTACACAGAATGATAGGAGAATCATCGAGTGTATAAATGTAAATTAAACTGTACCTGAATGCAGATATATTCTGCAGAAAATGAACATGCTAGAGTTAGTTTAGGACTTTTTGAAAATTATTTTTAATTAAAAGTTCTGTTATTAATTTTAAAATACAATGCTTTTAATATAGAATTCGTCTTTGGCTTACGTTGGTATTCAACCGTAAAATTAATTTTTCATTGAAGATTAACTTAGGGTCTATTTATAGGAAATTCAATCAACATTTCAGCTGTTTTAATAAAGGTAGTAGTTTATTTCCTCTAACATTGTGCGTCAAACATGTCTTATAAATTAATTCTAAACTAAAGGTGAAGTTAATAAAGTGAACTATTTTGTTTCAAATTTTCCGGTATGTAATATACATATTGCGCATTAAAATCTATTTTGAGAATTTCTCGAAAAGGTTTGAATATATGATTTATCTTTTTATAAAATGTACGTAATTTGGATTAAAAATACATTGTAGTGTTCAAATTTTCAAGTCCTTTTAATTTTGAAATAAAATTTCAACTGATTTATGATCACTAATTCGACCATTGTCAAGAGACGCCTTTAAAGATTTTGTTTTATGGTGATTTTATTTGAAGTTTTTAAATTGAAACAATAACAGATCTTTTTAATACACTTAAAAACTTATCATCTTTAAGAATTACAAATAAAACAATTATCAATCAAAATCTTAAAAGATATCATTTAACACCAGAACTAGAAATAGTGTTAAAGCATTTCTCAAAAATTTCAATCATATTCAATAATTAACTCCATGTTCCAAATTATAAATTAGGGAAAATTTTCTGAATATTTGATAATATGTTTGAAAATTATTGCACTAATTAAACATTTTTTGAAAGAATTTATCTTTCAAATCTAATAAATTAAATAGTTATTTATAGGGGATTTGTAGAACATTTACAACTCTACTCAAAACATTTCTTTAAAATATTGTTTTTAGTATTTTATAGAATTACAATAAGTACAAATATAACGGTTTTATAATATAAATATAGAAATTATAATATAAATAAATGCTTTATAACATAAATATAGGTTGATGAGTGAAACATGGGTTCGAATCTGATAATTGAAAAGGCAAAATAAAAAGACAAGAGACTGGTGGATCGAAAGATCTGTATTCAGTTGTTACACGTACAAGAACAACTTCACAACAGAACAGAAAATGGAACATTACATATATTTATAAACTTTGTTGGGATTATGTCAGAAAATTACTGAACCTGGTAGAAAGTTTGATAAAAGAACGAACCAATGAAATTTAAACATTAATGCTATGATTACAATATTCTAACACCGGCACATAATCTAGCATTACATCATAAAAACTGAAAAGAAAATTCTATTAAACAATCTTTAAAAATAATATGACACAGTTTAAACATTACTTATGAAATTTAACTTTAGCTAATGTTTTTGTAAACATATCAGAAATTTGCATATTTGTTGGAATATATTCAATTTTGATATTATTTTCTTTTACAACATTATGAACAAATTTTAGTTTTATGTTTATATATTTCATTCTACAATAATTGCTCTCATTACTGATACATTTTATGCAACACTGATTGTCCTAAAAAAATAACTAAATCCTTAATATTTACAATATCACAAACAATATTTTTAAACCACAACAGGTCTTGCAAAACTTTTAGTTATGGCAATAACTTCAGCTTCAGTTGAAGGTAATGCAACTGATTTTGTTTATTACAACACCAAAGAATAGGCCTGCTACAGAACATCAAAATATAACCTGATACTGATTTCCTGTCATTTGTGTTTGCCTCCCAGTCGGAATCAACACACATGGATAAATTAGGATCAGAATTTTTTTTAATACAAAAGTTTTAAAGACAAAGTTCTTTTTGAATACCTTAAGATTTTCTTTAGTGCAATCCATGCAACTTCAGAAGGATTTTCCTGCATTTGACTCAGACAGTCAACGGCATATAAAATATCAGGTCATTAAATATATGCTAAATACATTAAACAACCAACAAGTTCACGGTATGGACCATTAAATGTTTTTCCATTTTTGAATTCAGATGAAGTAGACTTGGGAGAAATAGGAATATCACTAGGTTTACTTTCTAGCACATTAAACTTATTTAACAATTTAATTGCATAAAATTCTTGATCCATTATCAAGCTATCAGTCTTAAATTTCATTTGAATACCTAGAAATTCTGAAACACTCTCTGACTCGTTAAAATTTTATTTTGAAACAAATTCAAGCAAATCATTGTCGTGGGGCTTGCTTTAGACCCATACAAACTTCTTTTAAGCATAACATTTTAGTCCACTTTTATCACATAGCTTTGCGGCTGATCTATAAAAACAAGTGCATTTAACGTACCATTCAGGAAAGCTGTTTTTACATGCAATACAAATGCATGTAGGTCTTCATTTAAAATCACAGTAAGCACTCAACGTAAAGCTGGTATACTTACAATAGGTGAGAAAGTTTCACAATAATCTAGTCCTTCTTTTTTGCATGAAGGCTCGCTTTATAACGTCCATCTCTTTTGATGGTATACTCCATTTGCAGGAAAGAGCTCGCTTGTCAGGTGGTAGTTTTTTGAGATCCCAGACGTCGTTGATCTTCATGCTTTCTATCTCTGCTTCCATAGCTTCCACAAACGTTGATCATCAATAGGGAGCAATTTAGTGTCATCAAAAGATAACGTTTCTTATTGGCAAAGAAATGCTTCATACACCTCAGGATCCGAAGTGTATAGCAATTATAGTTCGTTTACAGGGACACAGAAAATAATTCAGTTACATTATGCCCTACAGGGAAAATATTTTAAAGCGCATTTGTTTTTTATGTTACAATTTCAAACATAATGAGATTGATATGCCTCACTGAGGTGGACTGCAACATGCTTTCCCAGGAGTACTATAGAATAAGTAGCATTTATAGTTCATTTACAGGGATGCTAAAAAAATTCCATTACATTATGATCTATAGGAAAAAGTCGTTTGCGATGCATTTTAATGATGTTGTGATGCGTCAAACATAAAAAAAAATGAAAAAGGAGCATTGGTGTGCACTACAACGTGTTTTCTATAGCTTATGGAATGCTTAGCAGTTATCGTTCATTTAACTCGATGATTGGACGCCGTGGGAAAGCAAGGGCCGTCGAAAAGCTCGGCATATGACCTAGGGACTGGTTCTCTGTATGGGGTTCCAGCGACGAAGTCGCTGGGTTGCTCGGCGGTTCATCAAGTGTCTACGGGGCGGTTTCCTCTGAGATGTGGGATCCTCCGTGTAATCGCAACGACCTCTGTCGTTGCTCACTTGGGTAATGAGTTGGAGGGTGGGCAGGTGGCGGTCTTCCAGTCTGGCCGAAGCGCACCTGGAGAGACAAATCCAGTGTGCGGGATAAAAGTCCTCGAGGACTTGGGTTCGGTGGTTGTAGACGCGCTGGGTGTCACTCAGGCGCCTAGCGGTGCAACGTTTTATCGTTCATGTACAGAGGCACATAAAGGAATTCGGTTACAGGATTGACTGTGATTGATAATTTCTGGCAGTATATTTTCTGCTGCTGTATGCATTTTTTAATTTATCTAATTTTTAGAGTATTACGTGGTGGGTATAAATTCGATAGATGATGTATAGAGCTGCACGGGAAAATTCATACACAATACCGCATATAGACAACAATTGCTTAAAATAGATTTTTACTGAGTTATGTGTTTTAAAATTGCTTAATTAGATATCTTATTTCACTGTGTGAAAAAAAAAGAAATTTCTTATAAAATTCTGTTGCTGTTGGAAAATGTGTCATAATCTACTCCTAATGCTTGATTTTTCGTTCTTGTTGACGTATTTATTCTTTTTGAATTCGTAATATGACAGCACACAGATTATCTGCGAAAGGACCAGGTTCTAGTGAAGTGGACACATTCAAAGGTGAAAATAAACGTTTCTTCTATGAATATTTTTATTATAAAGTTCTAAGTTGATTATTATATCTGTTCAATATTATATAATATTTAGATTCTGTACAAATGCTACACAGATCATGTTACTGATTAAAATTGCTGACTGTTCATTTTTTACATTTTTTTTTGCACATTTTATCTATTTGTTTTCACAAAGAACGAAGGAACGTACCATTTGGATTTTCATAGATGTTTATGTTTAAGTTTTTGTAATACGTTATGTTACTGTTTTTACCTAAAATCGCTCATATTTGAAAAAAACTTTCTATTACAAGATAAACAGAAATTTGTATAATATGTTTTTGTATATTTATTTATAAAAGTTTTTACATTTATACAAAGTTACTCTTATGTAATATCAATAAATAAATTATATTACTGTAGTGGGGCCTTCGTACGGGCCTTTGAATTTAAGTACCACTATTTCCCAATAGCAATCTTTGCCTTATTTTTCTGTGGTTAAATAAGTCAAAGATTGTTGTTAGGATGTAGTTGTTCTCAAAATCAAGGGACCATACTGAAGCTGATAAAAATCTGCCTTCGACTTCTGACAACGTTTGAATTAATGCGTAGGCCTAAAATAAAGGAGGTGGGGCTGTGTTTCACCACTAAAGGAAAAATATGTGCGCATGCGCGTGGGAACCTTTCTTTGCAATGCCGTAACGAATGCCATATTTACCAGAATACGGTTAGATTACAGTAAGTACCGTTTGCGATTGAAGCAATTCATATAAAGTATTTCTATGTATAATATGTTGTAAAAATACTGTACGCATACCGTGAAGAAACCAAATGGCACAAATACCGTGAAATTTACTGTGTTTATATACTGAAATTCTATTTATTTATTTATTTATTTTTATTTATTTTTTTGCGTTTTTTTAATATTTTATAAAAATACGAGAGGATTTGTTTTTGTAGTCTTTGTTATTATATATTGTACAAGAACATTGCTACTATTAAAAATTTTTCCGGCACGATTTTATTTCGAATTCATACGATATTATAAAATATATTCTAAATTAATGTTTACTTTTTTTGATAATGCATTTTTATGATAGAGCGACACGTGTGAGATTTAACCTGAATACTTAATGTTCGTTATAAGAAATGCATATTTTAAAAATAAAGATTAAATATCACTTCACATGACAAAAATGTTATATTTTAAAAGATAATTATCGTGAAAAATGAATGACGGAGAGTAAGAAATGTGATATTATTCTACATAAAAGAAGATAATGGTTGTCTGTCAGCATGATTTTGGAGACGAGGGCCGTTTACGCAAAAACTCATTAATTTTGTTGATTATGTAAACTATAAAGAAAGTCCTACGATATAATTTTACATATCATTCACGAAATATTTCTTATTTCCATTAAATAATTATAATTCTTACTTTATCTATCAAAAACTTTACAAAGTATTTTTTTAATTTTTATTGTAAAATTATAATTTTTCTAACTACACAGTTAAAAAATTGCAGCAAACTGTCCAGTCATTTGACCGTTTTTATAGAAAACGGTGACACAACCGTAATTTAACTCTATTCTGACCATAATATGGGCAAGAATATGGTCAGAAAACAGTTTAATTACGGTTATGCAACAGGTTTCTATAGAAACGGTCAAATGACTGGACAGTTTGCTGCAAATTGTTAACAGTGTATGCTCTTATAGAAAACTTTTTAAACTTTTTGTCCAATTTAACCAAATACATTTTTAACGCTGTCCAACATTACTAAAAAATGACTTCAGTAAGTATATGTGCTTATCCGTCTGTCCGTGCAATTATTCTCGTAAATATACCTTTTCTACTGAGGATTACCATAGTATGTAGCATTTAAAGTTAGTTTACAGAGACAGTCAAAAGGATTCTGATACATTAGGATTTATGAACGAGAATTGTTTAAAGTACATTTGAATGTTTTCATCCTACTTCAAACAGCACGCAATGTTTATACAATACTACAACAAGTCACTTATCTAAAGTTATGTGCGTGGTATTTAATGTTCATTTACAAGGACACACAAGAGAATTCGATTGCATTATTCTTAGTAGACAGTGACTGCGCAGTTTAAATAAAACATGTAACATTTAATGTTCTTTTACAGTGCGGCAAAAAGTTTTGAGATTCGTAATCGTCTATGAGCAAAGATTACAAGAAGTGTGTTTTTAGTTGTATTATGGGTTTTCATGCTGAACTAAATTTTGGTATATTATATGATGTGCATAAATTCTATAGAACATTTACAGGGATATTCGACATACATCGCTTATACACGCAGTGACAAGTAATTCGCTTGCATGGTTGGAATTTGCTGAAAATGCGTTTTCAAGTGCGATATTCGTTTTTCAATTGAACTATTTTTAAAATTCTGTGCGATGTAAGTATAATATAAATTGATATACAGGGTTGCGCAAAAATATATTGATATATTCCCATGTATGAATGGTAATTGTAAGAAAGACGTTTTTATATATTTTATGCATTTTCCAGATGAATTAAATGTTTAGCTTTACTATATATAAAATTTTATAGCGCATATACAGGACTGCATGAAAAAATTCGCTTACATTACTGCCTGTGACAGTTATTCTTGAAAATGACTTTTAATGTTATTTATTTTCAAAATTGTTTATTTAAATATTCTGTTTCATTGTATGAAAAATGAAACTTTACAATATTTTGATAATGTTGTAAAATGTTTTATAGTCCCTTTGCTGTTTTTGCCTTTCCATTTAATTATCTTTTCTATTGTAATTCGTTTTTTATATTTATTTTTATCTTCAGTTTTTCATTTTCTTTATTTCGTTTTGTATCATTTAAATCTTTTTTCCTGCTTACAGGATTGTTCATATCAGATCGTTTTTATAAGCATTTGTTTAACTTTATATCCTATTTTTGATTCGGCTGTCTCCCACCTCTCCCAAAGTTTCCACTTTCATTTGTTTTCAGTTTTGCTTCTGTTTTTTCATACTACTGCGTTCATATTTTTGCTATCATTTCGCTACTATGCCTTCTTTGTGCCTGGGGGAGAAAGATTGGTTATTTTGGACTGTATTGTGTGTTACTGGCGTTTCTTTCAATAATAAGAAAATCTAATTTTTAAATGGTAAACCGAATAATATATGTGTATTTATTTAATTATAATATAGTAATAGTCCGGATGGCATCGTCACATTTTTCAACCAGTTTTACGGTTAATGATTTTGATATATATGACAGATTAGATGGTACTAATAACGAAACTGCCAGTCAGTTGACGTACCAAACGGAGATGTTGGCATAACAATATCACACATTCTGCTGCAATGTTAAATGAATAACAACCGGAATACCGTGACTCGGAGAATGTTCAGTAATCCGGTTGCCATTCCTTTAACATTGTAGTGATGTACGCAATGTTGTTATGGCACCCTCTCCCGCTGATACACCAATTGATTAGCAGTTTCGTTAATTGCATCACCAAATCTCTCATATATACCAACATGGTAGACTCTAAAAAATGTAAAATGTGACACTTCATCCCGGATTATAAGTGAAACCTCGCCATGCTTGTCGACGGGAAGCAGAAATAGATAAAATCATTTTCAAAAAAATTACGTGTAATTACATTTATTGAAATGTATTGGAAATTATCTTATACATAAAATGAAAACAATGTAAGAATTCCACAGATATAGTTAATTCAAACATCCGGAAAAAATTCTATTAAATTTTATGCTAAGAGTAGTGCTCAGTATCCACGCGAAAAGATGCAAATAAACATAAAGCGATATTGGTTAGAATGTGGTGTAAGGTTAACGATTTTAGATATGACACTGTAAAAAAGTAAGAAACAAAATGCTCGTAAAGATAGCAAAGAAAATTAAAATCCATTATTAACTTATGTTTGCCACAAAACTTGACCCCTGTTCTCAATAATAAAGTAAAGTTTAGACGAAAGTTGGACCTGAATTCTGATTATTCCATATTCGCAATTATCACCAAGTTTGCCTTATTTATACTGAGTGGCCTAAAGATTAGACACCCCTTATTTGAAAGTAAACCAGTCCGAGAGCGATGTAGAATGACGTAACAATGCAAAGTTACTTATATAAGGAACTCCCAGCCTCGTAAGACGTAGTTAGCACGGAAGTTACTATAAAAATGGGTAAGACAAAAGATTTAAGTGAATCTGAACGAGGGATGGTCAACGGTGTAAGAAGAGCTGGTGCCGGCATCTCTGAAACAACGACTCTTTTATGATTTTATCGCTCAACACTATCTCAAGTGTTTAGAGAGTAGCAATTTAGAAAAAACTTCATTCGATAAGAACCATTCTGGTAGAGAAAGACTGGTGAACAAGAGAGGTGAAAGACGGGTAGCACGCATAGTCCGCAGCAATAGAAGTCAAACAACACGACAAATCACAGCTGAAATCAATGCAGATACAGTGGTGGAAAAAATTATAAAGTCACTTGAAAATATGATATAATTAAAAACAAAAGATGGAATATTTATAAAATTTCATACATATATATTATATGCTACAAGGAAGTAAAGAAAAAAATAAATTCATTAATAACTACATTAATCAAAGGTTAATAGACTTAAGAAAATTTTCTGTACAAAGAAATTGGAAACAATTATAAAGTCTATTCATTTATTTCATCAATAATCGATGTGAGACCCTTTTTTTTCGATGGCTTTGACTAGCCTCTTATTCATTGAATCTATCAGACCACACAAAGTACGTGCATCAATATTGTTCCAGCACTTTTCAATAGCATTCATCGAATCTAACTTTGAATTGAATTGTCGTCCATTTTTGCAAACATTTCGGGCTAAAATTCCCCAAAGATTTTCCGTTACATTCAGTTCGGGGCTACGAGCTGGCCATTCAAGGCATTTCCCCTGATTAGCTTCGAGCCAAAATTTAGTTGACTTCGAAACATGAACGTAAGCGTTGTCCTGCTGAAATGTCCAGTCTCCGGAAGTTATCAGAGGAGCAATGGGTAATAAATTATCCCCAAACATATCTTGATACATAACTGAATTCATTTTGTTATGCATGAAAACAATTGGAGTGGTTCCACAGGCAGCAAATGCAGCCCAAAACATTCCCGAGCCACCTCCAAATTGACGCTTTTAAAAAATATGAGGTTCATGTCGTAAATGATGCCAAACATATTTATAGCCATCGGGTCAATCGAAATTAAATTTATTTTCATCGGAAAAAACAACATCTCTCCAATTTGTGCCTTCGGTTAAATGTTTTCGTGCAAAGTCTAAGCGAGCATTTTTGTGGTGCTTAGAAAGAGTGTGGTGCTTTCCTTTAATTTTATTAAATTGAACAATGGGATTGTTACTTAAAACATTTATTACAGTTCTGCTTGTACATGGTAATTGTAACTGTTCTCGAATTTGGGCAGACGGCATTTTTTGTCCGCAAGCTAGCTTCCGGATTTGTCTTGATTGCCTTACAGTTAAGGATTTCGGTCTTCCTGTACGCTTCTTACTGCCGTAATCTTCGGGATTTCTGAGAAAACAGTTTACTGCATCCTTGGATCTTCCTATTTTAGTTGCAATATTAGAACCAGACATTCCAGCTTCATTTAAAGTTAATATTTTAATTTGTTCACCATCGGATAACTTTTTTCCTCTTGGCATTGTATTAAACGCACCAAATACAAAATGAATGCACGTAACATGTTTGCATTTACCTAAACTTTCATGGCAACCTGCTTTCTCAAGTTTGGCATTATGCCAAATGAGGCTAGAACCATCGGCTTTATACTTTTTTCCAAGTTGTTTTTCATTGGTTGTAAGAGATTAGCATAATTTATGTTCCCCCTTCCGTTTCTCTAAACAAAGTTTATGCGTATTATTGCGATGTTGATCATGCAAATGAAAATAGAATTTGCGTTATCAACAATTCCATTACTTTTTTACTTTTATAATTTTTTCTATCGGCTTTATAATTTTTTCCAGCACTGTACATCAGAAAGCATATCCCAACGCACAACAAGACGGACGTTGCAAAGGATTAGTTTTATGAGCAGGAAGGCATCAAGAGGGCCTTTGATATCACAGAAAAATAGGAAAAGACGCATGTTGTGAGCAAAGGAACGACGAAATTGGTCACTTGAGGACTAGAAAAAAAGTAGCCTGGTATGCTCAATCTCGTTTTCTTCTCTATAATGCAGTTGCAGGATCAGAATATGGCGCAAACCGAACGAATTCATGCACCCCTCCTGCCAAATAACAACTCTTCAGGATGGTGACGGTGGAATTATGGTGTGGGGTATGTTTTCCTGGAGTACACTGGGTCCCTTCATATCTTTGGACACAACTCTAAACAGCACAGCTTACCTCAACATCGTTGCCTCAACATCGTTTATAGCTATAATGTCCCCTTATGGAGATGGTCACTTTCAGAAGGACGATGCACCTTGTCACCGTGCTCGATCGGTCTTAAATTGATTTGAGGAATATCAATTAGAGTTTAACCTGCTTCCATGGCCAGCTAAATCCCCTGAACTCAATCCTATTAAGCATTTGTGGGATGAAGTCAAACAAGCACTTCAAAGTTTGTGGAAACGCCACCATCCAATTTGACCCAACTTACAGCTGCCATTATGTCAGCATGGGATCCTTCAGCAACGGTATCAACAACTTCTTGAGTCCATGCCAAAAAGAATATCGGCTGTGATCAGATCTAAAGGTGGGCCAACTCATTATTAGAGGATGTCTCTAATTTTTTTTTATAATGACATATTGTCGGTGGCAAATTTGGCAGTTAATATTTTGGCAATCAATGCTAGGATCGGTGACCATGTGCCACACAGTGCGGGTTGCACAAATATGTAAGTATATATAAAAATAAAAAGTCGTTAGATACATTTTATTACCAGATTAGCATATGTTTTAATATTTATTCAGCATGTAGCGTAAGATAATTACGTCACAAAGAAAATGTGTTACTAATACTGAATTATAAATACTTAAATTCTAAAACACAACTTTTTTCGTGGATAAACGACTATTTTTTATATTCTTGATATTCTTTATATTCTTGTTACTTTTTTTGGTATTTTATCTGTTTATTCCCCATTAAGCAAACGAATATATCATTTTGTTTTTGTTAAATATATGTTTATGTTATGGATATAAGGATTTATAAAATATTGCTAAATTAAACTTGTTATTTCAGTTCGCGCATAACTGAAAAACCTCTTTTTTTTTACAAATTAACTAATTAATATACATTACATTTATATAAATTTATTTTATATATTTTTAGTTATTTGAATAAACGCCTATTTTTTACATTCTTGATATTGTTTATATTCTTACTACTTTTTTTCGTATTTTATCTGTTTATTCTACACTAAGCGAACGAAGATACTATTTTGTTTTTTTATATATTTTAATGTTATGGATATAAAGATTTATAAAATATTGCATAAACTGACTTTTTATCTCAATTCGCTCAGAACATAGAATACAATAGCAGCAAGTACAACAAAAATAATTACAACGCAATGGTTAGCCATCTCTGATTGTTTGAAGAATCTTCTTTGATAATGTGACGTACGTACTTAAATTAAAAATAAATAATTCCAAAGGCCGGGAAAGAAAAGCAGCCGATAGTTAAAAACAGAACAAAACTTTTATTTACATGTTGATCTGAGAAGAGTTCTTAAGCGACTGTCTGGTGCGTCGACTATTGCATACAAAAGATGCGCACGCAACGAAAGGGTTACAGCGCGTGCTGGAAAAATGACCTTGACAGCAGAGGGATAATTTTCTCTCTTTCTGCAACATTCTCCCACCTTTTGAGTGGGCAGCTAAACACTCAAAATCTTTACTTATATTATGCACAAAATACACATTACATAGTACTTACATAAGAAATCACTTATACAATCAAAATACAACCTTACAAATTACAACATAAATACAGTATATAGTATATGCAAAATAACAATAAACACTGGAATACATATAAAGAAGAGAAGTGAAATTAAGTAAAATAATTACTGAAATTAAATATTCTGAATATAAAATTTACCTTACAGGTGTTTTGACAATTCTGCCGCTACTGGTCGTTAAAGGCATAGCCTCATCATTTGTTTCTTGTATTGGATTTTCCAATTCTAATCTGAACAATCGCTGAACTGGCCGTAATAACTCAGAATTGTTTGTTTTTATAAGCGCAAGTCTTATTTGGCCATCTCGACCTGGTATAACTTTTAATACGCGAGCTAGATTCCAATAGGAACGTTTTTTATTAGTATCTTCAAGTAGGACAATTTCTCCTACTTTAAGTGATTTGTTTTTATAGCATTTTATAGACTGCTGTCGTAACTGCCCTAAATACTCTGTACGAAACCTAAGCCTTAAAGTTTCTCTTATCCGCTGCAGATACTTAGTTCTTTTACTCAATTTCACTTTATCTACATTATCAATATCAGGTACACCTGACTGTGGAGTTTCATGTAAAAATTTCTCTGGTGTTATAGCAAAGTCCTCATCAATGTCCTCTGATACGTAAGTAAGTGGTCTGGAATTAACAACTCTCTCACAGTCACACAATACAGTTAGTAGTTCTTCATAATCAAGAGAAGCACGACCCAATATTTTTCTTAAGCTTTGTTTTACAATCTGAATCAAACGCTCCCACCATCCGCCCCACCAGGCTGCGGATGGAGGATTAAACTTCCACTGAATTTTTTGTTCAGCAGCTTTAAAACGGAGACCATCCCAGTCTACAGTTTGCAAAAATTTCTCCGCGCCTATGAAATTTTTTCCATTATCTGAATATATGGTAGAAGGTCGTCCACGGCGTGCGATAAAACGTCTTAAAGATTGAAAGAAGGATTCGGTCGATAAGGAAGTGATTAATTCCAAGTGGACGGCACGATAGACTGCACAAGTAAACAGTACAATATATGCTTTTCTACCATCTTTCAAATAAAGTGGTCCAGCCAGATCACATCCTATAATTTCAAATACACAAGCATCGCGGACCCTATCATTTGGTAAAATTCCTGGGATGACCTCACATTTTTTCGCTTTAAACTTTTGACATTTTAGACACTTACTAATACAATTTCTTATGGTCTTACGAGATTTTAAAATCCAATACTTTTCTCTTAAATTTGACATTAACAATGAAGTACCAGCATGTAATAAATCATTATGTACACTCATTATCAACAATTTTACAACAGAATGATCAGATGGTAATATAATAGGATATTTAAAATCGTATTTATCATCCCGATAAACAACATTTGATTTAGCTCTTATAAGGCCGTCACAATCAACTATTGGTCTAAGTTGTCTTAATTTCTCATCATTTTCTCCCTTAAAGGATTCTTTCTGAATTAGTACCATTAAAGCCTTTTCCCCTTTTTCGATTTCTTGTACAGATAAGTCCCCTGAAAGATTTTTGTCAACTTTTTTTACATTGTCGTAAAACCTAAAAATCCAAGCTAACATCCTTACAATTTTCTTAAATGAAGAAAAATATTTATAATACCACTTAGCATCTTCATCATTTTTTACTAACGTTGTTATAACTGTTTTACGAATCTCAGAATTGACTAAATCTTCATTTGGCTCATCATTCGATTTAGGCCAATTTTCTTTTTTTTCGTGCAACCAATCAGGTCCCTCCCACCATTTCCTCTCAACTAACTGTTCAGCAGAACACCCCCTTGAAAGCAAATCGGCAGGGTTAAGAGAACCTGAGATGTGATGCCACCAATGAGGCGAAGTCAATGAGTTAATTTCTGTAACCCGATTTTGAATGAATATTCCCCAATTTTGCTTTCGCTGAATCCAACATAAGGCTGTTGTAGAATCGGTCCAGCAATAAATATCAACCCCTGATAAATTTAGATCTTTAATTATGTTAGATAACAACCTAGAGCCAATATTGCAAGACAAAAGCTCTAAGCGAGGAATTGTAATGGGTTTTAAAGGAGCTACCCTAGATCTTGCTTGTACTAGATTAATTTTTACCCCATCGTCGTCTTCCGCTCTTAAGAAAACGCAGGTACCGTATGCTTTTTTACTGCCGTCGCAAAATAAATGCAAGCTTATTTCTTGATCACTTTGTTTAAGCCCAAACCATCTAGGTATATTTATCAATGAGAGTAAATTTAAGTTTTTTCTCCACGATTTAAATTTCTTTGCCAAATCATCGGGTAGGTTGTCATCCCATTTTAGTTTTGAATTCCATGTTTCCTGTAAGATTAGTTTCGGAATTAGCATCACTGGAGCTGTATAACCAACAATATCAAAAACTTGGTGTGCTACTGCCAAAACTATTCTTTTTGTGACTGATTCTAATGGATTTATAGCCTGTTCTATTTTACACGATAGTGTATCCGTATGTGTATTCCATACGAGACCTAATAGGGAAACATCCTCTTTCGTGGAGGAATCCTCCTCAAATATTTCATTAATTAAATTGGATTTCCAACATCTTAGATTAAAATGACCTAAAGACATGATTAATTTTGATTCTAAGAAAAACTTTCTCATTTCTATCTCGGAATTTAAACTTGTTACGCAGTTATCTACGTAGAAGGCTGTTTTCAAAATATCTGCAGAGTGCTTTAAATTTTCTGGAACCGTATTTAAATGATACAGTAAAGTTGCGGCCAATAAATAAGGGCTGCATGTAACGCCGAAAACTACCCTTTGATGCCGATATACATTCACCTGTTCTTGATTTTCTTTATCAAACCACAGAAACCGCAAAAAATCTCGGTCTCTTTCTTTTATCGCAATCTGCAAAAACGCCTTTTCAATATCAGCGGTGACGCCTACATAATTCATACGAAAACGATTCAAAATTGAGGGGATCATTTCTATTAAATTTGGACCCGTAGCCAGACAATCATTTAAAGATGGAAAACCAGGTAAATGAAAACTAGCGTTGAACACTGGCCTTATATTCGTGGTGCTGTTCTCCTTTATTACCGCCCTATGAGGTAAATAATGAACACCCTTTAGTTTCTCAGTCGATGTCTTTTCGATTATTCCGAGAGCTAACCAGTTTTCAAAAATATCACAATAATCATTAAACTTTCCGGAATTCATCAATTTTCTTTTGGTGTTTAAAACAGATTTTTCCGCATTTATTTTATTATCCGGTAAAAGAGTGTTGTCCAGAACCCAAGGCAACGCAACTTCATATCGCCCCTCACTATTTATACTTAGAGTCTCTTCAAAATATTTCTGTGTATCCTCCTGCAATTCAGCTTTCGTTTTACTTACTGGGGGTTCCTTAATTCCCAAAACATCTAACTTCCAAAGATCACTTATATACCGATTTTTAACTAAAAGAGAAGAAATAACAAGAGAAGCTGTACTCTGAGAATTTGGCTCAGTGCCAGGATTAAATTTACTCATTAATGTCCACCCTAATTTCGTATTTATCGCTGTTATGCCACATTTAAGACTTACAATGTTTCCTGTTAAAAGCTTACCTGCAACGTCTGCACCAATTAACAATTTTATTTCCTTATCAACTTTAAAATGTTTGTTTTCTGAATCATTTATTTTAATTCCGTGTAACTTAAGTTCATTTAACCAAGGACCAGAAGGAATTTGCTTAATTTCAGAACAAATACGTTTCTGACTAAGTACTTCTAATTTACACTTATATTTATCATTTACATCACTTAATTCAATTAAATAATTTTTATATACATTTTCTGGTGTTTCAACACCACCAAATAGAGATTGCTTAATTTTCGTTTCACCAATACACTTAAATTTCATACTTTGTGCAACATCTTCACAAATATAAGACTTCATTGAACCACTGTCATAAATAGCACGAATAAACATTGTTTTAGAACCATTGTGAATTTTTACAATTAAAGTTTGCAAGAGTACATCTGAAATTTTAATGTAATTATTCAGAGTGCTTGTTTTGTTTTCACTTTTATCTCCAATCGAGATATTATCAACTTTGTGAGAAACTAAATCCGGACACAAAATTACAAAGTGCCGATTTTTGCAAATTGGGCATCGATGTTTTGACTTACATTGATTAGCCTTATGATTTCGTTTTAAACATACAAAACAAGCATTCTTTTTCTTAACTATGTCTTTTTTACAATCTAAACTCATAGCAAAAGCATCGTTACAGTTCTCTGAATTATGAAATTTACTACAAAAAATACAATCAAATTTTTTAAACTTAGAATTTTCTTGAAAATTACTACTATTGTTGCCGTTATTGGCATTAAGTAATTCATAAGCAGTTGACACACTGCTTTTAGGTTCAGAGGGCTTATTTTTCTTAACAGTTAATTTTTCAGAATTTAAGCAATCACGAGTGATTTTAAGTCTAAATTCAGTTTCTACTTCATTTTTAACAAAATCCATTAAGAGATCTAAATCGGTCTTACCTGTTTCAGCTAATGTACTTTTCTGTCGCTCCCAAATTTTAATTAAATCGGTGGGGAGTGCAGATTCTATTAATGGGAGTAACATATGCGAAAACTTATCTTGAGTAACTCCCAGAGATTCTAAGGCACGCAGTTGTGTTTGAAGCTTGTCATAGAGAGTCAACAAATTCACTTGAGTTTTGTCCGTAATAACCAACTTTAAAAGTTCTCTAACGTAAATCTGTATAAGGACACTTTCTTTTCCAAAACGTTCTTTTAAATAGTTCAATGCCTTTTCATAATTAGCTTCTGTAGCAGGAAAACTCTCCACGATTTGTCGAGCTACTGATTCAGGCTTAGTAGACTGTAGTAGGTACTGAAACTTGTCGCGGACATCTATTCTTGGGTCTTCATCGATTTTGCTAAACTGCGTCCAAAAGGTGAGCCAATTTCTTGGGTTGCCGTCAAATTTAAAGAGTTCTATTTCAGGGAGTTTCTGTTTAGCAACCGGTGACGCCATAATTGAAGATGAAGAGGAAAGAGCATTTACTGTATTAGAACTAAGCTTCGTTTTTAACCTGTTGCATTTCACTTTTAACGTAGACATCTTCTCGTAGTATTCCTGAGCTGCCTCATATTCCTTTTCGTAATCTTCTTGAGAGCAGCTTTGTTTTTGAAAAAATTCTAAAAATTTTTCATCTATAGTTCGGAGCATTTTATATTTTTCTTGTAGTTGATCTAGCAGTATTTCCACATCATCTAAATCCGGAGCATCGGCACTTATTAGTTCTTGTAGCTTGTTAGACGTCTTCGTAAAAGATGATCTAGTGGCTTTTCTCTGCTGCTTTGTACTTTCTAGATCCGTCATATTTTTTTTTTTTTCGTAAAAAATACTTAAATACTTAATTTAAACTTACTTAAGCTTAACATTTAACTATCGGCAAAATAAGAATGTCATAATCAACATTCATCTCGGTAGTGGGATGCCAGAATGTGACGTACGTACTTAAATTAAAAATAAATAATTCCAAAGGCCGGGAAAGAAAAGCAGCCGATAGTTAAAAACAGAACAAAACTTTTATTTACATGTTGATCTGAGAAGAGTTCTTAAGCGACTGTCTGGTGCGTCGACTATTGCATACAAAAGATGCGCACGCAACGAAAGGGTTACAGCGCGTGCTGGAAAAATGACCTTGACAGCAGAGGGATAATTTTCTCTCTTTCTGCAACATTCTCCCACCTTTTGAGTGGGCAGCTAAACACTCAAAATCTTTACTTATATTATGCACAAAATACACATTACATAGTACTTACATAAGAAATCACTTATACAATCAAAATACAACCTTACAAATTACAACATAAATACAGTATATAGTATATGCAAAATAACAATAAACACTGGAATACATATAAAGAAGAGAAGTGAAATTAAGTAAAATAATTACTGAAATTAAATATTCTGAATATAAAATTTACCTTACAGGTGTTTTGACAATTCTGCCGCTACTGGTCGTTAAAGGCATAGCCTCATCATTTGTTTCTTGTATTGGATTTTCCAATTCTAATCTGAACAATCGCTGAACTGGCCGTAATAACTCAGAATTGTTTGTTTTTATAAGCGCAAGTCTTATTTGGCCATCTCGACCTGGTATAACTTTTAATACGCGAGCTAGATTCCAATAGGAACGTTTTTTATTAGTATCTTCAAGTAGGACAATTTCTCCTACTTTAAGTGATTTGTTTTTATAGCATTTTATAGACTGCTGTCGTAACTGCCCTAAATACTCTGTACGAAACCTAAGCCTTAAAGTTTCTCTTATCCGCTGCAGATACTTAGTTCTTTTACTCAATTTCACTTTATCTACATTATCAATATCAGGTACACCTGACTGTGGAGTTTCATGTAAAAATTTCTCTGGTGTTATAGCAAAGTCCTCATCAATGTCCTCTGATACGTAAGTAAGTGATCTGGAATTAACAACTCTCTCACAGTCACACAATACAGTTAGTAGTTCTTCATAATCAAGAGAAGCACGACCCAATATTTTTCTTAAGCTTTGTTTTACAATCTGAATCAAACGCTCCCACCATCCGCCCCACCAGGCTGCGGATGGAGGATTAAACTTCCACTGAATTTTTTGTTCAGCAGCTTTAAAACGGAGACCATCCCAGTCTACAGTTTGCAAAAATTTCTCCGCGCCTATGAAATTTTTTCCATTATCTGAATATATGGTAGAAGGTCGTCCACGGCGTGCGATAAAACGTCTTAAAGATTGAAAGAAGGATTCGGTCGATAAGGAAGTGATTAATTCCAAGTGGACGGCACGATAGACTGCACAAGTAAACAGTACAATATATGCTTTTCTACCATCTTTCAAATAAAGTGGTCCAGCCAGATCACATCCTATAATTTCAAATACACAAGCATCGCGGACCCTATCATTTGGTAAAATTCCTGGGATGACCTCACATTTTTTCGCTTTAAACTTTTGACATTTTAGACACTTACTAATACAATTTCTTATGGTCTTACGAGATTTTAAAATCCAATACTTTTCTCTTAAATTTGACATTAACAATGAAGTACCAGCATGTAATAAATCATTATGTACACTCATTATCAACAATTTTACAACAGAATGATCAGATGGTAATATAATAGGATATTTAAAATCGTATTTATCATCCCGATAAACAACATTTGATTTAGCTCTTATAAGGCCGTCACAATCAACTATTGGTCTAAGTTGTCTTAATTTCTCATCATTTTCTCCCTTAAAGGATTCTTTCTGAATTAGTACCATTAAAGCCTTTTCCCCTTTTTCGATTTCTTGTACAGATAAGTCCCCTGAAAGATTTTTGTCAACTTTTTTTACATTGTCGTAAAACCTAAAAATCCAAGCTAACATCCTTACAATTTTCTTAAATGAAGAAAAATATTTATAATACCACTTAGCATCTTCATCATTTTTTACTAACGTTGTTATAACTGTTTTACGAATCTCAGAATTGACTAAATCTTCATTTGGCTCATCATTCGATTTAGGCCAATTTTCTTTTTTTTCGTGCAACCAATCAGGTCCCTCCCACCATTTCCTCTCAACTAACTGTTCAGCAGAACACCCCCTTGAAAGCAAATCGGCAGGGTTAAGAGAACCTGAGATGTGATGCCACCAATGAGGCGAAGTCAATGAGTTAATTTCTGTAACCCGATTTTGAATGAATATTCCCCAATTTTGCTTTCGCTGAATCCAACATAAGGCTGTTGTAGAATCGGTCCAGCAATAAATATCAACCCCTGATAAATTTAGATCTTTAATTATGTTAGATAACAACCTAGAGCCAATATTGCAAGACAAAAGCTCTAAGCGAGGAATTGTAATGGGTTTTAAAGGAGCTACCCTAGATCTTGCTTGTACTAGATTAATTTTTACCCCATCGTCGTCTTCCGCTCTTAAGAAAACGCAGGTACCGTATGCTTTTTTACTGCCGTCGCAAAATAAATGCAAGCTTATTTCTTGATCACTTTGTTTAAGCCCAAACCATCTAGGTATATTTATCAATGAGAGTAAATTTAAGTTTTTTCTCCACGATTTAAATTTCTTTGCCAAATCATCGGGTAGGTTGTCATCCCATTTTAGTTTTGAATTCCATGTTTCCTGTAAGATTAGTTTCGGAATTAGCATCACTGGAGCTGTATAACCAACAATATCAAAAACTTGGTGTGCTACTGCCAAAACTATTCTTTTTGTGACTGATTCTAATGGATTTATAGCCTGTTCTATTTTACACGATAGTGTATCCGTATGTGTATTCCATACGAGACCTAATAGGGAAACATCCTCTTTCGTGGAGGAATCCTCCTCAAATATTTCATTAATTAAATTGGATTTCCAACATCTTAGATTAAAATGACCTAAAGACATGATTAATTTTGATTCTAAGAAAAACTTTCTCATTTCTATCTCGGAATTTAAACTTGTTACGCAGTTATCTACGTAGAAGGCTGTTTTCAAAATATCTGCAGAGTGCTTTAAATTTTCTGGAACCGTATTTAAATGATACAGTAAAGTTGCGGCCAATAAATAAGGGCTGCATGTAACGCCGAAAACTACCCTTTGATGCCGATATACATTCACCTGTTCTTGATTTTCTTTATCAAACCACAGAAACCGCAAAAAATCTCGGTCTCTTTCTTTTATCGCAATCTGCAAAAACGCCTTTTCAATATCAGCGGTGACGCCTACATAATTCATACGAAAACGATTCAAAATTGAGGGGATCATTTCTATTAAATTTGGACCCGTAGCCAGACAATCATTTAAAGATGGAAAACCAGGTAAATGAAAACTAGCGTTGAACACTGGCCTTATATTCGTGGTGCTGTTCTCCTTTATTACCGCCCTATGAGGTAAATAATGAACACCCTTTAGTTTCTCAGTCGATGTCTTTTCGATTATTCCGAGAGCTAACCAGTTTTCAAAAATATCACAATAATCATTAAACTTTCCGGAATTCATCAATTTTCTTTTGGTGTTTAAAACAGATTTTTCCGCATTTATTTTATTATCCGGTAAAAGAGTGTTGTCCAGAACCCAAGGCAACGCAACTTCATATCGCCCCTCACTATTTATACTTAGAGTCTCTTCAAAATATTTCTGTGTATCCTCCTGCAATTCAGCTTTCGTTTTACTTACTGGGGGTTCCTTAATTCCCAAAACATCTAACTTCCAAAGATCACTTATATACCGATTTTTAACTAAAAGAGAAGAAATAACAAGAGAAGCTGTACTCTGAGAATTTGGCTCAGTGCCAGGATTAAATTTACTCATTAATGTCCACCCTAATTTCGTATTTATCGCTGTTATGCCACATTTAAGACTTACAATGTTTCCTGTTAAAAGCTTACCTGCAACGTCTGCACCAATTAACAATTTTATTTCCTTATCAACTTTAAAATGTTTGTTTTCTGAATCATTTATTTTAATTCCGTGTAACTTAAGTTCATTTAACCAAGGACCAGAAGGAATTTGCTTAATTTCAGAACAAATACGTTTCTGACTAAGTACTTCTAATTTACACTTATATTTATCATTTACATCACTTAATTCAATTAAATAATTTTTATATACATTTTCTGGTGTTTCAACACCACCAAATAGAGATTGCTTAATTTTCGTTTCACCAATACACTTAAATTTCATACTTTGTGCAACATCTTCACAAATATAAGACTTCATTGAACCACTGTCATAAATAGCACGAATAAACATTGTTTTAGAACCATTGTGAATTTTTACAATTAAAGTTTGCAAGAGTACATCTGAAATTTTAATGTAATTATTCAGAGTGCTTGTTTTGTTTTCACTTTTATCTCCAATCGAGATATTATCAACTTTGTGAGAAACTAAATCCGGACACAAAATTACAAAGTGCCGATTTTTGCAAATTGGGCATCGATGTTTTGACTTACATTGATTAGCCTTATGATTTCGTTTTAAACATACAAAACAAGCATTCTTTTTCTTAACTATGTCTTTTTTACAATCTAAACTCATAGCAAAAGCATCGTTACAGTTCTCTGAATTATGAAATTTACTACAAAAAATACAATCAAATTTTTTAAACTTAGAATTTTCTTGAAAATTACTACTATTGTTGCCGTTATTGGCATTAAGTAATTCATAAGCAGTTGACACACTGCTTTTAGGTTCAGAGGGCTTATTTTTCTTAACAGTTAATTTTTCAGAATTTAAGCAATCACGAGTGATTTTAAGTCTAAATTCAGTTTCTACTTCATTTTTAACAAAATCCATTAAGAGATCTAAATCGGTCTTACCTGTTTCAGCTAATGTACTTTTCTGTCGCTCCCAAATTTTAATTAAATCGGTGGGGAGTGCAGATTCTATTAATGGGAGTAACATATGCGAAAACTTATCTTGAGTAACTCCCAGAGATTCTAAGGCACGCAGTTGTGTTTGAAGCTTGTCATAGAGAGTCAACAAATTCACTTGAGTTTTGTCCGTAATAACCAACTTTAAAAGTTCTCTAACGTAAATCTGTATAAGGACACTTTCTTTTCCAAAACGTTCTTTTAAATAGTTCAATGCCTTTTCATAATTAGCTTCTGTAGCAGGAAAACTCTCCACGATTTGTCGAGCTACTGATTCAGGCTTAGTAGACTGTAGTAGGTACTGAAACTTGTCGCGGACATCTATTCTTGGGTCTTCATCGATTTTGCTAAACTGCGTCCAAAAGGTGAGCCAATTTCTTGGGTTGCCGTCAAATTTAAAGAGTTCTATTTCAGGGAGTTTCTGTTTAGCAACCGGTGACGCCATAATTGAAGATGAAGAGGAAAGAGCATTTACTGTATTAGAACTAAGCTTCGTTTTTAACCTGTTGCATTTCACTTTTAACGTAGACATCTTCTCGTAGTATTCCTGAGCTGCCTCATATTCCTTTTCGTAATCTTCTTGAGAGCAGCTTTGTTTTTGAAAAAATTCTAAAAATTTTTCATCTATAGTTCGGAGCATTTTATATTTTTCTTGTAGTTGATCTAGCAGTATTTCCACATCATCTAAATCCGGAGCATCGGCACTTATTAGTTCTTGTAGCTTGTTAGACGTCTTCGTAAAAGATGATCTAGTGGCTTTTCTCTGCTGCTTTGTACTTTCTAGATCCGTCATATTTTTTTTTTTTCGTAAAAAATACTTAAATACTTAATTTAAACTTACTTAAGCTTAACATTTAACTATCGGCAAAATAAGAATGTCATAATCAACATTCATCTCGGTAGTGGGATGCCAGAATGTGACGTACGTACTTAAATTAAAAATAAATAATTCCAAAGGCCGGGAAAGAAAAGCAGCCGATAGTTAAAAACAGAACAAAACTTTTATTTACATGTTGATCTGAGAAGAGTTCTTAAGCGACTGTCTGGTGCGTCGACTATTGCATACAAAAGATGCGCACGCAACGAAAGGGTTACAGCGCGTGCTGGAAAAATGACCTTGACAGCAGAGGGATAATTTTCTCTCTTTCTGCAACATTCTCCCACCTTTTGAGTGGGCAGCTAAACACTCAAAATCTTTACTTATATTATGCACAAAATACACATTACATAGTACTTACATAAGAAATCACTTATACAATCAAAATACAACCTTACAAATTACAACATAAATACAGTATATAGTATATGCAAAATAACAATAAACACTGGAATACATATAAAGAAGAGAAGTGAAATTAAGTAAAATAATTACTGAAATTAAATATTCTGAATATAAAATTTACCTTACAGGTGTTTTGACAATTCTGCCGCTACTGGTCGTTAAAGGCATAGCCTCATCATTTGTTTCTTGTATTGGATTTTCCAATTCTAATCTGAACAATCGCTGAACTGGCCGTAATAACTCAGAATTGTTTGTTTTTATAAGCGCAAGTCTTATTTGGCCATCTCGACCTGGTATAACTTTTAATACGCGAGCTAGATTCCAATAGGAACGTTTTTTATTAGTATCTTCAAGTAGGACAATTTCTCCTACTTTAAGTGATTTGTTTTTATAGCATTTTATAGACTGCTGTCGTAACTGCCCTAAATACTCTGTACGAAACCTAAGCCTTAAAGTTTCTCTTATCCGCTGCAGATACTTAGTTCTTTTACTCAATTTCACTTTATCTACATTATCAATATCAGGTACACCTGACTGTGGAGTTTCATGTAAAAATTTCTCTGGTGTTATAGCAAAGTCCTCATCAATGTCCTCTGATACGTAAGTAAGTGGTCTGGAATTAACAACTCTCTCACAGTCACACAATACAGTTAGTAGTTCTTCATAATCAAGAGAAGCACGACCCAATATTTTTCTTAAGCTTTGTTTTACAATCTGAATCAAACGCTCCCACCATCCGCCCCACCAGGCTGCGGATGGAGGATTAAACTTCCACTGAATTTTTTGTTCAGCAGCTTTAAAACGGAGACCATCCCAGTCTACAGTTTGCAAAAATTTCTCCGCGCCTATGAAATTTTTTCCATTATCTGAATATATGGTAGAAGGTCGTCCACGGCGTGCGATAAAACGTCTTAAAGATTGAAAGAAGGATTCGGTCGATAAGGAAGTGATTAATTCCAAGTGGACGGCACGATAGACTGCACAAGTAAACAGTACAATATATGCTTTTCTACCATCTTTCAAATAAAGTGGTCCAGCCAGATCACATCCTATAATTTCAAATACACAAGCATCGCGGACCCTATCATTTGGTAAAATTCCTGGGATGACCTCACATTTTTTCGCTTTAAACTTTTGACATTTTAGACACTTACTAATACAATTTCTTATGGTCTTACGAGATTTTAAAATCCAATACTTTTCTCTTAAATTTGACATTAACAATGAAGTACCAGCATGTAATAAATCATTATGTACACTCATTATCAACAATTTTACAACAGAATGATCAGATGGTAATATAATAGGATATTTAAAATCGTATTTATCATCCCGATAAACAACATTTGATTTAGCTCTTATAAGGCCGTCACAATCAACTATTGGTCTAAGTTGTCTTAATTTCTCATCATTTTCTCCCTTAAAGGATTCTTTCTGAATTAGTACCATTAAAGCCTTTTCCCCTTTTTCGATTTCTTGTACAGATAAGTCCCCTGAAAGATTTTTGTCAACTTTTTTTACATTGTCGTAAAACCTAAAAATCCAAGCTAACATCCTTACAATTTTCTTAAATGAAGAAAAATATTTATAATACCACTTAGCATCTTCATCATTTTTTACTAACGTTGTTATAACTGTTTTACGAATCTCAGAATTGACTAAATCTTCATTTGGCTCATCATTCGATTTAGGCCAATTTTCTTTTTTTTCGTGCAACCAATCAGGTCCCTCCCACCATTTCCTCTCAACTAACTGTTCAGCAGAACACCCCCTTGAAAGCAAATCGGCAGGGTTAAGAGAACCTGAGATGTGATGCCACCAATGAGGCGAAGTCAATGAGTTAATTTCTGTAACCCGATTTTGAATGAATATTCCCCAATTTTGCTTTCGCTGAATCCAACATAAGGCTGTTGTAGAATCGGTCCAGCAATAAATATCAACCCCTGATAAATTTAGATCTTTAATTATGTTAGATAACAACCTAGAGCCAATATTGCAAGACAAAAGCTCTAAGCGAGGAATTGTAATGGGTTTTAAAGGAGCTACCCTAGATCTTGCTTGTACTAGATTAATTTTTACCCCATCGTCGTCTTCCGCTCTTAAGAAAACGCAGGTACCGTATGCTTTTTTACTGCCGTCGCAAAATAAATGCAAGCTTATTTCTTGATCACTTTGTTTAAGCCCAAACCATCTAGGTATATTTATCAATGAGAGTAAATTTAAGTTTTTTCTCCACGATTTAAATTTCTTTGCCAAATCATCGGGTAGGTTGTCATCCCATTTTAGTTTTGAATTCCATGTTTCCTGTAAGATTAGTTTCGGAATTAGCATCACTGGAGCTGTATAACCAACAATATCAAAAACTTGGTGTGCTACTGCCAAAACTATTCTTTTTGTGACTGATTCTAATGGATTTATAGCCTGTTCTATTTTACACGATAGTGTATCCGTATGTGTATTCCATACGAGACCTAATAGGGAAACATCCTCTTTCGTGGAGGAATCCTCCTCAAATATTTCATTAATTAAATTGGATTTCCAACATCTTAGATTAAAATGACCTAAAGACATGATTAATTTTGATTCTAAGAAAAACTTTCTCATTTCTATCTCGGAATTTAAACTTGTTACGCAGTTATCTACGTAGAAGGCTGTTTTCAAAATATCTGCAGAGTGCTTTAAATTTTCTGGAACCGTATTTAAATGATACAGTAAAGTTGCGGCCAATAAATAAGGGCTGCATGTAACGCCGAAAACTACCCTTTGATGCCGATATACATTCACCTGTTCTTGATTTTCTTTATCAAACCACAGAAACCGCAAAAAATCTCGGTCTCTTTCTTTTATCGCAATCTGCAAAAACGCCTTTTCAATATCAGCGGTGACGCCTACATAATTCATACGAAAACGATTCAAAATTGAGGGGATCATTTCTATTAAATTTGGACCCGTAGCCAGACAATCATTTAAAGATGGAAAACCAGGTAAATGAAAACTAGCGTTGAACACTGGCCTTATATTCGTGGTGCTGTTCTCCTTTATTACCGCCCTATGAGGTAAATAATGAACACCCTTTAGTTTCTCAGTCGATGTCTTTTCGATTATTCCGAGAGCTAACCAGTTTTCAAAAATATCACAATAATCATTAAACTTTCCGGAATTCATCAATTTTCTTTTGGTGTTTAAAACAGATTTTTCCGCATTTATTTTATTATCCGGTAAAAGAGTGTTGTCCAGAACCCAAGGCAACGCAACTTCATATCGCCCCTCACTATTTATACTTAGAGTCTCTTCAAAATATTTCTGTGTATCCTCCTGCAATTCAGCTTTCGTTTTACTTACTGGGGGTTCCTTAATTCCCAAAACATCTAACTTCCAAAGATCACTTATATACCGATTTTTAACTAAAAGAGAAGAAATAACAAGAGAAGCTGTACTCTGAGAATTTGGCTCAGTGCCAGGATTAAATTTACTCATTAATGTCCACCCTAATTTCGTATTTATCGCTGTTATGCCACATTTAAGACTTACAATGTTTCCTGTTAAAAGCTTACCTGCAACGTCTGCACCAATTAACAATTTTATTTCCTTATCAACTTTAAAATGTTTGTTTTTTGAATCATTTATTTTAATTCCGTGTAACTTAAGTTCATTTAACCAAGGACCAGAAGGAATTTGCTTAATTTCAGAACAAATACGTTTCTGACTAAGTACTTCTAATTTACACTTATATTTATCATTTACATCACTTAATTCAATTAAATAATTTTTATATACATTTTCTGGTGTTTCAACACCACCAAATAGAGATTGCTTAATTTTCGTTTCACCAATACACTTAAATTTCATACTTTGTGCAACATCTTCACAAATATAAGACTTCATTGAACCACTGTCATAAATAGCACGAATAAACATTGTTTTAGAACCATTGTGAATTTTTACAATTAAAGTTTGCAAGAGTACATCTGAAATTTTAATGTAATTATTCAGAGTGCTTGTTTTGTTTTCACTTTTATCTCCAATCGAGATATTATCAACTTTGTGAGAAACTAAATCCGGACACAAAATTACAAAGTGCCGATTTTTGCAAATTGGGCATCGATGTTTTGACTTACATTGATTAGCCTTATGATTTCGTTTTAAACATACAAAACAAGCATTCTTTTTCTTAACTATGTCTTTTTTACAATCTAAACTCATAGCAAAAGCATCGTTACAGTTCTCTGAATTATGAAATTTACTACAAAAAATACAATCAAATTTTTTAAACTTAGAATTTTCTTGAAAATTACTACTATTGTTGCCGTTATTGGCATTAAGTAATTCATAAGCAGTTGACACACTGCTTTTAGGTTCAGAGGGCTTATTTTTCTTAACAGTTAATTTTTCAGAATTTAAGCAATCACGAGTGATTTTAAGTCTAAATTCAGTTTCTACTTCATTTTTAACAAAATCCATTAAGAGATCTAAATCGGTCTTACCTGTTTCAGCTAATGTACTTTTCTGTCGCTCCCAAATTTTAATTAAATCGGTGGGGAGTGCAGATTCTATTAATGGGAGTAACATATGCGAAAACTTATCTTGAGTAACTCCCAGAGATTCTAAGGCACGCAGTTGTGTTTGAAGCTTGTCATAGAGAGTCAACAAATTCACTTGAGTTTTGTCCGTAATAACCAACTTTAAAAGTTCTCTAACGTAAATCTGTATAAGGACACTTTCTTTTCCAAAACGTTCTTTTAAATAGTTCAATGCCTTTTCATAATTAGCTTCTGTAGCAGGAAAACTCTCCACGATTTGTCGAGCTACTGATTCAGGCTTAGTAGACTGTAGTAGGTACTGAAACTTGTCGCGGACATCTATTCTTGGGTCTTCATCGATTTTGCTAAACTGCGTCCAAAAGGTGAGCCAATTTCTTGGGTTGCCGTCAAATTTAAAGAGTTCTATTTCAGGGAGTTTCTGTTTAGCAACCGGTGACGCCATAATTGAAGATGAAGAGGAAAGAGCATTTACTGTATTAGAACTAAGCTTCGTTTTTAACCTGTTGCATTTCACTTTTAACGTAGACATCTTCTCGTAGTATTCCTGAGCTGCCTCATATTCCTTTTCGTAATCTTCTTGAGAGCAGCTTTGTTTTTGAAAAAATTCTAAAAATTTTTCATCTATAGTTCGGAGCATTTTATATTTTTCTTGTAGTTGATCTAGCAGTATTTCCACATCATCTAAATCCGGAGCATCGGCACTTATTAGTTCTTGTAGCTTGTTAGACGTCTTCGTAAAAGATGATCTAGTGGCTTTTCTCTGCTGCTTTGTACTTTCTAGATCCGTCATATTTTTTTTTTTTCGTAAAAAATACTTAAATACTTAATTTAAACTTACTTAAGCTTAACATTTAACTATCGGCAAAATAAGAATGTCATAATCAACATTCATCTCGGTAGTGGGATGCCAGAATGTGACGTACGTACTTAAATTAAAAATAAATAATTCCAAAGGCCGGGAAAGAAAAGCAGCCGATAGTTAAAAACAGAACAAAACTTTTATTTACATGTTGATCTGAGAAGAGTTCTTAAGCGACTGTCTGGTGCGTCGACTATTGCATACAAAAGATGCGCACGCAACGAAAGGGTTACAGCGCGTGCTGGAAAAATGACCTTGACAGCAGAGGGATAATTTTCTCTCTTTCTGCAACAGATAATATGGTCAATAAATAAAACAAATTGTTTCAGAGTAGTTTCCATCTACATTAGATAATTTTAATACTCATTATTTTTTATTTACTTATCGTTTTTTAATTTTCTTTTCACATTGTATATGTATCTATATGTATTGTATGTTTAAATAATATATGTATAAAATATTGTATGTTATATTGATACTTAATAGTTGTTATATGAGATCATTTTCATCGAATACTGTCTCGATAACAGTATGATCTGTCTTCATAATGCCCAACGATTTGTAGTATTTATCAAAAATACTGCAGGATAATCGAGCGAAACATCAATATTTATCTCTTACAAGCCTATACAAAACGAAAAGAAAAATTATAATAAACTGTTGCATCTTATATTCTTTGGAAAACTTCGAAAAATTAGTATGAAAGGACTTCTCATAATACGGTTAATGTGACAAAAGGGATCTTAATGAAATACCGATTAAAAATACATTGTCATGATGACGATGCATTGAATAATAGCAATTATTTAGTGTACAAAGTATTCCTTTATTCCACTCTAATTCTTTACCTTGCTTGAAGTTATCATTATTTACCGCTCAGTGTAGAAAGATCTCTTTTTCCAAGAAACATATTACTCGTGAATTTATTATATCTGTCTACCTATCAATATATATTAATCGATGCCTATTTTAAGAAACTTAGAAGATTAACATTTAATCCAATATGATCAGCAGCAGGTACAACAAAAATGATTACAACATAATGGTTAGCCATCCCTCTTTGTTTGAAAAACATTCTTTGATATTATATAGAAACGTTTCTTTTTTCACAATCTTTCACATTCATGCACAATTCATAAATTTAATCTTTTAAATAAATTGAAATGCCGATTTTAAACAATTTAAAGTGATGAAAAAGTACACTTCACATACTAAGATCATTACTAACTAACAACAAAAAGCTATGCTGTTGATTAAACTAAAATTACATCAACATTCTCTTTACATTAAAAGAGGCAGTCGTGACACGGAGGGATTTTAAATTACTTAATGATTGATTATTTTATCATTTTATTAGTTTAAATTTTTTTTTAATATAATGAACACTGAAGTGTTTCGATTAAAAAAAAGATGGAAAGTTTATATTTAATGGTATCTTTGAAAAATGTAAAAACTGTTGTTTTGTGTGAGTGGCTGAATATGAAAACACTGTATTTAAAAAGAAATCAAAGAAAAAATTAAATAGAACAGCAAACAAAACACACAAAGCAAAAAATAACATACTACAATTAGTTGAACAACAAGATGTAATAATTTCCCACAAAACTTAATCTATAGTTTTGAAAAGAACGTGCGTGTCGTCTCAATTAAATTAGTATATTTCTAGACAATTTCAGACGTTTCATCCGAATGTGTAAACAACAACACTGCAGAAGTAATTGATCGGAGCATGCCAATTCACCTTTTGGAATGTTATAAAAGAAATCTGCGCCGCCAGAGGCCAGAGTGGCGCCCGGCGCATAAACGACCACTGAACCCAAGTCCTGAAGGACTTTTATCGCACCAGTAGGAGCTGCTTCTAACGGCTCTTCAGCCGGCCAGAGGACCGCCACCTGTGGATCCTCCAACATTAAACCCACGTGTCGGCGACGTAAGTCGTTGCGATACGCGGTGAAACCCAGTAGGGGAGTCACCACGAGACACTTGGACGGGCCGGCGTCTCCCAACAGCTTCGGAGCTGGACACGCAGAAGGGAACCAAGCCGTATGCCTTAAATCGGGTTTTTCCGACCCGTACTTGTTTTACCAGAACTCGAAGGAAAAGAGTTCTAATAAACTATTGCATCTGATATATTTTAGAGAAGTTAGACAAATTAATATGGCAGAACTTCTATGTAGTTACTATGATTGAAGAGCACTTATTAAGATCTGATTAGAAATGCATTGTCATGACGACGATGACGAAGCAGGAATTAATAGCAAGCATTCAATTTTTTTCATTCTACTCTAACTCTTTACCTTACTTCAAATTACTTTCTTTACCGCTCACTGTAGGTGAATCTTGTTTGCCATGTCAAAAAACAAACAAGTCGGGAATTTATTATATATTTCATTTCTTTTAATTCACTGCCTATTTTAGGAAACTTAAAGGATTATTAATTTGGAAGGACAAAAACTAAATGCAATATGGTCAACAGCAAGTACATAAAAAATAATTAAAATGAAATGGTTATGCATCTGTGATTGATTGAAAAGCCTTCTTTGATGATATATAAAAATTCATCATGTTTCACAATCTTTCACATGCCTTCACTTTGATTTGTATCTTTTAAGACCTTAATAAAGGGATCAGGAGGGATGCTGTGCTCTACAGACTTGGTTTCCTTATCTGAGCAGTCCCTCTTAGTCAAACAAATCAATTAAGTTTAATCTTTTAAATAAATTGAAATGCCGATTTTTATCTTTTCAAAGTGATAAAAAAGTACATTTCATACACTAAGATCATCACTATCTGACACTAAGAAGCTATGCTGGTAATTAAACTATGACTGCAATAACATTCGCGTTACATTAAAAGAGATAGTCATGGCGCGGATTAATTTCATGTTACTGAATATTTCATTATTTTATCATTTTATTGCTTTTTTTTTTATTTTGAATAGAATGAACACTAAAGTGATTCAATAAAAAAAGGGAAAAATTTACATTTAATGGTATCTTTTGCAGATGTAAGAACTCCTCTTTTGTGTCAATGGCTGAATATGAAAACACTGCATTTAAAAGATATAAAATAAAACATAAAATGAAACACAAAAAGCAAAAAAACTTATAGCACAATAATTCAACTTAATTGAACAGACCCAAGACACATAATGGTTTCACATAAAACTTAATCTATAAATCTGAAAAGAAACGTGTGTGTCGTCTCAATACATTGGAATCTTTCAAGACAATTTCAGATGTTCCATCCGAAAGCGTAAACAAAAACAGTGCAAAAGTAATTGAGCGGAGCAGGCAGATTCACCTTTTCGGAATCTTATAAAAAACGAAAAGAAAAGTTCTAATAAACTATTGTGCATATGATTTTCTTTGGGGAATTTGAATAAAGTAATATGACAGAACTTCTAATAATGTGGGTAATGTGACGGAAGCACACTTCATAAAATACTATGATTAAAAATATGTTGTCATGACGACAACGCATGCATTGTTAGCATTCATTTGCAGCATTCCACTCTACCTCATTACCTTGCTTGAAGCAATCAGTCTTTACAGTACTGAAGAGAAAAGTATTATTTCCAAGAAACAAATTATTCATGAATCTATATATTTTTCTTCTTCTTTCAAATCGCTCCATGTTTTATGAAGCGGATACGGATATTAATCTGAAAGGAAATTGTGGAACTTTTTAACAAGTAATGAGTGCAATAAAAATAATCATACATTTAACAATATAAACAAGAAACTTACAATGAAAGAGTAATATTTATTCATTGTCTTCTAGAATTTTAGAATAACAACTCATGAAAATTAAAAAAATTGCTGAAGACTGCTAAATACCGGGTGCGTCAGACGTTCGTGCAAATTTTAAAAAATCATAATAAAAGAAGTAATGCTCGGAAAATTTTTCGGCTTACGCGACTATGATCAGAAGGATTTTCGATTTTTTTCCATGTATAATAAAAAATGATTCCAAAAGTAACCGATAGAGGGCGCTCACAGGTCATACTGAGGCGTTTTATGCAAATCAGGCTCGCAATGAACCACCTGGCTGGAAATGGATTCATCATTCGATCTCGGCAGCATGCTATCGTTACCAAATCGAGCGCTGATGGTTAAACTTTTCTACAAGAATGGTGAATCTACAACTATTGCATTGCGAAAGTTTCGTACGGAGAAAGGCCTTAAGGCGCAAAAAAAACACTATTTCCTTGATTGGGATACTCAGTTTAGTACGACGTTTTGAGGAAACGGAGAGTTTGCCTGATTTGCATAAAACGCCTCAGTATGATGTGTGAGCGCCCTCTATCGGTTACTTTTGGAATCATTTTTATTATGCGTGGAAAAAAATCCAAAATCCTTCCGATCATACTCGCGCAAACCAAAAATTGTTCCGAGCATTACTTCTTTTACTATGAATTTTTAAAGTTTGCGCGAACTTATGACGCACCCGGTATAAATATACAGAGTTCAAAACTGTTCATTTGTTTGAACGAAACATAAAATCCCTCTGTTTTAAAATAAATGTATCCGCAAAATAAAATCGCGACATAAATGAGTCACATTGTTTAGTGGTAGTTTTTACTTCTATAGAAAGTTTTTAAAAAATCTTTCAAATCCAACAACTTTATTTCATTGATAGATTTGTATCCATTCATATTCACAACAAAAGTGCATTTGATAGATCAAGGTCACCGTTATCTAACAGCAAAAACTATGACATTATTAAAGTAGTAGCCAGGATCTGTCCGTATAGACAGTCGTTTTTGGAGTCCACAGAAAAATTATAAACGCACTCGATGTCGGTTGAGTTTTGGCCACAATACAAACTCGGCATTTCATCAAATTATTATTAAAAATTAAAAGCATAATTTTATTACGCCATGTTATGAAAAACTAAATTAAATTGAGGAAGCACAAACACTACATTTTCATAACACGCAAGCTATGCTTTAAACAAATTTGAATTAATTCGTTAAAAAGTAAATGCAAGAAATTTAAGCTAAAAAAATCATTTTTCTTTTTATTAACAGAACTCTCAAGCATTAAAAAAATGACTTACCTAAATGTAGCCTAACCAATAACCCTATCTGATAATCGTGTAGCAAAATAAGGTATTTTATCGTTGAATGCATTCATTACAAAGCAATTCATTTTCATTAAGAACGCGCGTCTAATCAAATTAACTACTGTAGCTAGCAAGATTATCAACAGAGAAAAAAAATCAAAATCATTTTTACCTCCAACAAACGAGTAACAGCCATTTCGCGACATAAATCAGTTTTTCTATTTCAGAAATTAGTACGTGAAAAATCAAGTTGAGTTTTTAAAAACTTCACTTCTAAAACGAAAACCGGATTTCATATGTTCATAAGCAAATGACGCCAAAGGTCTTTTCTGACTTTATTCTCTGTACGCGAACGAAGGGAGTATTGTTCATCGTGATTCTCGGAATAATAAATGTCACAATTAATACTATTCTTTTATCAGCAGTTTGTTTACGTTAGGAAAGAAACTTTGAATCCCGATAATATTTTAGAAGGTCTCTTACTCTCTAATAAATAAATAAATAAATAAAAATAAAATGAAATAAAATTAACAATGTTTAAAAAAATATATAACTTTTATTCAGCTTTATTAGAAAGGTAATTTAGATAAAAATGGCCGACTTGCATATGAAACTCAAAGCGTCAGCCCCATAACTTTTTTCGCATATATATCCCGATATCCGTATTTACATGATTTCTGATATTATAAAAATGAAAACAAAAACAATTTCTACAAGAAGTTATGCGTATACGAAACGAATACTTTTTAAATTTTCTTTCCTTCTTTTATTTTTTTATTCATTGTTTTCTAGAATTTTAGAATAACAAATCATGAAACTTTAAAATTTGCTGAAAACTTCTAAATACAAACATACAGAGTTAAAAACTGTTCATTTGTGCGAACGGAATATAAAATCGCTCTGTTTTAAAATAAATGTATAAGCAAAATAAAATAAAACAGGAAATGAAACACTGCAGTCAGTGATACTTAAGTGAGCAGACACAGGACACAATGGTTTACTATAAACCTAAATCTACAGTTTAAAAAAGGAACATATATGTCGCCACAGTATATTAAGTTATACATTTTATGGGTGGTCTGTGATGGCGAAATAATCGAAAACACTCCAGAAGAGTAATTGAGAGGAACATGAAGATTTATGTTATAAATTTTATGCAAAACGAAGTAAAAAGTTCTTATAAAATATTGCAAATTATATTATTTGAAAAATTCCGAGGAATTAATATGACAGAACTTTTAAAAATGTGAGTAATGTGACCAGGGCATACTTCATAAAATAATTTGGTTAAAAATACGTTATCATGACATCGCAAGCATTGTTAAAATTTTCTTTTAAATTGTTCTTTTATTAGACTCTAACGCATTACCTTGTTTGAAGTTATCATTCTTTATTGTTCTGTGAAAAAAAAATCACAAGAAGTAAATTATTTGTCGATTTGTATTGTATTATAAATCGCTGAATATTTTAGGAAATTTAAAAGAAATATTAATCTGAAAAGAAATTCTGGGATATACACTGGTTTGCAAAAGTTGAGTAACAAGCACGCAATTCCCGAACACAAAAATTAATTGTGAGTACTCAAAAGAAAAAAGTATAAAACACACGTGTAGTAAATAGGTGCTACTTTTTCAGCACAAGAGTGCGATGTCTCTTTCACGTCACAAATTGTCAAAAGTATCACAATCACTATAGTGAATTGAAATATGAACTTTATTCGTCTCATTGTTACTCTCAAGGGATCGCCATTTGGACACTTTACTGAAAAGTTCCGTTACTGCTGCTTTGTTTTGAGTCACAATGAAGTCACCACGTGACTCTGATGTGAGCGTAATTTTGAGACTTCATTGTAAAGTCACTTTGATGGTTGTTTTGTGATGAGTCGTCAAGTGACAAGTCTGGTGACTTTTCATAAAGCAGTGCTCATGGTGACCGCACAGTAGATTGACCAAACGTAGGCCACCTAAGAGCAACTTTGTGACTTCATTGTGACTCTTTTTGTTTCTGATCCCAATGCAGTGCTCATGATGATTTCCAATAGAGTTTGCAAATGACGGCCACATGATAGACTTTTCAACTATTGTGAAATTCATTAATGATTCTCTTTGTAACCTGAGATTTGGTCAAGGCTAAAATTTTCGACACTTACTAGTATTTATTAGTGATGTTGTTCGATATATAATCAAATCCTCAATGACTTTAAAGTGACTTTAAAGTGTTCAACCCCAATTTAATTCATATCGGATTCTAGTTCATGTTTTCAGCCTATAGTCATAGAATCACGGAAAACTGTAAACTTATTGAAAAAACATTTCTTGAGATTGTTAAATGTTTGTATCAATTTAATGCAAGTAAAAATCCAGACGATGTACCCCAATCAGTAGGCACTACGAGAATCAGTATTAACAACATAAAATCTAACATTGGTTCAGTGCTATGTTATGGAAGAAAACCTAGATTTCTATACGAAATATGATTAGTATGTTTCCCAATTTATACTACTCATGCGCATCATTTGTTGCTAAAGACATTTTTGTATTCGACCACACAGATAAATGTCATCAGTGATTATTTCCCATGTTTAACCAAGACTTTACAAATATTGGAAATATAAAGATTTGCACCAAATGCTGAAGGTAAAGAAACTAAAAAAACAAAAATCAAATTTAATATACAGTTAATATCAGAAAAAAAATCAGAAATTGTAAAATAAAAGTTTAGGACATTCTATGCTGGTTTTCAATAATATGTTTATGTGAAGTTGAGCTATATGAGGACGTTGTATCATCCACAGCAAAAACTTTAAAAATTGACATGATGCAGTCGTGGGCGTTCCAGTTTATTTTCCTTACTAAAACCTCATGAAAAAATATTTTTACTGAGTGCAAATGGAAAAAGTAATGTTGTGATGCTCTGTAAAAAAATTTATTCAGCAAAAAAGAAAATATTTTTAGTCATTATTGTTCATCATTTTTATTTTATGTAATTATAATGTATAAGTTCATCTGTAAATAAATGGCAAGTTATAAGTTCCTATTTTTGTACATATTTTAAAGATTTTTAGTGTGTAAAGTTTATTTTCATGCCTATTTTGTAATATTCTAATATCTAATACATGTAACCAAGACTGTCACCATCATATTGCAATGAGTTTGCTCAATTTACTCTATTTGAAATTGCATTAAAATATCATCATTATTGTTAAAGTTATGTACTAGATACTGTGTTTATCTTGGAGTACGGCAATCTATATTTTTGAATGAATGAAGGAATTGCAACCCATACATTCTGTATAATTTTATGTCAGGACAAGATTTATCACTCCTTTCTAAATCCAAAAAAAATGTGGACATCTCATGGAAAATTTTAAATTCATTCAAAAATTAAACTTAATTAGTTAAGTAGTAAAAGTACAATTTTTAATATTTTGCAAAAAATAAATGAAATATTGAAAATGGTATTATTATTAATACATTTATTACAAATTTAAATAAATTTACGCATAAAATGCACGCAGCAAATCACTCACATAAATCACTCATATGGGACATTTAACAATATATATAGACAAAGGGCGTCTAATTAAAATGACCTGCTGTATAAAACAAAAAGAAAATGTGTGTTATTTCAATAATCAAACTAAAATATTTCACAAATTTAGGAAATATTTAAGCATTTAAAAATCATATATCATACTATTTACGAAATATTAACTGAAAGGTCGAACTTTTAGATCATTTCATGCACTTTTACATACTATGCAAGATGCCCAAATGCCATTTTGTGAAATCGTGTATGCAAGCTATAAAATACTCGTTTTGAGTAAATTGCCATTTAAACACAATATTCCTTATTGGGCAGGGGGAGGTATCTATGTCGATAGCAGGAATTATTTTAATAAGTTTTGTTCTAAGGCAAAATTATAAATGTGATTTTGTCTACAGTATTTCATCTTTTTAAATTTCAAAATTGAATTTCAAAGGTAATATATTTTTTACTGTCATTTGTTTAAAGTTCAATTGGCAATGCATGAGAAGAAAAATGGTCAATTCTAACCTACATCAATCGCAAATATTTATTTTTAGTATGTTTAACTAATTGTTTATACTAAATATTAATACTTTTCTATAACATTAACATCTTGCGGAAATTTTACAAACTGAAAATTAAATTATCAGCCAATTACACATAAGTGACATTTCTATAAATAGCAACTGAGATAAATAACATTCCGGATGCAAACATGCGATTGATTTCTTGCGTTTTAAACGAATTTTGTTAATTAAGCAAATGTTAATACTAATAAATTCGTTGAATTTTTTCTTTAGTAACTTCGCATAGTTTTATAGCTCAGAACTTATAAAGAAAAAGTGTTTATGAAGTAAAGAATGTGAAAATTGTTTACAATCTTTTTAGAAAAATGTTAATGCTGTTATAAAAAGTCAGAGGATACGTTTTTATTTTTTCTTTAATAGATATTTTAATTAAACAGCAAACATTTCTTAGTAAAACATTGTAAGAGAAAATAGTGAAAATAGTGACAAAGAGAAAATAGTGATTAGAAAATTGAAAATGAAGTGTTTTGAATGTATGTAAGCTAATTAAGTTAGAAATAGGAAAATTTGTATTACTGTTTGCATACCACAAAATTCTAAAGTTGGTAAAAAAGTTATTTTTTATTATATGAAGAAATTGTGATTTCTATACTTATCTTAGTTTTTCTTAAATCTTAAAAATAGTTATTTAAGTTGAATAGAATTTTAAAAATGTGCTCATGATTGTTTCTGTTATTGAGAATTTTATAGAAATACTAGAAGCACAAAACATGTGTTTCGCATTTTAGACATTTTCAAAAATTATAATAACGTTCCAGAACCCTAACTTGTTCGCAAAGTCAGACGGGGTTTTGAAATTGTTTTCTGAGTCTAATTATCAGCTTTTATTTCGCTTCTACATTAACGATATATAAGTATATACATAAGCAAATCTCTCGCAAACCATAAAACTTTAATAACGAAATTTTAAAGTTTCGAAAAATATTTTACATGATATTGGCATTGAAAGGTTATGAAGTGGTGGAACACCCACTCTCACCCCGTTTGGTTAAGGCCTGTAAAGCTCTAGCGTTGTTTCTGTCAATTTTTTTGGAAATATATTAACCTTATGAGTAAAAACTTCCAAAATTTAAACATCATAAGGAAAATATCTGAGATAACGGCTGTATAACTGACGATGGCAGAAACATACAATTATACAAACACAATTTATTTTAATAGCGGAAGGGCCCTATCAGCCAACTGATTAGCATGCTGGCCACAAACGGAGAAGCTAGGACCGTTATTTATGGCTTCAATACCAGCAAGGTCCCGCTTGGTATCGTAAGGTATCTACAGTCTGCTGTTTTATTTGTACCAGAACGATAATTCGGTCAGCCGTTCCTTCAAATGCCATCCCACCTGCAGCAATATGGCTAAAACTGACCGATGCTTAACAAATATCAACACCACCAATACCACCATCTAATAGCGCAATATACAAATATCATCTACATTTTCATTATTATTTTTTTCACTTTAGCAATAATAACAAAGTAAAATCATCTGAAAATTTTCTTTGTACCACAACTATAATTGATCATATCTGAAGATGCAAATGATTTTTTGAATTACCCACCAGAATATCTCAATGTGCTAACTCAGTCAGCTATGTCACCACATATTTTGTGGCTATAAAAAGGAGTCATAATCATGTTGCTTCGTGATTTAAATCCCAAACATGGACTTTGCAACGGCACTCGCCTCTCGGTCACAGGACTTGCTGCTAACGTCATCACTGCAGAAATAGTTTATGAATGCAACCGGAGAGGTATTGTCTTTTTGCCTAGAATAGAATTAGCACCAAATGACATTAATGCGCCAATCATCCTCAAACGTCACTAGTTTTCAATCATTACAGCATATGCCATGACTATAAACAAATCACAGGGACGAAAATTCGAGCTTGTCGGAATTTATCTTGATGAGCCTGTCTTCTCACACGGTCAGCTCTATGTTACACTATCAAGATCTAGAAATCCTCATCAAATTAAAGTTCAGTAAAAAGAAAGCCAACAACAAGGGAAACTGCTAAATAACAATAGATATTTTACACAAAACATTGTTTTCAAGGAAGTCTTCTGATAATTAAAAAAAAAGATTTAAAAGGTCCTATTATTTAAAGTTTTTTTTATGGTAAAAAACATGATATACTACCTCATGGGAAGTGTTTATATAAAAAATTCCATCACATGAACTAATTAATAAAGACTTTGGAGACAAGCTTAATCGATGTTTGACTGTATAAATCACGTATACATGTTTTTTTAACTCAGTGAATGGAGGTAACAACACGTCAAACTGACAATATTTATGTTCAGCTTAAATAGTCTTATGCTCTTATATGTATACAGTAGCACCCAGATTTTACGCTTTTTCATTGGACGTGTGAAAAAATCGTACAGCTCGAGAAAACTCATAACCAGGGAAAAAGGTAAACTATTGAAATATTCTAATTTAAAGAAAATGTAACACGCACTCACTTTCTCTGATCTAAAATACACTTCGTTTAGAGAAATCTGTTACTTTGGCTCCTACATCTTACTCCCTTTCGTTTTTACGCTTTTTGTCGGACCAACGAAAAAAAGCGATATTTAGAAAGGCAAAACGCGATAAGTATTTATAAATATTTTAATCTACTATATAATACTTTTAGTAACTTTAAAATACATTTTTTCATGGATTTATGTTTAATTATCATCTTAATTACAGATATAATAAGCTTTAACTGAGTATACTTATAGACCTCTTACATGGGGTAAAATAGTTAATTGACAATATGTTTTAAAATAGCATTATTAGTACTAATTTGCATGCTTTTTGTGAAATATTTCTTCAGATTTTGTGAGTGAAGCTCATTTGCATATTCTATGTCATTATTTTACCAATTCAATAAATAATTTTCTTGAAAATTAAGTTTGAATGAAAAATGGGCTGTTTTTAAAACTATTTTACCCCACCTGACCCTATTAGTCAGATAAGATAAAATGTATTACTTCATAATTCTTTTTATAATGCAATGCCTGATCATTCTTTTAAAAATGCAAACACGCCATTCTGGCGGGCTACCTTCTAGTAATATGTATAAATACATTTTAATATTTAGTAGTACCATTGAATTAATACCGATCAGATAATAAGCAATATTGGCTATAAACTAACTAAAATTTCTCAGCCTTATAAACTACTCAAAAGATCTGGAGATGGACAAACTGATAAAATTTACCATTGTAAATAAAGGTAATATTTTATTAATGATTAGCGCATCATTTTAAGTCATCAAATATTTTCGTAGGTTTTCAGAATGAATCTGCATTATTTAAGTTCATTCTAGTACATAATATTGTTTCGTCTCTTTTTAGATTATTTCTGGAAGTAATATTCTCTTTATCTCTTTAGATTATTTCTAGAAGTAATGTTTTTAGTAAGTCATGTGGGTTTTATGCCTAAATTGCTTACATTCCAGTTAAAACATAAGAGCAAAAGCAGTGAGAAAATTCCTTTAAAAACCTTTAGATCTTAGAAACAAGAACGATTTCAACATATTATGGTATACCAGCTCAAACATAAATTCGGGCGAAATCCAAAACCGTCTATGATTGCATTTTTTTTTTTTTTTTTTTTTTTTTACAAAATGTTTCTTTATTCTGAAGTGAGTAGAATTCATAATTACTTTTTAACGTCACAAGGAAAAGGAAAAAAAGCTTTAGTGAAAGAAACTCATCGCATCGGAAGTAAAATTTGAATTATTAGTATAAATCGTCAGTTCGACAATGAATAGAAGACAAGTTACGTTATTTTTTGTACATATAAAAAATAAATAGACCACCAGTAATTTTAAAAAGAAAATAATTTTATAATTTGCACAAATGAAAATATGCTTACTAGATTTCAGATTTTTTTTTTCATTCACGTTATAAAACTAGCTGATGGGCAGTTTTAATCTAACAAAACAAGTACTCAAGAAATTTTTAGTATTTACAAAATTATCTTCATTTATTTTTATATAAATGCGTGTACACCGACCGCAGAATAGTTAATGGCTTTTAATTGATTCATAAACTTGAATACATATTTTTAACGAAACGAAAATAATTGTAATAGCTTAAAGCTTAAATTTAGTTCTAAGATGGGCCAGGAAATGCTACAAAACATGTAAAATAAGAAAATTGGCTTATTTTATAGGAAGAGAACGATTCCATAATACAAAGGGAATTCAAAAACTGCGCAGAACAAGGGAAAATGTATTTCAACTCCATAGTCAATTGATAGCGTTATTTGTTTGTCAAAAATTTGCTTATTTTATGGCTTCGCCCAAGTTCTTCTCATTACAAAATTTTAAGCATACATCATTTATAATATTATCTTCATTTATTTTGATATAAATGCGTGTACCCCGACAACAGAAGGCTGCCAATGGTTACTGATTGTATATGAAAAAAAATATATTCATACATTTTTAATAAAATCTATTTATTTATTTAAAACTAAATACGTGCACCACGACTATGGAACATGTGATTTAAAATATATTTTATTAAACAAATATTTATTTATTTTCAATTATGAAAATACTTGTCCGTCACTAGTGTTAACAGATGCTGAAGTTTCATTATGGTGATATCGCATCGAATTTCGTGCATTTTTCGGATTCCTATTCAAAGAGATTGTTGTATGTAGGTTTTTGAAATGTGCAAAACACACACTGAAGTGTTATAGCGATCGAAAACATTACTGAATATCATGTATTTTTGTATATTTCGGCTTAGGAATTGTTGTTAACATTTCAAAAGTATTGATGAAGTGAACATGAAAATATTTTGTTTCTTACTGTTTATAATAGTTTTTTGTACTTTTATGTTATTAAGTTTGTAATTCATTACTTTTAAAATATTCATAAAGTTAAAAATAATAGTAACTTCCTTCATAAAAAGGATTACAAAAAATCTATATTTCGTCAAAATCACGTAATTTTAAAATTTTTATTATTGTTCTTTAACCCCTTAGGGACGAGCGACACGTATACGTGACGCATAAGATGCTCATAATTCTCAATTATTCCCACCAGTTGCTTTTTATTGTAAGCTTTGCCTTATTTAATGATTGCATTTCTGCGATTCAATTAGGCAAAAATTTCTGTTTTGAAAAACCTGTGGTAAAAGATTAAAAATTCTGTAAAGGACGCTCGTCGCGAACGGGTTAATGAAATTTAGTCATAACGCTACGAAAAAGGATGAAATAATGCCCAGTTACCCATAATAATATTCCTGTTTCACTCGCTTAATCTTCTTTTCATTTTCTTTCTTTTCTTTTCTTTTCTTCCTTCCTTTCTTTCTTTCTCTTTTTTTTTTACGTAAAATTAAGTTTTAGCATTATTGCATCATTTATGCTCTATTCGCTATTGTAACTTTGTCATTTTAGTTTATTCTAAAAGTAAAAAAGTCCTTCCGGCCTGTACCGGGAGGAAAAGGTAGCTTTGCTATATCTTCGTTTTAAAATTTTAGCTAATGTTACACGAAAACAGCAAGTTAAAATGCAAAGAAACGTTTACAGAACATTCGTTAATACTGAATTTGAATAAGAAATTCGCCAAATTATTGAGCAATAGCCAAATTGGCTTCATTTATGAAGACTTATTTTGGTCGCCAAATTTGGCGATATTTCGCCAAATGTCGCCAATTTTGGCGAGAATTTGGCGCTAACGGATATGAATATATAGTTTTATGCGTATGATTGGGAAAATTATTACAACAATGAAAGAAAATAATTTGCGAGTAATCGCGTTAATGTGCTGTTTTGTTTCAAAATGTCAGCCACCCTAGAATTTCAAACTGCTCTATCTCAGCCATTTTTTAAGATAGATGTAAACCAAAAAATGCTCTGGATTCCTCGTATCAAGGCCTAACACTAAATAAAAAAATAAATTTGAATTTTTAACTTTTTTGTATATTTATTTTAGTTTTAAATTTTTAAATGGCCACCATCTTGAAACAAAATGGCGGACCAAGCTGGCCAACGAACTCGGTCGAGACATTGGTGACCTTAATACACACAATTAGTTTCATCAAAATCGATTTATAAATACGGGCGTTATCGTATGACATAGGTCAGATATATATATATATATATATATATATATATAAATCAACATTTGAACAGAGGGTGGTTTTGGGGTCTGGGGGTCATGATCGGTGAAAATATATCAAAATTTTCCGGAATTGCTTTCTTTCGAACGGCTGCAATAGGTAGCTTTATACTTTTTTGTATTGAAAGCTACCTAAAAAATATATATGATTAAGCTACGCATAAAATGTTTCATTTAGCCATGTTACGCACGTGATACAATATTTCAGTTTTTCCTTTTTATTTTCAAGTGCGCTTTTGAAATTTTGAAATTAATGTGCGACAATTCAGAGTAATAAAATCTCCATTTTGTTTCTCCTTTAAAACATCTTTTCTTGATTTATTTTATTATTATTATTCTGGTTTACGGTCACATAAGATATCAGTTGCATGAATTCTGCATTACATTATGATAATCTAAAACAAGGGTGAGGAGCTACGGCATAAATCAATGTGCATATTTTAAAGATAAGATATTGCTTAATAATATGATTTTCTTAATCATTAAAAACTGAAAATAATTTTCTCTACGGTTGTGAAACATTCTAAATCGATACTCTTTACTTTTTTTCTTTTAATTTCATGAAAAAACTTTCATAGTAGTCGAATTTCAATTTTCAAAAAACATCTTTTGTAGTTATTGAATAAATTGTAGAATAAATATTGTAACAGAATAGTGATTCAATAGAATAAATAGCCACCGTATATATTGAATAGAATAAATATACGTATATATTGAACAGAATAAATACTTAACGTACATATTGAATAGAATAAATAATGAAACGCATTTTTTTAAATATCGAGTAAAATACTTTGAAAATTGCATTATACTCATCAAAAGTAATTGTACATAATTTTTTGCATGTCTCTCGATCTTGTTACAGAATTTCTATTTATTCAAGTTTGAAGAATAATCATATAAAAAATTTGAATAACTGTTATATATATATGTGAAGATATATTTTTTTTCCCGAAAAATGTATAAGGATAATTTTTCTTTTCTCTTTATGAAAATTTTTTCTGTTAAAATATGATTATATAAATATGTCCAATTTTAGTTTATTTCACTTTTACTTTTTATAGCATAGATTTATCGAACATGAAATAGTAATTAAATGACGAATGTGTGAAAACTATATTTTCTCTCAAATAATATTAATATTAAATTAAAAAATACTAAAAGTAAGTTTATTGTTGAGTTTTTAGATATTAAAAAAAAATGTATAAAATTATACTAGTTTATTTTGTAAAAACATGCGATTTTTCAGAAGGGGAAACGAAATACTTTGAATGCACGTAAAGCAATTAAATTAAAAAAGTTAAATATTCAGGAATTACTATTGATTTTTTTTTCGTTTGTATTCGCTACAAATGCATTTTGTAAAGGAATCAACAAACAAAGGATTTGATATTTTTTCTGGTATTTATTATTCTACAAATATTTGCTTGATCTTTTTAGAATAATAAAAATCCTTGATATGTAATTCTCTCCTTTTAGAAAACTAAAGGATCTAACCCAGGTTTCCCGGATTTTAGAATATAAGCGAAAATATTTTTTTTATTGAAAAATTTAATAGATTTTTTACATTTAATATATATTTCTTTAGATCGTCCACTAACAACACAAGAATTTTTGTGTGAAAAATATTAACGATGTATTCAAATAAAGTTCTGATATATATATATTTTAACGACACGTTCGTATTATCCGCATGCCAAGAGTTAATACCTGAAGAAAATTCCAAAGACTCCGCTACTTATAGCAGCCCTTTTTATTCTGATCATTTCAGTGGTTTAAGCGCATAGTTCGATTATATGTCCGTTAAATTTGTGTTTTATTTATATTATATTATATTATATTATATTATTTATTTATGATTTATTATTTTCGTTGTGGAATCTAAGTGAGAAACAATTGTTGAATTACACTATATTAATTTTGACACAATTATTCAAATTGGTAAAGAAATCATATGACATGTAATCTTCCTAACTGAGCGAAAAAGCCCGGGACAGGATTCGAACCCGGGATCCCTGGATTTTCGCTCAGTTGGGGAGATTAAATCTCATATGATTTCTTTACCAGTTTGAGTAATTGTGTCAAAATTAATCTAGTGTAATCATGTTAAAAGCGTTTATTGGTGGAGGTCCCATTACCTGTGATTTATTCTGTTGTTCTGATTATGATATCACACCAGATGCTACGATCATTAAGGTTAACTAGATGAATTAGTTCAGCCATATTCGTCCGGGATTGCTCAGTTGGTAGAGCATTGGCAGCTTCAGCCAAGGGATCCCGGGTTCGAATTTTAGCGCGAACTTTTTCGCTCATCTCAATTGTTGAATTATTTATATTATTTTAAGTGCAAACGGGTAAATCTTCCGTAATTGAGATGCACGCGATAGATGTAGATTTAAAAAAAATCCCGCTTGAAAATTATTTTAAAAATCTTAAAATCAGTAAATTGATATACAATTTACAAACAAATTGCATATGAAAGAACAACAATTTTTCCTTATTGGACGTTGTATAAATTGAAATTGTGCTATGTTTAGACGTTATAAAATCTGCAGTAAAAGCGATATTTATTGGTTAGATGTTGCCACTGTCAGTATAACGTCAGCGTTGATCCCGAACATGTTTTCGCTTTATGATACATATTCCCACAATATGAAGTGCACGAAAGTGTTTTTTTTTTTCATTCGCGAATAACATAAAAATCGTTTATTTCCCTCCAAACAAATTAATTTTGCAAGAAAAAAAAAGTGGCGAAAATTAAATATAAGGCTAAATATACTGAATTAATATGTGATAAATAACAACAACCCTATTCAAAAACATTTTTCTTCAAAATCACAATATCCAGCTTATTATTATGTTTTCTTATAACGAGCTGTGTTACTATTATATTCTAAAGGTCTTTCGAGTTTTTCGAGGAAAGTACTTAACAATTCTCTTTTAAATTAAAATGTAAATAATAAGCTAAATATATATATATATATATATATATTCTCATTTTTAAATATTAATAAGATCTTTCAATCGCCGTTAAGATTTCTTAAAATTCATCAATTAGTTCTCAAGTTTTGAAGCATTGAAAGATTGGTTGATTGATTGGCTCTACCGATTTTACCCTGTTGCCTGAAAAATTATTTTAGATATCGGGATAAGAAAAGCTGCAGATTGTTGACAGGAACATCCCATATAAATCTTAATTAGACTTTTGATAGCCGTAAAATTCCTTAAAATTGATCAGTTATCGATGTTTTGAGTATTGAAAGTTTGGTTCATTGACTAATTCTTCCGGTTTTCTCTTTTTAGATTTTTCTGTTTTCATTTTAGATATGAGGATGCGACAAACTCAAGAAACATTCTCCATCCGCGGTCCTGACAAGTTTAATGTCTATTATGCAACCGTTTCTGAATCTATTCCGGACAAACAGGCAGACAGAGTATATTTTTTTGTTCATTATACGTTATTTAACACTAGATTGGCAGTAGGGGTTATTTTGACTCCTGAACACTTTTGTCCGTTGATTACTTTTGTTTGGTTGGAAGAAATATTTTGAAACATTTTGACTTTTCCTAAATAGATAACAAGTATTTTAAAAAACAAATCAGCATTCTAGATTGGTTAGTTTTTGAAATATTGGACAATATTGTATATATATATATATATATATATATATGAAATATTGATGAAAAAAATATTAATTTATAAATTGTGTTTTATTTTAGTTAGCATTAGTTTTAATTTGTGAAACCAATCAATTTTCGTATCAAATTAATGAGTTATTTGAGTAGTTGTAGTATGATCCAATTGATCGCGCTGTAGGCGTTACATTTACAGTACTTTAAAAATTCAATAAATTATCAAATAATATTAAATATAAATTAAATATAAATGATTAAATACACGTAAATTAAATATTCTTTCCAATATATTTTCATTTAAAATTGTTTTATCGTTTTTATTTCAGTAGTTTCTTCGAGGGGTCAAAATGACCCCTTCCCGCCGTTCCAGTAGATAAAATTTTCCCGCCGTTCTAGTGTTAAATAGTCCAATAAACTTAGAAATAGAGATTTTTCTGAAAATCACATATAGACGCGCTAATTTTGTATATTATTATTGATTACATCTTCCTTTGTTAAAATTGATACAGAAATAATCGTTTCAAATTACCAATTGAAACAAGATCCAACTTTTTGCGCAGTTATTTATTTTACATTTGAATCACAACCAGCAAAAAATAATAATCTAAGTCATAATATTATTCGTTATTCTCGTCTGAATCGTAATTTCTTTATGTATGCATCACCTACTTCAATAACACACTTAATAATAATTATTGTCATTTATCTTTCTGATATTCGCCTATCTCAGTTTCGCCGAAATGACAGAGAATGAGTTGCTAATGCAAGAGATAAATGTTTTCTTTTTTGTGCAATATTTCTCCGATTTCAATCCCAGTCAACTGAAATAGGATAATCCTTTAGTTTCATATTTTGATATCATTGTAAAAGTAGCCAGAGATGTTTCTAAATAACGTGCCGTTACTAAGAACCATTTCTATAATACGAGATGAGAATTGGAGTTCTGCATCGAGTTGGTTAACCCGATTTTACCTGAACCAGATCTGCAGATTGGGTGGGTTAGAATTGACATTAATTTTTTTCGTTGCGGGTCGGGTTGACTTTAATTGTTCGGACTGGAATTTGATTCTGGTGCGTTGAATCGATTTTTTAAAAGAAAAAAAAGTCTAGATGTCTAGAACATTTGTTCAGATGTAAAAAACTATTTATATGAACATAAATGAGTATATATATGTGTGTGTGTTTGTGTGTGTGCGTGTGTGTGTGTGTGTGTTCATTTTTCAACATAAAAAATAAAATTGGTATTAAAGATATAACTGTAGACCATTTTCCATAACCTTATAAAAACATGAATTAATTTTCTTCTATTTCGGGTTGGTTTTGGTTCTGGTTTAAATATTTCAGATTCGGGATGGTTTTGTGTTGAAATGTGTGAGGTTCAGTTTGGGTTTCGGGTTGACTTGAAATAGAATCTTCGGGTTCGGATCGAGTATGACCCGATCGCGCAGGACTGTAATAAGAACAAAGTGTCGTTGTTTGACTTGCGTTTTGCGTTTTGACACTTATTAAGAAAACAATAGAGCTTTATTAAAGTAAGGTTATAAAATTACAATTTTATCAAATCAGTAGAATAGGTAATGTTAAATATTATTAAAAAATGTTGGAAGAATAAATAAGACGGTCATAAGACGGTCGGGCAAATTTAAATAAACAATAAATTTCTGACTGCGGCATATGGTTTTGCGTCAATTCATTGCCGAACAATTCATCTCGCACAATTCTTCGCAGCATCAATTCGTCACGGCGACAACTCATCGCAGTGTCAATTCGTCGCAGCGTCAATTCGTCATGGTGTCAATTCGTCACGACGTCAATTCGTCGCAACGAAAAATGTTTTTGAAGGCTATGATGATAAAATTAAGACAAATTAGTAAAAATGTTTAATGATAATCAGCTTTTTAGATATAGAATATAGAGATAACTATTTAGATTTAGATATAACTAACAATTTACATGCGATTATATCTAAAAAACAAATTATCATTAAATAATTTTACTAAATTATCTATATTTTATCATCATAGCCTCCAAAAGCATTTTCGTTGCTACAAAATGACGTCACGACGAATTGACGCTGCGACGAATTGAAGCTGCAACTAATTGACGCTGCGATGAATTCACGCTGCGAAGAGTTGTCGCCGCGTGAATTGACGCCGCGACGAATTGTGCGCGATGAATTGTTCCACGATGAATTGTTCCGCGATGAATTGTGCGCGACGAATTGACGCGACACCGCAACATATATATATATACAAGGTTGTTATAAGTTCGCCTATTCAGAAGGCTCTAGAGCCGGTTCTATGTCTCCAAACAAAGCAAAATTTCACTAGTACGTAGTTGAAAAGATGCGCTCTGCAAAAATCGAAAAAAAAATTAGTTACATTTTTCGTCAGTAGGTGGCGCTGCGCCAATATTTAAGGCGATGTTTGCAGATTCATTATATCAATTTCAATCAATCCAGACGAAGCACACAAATTTAAAAGTTTCAACAAACTTCGACGAACTGCGAATTGTTATAATTAAAGTTCACCGAATCAGACAGCTCTAGAGCCTGACCTATGACTCCAAACAATACAGAAAAATGAATATAATTTCATGTGATGTAATCTGCATCAACAAAAATAAAACATGTCGCTCGACAGCGAGGAAATAACAAAGAATAACATTGCGCATGTTCAATGAATCCTCCACCATTTTCAATAATTCATTCCATTCTCAGAATTGTGCTTTCTACAGCATTGCGTAAACTGTCCTGTGAGATTGAGCGAATATGAAGTCTAATACTGTCTTTCAGATCAGAGATTGTCTGACGTCTGTCTTTAGATACAGAATCTTTCAAAAATCCCCACAACCAAAAATCGCATGGTGTTAGATCAGGCGATCGTGGTGGCCAGACTGTTTGAAAATAACGACTTATGATGCAGTCTTCTGTAAAATGGCTTGTTAAGAAAGTCCGAACTGCTCTAGTAATGTGCGGTGGTGCACCGTCATGCATAAACACGATATTTTGAAGGCAGCCTCGCTGTTGCAGCTCGGGAATCAGAAAATTTGACAACATATTGAGATACCTTCTCCCATTTACGGAACATGTAATGGGTCTTGTGGATGTTAGTTCCTCAAAAAATATGACCCTATCATAAACGTAGCTGTGAAACCGCACCACACCGTCACTTTAGCTGCATGCAATGGAACTTCTTGGACAACATTAGAATTATCTTTCTCCCAAATTTGACAGTTGTGTGTGTTCACTTGTCCGTTTAAATAAAAATGCACTTCATCACTCCATAGAATATTCCAGGGCCAAGAATTGCCCACATTCATTCGTGCAAGAAACTGTAGTGAAAATGATAGCCGACTTTCGGTATCACCCTTTATTAGTTGTTGCACCCTCTGAATCTTGTATGGATAGTAGCGCAAAATTTGACGCATCACTTTTCTCGCAGTGGAAATCGGCATATCGACTTCATTCGCAATATCTGGCACACTTGCATTACCACACTGTTAAAAATAAATCCCCAAATTCACGGTAAAACTACTGGCAGCAAAGTTGCCGGACTTTTTCCGTTCTGTTAGTAGATTTGAAAATATTTTGAAAGTAGATTTTGAAAGATAAAAGAAGGACGAACTCCGTTTGCAGAAGCGGTAACTTTCTCGTTAACGCTCTCAGAAATCACGGAAATATCCCTGGCAGCAATGACAGGAAAGGAAATTTTCCGTTTTGAATAAACAAGGTTTTAAAAATTTACACCGCTATTTGTGCTGCCATCTGTCGACTATTTCGGGAGTATTTACTATCTGATATACTTCAAGAACGTTTTCTGCCCGACACTGGGTTTGAACCAGGGATGACAAAGCCTCAAAGCAAGTGTCTTGCCGACTAGACCACTGGGCGTTCGTTAGAGTAGCAGTTTGAAATGATGATATGGGATTTCTCAAAATGACGGCTTAGAACTTGAACAATTTGGGGTTCAGAAGCTTGGTAATTTTGAAGTTAATTGCGGGGAGATTTCGTTATGAGATGATGTTGATGTTTTAAAATTGTAATATTAATAGAGGATAAAAACATGAATTATATATTCTTAATTTGATTGTTAGATGTAAAATATGAATATTATATTTTGAAATAAATTCGATAAAAAATGTTTGGTTTTTTGAGAAAATCGATTTTTTTTCAAGTATTATATATTTTTTAAATATGTTCGCTTAGAATATATTTTCAGTGCGAGTGCTTTGTATTACTTTAAAAAATAAACTTCGAATAATTTTAAAAGAATGAGAAAATTGTTATTATTATTTTTTAATTCGATTTTTGTTTGTTGCTTTTTTGAGTAAAATCGATATTTTTCACTTAATTTAACTATTATATATATATTTTTTATTCTGTTTGTTTAGAATATATTTTAAGTGCGAATATTTTTTTATGACTTTAAAAAATAATTTGCAAATAAATTTAAAAGAATGGGAAAATTGTTACTTTTTTTAATTCGAAAGCACTATTTTGTTGTTGTTGTTTTAAATAAACTTGAAATTTTAATTTATTGAATTTTTAGTTTTTCTGTGCAGCAACATGTCGGTTTTTTAAACATTGAAAATAAATTTGCAGCAGATAACGGAATACCTCCGTTGGCCCCTTTCGTCTCCGTCCGTTCTTTTGTTTTCAGGAAATATGAGGAAATTGTCTGTTTTTTAACGGAAAATACCCTTTTGTCACGAAAAGGGACTTTTTCTGTGAAATTTAGGAAAAAAATACCCGTGAATTTCAGATTATTTTTAACAGTGCAAATGATGACTGGCTTGCTAAATCCACGGCAGCCGTAGCAATATCTTCAATGCTAGAAATGTCTACCTTTTTTCGTCCTCTGCCAGGAAGAATGTCGAGTTTTCCTGTTTCCTCGAACTCTTTAATCATTTTGTGAAATCCACGATCCGACATTGGTCCACGTCTAACATCTTTTAGTTTCCGGAACTCTCGAAGAGCTGCAGCTGCGTTGCTGTTATTTTGATAAAGTAACTTTACAAGAAGTGCCTTTTCTTTCAAAGTTACCACTCTCCACAAAGCGTAGATTCAAATGCTTTTCAGAAATAATCAACTGTTCCAGTGTCAAAGAAATCATAGACACACTTTATCAGCAAGTTTTAAAACGTCAGGTGGTTAGAAGGGTATTTCAAGTTTTCGAAGTTGCGACGTCACTTTGACGTCGTTCGTCGAAAATTTGAATAAAATGTGATCTTTTTCAATCGTTGGGTGAAATTTTGAGTGTTTCATCTGGATTGACCGAAATTGATTTAACGAATCTGAAAAAGTTTACTTTTACCAACTGTGAAATAAAATTTCCTGTATCTTGTTTTTTACAAAATAAAGGAATCTGCAAATATCGGCTTAAATATTGGCGCAACGCCACCTATTGACAAAAATTTTAACTATTTTTATTTCGATTTTCGCAGAGCGCATCTCTTCAACTACGTACTAGTGAAATTTTGTTTCGTTTGGAGCCATAGAACCGGCTCTAGAGCCTTCTGAATAGGCGAACTTTAATTATAACAACCCTGTATATACAGGGTGCGTCAGAAAAATGTATACACATACTGTTTACCGGGTCATAACTTTCTAATTTTTCTTACTTTTTAAAGCGTAATTAACTGAAAATAATGAGTGATCCAAGATTAACTTTTGAAAAAAGAAAAATTATTTTAAAATACTATTGTAAGAATGAAAATGTAGCAGAAGCACAAACACAATATCGCAGGGAGTTTCAAACAGATCCACCTATGCGACTTACAATTTATCGAATAAAAGATAAGTTTTAAATGAATGGATACTCATAGACAACGTTCTGAAACCGCAATTGAGCAAGAATGCGTCACAACACCAAATAAAATGTATACTGTGCAACTTCTGTGTCACTAAAAAGGAAAAATGAATATAATAAAAAAAAGAAAAATGCTTAGTTAAACTGATGGCATTGAACTGACAGGTGATTCATATTAATTGTATGTTATACTCTTACTTCAAAGAATAATGCTCCTCGAAAAATAATGAAATCGACAATAAATTAAGGGAGGATTAGCCCCCCCCCGTTCTCCCCCCTTGATACTTAACCAATGAACCCCCAAAACTAATCAGGGAAGTGCTTTATCACAGTGAACCTATAAACAAAATTTGAAGCAAATCGGATAATTCTGCATGAAAAACTCATTTATCTAAATTAAGGGGGGTTCAGCCCCCGTTTTCCCCCTTTATACTTAACCAATGAAACCCCAAAATTAATCAGGGAAGCGCCTTAACACAATAAACCTATAAACAAAATTTGAAGCAAAACGGATATTTCTATCAAGAGTTATCGCGTTACGTACATATGTACATACATACGTACATACAGAACCAGCGGTTACATTAGCTCTCAGGCTTTGATAGCCTGTGAGCTAAAAACAAACAACGGTACAAAATGAAGGACTTTTGATATAATATATTTTAATGAAGCTTGTTTTGTAAATTCTGTTTTGCTGTTATACTCTAAAGTAAATAAAGTTTCTGTGCTTTTATTAAATACGATGTATTGTACCAGAAAACACATACAAAATAATTTAGAAAATACTTCAAACAAGCAATCTAGTAACTTTAATATGTTCTGCTGCTCGCAGCATTGTTTATTTATTAAAAAAAAATGCAATCTCCTACTGAATGAAAATTTAATCAAATCCAGGAAGTTTTATCTTACATCTACAGCAAATTGATTCGAGACAACTTTGGTTTTATTTGTTTTTGAATGTCTCATCTACTTAGAAAGATATTTTATAGAATATTCTCAAGCAAATAAACAAGTTAAGATGTTATTGAGCTTTCAAATTTTATGAAACATTTTCATTTTAATATAATACAAAAATATTTTCATTAAAAGACGCTAATAATGAAAAGAAGCATACATACAAATATATTTTGTCAATATAATGGTACATTTTTCAATGAAATTTAAATTTCAAACAATTCTACCCACAAATCTACTAAGGGCTCATCATTTGCGGAGTTTGTTGGTGACTGCGATCTTCCCGAGCATTGCTTGTCAGCGATTTTGAATAGTTCCATCTGCCTCAAATTTGTCTCTAATTCTAGCGATTGTAAGTCGCATGAATCAGGGGAATCTGTTTTCAAACTATCACCTAAGCTGTCTCTGCCCTTCAGCTGCGTTTTCGAACCTCCGGTACCATTTTACGATAAATTCTCTTCGCTCAAATCTTAGTCTGGTTATATGGTCGGAAGTAGCGCGCTACAAGTAGCGAAACTACAGTCGTCGCTACTTCATCCGGTAGTTTGTAGTGTAGCACGCTACATTGCTGCGTTTCGAAAAACGTAATGGAACGAGTTAGCGCGATACAAAAAATCAGTAGTTTATAGCGAACAGTGATGCTATTTTTAACGCTACTGTAGGAAAACTTGTGGTCACGTGATAATAGCTTACTCCTTTAGTGTAAAATCTGTTCTACGCAACAATTTGCTAATATGACCAATTCAGTTGCAACATTTAACAATGTATCGTATGACGTTTTCCTATGATAAATCCAAGTGCCAAAATCAAAATCAAAGAAATTAATTTTCTCGCTGTAAACTCTTGCCTACTTACTCATTATTAGACCGTCATGGTTTAATGGCGCAATTATTCCTTTGGAATTGCTTTATTTATAGATTTATTATATATTTTTTTACTTTATGAGAGAGAAAATTATTATTCAGTTGTTCGGCTCGGCATATAACGAGTAATATGTGCTTAAAGTAACATTTTAGAGAATATCACAAAGCAATTTCTTGTATGTTACGCTTCTTAATGTTTTATTGTATTCGGTTTTACCGGATTTATTTGATTTTATACCGGCAAATGCAATATGACAAAGGGCCATTGTATTAATTAATACGCGTCCTCATTTTCAATGTTAGATTGACTACTTTGGCACATTCTGAAAGTAGAGAAGTACAGACTACTTTTGAAAAGTAGTTTGTAGTCCCTACTTTTTCAAACAAGCAGTCGCAGTTGTAGTTAGCCAAATTTTCAACAAGGTAATTATAGTTGTAGTTCGCTGCATAACGAACGTAGTTTTTCCGACTACTGGTCGGGTTTCAGGCATTATTTAAAGTAAGTTAAACCTGAAAACAGTATAAGAACATAACAGTTATTAGCGAATATATCGTGCATAAATTTTTTTGAAACACCCTCTGGGCTGCGTATAATTTGTTTTGGTGAAAATGCATTTCAAATACAATATAATATGTTATTTTCATTACTTACATTTAAGAAGTAGGAAAAAACATTTACTCTCAAGTATACGGCAATATATTGATAAATGTTTAATTTGAACAAGAAAATTTTAACCCAAAAACACAAATTCGTATTTTTCTTCCATTTTAGCTCTATTTAATGTTCATTCAAAGTCTCATTAAAAATCCTGCACTGAACCTTTTGAGTGTAAGAAATTGATTACATAAAGTGAGTAAAAAAAGCAATTTTTCTGGGATTAACTCTTGCTCTGGACAGTCACAAAGATGAATTATAGCTAGAAAACAATCAATTGGGTACAAAATCTTTTGGGAGAAGCATAACAAATTTCCAGATTAACTTGACACTGAACATTGTATCAATTACAGAGAAAAAAATTGTCTTTGTTGCTTGCGTCTCAAAAATGTTCTTTTTATATTTATATTTTCTCGGTTGAATAACTTCATTCTCCAAAGACCAAACTTTTAAGAGTATGAGAATTCCAAAATAAAAACTGTTTTAGGAAAATGTGTTTCCGCAAAAATTCTAAAAATTCAAGAATTACCTTACTAAGGTGAAATTGATAGGATGAATTGGCAATATTTTAAAAGAACTGCTGGGGTGAAAACCACAGAATATCTAGAACATAGGCTAAAATATTTATAAATTTTCTTGTTATTTCTTTTTATTTTCTACTCGAATACAGCAGGTCAAAATGAAAAATTAAAAGATGGTTGTATGAATGTTTGGAATAAAACTTTATTACACTTTTTTATAGCCTTAAAACTGCAAGTAAAATTAACAAAAATGTCCATGGATTTGTAAAAAGCTCAGATTTGATAAAATGTAGATTTCCTATAGATTGTAGACATTTTTGAATAACTCCATTAGCTGACAGTTAAAATTCAATATTTTTCTTCATGAGGTATACAAATTTCATATCGCTAATACGATACAGAATTAAATATGAAAGAAAAACTATCTGTCGAGTTTAGTGAGTACCGCACTGTAAAAAATGATAATATAAGAAAAACTGAAAGTACACAATAACCTCTTTCGAGTTACCCAAGATTACGATAAGAGTTCTTTATCTTTAGAAACCCCAGAAATCAATATATTTTCAATATTTAAAGAAGTATTTCAAAAACAGAAAAGTTTCTTTTGCTGTCATTAATTTTCGGAAACGTTTTCGTGAAGTTTCTATACTGTTTAAAACAGTTTTCTCAGATTCAAAATATGGGTTCTTTGGATGCTATCAATTCTAAAATAAACATTTTCATGTTCAACAAAATGTTTTATTGACACACTGAATAAATTAACAGTATTAACATCAATATTAAAATAAATATTATTTTGTTACTGTTGAAAATATAAATTCTGTTACTCTGCAGGAAATGTTTATTTGAGAACTGTAGCATCCGAAAAGCCTATATTTTGCGTTGCGAAAACTAATTAATGCACTGTAAAAACTGCGTGGAAAAGTTTCGGGATTTTCTTTGTTTTTGAAACTGGAAGCAAAAGAAACATTTGTTTCAGAAATGCTTCTTTAAATCATAGGAATCTCTTGCTTTCTGAAATTTATGAAGATAAAGAAACGCTACTCGCAATCGCGAATAACTCAGAAGAGGTTATGTTATACTTTTGCAAAGTTTTGGTAGGTCCAGAAACATTTCTATTTTTGTACAGTGTACCGTGTACAATGATTTATATTAATTTTAGATTATCTCTACTGAAAAAAATTTCTTTCAAAGCGATGATTAGTGACCTAATTGCCTAATGAAGGATCCTTAAAAAAGAGGGAATTTTTCATTCCTTTTTGACACGAAAATGTCTTTAAAATCAATGCCGGATGTGGAGAGGTGATCGCGCCCAAATGCGCGATAGCTTCTGGAGAATTAATTTCAAACTCAAATAACTCAACTAAAGTTGGGCATAGTGCCGCCATTTTGGTCTCGTTTTAAAGTTTGTGCCAGAATCACTTCGGCATTCGTGGTAGTGAAATGTCCCGATCTGCATGCGCAATCCACGATTTTCGACTCTCCGGTTTCGACACGTGTCCATAAACGGGATCATGTCTTAGAGAATAATTACACGACTTAAGCGAACCAAGTGTTGTTTTGAAAATGAGTGTTACAATCCATTCATAAGTTTCAAGTCTGTATATCAAAAACTCAAAAAGTACAATTCTGTGAATTTGAAAAAGCTTGCTATTTTTTCCGATTTTCTTAAGGTGTTGCGATATATGAAAGCAAAGTACTACAGAATTACAAAACAAAAAAAGCGCACGAATGCGTAGAACTCAAAATTCCAAAGAGAATGTCATCGAAAACGTCGGGCTGTAATCCAAAACCAACTTGCAGTACTGCCGCAGATATAGCCAACACAAGCGCGCACGGACAGTTCAAGCTTTGTTGCTGATGAGATGGAGAGTCTAATGGAAGTCGACACAGATCCTTCCGACTTACTTAGAATATACAATATGGTTGCAGGAGGTCCAAAATTGGACCTGTATGGGGCCGACAACTACTTTTAAAAATAATTTAATTTCAATTTACCATACACGATTGATGATTTCACGCAAATAATTGCGGCAGTGTCTGACACTGTCTATCCTGGTTTTTTTCACACTTATGATTACTTTATCTTCTTTATTTATTAACGGTTTATTTACTGCTTTATTTTTATTTATTTTTGCAATTTTATATTCCATTGTATTATGTAATTGTGTATCATAATTATTCTGTAAACTGTAATATACTGCATTTTTCTTGTAATGCGCACTATGCGCATATCTATACGCTTACTGTATATATACACAAAAAATTATGTGGATTAAAATTAAACTCAGGCGTTTTGTGAATGGTTTAAAAGAAAACTTCATGTCAAAATCATATTTTCCGTATTTCACTTCTACATGTTCTGTATTTGAACACAAAGTTTGTTGAATAGAAATATGTAAAAAATAAGAAAAAAACAATTTGTTCTCAACAGTGTTTCAAATCTCAGACATTTTCTCTATTGTTCAAAGATTTTGAAAAACGCTAGAAATGATGTTATTCTTATAGAAAAAATGTTTTATCAAAACTTTTATTTCAAGTTTTGAAAACATAGTCCAAAGTGCATCTTTTTCTAAGTTTGTTTGCAGAAAAAAAATGAGCTTTTCCACGTCCTTTATCTTTGCTGAAAAGAAATTTCAAATAAGTTGAAAATGTGCACACTATTGCTAAGAAATATTTCTTATAGAGAAAAATAAATATTTATCAGATAAGTAAAATATTTTTAATTCAAAATGTACGCCATTTTAAGCATTCAAGTAAGAATTTTCTGCATAAAAAATAATTATGACGTTAATTATAGATGAATCCGCAAACCTTTTAATTCGCATTAATATGTTTATATTTTATTCAACACTGAATATTTTTTTACATTTAAATATTTTTATTATAATTCAAATTAAACCAGTGATTTATTAAAATAAACGTTAGTCGCATCAGAATTAACAAGGAAAAATTCTTAATGGTAATTTTTATAATACTAATGCGGTATTTTGTGTTTGAATTTTCAAAGGATAATTTATGAGATTGATAATTAGGATAAAACTTGTGCTTATTCTTTCGCTTATAGATTAACAATTTTGTTTAGTTTAAAAGTAATAGAAAAGGATAGTTCTATAACTTAGCCAGTGTACATGTAAAACATACGCAGAAGTACAAATAAAATCCATCTATGAAACATAACATGATTAGTTGTTTTTCTCCAGGCTTAACTATTTAATTCTAAAATTAAAAATGGTACTTATTTCTAAATTTAATATTTGTATTATAATCCCATTTACCATAAGGACATTTTGAAGCCGAATGCCCTGTTCATGCTGCAATTTACTTTACAATTTGCCTATTATATCTTAAAAAAATTTGTGCAGGAAGCAATCATTTTCCATATAGGACAAATAAAATTATTTTGTGTAAGACGCAATCATTTTCCATGTAGAACAAATAAAATTACGAGGGGCAGTCGGAAAATAAGTTTCCCCTGGCGACTGTGGACAGTGGTGTGTATGAAAGACAAAATCTGTAATGAAACATTAAAGATAAAACATAACTTTATTTTTCCACATAAGTACCAAGTACATTGAGACATTTGTCATACCGCATTATAAGCTTCAAAAATCCCTCCAGGAAAAAACAGGGCTTTGCACACGGACGAAGCGTTGAACAGCTATGGGCGAAAGACGACACAGCAGGTGAACGCGAACGTGCAAGACACCGATACACCATTGTGTGTCTCGGTTGGGTGTATCACCATTGGGTGTATATTCCATTGGGGAACCGTTACACCATTGGCTGTTGCAGCGCCATCTGCGCAGGCACTACAACATCGCCATCTGCTTGATCGCTGTCAACCTCTACCCAATGGTGTATCGGTGTCTTGCACGTTTGCGTTCACCTGCTGTGTCGTATTTCGCCCATAGCCGTCCAACGCTTCGTCCGTATGCAAAGCCCTGATTTTTTTCATGGAGGGCTTTTTGAAGCTTATAAAGCGGTATGACAAATGTCTCAATGCACTTGATACTTATGTGGAAATATAAAGTTATTCTTTATCTTTAATGTCTCATTACATTTTTTGTCTTTCATACATACCTCTGTACACAGTCGCCAGGGGAAACTTAGTTTCCGACTGCCCCTCGTATTTTGCCTGATGTATTGACCATTTAAGTGTAAACAGTATTGTTATAAAGATATAATAACTGATTAAAAATAATTCGCTTAAAAAAGTTATAAATAATTTCAGTCGGAGCTATTGCTGCTGTACGTATGTCACCACAGTAACTATAAGAATGACTTAGTGCGATACCAAACGTGTATTCTGGCATTAACATACTGTTACCAGACTATTTAATGTTGTTCTTCGATTTTCATTCTTATTTACTTTTAATTACACGTATTCCTCTTAACTAAAAAAAAAAAAAAAACTTAAAAAAGCACCCACAATTTTTAAGTCACACTTTTGATGTAGTTATTAGAAAGAGTAGACATTATTTTACAAAAAGATTGTCATTTAAACGGATATTGCCTTTGACGTATAATGTCTATAATATTATGTATATTACTGTCTGTATCAGTGAAAACTTTTTACTCTGTCCGTAAGGCGTTTGTTTTTTAACCAATGCTAAATTTTACATAACATTTAAATTTTTATTTTATGAAATGCAAAATTGCTTTCAGCATGTTTTAATAAAATTGGAGTAATAACATTAAATTCCTACACACAAAACAAACTAGCAAAGATTTCTCTCTATCCTTTATCCTTTCACAGTTATAGATGTCACAGAACTCACCCAACTATAAAAGTGATAAATTGACAGTAATCTAGAAACTTGATTTTTAATCTGATACGAAAGAGCAGGATTAATTGTTTTGGTTTGTTTTCTCTTGTCGCTTGTTCTCTAAAAGGCTAACTACACACTTGCTGTTAAATATTACACAAGCATCACATTTATTTTTCCTGTCCCTTTAGCAAAATTTCCTTTTAATTGTTCTATCTATAAGACATGGAAATTTTTGACAAGTGCTTTCATCTATTTAAGCAACCGGGAAAATTTTATTCTGAATATTTGCGATAGTTTGTTTCTTTAACTTATGGTGCCATTTTAATGTTAACTGTTTTCATCGCTTCCAAAGTTTTTGTGCTTTTTAACACTTTCCAACAGTTGAAAAGTGTTTATGAATTCGGTTTGTTTGTCTGTCTTTCTGCCGTCTGTCTGCCTGTCTGTCTGCCTGTCTGTCTGTCTGTCTGTCTGCCGTCTGTATGTCTGTCCGTGCTCTAACTTGCATAAATATACCAGCATCGTCTTGCAATTGATATATGTTATTGAGGCTTACTGTGGCATGTTCTGTATTGAAAATGAAGTGTGCTGCACCTATAGTATTTTTACAGGGACACTCAAAAGAATTCCGTTACATTGCGGTCTATGGGGTAAAACATTTGCGGTTTATTTTAATGATGTTACACAATTTCAAACATATTAAAATTGATATATATCACTGAGGTGCACTACAAGAGACTAATTATAGAATGAGATGTGCATAGCACTTATATTTCCTTTATAGGGATTCTCAAAAGAATGCCGTTACATTACGGTCTATGAAGAAAAATCGATTGCAGTTTATTTTAATAATGTTTCACTATTTCAAACATATTGAAATTGATATATATCACTAACGTGGATTACAAGAGGCTTACTATATTATGTTGTGTGCATAACTTTCATCGTAAAGAACACACAAAATAATTCGGTTAAAGTACTGCTTAATAATAATAATTGCTGGGAATACTTTTTCAGTAGTTGAACGCGTTTTTAAATTTAACTCATTTTTTGTCTATTACTTGGTGTGTATAAATTTCATAGATTGTATACAGGGCAGCACAAAAGTTCTCGAGTCGGAAATTGCAGAAGCTAAATTTTAAACTGTGCTACGTGTTTCCTAACTAAATTAAAATTTAGCATTCTATTTAGTATACATACACAAATCTATAGATCATATACAGGATTGCACAAATGATATTTTTCAGAATATTGTTGGTAATTCCTGAAATTGGATTTTTAAATATGTTATGCGTTTTCAAAATTTTTTAGTTAGATAACCTCTTTTACCTTATTAAACGGTAAAGATTTGTAAAATTATTTTGAAATTGTTGGAAAGGGTTACATAATCTATGCTTGACGAATGATCTTTCGTTCTTATTTAAATTTAAACGCAAGAAATGTGGATATCCATGCTATGCAAAGCCATACCCAATTAAAAACTAAGTTTTTAGATAATTGTCAAGTTGTCATTTTTATAAAATGAACCAGTTTTGTGTTTTCTATGATTTAAAAACAGTTTTCAACAAATATATGATTTTCCAAAAGCTCTGGCAATTTTTTTCGTCATTAAAGGCAAAGTAGCATAAAACCGTATAAACGAGTGAAGCCGAGATATTTCAGTTTTCATTCGATTTCACTGTTAAAAATTCGGAGCAAGGTTGCGCCAATTTTTGGTACTGCAGTATAACACCATAAGATGATTGTAGGACTTTTCGGTCCCGCCACATCGGTCCTGATGCCATTTCGTTCCGTAGTTATTTCTTTTCTTGCCATTTCGGTCCCTAGCCATTCCGGTCCTTTGCCATTTCGGTTCCTCCACTCTAGAATTCAGACTCTGATCGTTGTACGCCCACATATATTTTTATCACCCCCTAAACTTATAAAAAGATGAATACTATAGATCTTATAACTAATTAGAAATTGTCGCAGCGTGTTGAATTTTTTTTTTGTGAGTGAGCAACGTGACATAATTTTACAGTGTTACTGGACACTACAAAGGACAGTGTTACTTTTATAAACCAAAGCCCCCTGAAATTTAGTATAGCACGAATATAAGGGGCCGAAAATCGCAAATACTTATAACTCGGATACAAATTGTCTCAGCCCACACAAATTTCGTCTGGAAAACATAATCGCTTTAAGGGGAGGGGATTTTTTATAGAAGCCCCCCATATTTTAGTGTATCATAAATATAAGGTCCCAACAAATTAAAACATTTATAAATCGGGCTGCAATTATCGTAGAACACTCATATAATTTATGGTAAACGCAACCTTAATAAAAGGAGAGACTTTGTTGTTCTTTTTTTTATCGTATCAGCCTAAATTTTAGTATAGCTTCAATATAAGGGGCCGAAAATCTCAAAAACTTATAACTCGGATCCAAATTGTCGCAGCCCACACAAATTTTGTATTATGAGCATAATCGTTTTAAGGGCGGGGAGTGTAACTCTTTTGATTTTTTATAGAACCCCCACATTTTAGTATATCATAAATATAAGGGCCCGACAAACTAAAACACTTATAACTGGATCTGTAATTATCGTAGAACACTCATATTTTGTATGGTGAACGTAATCTTTATAAAGAGGGGGAGGTCTTTTTTTTTACCATAGTCCCTTAAATTTTGGTGTAGAGTCGATATTAGGTCCGGTAACAACAACCATTTATAACTCGGATCCAAACTGTCGCAGCCCACATTTCGTACGGAAAACGTAATCGTTTTAAGGGGCGGAAGGGATGGCTTGTTGGATTGTTTGTATGGTGGATTGTTTTATAAAATTCGGCCGTATATTTTAGTTTATCCTAAATATTTGGACCCGAATACTTAAAACACTTATAACTCAAGCAGTAATTACAGTAGAGCAGTCATATTTTGTAAGATAAACGTAACCTTTGTTTGCTTTGTTTAGGAAACCTTTGTAGAGCAATAAAATGTTCTGCTAGTCCGGAATTTCGATGTAGTTTTTAGTGGATTGATATTAAATTCTACTTAAATTCTAGAATTGATTGGGGTCAGCAACAAAATAAAAAGAAATGGTGTAGAAAATAGAGTTTTTTCTTTATTTAGTACAGAACTTTCGAAAAATTCAAATATATAAAAATTATTTTGAATAATAAAATTACAAATAAAGAGAATGTTATAAGCCACAAATATCTGTATAGATTATAGTGGAATCGCGAAAATTTAGCTTCTCAGAAATATTTCCATGTATGCTATGCGGAAAGCAAATTTCTTGTAGAACATTTAATTGAAATATATAAGATTAAAAAGTTTTGGAAATAAAATGTCTGAATCCTAACAAAATATTAAAATATTTTAAATATTTTAATGAATTGTTATGAAAACCAAACTGTTGATCCCAATTATTGATCTAAAAACCAAAATCGCTAAACTCTTACACATTTTTCGAGGTAAGTTTCATTAGAAAATGCGTTCAATTTTCAGATTTTCTTATTCAGATACAAAGGAATCGAAAGAGCCTTTTTTGTTTTCCTAAAAAAAGCGAAGGGCTTTTCAGTAAATATATACCATGAAATTTAAGGTTCGATAATTTTGATATTTTTAATCAAAACAAGTGTAAAATAATTTTTTCAACTGTTATTGTCGTTCTGTATACAAATAACTTTTGCCTCTAACAGTGCGTTTTGCTGCGTTCTGGTGGTGAACTGCTTAAGCACCAGATACTTGTACCCCTTTTTACCAATATTGATTAATTATATAAAAAAAATGCTCCAACTTCTTTACACAGTTATTGAAATAAGAGTTCTAAAATCACTAGGAAATAAGCAACAGTTTCATATTTTAATTCAGTCAATTACTACTGACTCAATACTTTAAACTCAATTTACTCCAAATCAAAATTTTGTCACTTGTATCTCTTGGCTTCTAGGATCCTCAATATATTAAATAATATTTAATGTTTGGATGTAAAGCTTCAACGTAAAAATGTATCAGTACAGTACTGTAATCCTAGTATGATTATTGAGAATGATACACCTGAAAGAAAATATTTTTATTTGACAAGATCAAGTACATTAAAGTCAGATTACAAAACATCTCAGGTAAGTATATCACTGTGGAACATCATCTACTAGCTAGAAATCGAAGTATACGTTTCATACAGCATTGCAAGCTGAACTCGTGATATGATTTATGTGCAGAAGAACCGCTTAACGTTCTCACCACCGTGAACTGATATATCCGTTCACTATGTTGTAGGTTTCAGTGCAATGGAAGCATTGTTTAAGTTAATATAATTCTACAAATATAATGCAGTTTTAAAACATAGAGCAATGATTGATCCTCTCAAAGATTGTGCTCATATACGTAATTAATTTTTTTATATCAAGTTTGAAAATTCATCTTATTTTAGTATTCTAAAAAATTACAGAGAAAACAACATTACAAACTCCAAACTGCTCGCCAAATGACTCCAGCGGGTTAAAAGGTGATCGATAAATATATTTATACATTTTTCCGAGATTATGGTAATTAAAAGTGTTTTACAGAAATGGACATTTTCTCTGCATTTTTCTCAACTGTTATAAGAAAGGCAAAATTAGAAATTCATAATACAAAATATGATGAATTAGAATTTCATAATACAAAATCTGCTTAGTTACAATTGATTTACCAAAAATAAATTTAACAGAACTGTTTTGTTTAAAATTTTGCATTGATTTGTTTTTCTCCAATATCACCTTTTAGAAAAAAGGAATGTCAAGAAATAGCTTGTATAAATCTTAATTTTTTGAAGTAAATATATATATTTCAGCAAGTTTTAACTTATTTAAGTACAGTTTTATACATTTTAAAAATATTCCAAAAACATAAAAAAAAAGTTTTTAATGCTCTTTAAAATTACGGTCTAAAAGTTCGCAGGATAATCAGAGTAACATCAATAGAATTTGCTACCATTGTACAGATAAGACCTATAAACTAACAGTCGTTTTTTTTTTTTTTTTTTTTTTTTTTTTTTTTTTTTTTTTTAATAATCCATTTTAATAATCCAATTTTTTTAAAAATACATTCAAACCAAATAAAAACTAGTCGGATGTGCCAATCCCAAAACTTTCTTCTATCTCACACAGGTTTCGCCTACACTAAAAAGAATCAGCACCAATTTATATCAAGGTCTAACTGAAAATCAAGTTCTATTAAATTCCGTGCAATATTTTTTGAGATATCACTATCGCTAAATTCGTGTAAATCCTGCAAAATGTAACATAGCAGTGCTACCTGTTGAGAAATTTAGACCAAAATCTAATCAACAACTTATGTCGATGTCTAACTGAATCTGAAGTTTGATGAAAATCCGTGCATTAGTTCTTGAGATATAGTTATCGGGATAATAATAGGAAAAGTCCTTCCGGCCTGTACCGGGAGGAAAAGGTAGCTTTCCTATATCTTCGTTTTAAAATTTTAGCTAATGTTACACGAAAACAGCAACTTAAAATGCAAATAAAACGTTTACAAAAGATTCGTTAATGCTGAATTTGAATAAGAAATTCGCCAAATTATTGAGCAATAGCCAAATTGGCTTCATTTATGAAGACTTATTTTGGTCGCAAATTTGGCGATATTTCGCCAAATGTCGCCAAGTTTGGCGAGAATTTGGCGTTAACGGATAAAAATATATAGTTTTATGCGTTTGATTGGGAAAATTGTTACAACAATGAAAATTTTTGTAATGTGCTGTCTTGTTTCAAAATGTCAGCCACCCTAGAATTTCAAACTGCTCTATCTCAGCCATTTTTTAAGATAGAGGTAAAACAAAAAATGCTCTGGAATCCTCGTTTCAAGGCCTAACACTGAATTAAAAAATAAATTTGAATTTTTAACTTTTTTGTATATTTATTTTAGTTTTAAATTTTTAATTGGCCGCCATCTTGAAACAAAATGGCGTACAAAGCTGTCCAACGCACTCGGTCGAGACATTGGTGAGCTTAATACACACAATTAGTTTCATCAAAATTGATTTATAAATACGAGCGTTATCGTATGACATAGGTCAGATATATATATATATATATATATATATATATGGATATATATATATATATATATATATATATATATATATATATATATATATATATATATATATATATAAATCAACATTTGAACGGAGGGTGGTTTTGGGGTCTGGGGGTCATGAGCGGTGAAAATATATCGAAATTTTCCAGAACTGCTTTCCCCCGAACGGCTGCAATAGGTAGCTTTATACTTTTTTTTATTGAAAGCTACCTAAAAGTAGCACAGCAGCGTCACCTGTTGGCTTTTTACATCAAAACGTAATCAGCATTTATTTTTGTGAAGGTCTAAAAGAATCCGAAGTTTTATGAAATTCCGTGAAATAGTTCTTGCGATATAGCTATCATAAAAATCGTGAAAAAAGTGGTATAGCAGAGCCACCTGTTGGGATATCTACACCAAAAGGTAATTAGCGTCTATCTATGTCAATGGCTAACTGAATCTGAAGTTTTATTAAAATAAATGCATTAGTTCTTGAGATAGAGCTATTGCAAAAATTGCGAAAAATTCGGCATAGCAGCGCCACCTGTTGAGCGATTTTCACCAAAAACTAATCAGCACCAATTTATATCAGGGACTAACTGAATATAAATTTATATTAAATTTCGTGCGTTAGTTCTTCAGATAGAGCGCCCACAAAATTTTTGTCACATACAGACAGACAGGCATTTTCTAAAAACATTCAACTCGTGTTCAGAACCTTCTAAAACGTATAAATCCGTCGAAAACCGGAAGTCGGAAATTTTCATGAATCCAATACTTTCTTCTTGTAAAGATACAAGAAAGTAAAAACATATACTTTTAAAAATGAAATAAATTATAAACCAAAAAATTCAAATTATAAACAACAAAAAATAAGTATAAACAAAAAAATTTAAGCCAACAAGACAACAAAAGAGCTAAAGTTATTTCTCTATGGAGTTGCATGTTTATTTTTCTGAATATAATAACTCACAGAAGACGGACATTCCGTTTTGTATTTGAATGACTATTCAAATATATAAGTTTTGCTAAAACGAACAACTTGTTTAATTCATGGCGGCAAAATTACTTATTAAGTTAAGTAATTCTACAAATTGACGTTGTAATGGACATAAAGAAAAGTATTTTTAGTGATGTTTTCTTGAGAGTAAAATTTACTTATTTGTTTTAGCTTACAAAAATCATGGTATAAATATAAAATTGCAGCATTTTGAGAATTGAGCATTTTGATATAAAATTGTTATCTATTGAGATTTAGGAGCAGCTTTGCCAGTGGGAGAGTTTTCGAAGATCCCGATGTTCACCCTTCATTATTAAAACATCACTACTCACGATTTCATTTCTTTCATTATTGTTCATAATGTTTTTATAACAGCATGATTACGCGATCGATAAATATAACAAACAATATGCTGTCAACTTTCATATGATTTTCTAATAAATATAATAGTTTTGTATTATATTTTCCGGTATTTAAATTCAAATTAACTGTTTTAATAATATCGGGCGGAACCCGTCGGAATAAAAAAGTTTAACGAAGAACTGTTAGATGAACTTATAATAAATCTTTTTAAAAAAAACCTACATTTTACAAAATCAACCATACATTGGATAGTCTAATTACAAAAACGAACAATATTTTTTATGCAGCTAGTTTGGAATAAAACCCTATGATTTTTTATTTGGAGAAATGGATGCCGACATAACATATCATGGAGTTACGTTTGCATATTATTAGGTATATTTAAGAACGAAAATATGTCAATTTAATTTATTTTAATTATACTGGAAAAAGCAATATATTCGTTACACATACAAAACAATCCTAAAATATTAAAGTTTTTCAACAAAAATTCTGTACATTAATTGGCACAAAAAATTCTATAAGTTAATTAGTATAAAAAAATCTTATTTTATATAACAAAAGAAAAAAGGGGTCTACCGTATTTTAAAGTAAATTTTATTTCTATTAATATTTTAATCAGTTGGAATATTTTATAATTCATTATTTTAATTGACAAAGTATTTCTTAATTTTACACTTTGAGAAAAAAATATGTAGTATGCATATGCAATATATACTTATTATCAAAAATAAGTCTATATTTTCATATTCTTTAGAAAAGATGAATTATCATACTTTGATCTTTATCATCTAAGCTGAATCAGGTATATAACAATTTTGAAGACCAAAATATGCTTAAATCTGTTTTGAAGGAAGATTTTCTAAAATATTTTTCCAATTTTTTAATTTATGCTATTTTTCAAGGATGAAAACAAAGTAATTAAAACAAAAATTAACTGGTACAACCTTGTCGTAGTTATTTGTTATTTTCTATTTATAAAGAATTGACAAAATGAAGACTATAACATAAAAAAAAATTAAATTACCAATGTATGTGCATTTAATATTTATTCCTCATATTACCAATTTTTAGACTCAGACATTATTTGAAAAATTTGGTAAAGTTTCATAAAAAACAGTTCACCAACACTAAAAATTGTTAAAAAGTTTCATATAAAACTGTCACTAACTTGTTAGATCAAATATAAAAAACTCCATTAAACTTGCAATATCAAATATAAAACTTGAAACCCTAGAAATACAAAAAAAAAAAAAAAAAAAAAAAAAAACAGCAAACTATGAAAACCTGCATAATGCTTTAATAAGGAAAGCTATAGATTAATACATCAAAAGTAGAAGTTTGTAATGATATGATATATGTAATGCTGAACCGCTGCTGTAAACAGATGTTAGAAGAAGAACGAAAAAAGAGGGAAAAGAGTGAAAGTAAATGGAATTCTTCAATCCCCAGTCAGATAAATAACGAAGGTAGGGATGCTTGAGAATTACAAGTGATGATGCTCTGGCTGAAGTGAAAACGTTTTTGTGTAATGGTGAGAGTTTTATGCGAAACTTTTAAATTTTTAGTGATTCTGAACTGTTTTTTATATGAAACTTTCACCGTATTGTTTAAACAATGTCAGAGTGTAAAAATTGATAATATGAGGAATAAATATTGAAGACCATAATGCATAAAAATTATTAACAAAAAATAATTACACATTATTTCAAACAATTTTTATTTCATGCACTTTTTACAAACGTTTACTAAAAAAAAAAATGATTTCGATATCGTTAATTCCATTTTTTTTTCGTTTTTAATTGTGGGAATAATCTTTTAATTTATGCTATTTTTCAAGGATGAAACAAAGTAATTTAAACATAAATAAACTAGTAAAGCCTTGTCCTATTTATTTGATCTTTTCTAATTATAATGAATTGATAAAATAAAGACCATAATATATAAAAATATTTATAAAAATAATTACACATTATTCCAAACACATTTTATTTCATGAATTTTTCACAAACGTTTACAAAAGAAAAAAGAAATAAAGAAATAAAATACAATGCGTTCAAAAATGATTCCGATATCGTTAATTTCATTCAGACATCACATAAATATGAATCGATATTAATTAGAAATAAATTAATTCCTTCCAGCCGATATCGGGAGTATCACGTTATTAATCATTTTAAAAAGTGTATACTTACCAACTTTTTGTTTGTTTGTTTGTTTTACATCAGCACAAAAATTGTCTTTTAAGAGAGCATTAATAAAAACACAGATTTTTTTTTAAAATCAACAAATAAAATATAAAGACAACAAAACAGTTTTTCCAAAATATGATAATGCATAATTTATAGCTCATATGGCAAATAATTTAATCTTTATTAATGAGCAGGTGATTTAGGTAATTCATTATATAATTGCATCTAACTTCGCATATAATATATGCGAAATAAGATGGATGGGTGAATCTTTCCCGTATGTTGTTCTGTCTGACAGTCAAAAAATATTCAAACAGAATATTTATATCTGTATATGTATATTTGTCTGTGTGTATATATATAGGAAAACAAATAATTAGAAATCATTAAGATAAACATATTTGTTCATATATTTTTATTCGTGCCGAAAAATTCAATTTTCTCTTTTTGAGATAATGTGAATAAAAGTTTGTTTAAATAGTCTAATAAATACGCTAAAATTTTAATACATAGTTTTAATGTCACTTGTTTGTTTTAGATTTTAATATGTAGATATAGAATGTTTATAAAATTTAGTAAAATACTCAGAAATTAGTTTCTCATTTATATTGTCAAGTTGACAAAGCAGAAATCGAAACACTAAATTAAGATCATGGATATTAAATATAAAGTAAAATATATTTTCCGTAATTCATTAAAAACAAAATTAATTTATACAACCACAAAGTTAGAATACTGGCAGCCAAGAATAACTATAGAAAACTAAAATTTTCTGGATCAAGTATTTATACGGCTTAATTTGAAAGTTTTATGTTTCATGTATCTCACTTAATTTTTACAAAAAAAAAAAAAAAAAAAAAAAAAAAGACATTTTTTTAAAATGCTATACGTGCAACAAAATATGTATTTACTAAATTAAAATGTAATAAAATTTGAAAATATTCGTAAAACAATATCGTTAAAATATTTACATTTTATAAAGTTATCTTAGTCGGAAATTTATTCATATTGGTATGAAATACGAATTATGTAAGATTAAATTATATTTATTAATATCACAAAGGACTAGGAACGGTATTATAAACACATCTTCAAGGGTTTTTTTGGGTAGGGGGTGGGGCAGAATATTAATTTAATATCCAACTTTTGGTCTGTTAAACATTAATAGTAAATAGAGTATTTTAATCCATTTATTTTCACACACGTTTTCAAAAATGTTTGTTCATTTTCTATTATTTCTTATATAAAAAGTAGATAATATGAAATACAAAAAACATATTACGTCAAGACACTTATCAAAACAATGTTTATTTGTGAAGATAGTATAAGTTCAACAGAATTCATATAATGCAATTTAGAGTATTTTAGATATTTATTAATTTTGAATGTACCACATAAATATATATTACTTACTTTAGGCGTAATGGCATAGTATGATGCCAGTGCAAAACATTAAATAAAAAACTTTTCATTAAATATTTGTATGTGGGATTGATTTTAATTTATTCCATCATTAGATTTAATTTTGAAGAAAATATCAAAATTACTGTTTTTGTGTTTCGCTTCCATAAACGTCACTTTGAAATGCATTTTTAAACATAAAAATAAATCGCATTACCTCCAGTAAGCAAAGAGTAAAATAAAGAGGAGGAAAATCATTAGAAACCTGAAACACTCTGCATCGACTGCAACTTTGGAAGCTGCCGGATTTTTTTTTTTTTTTTTTTTTTTACAATTAAATGCCATATAATTTATATAATATACAATAATTTTTATTTTTCATAAAGATTAAACTGTGTTTTTTTTTAAATTTTAAAATAATTTCGTATAAACTACACTACAAAATAATAATAATAATAATAATAATAATAAATTCTTGATTTTGCGGTATAATACTAGCATCCCAGCCAGTATTATACCGTAAAATCAACAATTATTTTTGTTGCAGTGTACGCCTCATTTTAATTTAAATTGTTATAAAGTATCTTATTTAACATAATATGCTATGCAAGTTCAACTAGAATTAAAAATAAATTATCGAACTAATATAAATTAAATAAAGGCTGTTAAAATACTTTTAAAAGTTGTAAGAAAATGCTGCATTTTTTTTTTTTTTTTTTTTTTTGTATATCCCACTAGATTTCAACTCCAAAAATTTACCTTAAAAATAGAGGTGTGCGTGATACATTAAGATTTGAGATATGATTGCCGCATACACTGCATTGGAGCAAAATGTCAATCAACCTGAAAGAAGCAAATGATATAACGATGAAATATACTTTACTTTTAATAATATTATTTATACGTTGAGTTGTATTTTTTCTATCACTTGATAACGTTGAATTTGAGATGTCCCTATTCCATTACGTAATCACTAGTCACTGTTTCCATTAAGGTTCTAGTTTACACGATAGCTGGCCACTGCATGAAACAGTTAGCGATTCTTTTGTATTTAAATTTACAACAATAGCAAAAAATCATGCATCAGGCATATATTATTATGGTCTTATTTCAGTAATTACTGTCCATATCCGGTAATGTGTGTGAATTCTTTCGTGTAAGCCTGTATGTTATCTATAGAACTTATACACACTACCTTATATATGCAATCAAAATTATGCAAGTTTAAAAATGCATACCACAGATGAAAACGCACTACCAGCAATTATCGACCTTAGTCAGTCGTGTAACCGAATTCTTTTGTGTGTACCTGTAAATGAACGATAAATGCTATGCATTCCATAATCTATGTAAAAAAATGCCTGACGACTCGGCCTACAGGCACAGGTAGATTTCGAAGACGTAGACCGTGGGGTGCCTGTTTGTTGGGAATTGCAGAAGAAACGGCCTTTTGCATTATGCGTCAGTTGGGACCTCCCACTTCATAATCTACTTGTGTTTGTAGGCGGAGCCGGTGGTTTTTTTTTGTTTTTATTTATTTATTTATTTATTTATTTATTTATTTGCAGCAAGGGTTGGTCCTATGAAAAACTCGTCAACATAAAAGTTTTAGATAATAATATTAAGAGGATTTATAATAAATTTAAGTGGATTTGATATCTTGTGAATTGACGAAGTTATGAATTTTTTTCTTCTACCCCCCCACCCTTCCCCCCCTGGAGCCATTTTGAATGATATCAAAAATCTGTCATACATAAATTTTCGACCCTTTTCCTAGGAGTAATAATAACTTTAAACGGATTCGATACATATGATCAAGAAGTTATGTGTTTTTTTCTGTTTTCACAAAAAGCCCTCCCATTCCCCCCCCCCTTGGTTCGATTTCGTCCATTAGGGTGGGCCGAAAATGCACTTTTGCACAAACTTTCGAAATCGATGAGGCTTGGGGGCGGAAAAGTTGTGTATTGGGTTGCTCAGTAACCATGTAAAAATTTTTTGAAATCGAACAATATCTTCAGGTGGCGCCGGCGCCTTAAAAATTTGAAATTTTGACTAAAACAGACCTTTTTCTTCTAAAAACACGATTTTTTGCATTTTCGAAATAGATTACGCTCTAGTGCGGAAAAGTTGTGTATTGGGTTGCTCAGTAAACATGTAAAATTTTTTTGAAATCGAACAATATCTTTAGGTGGCGCCGGCGCCTTAAAAATTTGAAATTTTGACTAAAACAGACCTTTTTCTTCTAAAAACACGATTTTTTGCATTTTCGAAATAGATTACGCTCTAGTGCGGAAAAGTTGTGTATTGGGTTGCTCAGTAAACATGTACATTTTTTTAAAAATCAAACAATATCTTCAGGTGTCGCCGGCGCCTTAAAATCGGAGATTTTATTCAAAACAGACATATATTTTCATGAAAAGAGAATTCCTTATCGGTTTTCTATTTCACCCCCCTTCTTCTACTAAATGAAATTCTCTCGCACCTGCAGTCCACGTGACAGTCCACGTGACCCTCAGTGGTACAGGATAAGACTCCTATAATAGGAGCTGACGCATATCCATTTTGTTTCGGACTATTCGTGCTCTGTTCAGCATGAATCTACCGCAGCCGGAGTTGGGGTTGCCTAAGACTCGGTTCTGATTGGCTAAACCGGTTCTGATTAGCTTGGTTTTTCGACTGAACTTTAATTTGAGACCCAAATCTGCGAGGATGCGTCAGCCTGTATTATAGGAGCTCTAGTACAGGATTGTCTCTTACATTCCTTATCAGTTTTCTATTCCACCCCCCCTTCTTCTACTAAATGAAATGCTCTCGCACCTGCAGTCCACGTGACAGTCAGTGTGATAATATGCAATACACAGTTATCGTTTAGTTCAGTCTAGTACAGAAGCAATCAATAAGCTTACTTTATGTCGTTTGTTCATCGAAGAGCAGTCTCTTTAGATATTTAAATGTCATTAACTAGTTAGTTATAGTTATACTTTTGTCACAATGGCCGGTTGTCATTCAACTAGAAAAGTTACAGATTGTTTTGTTTTTGGTTTGCCAGAAGAGCTGAAACCTAACGTCTTACCAACTTACAGTCAAGTTATGAAATTTTACTTCCTTATAAGAGAACAAGTGAAATCTTCAAATCACGGCAAAGATCCAGCTTTTACTGACATTGCCAATGTTGTTGCTGAGAGGGTAGCTGATTTGTGGAAGAAGTCCTCGATTCCTACTATTTCTCATTGCAGAATTGTGCGCATCCTTAAATCATATCATGCTAAGTATAAAAATATCCTGAAAAGTAAAAACAAGTCTACGGAATCCTATAGGAACAAAGTAAAGGAATTTTTGGAAGACGCCGAGAAAACTCTCTTTGACATTGCCACATGCAAATGTCATTCCTTTAAAGCATGCTGCTGTGAAAAGGATAGAAAAGTGCCACATTTAGAACAACCATTTTTGATTGATCAACGAACCGTCAGAAAAATGATTATCGGGGGCATTGATATAAAAGTAACTGAGAAGCTGCTCCGAAAGCAAAATAGGCAATCCAAGACAGTGTTGAAAGCTGCTACAAGTGAACAGCAGTTCCAAACACCAAAGTCTATGTTCGAGTCGCCTGAGTTCGAGGATTGTGAGAACGAAGAATTTGAATATGAAACGCGTAATGATGAAGAATACACTCCTCCTAGATCCAGAGAGAACCATTCCAGAAAAACGAAAAGAGAGACCAAGGTAATCAGCCAGATGAGGATAAAACTGCCAACCACAGCACTCGCCTGCGATAGTGCAGGGATTTGAGACAGGCCTGCAGCGAAAATTATTTCTGCAGTTCTTGAAGATGTCGGAATGATTTCTGATAATAATCGTTCCAAAGTTACAGATAAAAATAAAATAAGAAGAGAGAGAAAGAGAAAACGAAGGGAACTACAATGTAAAGGAAAACCAGAAGAGCTTCAAGCCCTCTTTTTTGACGGACGAAAAGATAAAACTTTAGCAGATCAAATCAAGGGAAACAAAAAGCACAGGACAACGGTTATTGAAGAACATGTAGTTTTAATACAAGAACCTGGATCTGAATATATCGGCCATGTTTCTCCAGCTAGTGGTTCTGCAAAATCTATTAAGAGCAGCATCGCTGAATATCTTTTACAGAATGATATCAACACTGAAAATCTTTTGGCAGTTGGCTGCGATGGGACACCCGTTAACACAGGTTGCAAGACTGGAGTTATACGTCTCATAGAAGAAGATGTTGGTAGACCTCTTCAATGGCTCATATGCATGTTACACGCAAATGAGTTACCGTTGCGGCATCTTCTAAAAAAGCTAGACGGTCAAACAAGTGGTCCTGAAACCTTTTCTGGTCCAATAGGAAAAGATCTCGAAACCTGTGAGCTGAAACCGGTAGTCAATTTCAAAAAGGTTGATGTCGTAGAGTTAGTAGCAATATCAGAAGAGCTTCGAAAAGATCTGAGTACAGATCAACGATACATGCTGCAAATTTATGAAGCTGTAACATCAGGTTACTGCTCTGTTGCCCTAGCAGAGAAAAAACCAGGAAAGCTAGCGCACTCCCGTTGGCTAACGGCAGCATGTCGAGTTTTGCGCCTGTACATTTCAGTTACAAATGTTTCAGCAGAACTGAAAACCTTAGTAGAGTTTATAATTAAAGTGTATGTGCCGATGTGGTTTGATATAAAATCCAAACCGCATTGCAAAGATGGTGCTAGACACTTATGGAAGATGATTAGCTTGTCACGTTATCTCCCAGATGACTTGAAGACTGTCGTGGATGGCGTAATAAGCCGAAATGCTTTTTTTGCGCATCCTGAAAATATTCTTCTTTCGATGCTTACGGATGAACGAAATTACATCCGACTGCTTGCAATACGAAGAATTTTAAAAGCCAGGGAAAATAAACAAGAAGGTATCCGGCGGTTCAGTGTTCCTGTAATAAAATTCGAAGCAAAAGATTATACGGACCTAATTGATTGGCACCAATCAGTTGTTACGGAGCCACCAATGCTTCGTGCAGTCAGCAATGAAGATTTCCGAAATATTCTAAAGGAGAAAATATCTTTACTAGAAATAAAAGAGTTTCCATGCCACAGCCAAGCAGTGGAGAGGGCAATAAAAATAGTGACAGATGCTTCAGCTTCTGTGGTGGGACAAATCGAAAGGGATGGCCTTATAAGGGCGAAATTAGAATCACAAAGAATAATTCCTTCATTTGAAAGCAAGACGAAATACAAAAAAGGCCAAGTAGATCAGGCAACAGAAAAGTGAAATATTTAATAAAATCTCAGTGTCCATTATATGGTTGGGTGGTTGGGAGGGCACGGGTGGAACTCGATATGCAGCCACCTCCTCGTGGTGAGTTCTGGGTTATCTCAGTGAATTTCCTCTGAGATAAGCAAAGAGCTGCATTGCTTCATGTTTGTTTGCTTACTTGGCACACATGACAGCAGTAAAAGATGAATTCAATTATTATTTATGTGTTTATTGACGTTTCCTTTTTTCTGCTGAACAAACCGAATTTTAAAGGCTCAGGCTCCACCTGAAGATATTGTTTGATTTAAAAAAAAAACTTACACGGCTACTTAGCAACTCAATACTAAGCATTTCTGCACTAGAGCGTTATCTATTTCGAAAATGCAAAAAAATCGTGTTTTTAGAAAAAAAGGTCTGTTTTAGTCAAAATTTCAAATTTTTAAGGCGCCGGCGCCACCTGAAGATATTGTTCGATTTCAAAAAAATTTTACATGTTTACTGAGCAACCCAATACACAACTTTTCCGCACTAGAGCGTAATCTATTTCGAAAATGCAAAAAATCGTGTTTTTAGAAGAAAAAGGTCTGTTTTAGTCAAAATTTCAAATTTTTAAGGCGCCGGCGCCACCTGAAGATATTGTTCGATTTCAAAAAATTTTTACTTGGTTACTGAGCAACCCAATACACAACTTTTCCGCCCCCAAGCCTCATCGATTTCGAAAGTTTGTGCAAAAGTGCATTTTCGGCCCACCCTATTGTCCATTAACGAACTTGACCAGATTTTATGCCCCTTGATTTTATGAATCAGTTTCTAAGAGATTTGTGCAGTATTATTGAAGTTATCGTGTCCATAAAAAAAGTGATATAGATAGACAGATAAAATTTTGAACTGGGGGTGGTTTTGGGTTCTGGGAGTTATGATCGGCGTAGATCTGCAAAAATTTTTCAGAAATTCCAACATAGGGGAGAATGTAATAGGTAGTATTTCTTACGAAATCTACCTACAATATCATATTGTAGTGCACTACAGTGATTTCATTAAGTTTGAAGTATCATAACATCATTAAAATGCTCCGTAAAGTATTTTCGAATACATCATGATGCAATGGAATTATTTTGTGATTCCCAGTAAACAAACTAGAAATGCTACTTATTCTATGTTCCTGAGAAAGCGTTTCGTATTCCATCTCAGTGATGCATATCAATCTCATTATGTTTGAAGCAATGTAATATCAATAAAATGCATCGTAAACGAGTTTTCCACATATACAATAATGTAACGGTATTCATTTGTGTGTCCCAGTAAACGATCTATAAATGCTACACTTAAGTTTCTATGCAAAACATTTGATAGTATACAAACCTCAATAACATATAAAAATACCATTGTAATCCGAGTATATTTAGGGAAATTAGAGTACGAGCAGGCAGGCAGAAGACAGAAAAAACGAATTCATGAACACTTTTCAGCTATATTGGATAGAGTTAAAACGACAATTGTAACTTTTATATTAATTTTCATTATTTAAAGATTTCCTGTATTTTTACTCGCGTTTTCTTTTAGATACCAACAAACGTTTTTCATCTTTTTTCCTTTTGTTAAAAATTTTCAATTTTAACTATGAATATGTTTTAAATAATAAGAAACACATTTTAAAGCCTTAATAAATATTAAGAAAAGGTTTTAATGATTAAAAAAAATACAGAGCGAATAATTTCATTCCATTCCATTATAATCTCATTCATTTAGTTTTAATATTTTTTTTTCTAATGTAAATTTTCTACTATCGTAAGAAATTAAAAGTTATAGTAATAGAATGTAAATTCCCTTTTCAATATAAATATAAAATATAATCTATAAACACTTTTCAACTATGTTGGATAGTTTTGTAAGAAAAAGTAAAGAAGCACTTTGGAAGAATTGTATAATTTTTAACATAACTGTTAGATATTAATAAAACAACATTTGTTTAAAATGTTTTTCTCTCGTATGTAATCCGAATATTTTCCCCCAAATGAGGTATTAAATATCAGGCTGTGCATATTAGATACGCCGCAGCATATACGGCCAAATACGGTAATTATTTTTAACTTCAAGAAATGATTTAAATTTCATAATATATCAGAATTAAATTACAAAATTTATTTCTGGGCCATTTATTTAATAGTCGTAACTAGACGCGGTTAAAAGTTATGATGCATCATTTATTTTATTAATATTATTTTAGAAAAGGACTCTTATGCAGTCGTATTAAATATACGTGAAAATTTAAATAATTAACGACAAAGATATTTCATTCAATGTAAATAAATAAATATATATATATGTGTGTGTGTGTGCGTGTGTGTGTGTGTGTGGGTGGGTGGGTATAACAATGCAGCAATAATGTTCAGTATGATGTAGTATCTTTTTAAATTGTGTCTCATAAGCATTACATTGCGTTCAGTACAGTTTTTACGAGTTGACTAACCTATCCCGGGCTAAAACATAGGACAAATACAGGAACCCTCATAAGCAGAATCTGGGTTATCATATATCTTTTTTCTAATTAAATATTTAAAAGCATTATAATTAGAATTCTTAAAAATTGTAATTAATAGTTATCATAACTAAATATTATTTTATGATTAATGTTATTATTACCAGTAATAACTGTAAGGAATGATTCTCGGGATTGGAAATGCTCACATCATACTTTTCTATCGTTTATTAATTAAATTCCATGTATCCAGTGATAACTTCTCTAGTGCAGCGGATCCCAAACCTGTTTGTTACGCAAACCACCTTAAAATTCGAAAACTTTTCGGGTTTTATCTTAGAATTTGAAAAATGTTTGATATCCACCTATTATATAGGCAAATACAACCTTTTGTATAATATATTTTCTTTTGCTAAAGGTTAACTTTCGTTCAAAGCATGCACACGAGAACAGTATTAGTTAACCCTAATGTGAAAGTAGAATGTTAATTAAAAAACCTTTATTTACAACTTAAGCAAAATACGTTTTTTAATGAATGCGTTACAAACAATTATGTCAGTGTGATTTATGACAATATTTTTCATCAACGTAAGTGTCTGTATCGGTGTTGTATTGTAGAGTTAAATATAGTAACTCTCGTCACAAAGTTTAAAAAACAGTGTTTTTTTTTAAGTGTTATTTTTTTTTCTTTTAAAGTTAAATTGCATTACGTTTGTTTTATTTTTAGAGCAAATAAAATTAATGATATATTTTTGAGGACCTGACGAATTTGTCCGAGGAACTTTAGTGGGTCCCGACCCATATTTTGGAAACTGGTATTCTAATGGACAAGAATAGAAATACGTACATCAAAGTATCCATTTTGAAACCATACCATAATAGTTATATCTTTCCACAGTTGTATATTTTAAAAAGATAAATAAGTGAGTATAGCTTGCTTTGCAAGGGGTCTTCAGGAATCAGAATCCAGAGACTCCCATTGCACTTGACGACGAAAGGTGGCCCTGAATTCGTTTAAAGTATGACCAGACTTGCAAAACGGTCTCGCATGTCTTTGTGTATTATTCAAGTATAGAGTGTTTGTCGAGGCTTCGGTGTTTGTTTTGTGACGTTTTCTTTAAGTACCTATTACATGACCTAATCTGAAACGACAAAAATTGCCGCAATACAACGACGGCTCTTTCTTCGGATTCGTGACCTAGCGTCACAATGAAAGATAGTTTCAGCATTCATATTCATCGCTCTAAATAATGGAATGAATATTGAAAAGGCGAGTCAAAAGGTGGCATGAGTTTTCCAAGCATTTTGAGGCAACATTACTCAAACAATAAAACATTGCTTCTTTCAAAAAACTTTTTTTACAGTCATAGATTAACATTGTGTTGCCAGATAGTAGCAGCAGCTTTGACGTCTCGTATAATAGAACCAAGGAGTTACATTCGATGCAAAAAGTTTTTAAAAACATCATGGAATTAAATTAATATTGCGAATAGCATTGTTTATCACTTTGACATTGCTGCCACAAACACCCGCTATTTGTTTGCATGATTTGTAGATGATCATTGTTAATAAATAGTGCGGGATTTAAAGAATCTTTCGAGTGGTAAAAATTAAAACTTTAATATGGCCTTCATAAATGTACGCTGATTAGGTTTCTTAGATAAATTAGATCATTGAGTAAATCTATAGTTAAAAAAATCTATAAAAAAGGAATTTTCAGATTTAATTTAAATTGACGTATCTTTATTGGCAAAATGATGTTTACGTACATAAAATATTATATTTAAATATTTACTTGCAGCTTGTGGAAATGAATAGTATAAATTTCAGACAGCATTTTTAAGTGCAAAAATACATTGCATGGCTACAAGAACATGTATTGTATATTTACAATTGTGCAAACATAACTTGGAAGAACTTATATGCAGCGTCATGCAGAAATGTATGATACAAGTTTCACGCATTTGAAATGGAGAAGCTTCATGTACGGCACATTTAATGAATCTTTTTTTTTTACACAAATTGATACACAACAGAAACAAATTCAACATACGACATGACATGACATGACATGGCAATACAAAAACTATCACAATTTAAACATACATATATAGATATATATAGTTTTTCATCAATTATCAGAATTATGTTATTATGCATATACGTTATTATTTAAATACCCATTTTACATCGTCAACTCCAGATTCAATGTTGTTTCACTTTAATGCATAGTTTAATTATATTTCGATGAGTTTTTAACTAAGAAATCTTTTTTTTTTTTTATCTATCTTCATTGTTATGTTTCACTTTAATACATAGTTTAATTATATTTCGATGAGTTTTTAACTAAGAAATATTTTTTTTCTCTATCTTCATTGTTATGTTTCACTTTAATACATAGTTTAATTATATTTCGATGAGTTTTTAACTAAGAAATATTTTTTTCCTCTATCTTCATTGTTATGTTTCACTTTAATGCATAGTTTAATTATATTTCGATGAATTTTTAATTAATTATTTTTTTCTTTATCTTCATTGTTATGTTTCATTGTAATTCTTAGATTAAGAGTATTTCGATGAGTTTTTACTATGAAATTTGTGTTTTGAATTTGCGTCTTTTAATCTTCATTGTTATGTTTCATTGTAATGCATAGGTAAAGAGAACTTCGGTGATTTTTTTTTAATTAAAAGCTTTGTTTGCATTCGCATAGTATATCTTATGTGTTATACTTCTTTATATTGCATATAATAATAGTATTTCGATAAGTTTCTGCTAATAAATATTACATTGAATTTTTTTTTTACTGTCAATAATTTATTCGCCTTTGTACACTGTTCGTACACTTTCTAGTGAAATGTACCAGTATTTTCTTATAGAAAAACTTGACTTATGTAGTCGCGCGATTACATAAGGCGATTTTTTCTCTAAATAAATACTGGTATTTTTCTGTCCTAAAGTCGGGAAATTCCTTGACATGTAGGAACCCTGTTGGATGTTTTTTCCTTCACTTTTATGGTTCATTGTTATGCATAAAATGCGAATAATTCGATGAATCTTTACTAATAAATATTTCACGACAAAAAACAATAATAAATATTTAATTTTTATGCTTATTATTGATTCTCCTTTCACTGCTGACAAAAGAATAAATATAATTCGATTGATTTTTATTAGTATTCATTGCAAAAAAAAAAAAAAACTTTATGGTTATCTTTGCTAGTAACGCATACATTAAGATTATGTTCATGAAATATTTTTTAATTATTATTTCGATTGAAGGGTCATAAGGATAAACAATTATAGTTCATTTCTATGAAATTTGATGTGACTGTGCAATTAGTAGTTTGGGAGGCGTATTATCATTTTGTAACACATAATCAAAAAGAAAAAAAATGAAGGTGGTGCTCTGAAAAACACAATTGAAAATAGGTCAATAGATACTTGTAGGTAAAATGCCCACATGTTTAAAGGGAAAAAAACTCAAAATAACTAGTTCCTGATTCTAATAATTTTCCCTCTCGACCCTACAATTGTATTTTCATTATGCATCTTTATTTTATGTTTGACTGTAGTGCATAGTTTAATAGTATATGGATGAATTTTTATTGACAAATGCTTCGAAATATTCCCAAACAAACCTTTTTGCATTCAGAAATACATAGATGAACAAATTAAATTACTATTTTGTAGATAAAAAATGCACAAACTACATTTTGATAGTATCCAAAAATGTTTAGGGTTAGTTTTTTGTTTATAAAGAATTATAATCATTTTAAATAATTTAAAAAAAATACAAAAATATTGAACAAAATTGATATTAATATGTATACTAAATATCATTTCTGAATTATTTATATTTGTTATATATTAAAAAACCCGATACAAAATCACTTAAACATAAATTTTACAGAAGGTATGTATGTATGTCTTTAAAACATGGTGATTTCTACAAAAATGCATGTATCGAATCATCTTAAATTTTTGATAATTTTTTTTTGTTTTAAATAAAATTGTTTTATTACTTTTTTCACTTTCATGCTAGAAAAGTTGAAATTCATTAATTCATCAAAATATTATAGTAAAATTAAATTAACTGGTTAAGTAATTTATTGTCTTGATTATTACAAATTACAATTTGTTAATTTATTATTATTATTAATTTATTAATCACACAATTAAAATTGCAACAGAACCAACCATTATTAAAACTCTAAAACATATGTTTCAAAAGGATGAATATCGTTTATTTAATTCTGTACGTTTCTTCTTTTATAAAGCATTATTAAAAAATCATAAAAACACATTAAATTTAAATTTATACAAATACATGTGTACAAATTGGCAACAGAATAATGACATAACTGAAAACAGAGTTAATAAATAATTAAATCGCTATAGGAAAACGTCATTGTTTATATAGAATACTCTTTTTAACAAGGCATAAGGTAAATAATTATATTATCTAGAACTATAGAAAATTAATATTTCAAGAATACTTTTGCCTGCTTTAATTACTTCAAAACTTCTGCCATATTTCTTACTTTAAAATGAATAAAATAATGTACTTTTGGACTAAAATTAGTTTAATCCAGGTTAGTTATTAACATAACTAAAAAATGAATTGTATATTTCAAGAATATTCTACATTACATATCGTATTTAGTCTGAGATCAATGTGCATTCGTTAACCAAGAAAAAATTATAATGCAAGTATTCGGCTTATTTTCATAATCAAATTATGTTGTCTACGTATGGTTCAGTGTGTTCTAATTTTTCACATATACAGTTGATATGTGTTAATTTACAGAGCCCCAAAGAGCTGGAAGCTTTGTTAGTTTTCAGGATTTTCTTTCACGGAACGACGATTGTGAATTGCTTTTCCTTAGCCAGTCTTCTATGTAAGCAGTCCTGTAGCGTATTAATCGCCTATATGTTTAACACTTTTGTTGCAGTAATCTTTCACGCATGTGAAATTCATGCAAATGACAAAGCATGTCGATTTCTTGCGGTATTCGTCTTTTGAATTGTTCACATAATGTAGGTAAAGTTATCTGCCTTCAGTTTATTTTCTGCATTTTATTCTCTGTTAATTAAGCCATGAGATATCCTGTTCGCATCGGGTATTTAAGATAACTTAGATCGCTATTTTTGAGGTGATAAACTTCCGGAATTGAATACCTGTTCGCACCCCAAAACTCATCTAAGATAACTCACTGAACGTCACCGTGTCTGTGATCTGAACAAACATAGATTGTGCGCATGCGCATAACTCAAGGCATGCGCCAGACTCAACAGCCAATCAGTTACAGCTAGCCTCCAGAGCACACCAAAGTGAGTGGTAGTGACTGTATCTAGCAATAGATAGTTCGAACTCACTGAGGGAGTTTGTAGAACTCCCTCAGTGAGTTCGGCGGTCTAAGATATCTTAAATATCGGATCTGAACCGGGTATTAAAACATCATATATTTTGCATTTTAAAATTGCGGGCGGTCAGAGGGACATACTTCCTGTCCCGTTCGTATGGTTAAAGAGTTAATAGCTGCTCGAGATGCTGCTTTGCGTGTTTTTCCAGTTGTTTACAACTTTATTACAACTATTATATATGAAAACAAGATTTCGGCTCAATTTACTTTAGTATGTCTACAATGTAGGCATTCTTCTTAAAGGATTTGCCTTAAAAGACTATTTAAAAAGTTTTGAAAAAATAAACTTTAACAGTAATGCCCTTTTATTCTCTACAATACTATGATGGGGCTTCAGGATTTCTTTTTTGTGCATCATAGGAAAAATTAGCGCCATTTCACCTTAAAAATCTCTAATTCAGGACATCTTGATTGCGGCAAAAACTGATATTTTGTCTAGTAATAGTTTGAGCTGACAAATAAAAAAAAAAAATCTTATTTTTAATACTAAAGCATATTTTGTGAATGGTAAACTATCAATAATTCAACTTTAAAATTATTTTCAAAAAGTAATGTTAATTTCTAATATTGATAAGCGAACTTCAAATTATATTTCATACTAATGAAAAACTAAATTTGTCTCACAAAAACTATATAAAGACTAATATGTGAATAATTTAAATAATGTCTATTAATCTATTACCGCCGGTTTTCAATGTTTACGAAGAAATAAGAAACATATTGTGCCCATGTATTATAAAACCATATATAAAATATTTTAAGAAATATTCCTTCGTAAATAGGTATTTATCCTAGTATTAAATTTTTACAGCTAGAAAACGTATGAGAAAATCTTCACACTCCATTACTGACTGTATGAATGTCATACATAATATTTATAAAATTTTATGAAAGACACGTGGTCTCTAATGATGATTTCATTATTTATTGCATATCCAACAATGCTTAATCCTCAGTACTTTAAACATTCGGTTTGTTCACACCAAACTTCCAACTTCCTTCATGAGTTAGATAAACCTTTATCTTTCATTTATTTATTTGTTTTTAACTTAAGTGAAAATAAATTTAAATAAGATTTTTTTTTGTAAGTCTAATGAAATATATTTTCATTATGTGTGTTATATATGTAGTTAATAATTGTAAATCACCAACAAAAACTACGAACAATAATGTCACTCTTTCTGTAAAAGTCATTTTTTAATTTTCACTTCGCTTAAAAAGTTTTTTTTGACAAAAAAAAAAAAAAAAAAAAAGAATTTGACATAGTCAAATTAAAAAATCTCCTTGGATAAAAAGTCAAATCAATTCGCAATAATTTTTATACATTAATGATGTAACTTTCACATATATAGCCAATGATGACATTTATACCTAATTAGTTCATATTCATGAATCAATAAATCAATAATATTATATAGCTGAAATTTATATTGATTTCGAGATAATTGCTAAAATAAAATAATGGCATCCTGTTTAAAACAGTCAAACACCAAAATTATTTTATAAGAATTACAAATTAAAAGAAAGGTGGTAATGTAGTATTATGGATGTAATAATGACACGTTTTTATTAATTATTAGCTATGTCTAATTTTTGTTTTCCACACAAGTGATAGCACAAATCATTTTCATTTAACCATCCATAAATATTACCTAAGGAACCTGATTGACCTGTAAATATATACAAAAAAATCTACTTTGTTATTTTAATTTATCCAGGTTTGTAAATGTTGATTATTTTTCATGGAAAAGTTCTTTTAGCACAGTTCCACCTAAATTGAAAACACGACGATTAAGTTATGGCATTTTCTAGTCACAGCATCTAAATTCGCAATCTTGTTAAATTATCACCCTACATAATACTTTTATCCTAAATCAAAAATGGAAAGATTTTGAAAAATATAAAATTTTAAAAATTATTGATATTACATTAAAATAAAAATCTTGTACCTTAATTCGATAAAATATACTTTACTATCACGTTCTTAATTTAACAATAGTAATTGATGTTTGCGATGTCATATATGAAAACGAAAGGGAACATATTACCACCTTTCCTTTATACAATGATTTCAAACAACAGGTTATCTAAACTCTCTTGTCTATGGACTTTCTCTTTTTCATAATTCCTAAGCTCTCCATGGGCTAGCTGTTCAGGGCAAAACTCAATTCCTTTTCTAGTTCTACTGCACAGTCAACATGCGATGAATGTTCGTCCCAAAATATTTTCTGCGATTTTCCGGTCGATTTGAACCGTCCGTTCAGTCCCGTGATAGTCCGGCCGTGCAGAACAGCTGTCGTTGTCATGAATTTAACGTGTTGGCTGGCCCTTGAGCTTCTCCGACTGCTGATTCCAGACGTACTGGGTGCAGATAGTAAAGGAGGACTGTCAGGCACAGCTTGTGACATTTCTTGGAGGCCTTTTAGGCTAGGGTCAGAGGAAGAATCTTTCGAATAAAAAGATGATTTGTCTCTCGGTATTTCTAAAGTTACAGATCTACACCTGGAAATAAAAGTACAAGTAAATTAGTATTATATATAAGCATAAGGATATTTTTTAAATAGTATGTAGCCAAATATATGTAGTATGTAATAAAATAGTATTCTAATACAGTAAACATCTAATTAACGGACCCCTCGGGACGTCAAAATTCGTTCGCTATTCAGAAATGTCCTCTTTCATAGGTAAAAACTTATCAATATATAACTGTAGAGGATTGAAAATGTGTTCGTTCAATGGGGGTGTATCTGCTGTTCGAGAGGTCCGTTATGGAGGTTTTATTATGACTTTTTTAATAAATAGTTTTATAACAGATATAATAGATATAACATATAGCAATACATGTCAAAAACAAAGGATAAATATCAATAACGTTATTTAATAATACATATATATAATTTTTAATACATCATCAAGACAATCGATAAGTATCAAAAGTTAAAGTGACTTTCTTAAACAGAAAACACTCTTCTGGTAGAATTAAAATATTTTTCTAGACTTTAGTAAAAGTCAACGAGTAGAATTAAAATGTTTTTTCTAGAGTTTAAAAAAAGTAAATAAGTAGAATTAAATTATTTTTTGAGCATTTAAAACAGTAAAGAAGTAGAATTAAAATATATTTTCAAGATATATTTTGGAATTTCGTCTGGCACATCCTTCAATATTTCCTGAAGGCTTTTTAGGCTTGGGTCAGAGGAAGAATCTTTCGAATAAAAGATGATTTGGCATTTCTAAAGTTACAGATATACATCTGGAAATAAAAATGCACGAGCTTATTTATTTATTTATTTTATTATTATTGCTAATTTCTAAACGTCAGTTTAACAGGTATTGTTCCAATTGCAAAACTATTTCAAATGTTGTTCTTCATTATATGAACATATCTAAACGTCCAATAAATGTTTATTGTAAAAGTTACGAAATTTAATTTTTTATAGGGTACCTGGGTCCTAGAAATTACATTTAGAGGCAATTTTCCCCATGCTTTAGGAAATAAAACTGTAAAAATTCCACTCTTCCACAACCAAAACTTATCAAGTTAAGATTCTTTAAAATAAATGAATTTTTGGTTTTTTGTGACATGTTTAGCGACGAAGAACGTCGAAAATTCACGAAATTTAAAATATTGTAACTCAGTTAATTTTGTTTGTATAAAACTAGAATTTTTATTTTATACTTGTTAAAACAGGTATATACTTTAAAAAAATATAACATTCGACCCAAGCACCGTATAAAAATTTAAATGTAACATTTTAAAAAATAACTTTCTAGAGGTTAATAGATTTCATGTGGGGAAGAACAACATGTAGAGACTTTTGCAATTGGAAATATCCCTCTATAAGTAACGATTAAGGAATTAGCAATTGGTCTATGATAAGAAGAGACACACTGTATATCCACTCATGAAAAGCATACAAGATGATTCACAATAAAGTTAATTATGTTTATTTCTTAAATCGCTGATGATAAAAATAATCTATCAATTACGAAAAGTACACAAATCAAGTATAGCTTGTAGATATAGATATGACATTTCTTTTGAAATTGATTGCATATGTATTAAAATAGGAAATTTTATTTTTTATACGCCTTTTTTACATAACTTATGTTTGTATTTGTATTTAGAGTATAAATATGATTTTAAGAAACTTATTGCTGGTTAAACTGGTGAAATTGTGTAGTATTAAGGTAGCTACACTGCAAATATTTATAGACTTTTCAAAACATTTATTTCGTCGCCTTTTTCTAGAACACTTTGAAGCGCACTTTTTGGAACAGCTTTTAGAATACTTCTGAGAACACTTCTTTTGTTCAGCACACTTTCTAACGCACTTTTTGAAAGCGCTGATTTCACAAGTGTGCCCAAATATGCTCCCAGTCCATTCTTAAATGTGTTGCCAAGTTTAGATTTAACAGATATCCTGAGCAGAACACTTTCTGTACACTTTCAGAACACTTTCTTTATAGCGGAGCAGATTCGGAACACATTAAGGGGACACATTCAGTTACACATTAAGGTAGCTGGAACACTTTTTTTTAAAATCAAAGTGTTCCAAATGTGTTTCCAATGTGTGCTGTGAATTTGCAGTGTACAATTATTATTACTAATTTCTATTTTTTGTATGTTTCCTGAACTAAGGGTATTTTACAAATTATAAATAAAACCCGCGTTCACAATTCCCAGCGCTCCTGATTTTCTTCATTTATCCTATTTTAATCATATTTATAACTTATGTATGTATCATGGAAAAATGTTGTTCTGCATCTATTGACATTTAAAAAAATCCGCTTATACGGTCAAAACTTACTGAGTTATGATATTTTGAATTCAATAATTTTTCACTATTTGCTAGCACTAAAACTTTAAGATACCGTTTCTAATGCGGGAAAATGCTGAAAATTCATAACATTCAAAGTATCGTTACTAATTATTACTAATTTCTATTTTTTGTATTTTTCCTGAACTAAGGGTATTTTACAAATTATAAATAAAACCCGCGTTCACAATTTCCCAGCGCTCCTGATTTTCTTCACTTATCCTATTTTAATCATATTTATAACTTATGTATGTATCATGGAAAAATGTTGTTCTGAATCTATTGACATTAAAAAAATCCGCTTATACGGTCAAAACTTACTGAGTTATGATATTTTGAATTCAATAATTTTTCACTATTTGCTAGCACTAAAACTTTAAGATGCCGTTTCTAATGCGGAAAAATGCTGAAAATTCATAAAATTCAAAGTATTGTTACTTGGTAAGTTGTAATCGTAAAAGAATGTTATTATTTTTTTTTAAATGTTCTTTTCCAGATGGAGCCCAACAATTTTTTAATATAAGATATCGGAAAAAGGGATCGTATTAAAAATAAATTTCATCTTTTAATATATATGCAGCCTCTTGCAAAATAAATATTCGAAAACTATATTTGATTTGAACACTTTTTGTAATTTGAAGTATGTTTTTATCATTTGTAGTTTAAGAGTTAATCGCCTTATTAAAATAAATGATCAACGTAAATATAGAACAAATAAAAATATATAAAATAGCAAATAGCTGTTTCGGAGCCTCTAAAGCTCCATCATCAGTGCCAAATTAAAAAAAAGATTAAAAACTGATTTAAAAGTTTAAGCCATTTAAATATGCTTGCGTCTCTGCACGCGACCAAGATAGAATGGCGTTTGCTATTTTAAATATTTTGATTTGTGCTATTCTTACGTTGATCATATTTTTTAATATAACGGCACAAAGTTCAATACACCTATTTTAAATAATCGCCTTGAGCTCTATTTTTCATCGCCATTAAAATAATATTGACATATAATATTATAAGACTGTTTTATAAACAACCTTATAATAGATATCACACATTATAATATTACATGTCATAAACAAATGATAAACAGCAATAACAGTATATAATCATCCATGTATATGACTTTTAATATACAGTGCATAAGTACCAATTGTTAAAATCGCTTTTCTGAGATTAAAACTGTTTTTAAAGAAGAATTAAAATATTCTTCAAGAATTTAGTTAGGTAGTTTATATGTTTTCCAATGTGTTATGCACTGTTTGTTAGTTGTACAATATAAAGTAAATATGTTTAAAATTAGGTAAATAAATAAAAACAAAATCTGACTGGCCGAGAAATATTCTATCTCCCTCTTTGTTTTCTTTTTCTTTTTACTAAAAATAATAATCAAAGTGAAACAAATATTACTGTACAATGTAAATTGTTTTTGAGAAAGCTTTGTAAGAGATAAAAGCATGAAATTTATAATTCCTTTGGCGAGATAAGAACTTCTTATTAAACAATTTAACAACCGTAACATATTAAAGCTATGTTTAACATGTAAAAGCAAGTAATTACGTTCCAAAAGAACTTAATAAAATAAAAGATGGAATTTCGCAAAGTACTTTAATTAAAAGATAAACAGCTTGCGTTTTTGCATATTAATGAACATATATATAAGCGTTTCAAGAGTGAAAGTTAAGAAATAAGCTTATGTATTTAAAAAAAACAAGTAATTATTGTCATACAAATAATGAAAAAAAAAATTAAAATTGTTACCATAAAGGATTAATTTAAAAAACATAATTCCCCTTAACGAAAGGAATTATTTACGAAAATGTGTCCATATATGCGGGGTGTCCCTTCTCATGGTTGATCAATAACTAATTAATGAACCGTTAGTTTTAGAGGTATGTTTCCAACTCTAAAGAAATATTTCAAATGTTTTTCTTCAGCATATGAAAATTCAAGTACGTCCAGCGAAATATTTTTTTTAAAGTTATGAAATTTAAATACTTTAAATAGTCCCTGGGTCTTATAAGTTATATTAAAAAAATATTGTTGTATACTTTAAGAAGTAAACTAGATTTTATTGTATTAAAAACAGGTTTTACTGTTTTTAGAGCCAGAAAAAGTTGAAAATTAACAAAATTAAAAATATACCAACTTGGTAGGATTTTGCCATGTACCAAATGGGTATTTTTGACAATTTTACTTCTTGAAGTATGGGGGATTTTTTTTTTAAATATAACTTACCTAGAGGTCGTATAAAATTTTTAATTTTGTTACTTTTTTAAAATAACTGTCTTGACGTGAAAGGGTTTTCATTAGATAAAGAAGCATTTGAAACATTTTTTGCTATTGGAACTATGCCTCTAAAACTAATGGTTCAGGAATTAGCTATTGGTTTACACTGAGAAAAGTTACCCTGCAGACATGTACACGCATATATGCATCGGTATCTTTTTTTTTTTTTTTTTTTTTTTTTTTTTTTTTAAGTTTATTTTTACACAGTATATTCACAAGAATGTTTCCTAATTCGTAATTTATGTGAAACTAAAGCCTTAAATGTGTAAGTTCATTTTTATAAGCATTTTTTCGATTTATTTTATTTTATTTGTTCTTACTGTAATGCCCATGCGATGTGATATCAATAGTAGCGATGAATACTTTCGTTGAATGAGTTGTATATTATCATTTTTTTTTATTGGATCTAGAAAAGCGATTTTATAGCTGACAATTCTAATGTAAAAGTGAAATAGTTATAGAACAAAACCATTTTTTTATTAAAAAAACTTACTTTTATTAATAAATATAATGTTAAGAAATGGAGTTTAAAAGTTTATATGCTTTATGACATTATTTTGCACTAACGAGAGAGTACTAAGACTGCTGATTCTGTACTGTATTTTCACAAAGTTATTTATGTATTTTATTTCCTTTAAATCTGTAACATGTTATGTTCATTACATTTGTATAGCAAATAATTTAAAAAATATACTTCCGAAAATTTTACTGATTGTTCCGTTACCTATAGTTTGAGGAGCACTAATCTAGAGTACATTTATAAGAATGCTAGGACATTCTCACAAGGCACAAATTTAGATTACTTTTTGTCCAAAATATAGCATCAGACATAACCGAACCAATGACAATCGTTTATAATACGTTCACGATAAGTTGGCTGATAACTTTGAATACTTCCGAATACTTAACTAACTGTTCCGTTACCTTTAGTTTGAGGAGCACTAATCTAGAGTACATTTATAAGGATGCTGGGACATTCTCACAAGGCACAAATTTAGATTACTTTTTGTCCAAACTATTGCATCAGACATAACCGAACCAATGATAATCGTTTATAATACGTTCACGATAAGTTGGCTGATAACCTTGACAAAATTCGTGATGTTATGGAAACGACGGCTGCTGAGAGATTCATATTCATATTAATTAAAAAATACAATTATCGAAATTTGGAACATTTATATTCCACAGACAAATATTAGAAAAATACATATAATTAAATAATTATATTTAGGATACTTAATACCAAAACGACAGAAAAAACACGTAAAAAGTAATAATTTCGAAAATATGGATAAAAACATTAAAAAAAAAAAAAAAAAAAAAGACATTAAGAGCTAAAATTTTCACATCAATTTAATTCGTAAACTTCTACACCGAATGATTTCAAACTTAATATCAAATATGAAATTTATCTCCAAAATCAAAATACGATCTCAAATTTTAATATTACTGGAGAAATTTTTGTGTTTGTTGCTATTTTAATATGAAAACTACCCCCTAAGCTTAATTTAAACCTAACAAATTACAAAAGACAAAAATTCTTTATCGAATGGTACTTTCTGTGTCTTTCTGTAAAATATCAACGATAAAAAAAAAAGGTCATTAAACAAATTACATCTTTATGAATACGGAAAAATATAAGCAAGATTTGAAAATCATCTTTATTAATAAACCGACAAAATATCAAACTACATAAATTGTATATAAAAAAGATCAAATTAAACTGCTTATGGAAAATTTTCAATTTCTCAAATTTAATAAAAATATAGTTTTAATTAGTTTTAATTATACTAATATTATTAAAGCAAAAAATAACTAATACGATTAAAGTTGAATAATTGATATAAATATTTAAATAAAATAACAATCAGAAACTTAACATAAATCAGATTAAAAACAAATACTTAAACGTCATTTATTCGTAATTATGTGCTATTGTTATTTTAAGTTTAAAAAAAATATGCGGAGTTTTAAAAAGCGTTTAGATTTTTTAATTCAAATTTATAATTACATTTTTGTTGTTTCAATAGCTAAAGATAAATTGTTTGAAAGCTTTTTTTGTTAAAATGCTATTCAAAAAACAGAGAAGCAAATAAAAATTTCGTTTAAAATCTCAGTTTAGAAGACTTTCATTGAAAATTTAAACAATTTTAACGTATAAATGGAAAAAAAATTAAAATATCGATTTGGAATATCTTCTCAATCATTAAATTATAACATCAACGTTTATAGCATTCGGAACGAAAAATTTTCATTTTCTATCTCTGAATATTATGAAATGAACTACTTTACTAAAAATGTGCGCTTATGCAAGTATTATTTTACTGCATGAATTTTACATAAAAAGAACATATTAAACTGTTTATGGAAAATTTCTATTTCTAAAATTTAAAAAATCTTAGTTTTAATTGGTTTTTATTAAACTAATATAATTAAAGCAAAATAATAATAATAATACAATTAAAGTTGAATAATTGATATAAATATTTAAGTAAAATGAAAATTAACAAAAATCAGATTAAAAACAAATATCTAAACGTTATTTTTTCGTAATTAAGTGCTTATATAAATAAAGTTATTATAAATCAAAATCTGCGTAGATTTCAAAAGCGCTTAGATTGTTTAATTAAAACTTATAATTTTATATTTGTTGTTTGAGTAACTAAAGAATTAGTTTTAAAGATTTTTTGTTAAAATGCTATAGAAAAAACAGAGAAGCAAATAAAACAGTAGTTTAAAATCTCAGTTTAAAAAACAGTAATTAAAAATTAAAACAATTTTAATGTATAAATGGAAGAAATTGAGCTATCGACTTAGAATACCTTCTCATTCATTAATTTCATCAACGTTTGTAGCATTTGAAGCGAAATTTTTTGTTTTCTATCGCTGGATATTATGAAACTAATCATCTTACTGAAAATGTGCGCGTATGCAAGTAACATTTTAATGCCTGAATTTTACATAGAGATCTTAAATGCCTCATTTCAAATTTTTGAATTTTATCAAATGAAGTATTTTGCTAAAATATGGACTGATATATCATTTAATTTTTGAGTTTTCAAGAACTCAAAATTGTACATGTGTATAATTTCTAAACATTTCCCCCAATGACTTTCCAGATTTTTTTTTTCTCCTAAATCAAAATATGGTACCAAATTTGAATATTTCTAAATTTTAAATTTTTATAAAGAAAAGATTATGTTATTTGTGAAATATTTTAGAACACATGCCTAGTTGAATGATACCTATTTAATCTCTCTGTAAAAATTTGGCTATTAATAAATTCATAAAATTAAGAATTTCATCAATATAAAAATTAAGCAATCTTTAAAATAAATCAATTAATTATTATTAGTAGTAGTTTTTTTTTTTTTTTGGAAAAATCAGCTTCCATATTTAATAACGACGATAAAAGTCAAAACAAATAAAATATATTAAATAAATTAAATATGTTCTTTAAAAAATCAACCTCACAAATTTATATAAAAAAAGCACTATTAGTTTTATTTAAGTCAATGTAATTAAATTTGAAAAAAAAATCTAATATAATTAAATGCGAAAAATTTGCATTGTTTTTAAAATTAAATTAAATTAAAAAAAATTAACATGACTCAGACTATTTCATCTCCCTGTAAAATTTTGGCTATCAATAAATTCCTAAAACTGAGAATTTTATCAATAAAAAAAATACGCAATATATAAAATAAATCAATTAGAAATTTTCTGTAAATGTCAGTTTCAATATTTTAATAACGACGATAAAAGTCGAGATAAATAAAATGTATTTAATAAACTAAATATATGTTCTTAAAAAAATCTACTTCTCAAATTTTTAAAAGGAGTGCTATTAGTTTTATTTAACCTTATATAATGAAATATAAAACAACAACAACAAAAACTAATATAATTCAATACAAAGAATTAGCATAGTTATTAAAATTAAATTAAATTAAAAAAATAATTAAGCCAGAGTAAAAGTAAATACTTAAGCGACATTAACTATAATCAAGCACTATTACTGTTTTAAGTATATATATATCTATATACTTAGTTTTAAAAGGTATTTTGATCATTTAATTAAAGTTCATAATCACATTTTTGTTTAAATAAGTAAAGGATTAATTTAAAAGCTTTATTGTAAACACACTATAGGAAAAACGAAGAAGAAACAAAATAGTCGTTTTAAATCTCAATGTTTTAAATATGCGTTTGAGAATTTAAACGATTTTAATGTGAAAGCGGAAAAAAAATTTCAAGTACCGATTTAGAATACTTTCTTATTCCGTAAATTACAATCTCCATGTTTACAGGATAAGGAGCACAAAATTTTCATTTTCGATTTTTGTGTTTTATGAAATGAACCGTTTTGCTAAAAATGTGCGCTTTTGCAAATAACATTTTAATCCTTTTGAATCCCCTCTTCTAATTTTAGAATATAACTTTAAAAGTATTTTTCACTCTTCAATGACATTTTTTTAAATTAGTATCATAAGGGACATACATTAAATTTCGCCGTTTAATAGGGATGCAGTCTCTTGCAAAATAAATATTTGAAAACTGTATTTGATTTACACACTTTCGTAATTATACGTATGTTTTTAACATCTGCGGTTTAAGAGATAATCTCCATGACCACTATTTTGTATCACCCGTTAAAATAATATTAGCATATAATATTATAAATCTATTTCACGAATAACCTCATACGTATGTTTCTATCATCTGCGGTTTAAGAGATAATCTCCATGACAACTAGTTTGTATCACCCGTTAAAATAATATTAGCACATAATATTATAAATCTGTTTCATGAATAACCTCATAAGTATGTTTCTATCATCTGCGGTTTAAGAGATAATCTCCATGACCACTATTTTGTAACACCCGTTAAATAATTTCAGCACATAATATTATAAATCTGTTTCACGAATAACTTCATAAGTATGTTTCTATCATCTGCGGTTTAAGAGATAATTGTCATGACCTCTATTTTGTATCAACCCTCAAAATAATATTCACATTATTATTATAAGAACGTTTTATAAAACCTTATAATAAATATCACACTTTATATCAATGCATGTCATAACAAAATGATAAACAGCAATAACTATTTTTAAGATATACGCACAGTTTAACGTCTGAATTAAGTTAATATTTAAACTAACTATGAAACATTAGACAGACTAGAATGCATTTAAAAACAATTAAATTAAAATATTTACTTAATAAGATTTAAAATCTATATATATTTTACGCTATCGCAAGTGGCGCGGAAATCCCGATTATTTCTTAATTGTTTAATGGCAACGCCGGAACGAAACGCAACTCAGTGGTTATTGTGTAAAAGTCCTTTGGCAAGATTTAGGCCCAGGTAAACCAGGTTTATTTACGATTCGCTCTTTCGTTGCAATCTCTTTCGCTGCAATTATGGAGCTAAAAGATCGCGGCGAATGCTTGAAAGTGAAGAAGAAGCCGAATTAAGAAGAGAAAATCGAAATAGATTGGATCGAGAACGCCGTCAAACACAGAGCATAAGCGATTGCTAAAATAGCTTAATAACCACCGCATATACGAACGCGTTGCTTCTGAAATCCAAATTACTGATTTAAACGTTCCGGAGCTTCAAAATATCATTAGAAAAGCCCGCAAAAGATCTCAGCAAATGCTTGAAAGTGAAGAAGAAGCCGAATTAAGGATTAAAAATCGAAATAGATTGGGTCGAAAATTCCGTCAAACACAGAGCATAAGCGATCGCCAAAATAGGCTTAATAACCGTCGCATGAACGAACGCGTTGCTTCTGAAACACAAATTACTGATTTAAACGTTCCGGAGTTTCAAAATATCATTCGAAATGCTAGTAGAAGATCTCGGCGAATGCTTGAAAACCCTCCGACTCACACTACCGTGTTAATACGTTCACTATGCTCCAGATTTCACTGCAATACAAGCATTATTTAAATTAATATAATTCTACGGATATAATGTCGTTTTAATACATTGAGTAATAATTGATACTCTCAAGGATTACATTTATATATGTAATTAATTTTTTTATGTAATTTTTGAATAATCACCTTTATTTAAGTAATTAATGTAAAAGACAGAGAAAAAAATAAGGGCAAACATTGCCCTTTTGCAGGACTGTCAGAGGGTTAATAAGAAGCTGAATTAAGAAGAGAAAATTGAAATAGATTGGATCGAGAATGCCGTCAAACATATAGCATAAGCGATCGCCAAAATAGGCTTAATAACCGTCGCATGCACGAACGCGTTGCATCTGAATTTGTCATTCTCTAAAAGTAAGTGTAATAATTTCCCCTGACCGTTTCATTTTTTAAACGTAACTCTTGAAATTTTAGCTCTTATTTAATTTTTTTTACGACTTTTTAGTATAAATAAATATTTAGTCTCTTTTATGAAGTCCACTCCACTGTTACATTTTTCAATGACAGTCTGCCCGGGTAACGCCGGGCGGGAAGCTAGTTAAAATAAAAAAAACTAAAGATCTATGGAGATTCAACTTAAAGAGCATATCAGCGCATTTAAAAATGGCAAGTTAAATTTCAGATTAGTCCAACATATTTTGAAACGGACTACACCCCATCTTTCATAGATTCGTCAATATTGAAAAATAACTGCAAATATTACCATATACACAAATTAAAAACATCTTTTACTTAAGCAAGGTGTCAAATACATGTAAAACAATATACCAAACTTGACATGTTTCGGTTTAAAGTATAAAACCATAATCATAAGCACACATACACCGTCAAAAACAAACTGGAATGACACTGGACGCTACAATATATACAAAATACAATATAACAAACACGCATTCTACAATCAAACACACAAAGTAAAAGAACAGAAAAACATTAATCATCAAATCAAGCTTGTATACACAATTGCCGCCCTCTATTCGAATTAGCCCCACCATATTTATTTAAAAGCTCTAAGCATAAAAGTGGAATAACAAACGAGAAGGTATCATTACAGATTAAACCTTTCCGCAAATAAATCTCGATGGACTTGCGGTAATAATTCGAAATAAAAATCAATTTAATATCTTCAAATAAAATTTTAATCCCCCCCCCTCTAAATATAACCTAGACAAAGCTGTTTTCATGCGGCCAAATTTAATATCAGCTTCATATTCCCTCTTTCTTATACTTAATTTTCTCCCTGTCATACCAACATAATAACTGATATCACCCCCCTCATTAACATACGGAATCTCATATACCCCTGAAAGATCCTCCTGTTTAACCGGGTCAAACTGTCTACAAAGTAACTATTTTAGTTTATGTGGTGGTTTCGCAATTAAATCAATTTCAAACTTTTTTAATTTAAACTTTAACCTCTCAAAACTACCCTTCATATAAGGAAAAGAAACTCTTTTAACTTCAGAACACTCACTCTCACCCCTGTAATTTTCACACAGCCTGACCCCTCCCCCCAATATTTTCCTTTCTATAGTAATTAATCAACTTATTGATGCTACCCAATTTAAAACCATTACACTCAGCTATACTACGGATAATATTTAATTCCTTATTTAAAAACTCCTCAGAACAAACCTTAAAAGCCCTATCAACTAAAAAACGGAAAGTGGAAAACTTATAACTAAAAGGAGAATACTCCGAATTTGGGATGACATGCCGACTATCCAAATTTTTCCTATAAACCGTTCTCTTCAAAAACTCCCCCCCCCCCTCTAGTTAAAAAGGTATCCAAAAAAGGGAGACTACACTTTTCCTCTAATTCATAAGTAAATTGAATATTACTATCCAACTCATTAACCTCCTTAACAAAACTAACGAAAGACTCTACCCCCCAACCCCAAATCAAAAAGACATCATCAACATACCTCCTCCAAAAAACAGGTAATTTCTCAAAACTTACAAAAATTCTTTCCTCCAAAGGTCTCATCTTAAATTCAGCTAGAAAACCCGAAGTGGGAGAACCCATTGGCGTCCCCATATTCTGCACATACAATTTTCCATCAAACATAAAGAAATTACTCTGTATTATTAACTGTAAACCACTGTTTAAAGTCATTTTAATATTGTCACTAAATTTTTCTGAACTGTCAATCCTATAGTTAATGTCTTCCGTTATATCAATAGACGGGAACAAGGACTTCACATCCATACTTGCCAAAATGCAATCCTCAGGGATCTTAAGCATCCTAATCTTATCCACGAACTCCGCTGTGGAACTGACAACATAGTTCGAATGTGGCAATAAATCCTTTAATAGTAAAACAAACGTCTTTTCCAAGAAATATGTTGGTGCTTGACACCTCATTACTATGGGGCGTAACGGATAACCTTCTTTATGATCTTTAACCCTCCCAACGAGACGTGGAATCACACATTGTTTATTAATACGTAACTTCACATTCATAAAATCTGGCCAATTACCTCTTTCAATAATCTCCTTTAATTTCCTATTAATTTTATTCAATGGGCATTTCTCAATTAAGGAACAGTTCATCTCTTTAATAGCTCCTAGCATTTTGTTACTATACTCACTACGATCCATAACTGCAATCCTATTAGATTTATCAGTCTGTAAAAATAGGATATCCTTTTCTCTTTTTAGTTTTTTAACAATTTTTAAATCATTATTACCATGACATACTTTTCATGGAGGGACGGTACACTAAACTATACCCATATATACCTTGAACGAATCAGGTTCAATTCCTAATGAATATTTCTTGTTTCTAAAAGAAACACTTTAACGTTAAACTGAATCCAGTTTCGTTCGATCTTTCGTTGTTGTGGTTGATGCTAGTATTGAAGAGGATATGCGATAACATAGCAAAATGTATACTTTGTATGATTTTTTCATTTTAATTTAAAATGTTTTTAAGTATATATTTTAATTTAATTGCTTTTTAATGTATTCAAGTCTGTCTAATGTTTCATAGTTAGTTTAAGCAATAACTATATTTAATAATTCACGTATGTGACTTTTATACTATTAGAACAGCGATACGGAGCAGAAGTATCAAATACTAAAATCGATTTTTTAAGAATAAAAACTGTTTTTAAAGAAGAGTTAAAATATTCTTCGAGAGTTCAGCAAGGTATAGTATACATGTATTCTAATGCGACTTGCATGCAATGTTTGTTAGTTATACAAAATAAAGTATATATGTTTAAAATCAGGGAAATTCAGCGAATCTAAATGTATTCAACCACCTTCTTTATTTGCCCCACTAGTGGCTGAGAGGTTCTGCTTTCAAAGCTGGAAGACGAAAGGTGCTGGGTCCAAAACCATGTCGTGCTCGTCGGTGTACTCATTCGAAATTTTCTCCGAACCTTGCTTAGCTTGTGTAAATAAGGGTTTGATCCCTTAGAAAGACACCAACGGAGGGTATCCTTTCCTTAGGCCTTTATCCCATGTGCAGATAGTTGGCCGCAACAAAAACACAAACTTTCTTAATTTTTTTCTTACTTTTTATCAAACAAACTAGTTAAAGTCAAACAAATACCACTCTACAATGTAGCATGTTTTTTTAGAAGAGTTTGTAAGAGATAAAAGCACACAATTTATAAATCCTTTGGCGATGTAAGAAATTCTTATTAAGCTGTTTAACAACCGTTACATATTACAAGCATTTTTAACACGAAAAAGCAAGTAATTATGTTCCAAAAAGAACGTACTAAAATAAAAGAAGATAGAATTTCGCAAAGTTCTTTAAATGAAAGATAAACAGTTTGCGTTTCTGTATATTAATAAACATTTAAACTCATTATGTCAGTGGTGAAATTTAAGAAATTAGCTTACGTATATAAATAATAAACAATTATTTTTATAAAAATAAGTAAGCAAGTATTGATATAAAAATATTGTGTAAAAAGAAACATTACCAAATTTCTGAAAAAGTGCGATATTAGTTTTATTTAAACTAATATAATTAAGTCTAAAAAAGTAATATAATTAAAAATGAATAATTAATGTGCATATTAAAATTAAATTAAACAAGAACGAAAAATTCTTCCTCAAGCATAGTTTCTGAAACACTTTCCAACGCATCTAGAAAATTGCAACGAGACTTCACCATTAAAAAAGATGAAAAAAGATATGCAGTAAACAGTTTAGGAAACATGTAACGTATTTAAAAATCAAGTTTTAGCAATTACCATCCATAGTCAAAAAAGTAGTCGTATTATATTTTGCAGCTCTGTATAAGATCTATAGTTTTGATATATACTACATAGCATGACAAAATTTAGTTCAGTTAAAATATTCACATTTAGCAATTTTCGCCAATCGATGGAATTGCACTTGAAATCTTTTATACAGCCATGTATACTATCTAAAGATTTTTTAACACACAACATTCACTGGCCTCCAAAAATTACGGTATAACTGGTTTTTGACGCTCACTAATAACAGAATGAAAATAAAGGTAAAAAGTATGGTTTATATGAATGATCATCTTAAGTAACTTCAATAAAACCTTATGAAAAATTATACCCATCTCAATTATTGTAATGTATTGGATACTTATATGTTTGTTAGGAGAAACTGCGAATATCCCACTTTCGGAATCTGTGTAAATTTTTTTTATGGTTGGTGATTTTGAATTGTTGGTACTAAAATAGTGTTGACCATGCCTAGGAGATGTCGTTTACATTATTCTTTAAGATGGTGGACAATTTGATGGATGGAAATGAGGTTATCACAAGCTGGTGCTGCTAGATGTCTTAATGCGTCTCGTAGTGTGGTCCAAAGGCCCTGAGATCAATTCGAATCCAAAAATTCAGTATCGAAAAGACTTGTTCCAGATTGCTGATGGATTACAACCCCTGTACAAGATCACTTTCTAGCTCTTTTGGCTCAAAGAAGAAGCATCACTACTGTGGCTCAACTCATTTCAGATCATCGTAAAGCAACAAGGATGACAATACCTGCGATTACGATACATAGACGTCTTCACAATTAAGACTCTATGCAAGACGTCCCGTTGTGTGTGGCCCTCTGAATCGATAACACAGAAGTGCCCGTTTATGTTGGTCAAGAGAGCACGTTACATAGAACACACAACGATGGGCTGCGTAATGTTCACAGATGAGTCCGGTTTGCTTTGGAGAGTGATTCAGTTCGTGTGCTGATCTGAAGAGAACAAGGCATCAGATTCTAACTATGTAACATTGTTTAAAGACACAGTTATAGAGGAAGTGGAATCATGGTTTGGGCTGGAATCCCTCTTTTGGTCACAGTAACTTCCATGTGTGCCATGGAAGAATTCTGAGTTCTGTGAAATATCGGGACGAGATCCTTGCTCCATTTGTCACACCGTATGGTGGTGCTATTAGTGATGAATTAATTTGAATAGTTGATATTCTCCGAATTAGCTAGGGTCGTTGATGAATATATCTGGAGGATCAAGGTTTGGAGCGAATGGAATGACCAGCACAATCTTTGGACCTTGATACTATAGAGCATCGTTGGGACTATCTCAGCACACAGGTGGCTGCAGTAAGTCCTCCTCCGAAGTCGTTAAATGAGCTGAAACAAGCGTTGCTCCATCTATGGGAGTTGTTTCCCTTTCCAGTGTCCGACAACTGAATTGGCAGTATGGAAAGTCGATGCCACAAATTCATTACAAGTAGGGCCGGACACATGCCTTATGAATAACCGTTTATTTAATTTCTTTTCACAAAAAACTGCTATTTAATTTTTTATCAATCTGTGGACTTTTGCCCAAAATGCAATTTTTTATTTGTAAATCCTGCTTGATGTTAAAATTAAGAACAATTCGATAAATAACTGTTTAAATAGAATTCTTCTAAATTTCATGTTTTTATCTTCATTTGTTTTCAAATTAGACACAAAAGACTGTTTGTACCTTAATATTTGGAGGCCAGTGTATTAAGCTAAAATTTAATTTAGGCACAAAATGCATAAGGCTATTTAAAACTCACTTCCTGCAATTAACAACCATAAACGACAATGTATCTTGTTCTTTGCGAAGCCCTGTATTTGAGTTTATTTATATGTCACAAATTTGTAATAGTCTGCTAAATATATTTCAGCAAAAAATGCGTAACACAATTAAAAAATAGCTTTAACCAGTTCACCCTCATAGGCAGTAATATTACGAATTCCTTTGCGTAGCTCTTATATGATCAACAGAATTTATACTAGCCACATAATATGCAAAAGTTTAGTTAAGCTTTAAGACGCAAACGAAAGTTGAAAGCGCACTTATCACACATAGAGTGTAATTATCGTACTTAAACTGTAACTGAACTGTCTTGTGTGCCCCAGTGTAAATGAACGATAAAAGCAATGAACACCATACTTTTCTGTGAGTAATTTATACTGTGCACCTCAGTAATGCATATAAATTTCATTATGTCTGAAATAGTGACACATCATGAAATTACACTGCAAACGATTTCCCCCCGTAAAACATCGTGTAAAATAATTCTTTTGTGTGATCCTGTAAATGAATAGCAAGTGCTTTTTACCTCATATTTTATAAAAAGCATGTTTTAATACGCTGTCAGCGTTATTAACGTCATTCTCAGGATTTTCCGAAATAATTTCACTCAACGAATAAAAAACCAAAGAAGCAAATGTCTAGTAAAACAGAACTTTCATCGCGGCAGAAAAAAAAAACTCAGCTCTCGTTCGAAGAAAATGCGGAAGTAATTTCACGTATGATTAATAGACTTTCCCTTTCAGCAAGCAATAATCAAAATAACATTTAACGCTTAATGACTGATTGTTAAATAAAAAAGAACACATATTATAAACTATTCTCTGTTTAATATTATGTATAATTGACTATTACAACTGATATCAGAAAAATCAGAGAAACTGGAAACTCCAAAACACGCACCGAAAGAAAAGAAATCAAAGACTGATAATTGTAGAACTTTAGATTAGAAATCCCCAAAATGTAACCGCGGAAGGAGGTGCAAAATGAACGCTCCATTGTACTAAGTAATAAGACATGAAATTATGTAATGACGAAAAGTAATGCTAGATTGTATACCTAATTGTTTAAATGTATCTTGTAACGTAAATGTTAGTTTACTGTTTTAATAAAGCAATCTTAAACAACACAAGCCTGTTATTATTTTTGTAATCTAACGAAATAATTGAAAGTATTTCAGCACAAAGTGTGAAAACATTCGATGATGTATGCAATCCAATAAAATTAAGGATTAAACCAACGTACATTTGACTGGGTCTAAAACTAACCAAATGGATTAAACAAAAAGAGATCGCAACGTCAGAAAAGGTAAGAAAACTTTTCTTATCTTAAAGTATTAAAGTACTGTAAGAACATTTTAATTTGATTAATATATAATGAACATAAGTGCCGGACCGAACTCCAGTTTCATGCGCTTCATAATTGTGTAACAATTTCATCATGTTTCAAATGGTACAAAATCATCAAAATTCAATTGATATGGTTTTTTTGCCATTGACTGTAATGTAACAGAACACTTTTGACTGTCATTGTAAATAAATTATAAATGCTACACACTTTATGTACATACGAAGCATGCTATAGTAACTGTCCATAACTGTTGGTAATATATCATGAAAATAATCTCCGCAAATTGATTTTCTATGACAGTTTATTTACTTACAAGTCCATTTAAACTCATCAAGATAAAAAGTACTTAACTCAATTTCAAAGAGGAAATGAAATCCATGATGCAATATGAAGAGGTTTTTACAAACTCTTGAACTGAAGAAGGAAGTAAGAAAAAGAATTTCGTATGAATGACGTGATTTGACTTTACGTCATGTCCAACCAATCAAAGAACTAAAAGATGACATCACCTGAAAGGAACTATAAGACCTTTTTCTTTCTGTTATATAGAACTTTAATAGAAGCTTTTTCTCACGCGATGGAGAAGGAACATGTATATTTCGTTCTCCCTTAAACTTATTAAATTAAATTTAACTAATGTTTAAAATTAAAATTATGTAACTACAGTAGAACCTCCATAAGTTGACCACCCAAGGGACTGTAACTAAGTAGTCAACATAGGGAATTTTTAGAAACTATTTAGTACAATATTAGAAAAAAATTAGTAAACTTTTTTAGTACTTTTTAAGGCAAAATTCAGAAAAAAATTAGCACTTTCTCATTTTTATTTTTACTGAAGGTACAACAGCACATTTTTACAATTTTTGAAAGAATAATTCAATTTTTTTTAGTCTTTTTTTTTTTTGTTCATTAGGTAACTACAAAAAGCACTTTCACAGTTTACAAGTCCATTAAGCATGCTTGGGCATTTTTCTGCAGTGAAATCTTTAAGTTGCTCCATCATGCGCTTTACATCATCTTCCTTCAGAGTTGACTACTTTTCAGTTTCATCATCACTTGGATCATCATCCTCTTTCCCGTCCATTTCTTGTACCTTAGAGTCCTCGCTGTGCTTAGTTGCAGAGAGTATCTCATTGAAGATTGCTTCTGGGTCTAGTTCAACACATGTTACTAACTCATCGTCCATGGTAACATAATCTTCAAAATCAACTCCATCAAACACTGGTAAGGGAGATGGAGGAACTCATCCTCTTGCACCGATGTTGTAGCTGTAACAAATCCAGCTTTCTTGAAGCAGTTCTTAATCGTGGTTTGCGTAACTTTATTCCAAGCAGAATTAATCCAATGAACAGCATTCAAAGCATTTACTGATGCAGCTGTTAACGATGCCAATGCAGAAGGACCCCAGGTTTGTGCTTTCATGATCAACTATTCTAGAAGTTGAGCTCTGTAGTGCACTTTAAAGGACTGAATAATGCCGTGATCTAAAAGTTGAGTTTTCGAAGTTGTGTTTGGAGACGAAAATTTTAGCTTCCCATTTGTGAGATTATTCACTTCGGGTGGCTGGGGCAGTTGTCCACTGTAAGTAGAATAGATCGCTTCTTTTTCCTCATTTCTGCGTCAATTCCTCTAACCCACTCAACTAACCACAAAGCACTGGTCATCCAAGCGGATCTATTCGCTCTCCAAAAAACAGGAAGGTCTTCAGGTTTTACATTTTTAAATACACGAGGTTTTGCGGATTTGATCATCACCGTAAGCTTCAATTTTTCCCCAGTCATACTAGCACATAGGAAAACAGTAAAATGCTGTTTTGAAAGTTTTCCACTTTTGCAAGTGTCCTCCTTCATTACTAAACTTCTATCAGGCATTGCTTTAAAGAAGAGACCGCACTCGACAGCATTAAAGATATCCTCATCTTTAAAACCCTTAGCAAACTCTAGGAATTTTTCAATAAACTTTTCCACCACTTCAGCTGAAACCTCATTCAATTCCCCACACAAAACTTTCTGAGAAATCTCATATTGTAGTTTGAATTTTTCAAGCCAACCTGCTGATGCTTGGAAGTCCTCTATTTCGAATTATTTTGCAAATTTTTTTGGTACTTCCCGAAGCATAGGTCCCGATATTCTTGCATTGATTGATCTAATCTCTTTAAACCAACGAAACGTGGTTTCGTTCACAGCGTCGAGATACGTTTTTCTGCGTTTTCTTTGGAGTCCCCTGTTTCCAGATGAATCTTTTTCCAGGTATTCTTCCTTGCATTTTAAAATGTTGGTCACAGTTGTTTTGCTCACACCAAATTTTTTCGCTTTCTTTCTTTGGCTGATGCTTTCCAGAAAATTAAGAAGATCCACTTTCTCCTTTAATTTAGGTTCTTTTAGAGCTTTTCTTTGTGTCATATTTAATGAAAATTCGCAAATAAACGACCGGTCTGGTCACGACGCGCCATCCAGAAAAAAAGAACGGAATGTGTTTCACATGTGAGCGATACACGTTGTTTTTTAATTCTGCGTACAGCTACACCACTACACACATCCCCCACTCTCCTGACATTTTTCGACAGATTTAAAGAATTCTGGCATTTCCCTCCCATTGTATCATACTGGAAGTGAACAATGAATGGAGCACCACAAGGAGAGCGAGTGTTGCTCAGATAAGCCGAATGACTGATAAAGAAATTCCTGGAAGCCAGATGGAGAACAAATGGAGGAAAAAGAAAAATTTAACATAACATCAGTGGTCAAGTTACAGAGAGTAAAACCTACTAAAAAGTGGTCAACATACAACTTACGGAGGTGGTCAACATAGAGAGGTAAATCTCCATTGAAAATGCATTGTGACCATTCAAACTAATAAATTTTGGTCAACATAGAGAGGTGGTCAACGTACAGAGGTGGTCAACTTTGGAGGTTTCACTGTATTAAATATAAGAATGATAAATTAAATACTTTAAACTAATTATGAATACTGTATTATTATTAATACTAATTTTCTATTCCAAAAGTACATAATTCATCAGTGTGCACAGCATAAAATGGATATATCAAGTTGTTGGAATAATTCATAAATTTTAATATACTGGTGCAAGTGCAGTGTACATCTTCAAATAATGGACATGGAGACTGGCAGACCTGGCACGTGGTAAAATGAGGAGTGAGGATGATTGCTGAAGAAGGAGGTAAGCAAAATCTTACCTATGTTTATCAAAGTAGACATTGATTATTTATATTACTTTAGAGCGCGCTAAAAACTACTCGCTACCTTCAAAAATTTAACTAACAATAACATACAGACATTTCAGGGCAATCCAAGTATATTTACGGGAGTTAGAGCACGGACGGAAGGATAGACAAACTGAAGTCATAAACACTTTTCAACTAGGTTGGAAAGTGTTAATTAAAAAAATGAATATAAACCTGGCTAAAAGTAAACACCTAAGTGCTTTAACTATAATTAAGCACTATTACTATATTAAGTATATATATTTATATACCTAGTTTTAAAAAGCATTTTGTTCATTTAATTTAGTTTATAGTCACATTTTGTTGTTTGAATATGTGAAGGATTAGTTTAAAAGCTTTATTGTAAAAATACTATAGGAAAAATGGAGAAGCAAATAAATAGTCGCTTTGAATTTCAGTTTTAAATCTGCTTTTGAGAATTTAAACAATTTTAATGCGTAAGCTGAAAAAAAATCCAAAATCAAATTTAGAATACTATTTTATTCCGTAAATTACAACATAAAGGTTTATAGGATTCGGAGCGCAAAATTTTCTATTCTATTTTTGGTTATTATGAAATGAATCGTTTTGCTAAAAATGTGCGCTTATGGAAATAAAATTTTAATCCTTTTGAATCCCCTCTTCTAATTTTAGAATATAACTTTAAATATGTTTTTCACTCTTCAATGAAAGATTTCTTTTAATATTATTATCATAAAAGACCTAGAATGATTCTGATAAACGCTCAAAGCGATTTTTCCTTCGTTCACTTTTTTTTCTGATTAGTTTAAAAGAAATATGTTAATCTGAATGTATAAAATGGGATAAAAGATAAAAAAAATATCTTAATAACTTAAAATGATTTTTTTTTAATTTTCTTTATTTTACATTTTTGATATCTAAAATGGGATCTTTGAATATTTAACCCTTTATATCCTGAATTAATTTTCCAGCTACTTTTTAATTGTATTTTTGCATCATTGGATAAGTTTTGGTGCAGAATAAACATAGGAAAGAGGAAAATAATTTTTTTAGTGTTTTAGTAGTTAATTGTGCAACTGTAACCACCATAAATTTTTTACCCTATGATATGAAATAAAATAGTAAATTTCAAGTAGTAAACTTCATATAAAATATAGGAAATGTTCACCTGTAGAGTATAGAAAACAATAGAAAATAATAGTACTAAATAACCGGTAATAAACCACTAAAATTACTCAAATGAAGAACAACATGCATGTCAATTCTATTGCAAAATAGATTTCGAATGTAGCGTGGCAAATGTAAAATCCCTACAATGCAAAGAAAGAGGATATGTGCTTGAATTTGCCATCCCCTGCCTGCTGTCAGAAATACACTCTTTGTGCCATTGTGAATACCGTTAGGAAAAACGGTCATATTACGAATATATAGGTGTTTTATTAACCCCTTGAGGACGAGCGGCACGAATACGTGACGCATAAGATGCTCAAAATCCTCGATTATTCCCACCACAGTTTTTTTTTTTTGTAAAGTTTTCCTTATCTAATCATAGCATTTTTGCGATTCAATTAGGTGAAAATTTCTCATTTGAAAAACCGGTGGTAACAGATTAAAAACTCTGTAAAAGATGCTTGTTGCGAAAGGGGTTAAAGTGGTACTTATAAGTACTGTCAGGATAAAAAGGGTTAAAGTGATTACACTTCAAAGATATTTAGGTGTTTACGTTACAATTGCCGGGTGTTTCATTGAATAGTTGCACAGAGTTCCTACGCCCTTGAATTTTCCTTATTTATTGACAGAGATTCTGCGAAATTCTTCGACAGAAATTCTGTCAAAAATTACTATTCTGAAACAAGTGCATTTAACTTGCGTGGAGCTTGGTAAACTAAAACTACCCAGTGAAAAATCCGATACATATTATTCGCGTATTTTCCATATTACGCTATTTATTACTGGGCTTGGTGACTTTTGGAAGTGTTCAACTCCAAGAAATCCTTTTATTTTTAGTTGTCGATATAAATGGAAGTGAACGAAGTGATAACTTCCTGCTTTATGTTCTATTGGGTAGATTTCGTAAAAAATATACTACCTATTACATTCTTACCTGTGTTGAAATTTCTGATATATTTTTGCAGATCTACGCCGATCACGATTCCCAGAACCCAAAACCACCCCCAATTCAAAACTTTATCTATCTATATATCTATCTATCTATCTAAATCACAATTTTTATGGACACGATAACGTCCATAATTCTGCATAAATCTCTTCCAAACTAATACATAAAATCAAGGGGCATAAAATCTAGGTCAAGTTCGTTAATGGGCAAAATCGAACTAAGGGGAGGGGGAGGATTGGGGGGCTTTTTGAGAAAACAGAAAAAAAACCCATAACTTTTTAATTATGATACGTATCAAATCCATTTAAAGTTATTATTACGTCTACGAAAAGGGCAGAAAATTTATGACTGACAAATTTTTGATCTAATTAAAAATGGCCCCAAGGGGTGTGTGGGTGTGTGGGTGGGGGAATAGGGGTTTAAGAAGAAAAAAATTCATAACTTCATCAATTCATAAGATATCAAATCTGCTTGAATTTATTATAGATCCTCTTAATATTATCTACAACTTTTATATTGACAAGTTTTTTATAGGACCAATCATTACAGCTAAAAAAAAATTAAAAACAAAGAAAATCTCCGCAGGCTTTTTATTTTGTAGTGTAGTAGCTGTAGTGTAGTAACCGGCCGTAGATTTTGAAGTGGGCGATCCCAACTGCCACGTCATGGCAAAAAGATCTTTTCTTCTGCAATTCTCAATAAAGAGGCGCCCCACTGTCTGCGTCTTCGAAATCTACCTGTGCCTGTAGGTCGAGCCGTCAGTGATTTCTTGTTTTACTATTATTTGTGAAATGCGGGCTAAAGAATGTAACATTTAAATCCTCTTATTCCCATTTTCCTTATAATTTTCTTCTCTTTCGTTTAAGCACATAGCTTAAAATTTCTTTTAGAACTTCAATGAATGGCTTTAAAAATATATATATTATAGGGGATAGTAGATGAGCAAGAATAACTCTGAAAAAGGATGAAATTTATTTTTGCTTCTTATTTAATATTTATTAAAACCAGAAATAAACTAATACACTCTTTCACACAAGCTTTATTGTGAAAGTGTTATCTGGAAGGTAAAGAAGAAAAAAATAGCCGATTAGAATCTCAGTTTTGAAATCTGTATTTAGAATTCAAACAATTTTAATTCATAAACGGGATGAAAAATCTAAGTTTTAACTTTGAGTACTTTCTCATTCCTTAAATTACAACATCAAGGTGTATAAGGTTTATAAGACTCAAAGCAAAATTTTTCGTTATCTTTTAATGGATATTAGGAAATGGACCATTATTAAAAATAAATGTGCTGTTACGCAAATAGCATTTTAATACTTTTCATTCCCTTCTTCTAAGTTTAGAACATACTTTTAAAAGCTCTTATACATTTATTTGAAATAATTTTTTACATTATCATAAGGGACTCTATGAAGTACTCTTATAAGGGCTCAAAACAGATATTTCACATTGTTGAGAGTTTATCAGAACGATGAATGAAAAAAGATACTAAACTGACTCTAAAATTTCATGAAAGATAAAAAAATAATAATAACTTCAAATAAAATATAAATAATAAATTTCTTTATTCTACAATTTCGATATTTAATGAGCACAGCCGTACCGTAAAATCGTTACTTTACAAATGTATTTATTGACTTAAGTTAAGACTACATCCTTTGTGTATTTTTTGTGTTTATTGTTGAACTTTCCGTGTGTATTTTTTGACTTTTTATCACTGGGATTGGTGACTTTTGGTTGCATTGAAATCCTGAAAACTTTTTTATTTTCAGCTGTCAATATAAGTGGAAGTGAAATAGTAACTGTTTGCTTTAGTTTTTTTTCTCTCTTTTTAGATTTTGTTCAAATTATTTTTTTTGTAAAATATGTGCTAATGAAAGTGCCTTTTAAATGAATTTGATCCCATTCCTGTCTTCTTCTTCCTTTTTTTTTCTTTTTTTTTCTTTTTTTTTTCTTTTTTTTTTCTTTTTTTTTCTTTTTTTTTTTTTTTGTTAACATAGCTTTAAATTTGGCTGTAACACTTCAATGAACTCTTTTCATTATTATTATAGAAGACAATAGGAGACATTACTAGAATTTTGAAAAAGGATGAAAGTTATTTTCGTTCTTATTCAATGTTAATTAAAGTGATGAATGAACGAATAATACACATTTTTAAAGAACTAATGCAGATAACTTCTTTCAATTTTACAGGAAGGATAAAATATATCAATTAGAATCTCGTTTTATTTTTATCCAACACCAATGCATTTATAAAATAATTGCTGTAACGTTCGGAAAATAATAGAATATATTCCGGTATGTTCTCAGTACTATTTACAGTTACGATCATATTTGGAGATAGTTTTATAGTAAATATCAGTTAAACAAAATTTAAATATTTTAATCCTTCAGCTTTAATACGATTTATTAAAAAGTGTACCTAAATATAAAAAAATGCATTACGATAAGCGTGTTTGATGTTTATGAACTTAAATGCTCTTTTTTAAGTATTTATATTTTGATAAATTATATAATATACATATATATATATATATATATATATATATATATATATATATATATATATATATATATATATATATATATATATATATATATATATATATATATATATATATATAAAACTTATTGCAAAAATTAACCATTGAAACAGAAATAACTGACCAAATGCAATGAAATTATTACCCCAAATAGCTATGTCAAATTACACATTGTAAAACATAGTCCTAACAAATGATGTATTTATTCAAAAAGTGAAACATAAGTAAAAAAAAAAAAAAACACAAATGCAAGCTTATAATGTAATTTACTTTTTCAAGGGCTGGGAAACCACATTATAAGCAAAGAATGATTGTTTTCTGTAACTGTCACAAGCTTAAAGCCAAAATTTTGTGACAATTCCAAGCCCTAACAATCATTGGAAAAAAATTGGAAAAAAAAAAGGATACCTTTGAAAATAGAACACTACAAATCAAACGGAAGAAAATAAATCCATTTATAAACAAATAAATACAAAGGAAGACAAAGAAAATCTATACATTACAACATAAATTTGTCCAGAATCCGAAGCCAAAAATGTTTTGTGCTAAGCACATGGTAAAGTGAATAAGTGAATTCAAACGTACAAGTTAAAATTACAGTTAATTTTCTAAAAGTAGCAGTTATTAATTTAACCATTGTGATTTTAACTATTTCTAATTTAAAATATAAAAATACAAATAAATAATATAAAAACTATAAATTCATTTACTAAAAATATTTTTTAACTTAAATAATTTTAATATATATATTATATTATTGGAATATTTAAAAATTTCACTTGTATTCCAAGTTTTCAGTTAAAAGAGAAAAAAAAAAAATTGTGAAAATTTATATGGTGCTGCCATCTGGTTTTATAATAAACAATAACTAAAAAATAATACTAAAGAATAATAGTAATAGTTTTTTTAAAATCATTATATGGTGCTGCCATCTAGTTAAAGATTAAAACAATATCTAAATAACTATTAATTATTTTGATTAAGTAAATTTTCAGTATAAAATTATTTTATCTATTTATTTTTACATATGTCAACATTTAAATAATTTCAAAACATAAATAAACCCATAAAATCTAAAATATTATTGTAGAAGTCAAATTAAATTTTCATTTTATAAATAATTATATGCAAGCTTAAAAGATTTACCAATATGACTACATGCACTTATTGGAACTAACATCTTGCAAAATTTTATTAACCCTGAAAAATAAAATTAGATTTTCATTTTATAAATAACAATGCAAGTTTAAAAGAAATACCAAAATGGCTACACACACTTAATGGAACTAACATCTTGCTAAATATTATTTATTCTGAAAAATAAAATTAGATTTCACACACTGATAGCTAAAAATAACCAAACATTTCCAATATGTTAACCTCACGTATTGAATCTAATATCTTGCAAAAAATAAAAAATAAAAAAGCATTTAACTAAATTGTTAAATGTTCTCTACCTGGCAAGGGAAAAAAAAAAAAACATTAAATCTCCAATATGGCAACGCACTTATTGGAACAATATTATATTTAAAGTTCTCTCCCTAGAAAAGAAAAAAAAATTAGAATTTACTATTTAAATTTTTTAATTAATAAAAGATATTTAACCAAAATATTCCCACTCAGCTCTCACATAAAGGAATTCATTCTTTAGCCAAATATATCAGTAATCAAAATGTAAGTGTTTTAACAGATAGAATGTGCAAACATATAAACCCCAATGAAAGCAAAATTTATATTCGTAAAATTGACTTAACTAAATAAAAGGGATAGCCATATTCTACTGCATGTTGAAGAATAAGTTTTAAATTTTGAGTTTTAAAATTATTAGAACAAAGATTGTTTATTCTATGTGCAAAATTTAGTAAAATATTTACAAATACTGATTTATGTATACAAGACTTATAATTAGTAAATAAGTTAACTTTAAATGTAAAATCATTTCTTTTGTCATAAATGTCAAACAAAATTTTATTATCTTTAAGAATTATCTTAAGATCAAGAAAATTAATTTCATTATTTACCATAAGGTTGAAACTATAATTTAAATTTTTATGATATTTTATTGGTAGTAAATAATTTGAATTATTATTAAAATAGAAGACAATTATATCATCTATATAACGGTACATTTTACAATTAGCAATATGTGAATTACGTTCATAATAATATAAATATAATTATGCAAGAATTGAAGAAACAATACCACCCTGTGGTAATCCACAGCATTGAATATATATATTCTCATTAAAAACAATATAATTATGATGTAGAATAAATCTAGTTAAAGTTTTAAAGTAATTTAAAGAAATGTTATTTTTTAATTTTATGGAATCCTTGTATTCTTTGTATAATAAATTGACAATCCTGAACATATCCTTGATATCAATATTATTAAATAAGTCATTAAAGTCAAACGTCTTCATGTAAGTTATGTTATTTAAATTTTTTATATTATTGACAAGTTGAAAACTATTTTTTATGCTAAACAAATTATCTTTTAGTTTTGTAAGTTCAAACAATTTAGTGAGAATAGTTAATAGAAATTTACTTGCTTTATTATTATACGTATTACAGCCTATAGTTACAGTTCTAAATTTTATAGGAGTTTTATGAAATTTAGGTATAACAACAATGTATGGATAATTAAAGTTGTAATTTTTAATTTTTAGCAATTTATAATATTGAAATATATGTCGATTATTAATAATTGTATTAAGATTAGTTTTTTTAAAATTTAAACTTGTATTTATTGCATTAGATATTAGCTGTGAATAATATTTTTTGCAGATGAAAGCATAGTTGTTTGGTGATTTATCAACATAAGTAATAATAAATTTGTTTTGTAAATTCTTTATTTCACTATTTAGTTGTTTAACATTAAAATTAAAATTTTCCATATTTCTTAAAAGTTCAACATTTAAATTACTTAATACATTTAATTTCTATTCTTTAAAAAATTCAATGGGTTTATTATAATCTATTGAAATTTTATATATAAAAAGGTCAAGATCCAGATTAAATTGTTTTAATATAGAAAAAATATTATAACATGATGGTGTTCGAAATTTAGTCCCATTAGTCATAAAACTGCGCAGATAATCATTCTCTACAATATTAATATCCCCTGTAATAATGTGACCATGTACCTTATCTACATAATTACTAAAACTAGGATTATTACATAAGCACGGAGGTTTATCATTTGATGTAAGAAATTTTGCAAAATTATTGTAATTGAAAATTCTACGTCCAAGTGTAACATTGTATTTGTATGATTTATGTATTGTAAAATTTTTTATGGGGAATTTGTTATTGTTATTAATTACATTGTGTATATTAATTTTATTAAGTACTATATTGGAAAAAGTGATTATAAGTTGAGTATTGTTAGTTTTTTTATAAGTATTTTTTGAAATTTTTACATTAAGTTGATTAATTCTATATAATAGAAGATCAAAATATACATCACTAAAATGTGGTGATAAATTTAATGTTAAAAATATATATAATAAAACGTTTGTTAATAATAACCACTAAATCACATAAATATTGGTGAATATATAAACCGATAATTGTAATACAATACATATATATATCCAGAAACGTAAGATTCTCAAAATTAAAATCAATGGGTAAAACTACTTAAAGGTATGCGGAGAAAAAAAATCCAGTGTGCAGAATTTTATATTTGTAATTGTCTCAGTCTCCTTTACTTTTAAAGCGCAAAACTGAAAATTTGAAAATTTAAAATTTTTAATTCATTAGTACCCATAAATGATGACGAAACTGCATCATATGTTGATTGTTGTTCAATATTCTAAAATGCTCAGGGAAGTCAAATGATCGGTACAAAATTTTAACAATTGCATTTCAATCACTTACCCAGATTGCACCCTTTTTAATTGGTCTTTTCTTCTTAGCCTTTCAGCTCTGAATCTGAGAGCACATATTACAGCAAAAGCAAACACAGGAAAGCAGATGACACATGAAAGAATGGGAATCACGATAGGGCGTGCATCCAGTGACACTGAAAATAATAATAAAAAAAACTTTATTAAATAATCAATAATTTATCAATAATTTCATTTCATTTCTTCGTATTATGATGCTGTTTATAACCAAATTTATTTAAAAATAATAATGATAATAAATTTTATTTTGTGTACTGTTTTTGCGAAATTCTACACTGAAAAAAAAGTATTGAGTTTACAGTATAATACTGGTATCCCAGTTGCCAGTATTATACCGTAAAATTAACAATAATAAACAGTAAAATAAGCAGTAATGCGCTGCCGCGATAGAAGAAAATTCCATTAAAAATAATCAGGATATTTTAAAGAATTTTCAAAAGACTTACCTTATTTGTTAAAAAATATATCAATAATGTAAGAAGTAAATGGAAGTCCGCAAGCAAACAGCGTTATATTTGGCATGTCCTGTTTTGGAATTTAGTTCATATTTCATACGGTGTCAATGTACAAATTAGTATGTTCTTATAACACTTTTCTTAATACTGTTGCATACACACAAGAAGGTACGTCTGATGAAAATGTCTTTAAAATACTTTCTTATTTTTAACTTTATAAAGAAAATTCCATTTTCATATTGAAGTGAGATTTCCTGTATTTTTGATTGAATAAATAGACTTAGAACCTAGTTTTTTATACAAAAATTGTTTCTTGTAATGTGCTCTATCTCTTTGAAAATTAATTATTGAACACTTATTCGAATCGCCTCGTATGTATTTCATTCTGTTACACGTTGTACGGAAAAATTTAACCCAAAGTTTAAAAATAATGAAGAATTTGAGTATTATTTACGATACATAGTTTGCCATTACAAAATTTGAAAAAGATATATAGAATAGTGAAATGCAAAATATTGGATTAAAATGCTTTCTTAACGACAATGTAAACATAATTTTTTATGTCTAAGAAGTTGCTTTTTGTATTTATACACATATACTATTGGTTATAAAAAACTACAGTACAATTTAACGTTTTGCTATTATAACAGTTAGCCTGCACCAGTAAGATAGTTATTAAAAGAATAAAATAATATTTCTTTCATTGAGTATATTTCATTACAAGACACATTCCAAAATTAGAGAAAAATAATTATATTCTACTGAAAACATTGATTATGCAAATGAAGAATCTACATTACTTTACTTAGTAAATATACATTATTTTAATTTACGTGTGAGCGTTACTTTAATGTTTTCTGTTTTGTATTTTCATTGACAGTTTTCAATGCATTATTTCTGATAAACCATCCTCATTTATTCTTTGTGCTAGAAACAACAATTATGTTTATTTCTACAGCGATATATTTAGTGATTTTTTTAGGTACATGAAAATTCCTTTTCAGTGTCATCTCTTCTTAAGCTTTGACAACATGTAAATAGCTTTCAGTATTAATTAATGTAAAGAGTATGTAAATTAATTTGTAAATGTACTTTTAAGAAGAGTGTGTTGATAAAAATTAAAAGCACCAGAGGTAACTTACTGTCTTATTTAATTATTAGTGACCTCTCAATTTGTTTTGGATAATTTTAATCCCCAGGTGAATTGATATTAGAGTTCCTTTATATACATTTTTCCTTAGATAAATGAAGTATTCTCATTCTACTTTCATGAGAATAATTGTATGTTCATTCACATGCTTAACGTAGTTACATAAAAAGAAATAAATAAAAACATTTTTGTAAAACAGATATAAAAGTCGAATTTCAAATTTATAGAATTTGTATATAGTACAGTACGTCAAAAAACATCATAATGATGGCTATAACTTGAGTTTTAATTGATGCATTAATAACCTGTTCTTCCGTTTTCAGTGCCAGGAAACGACAAAAATTCATAAAATTAAAAGTATCTCTTAATAAATTTTGGTCGTAGAAGATTGGTGTTTTTACAGTTATACTTGTGAGAGCGTGAAGAAACATTCCTTAAGTGTACCTTATAGTGCCTAGGAACCGTATAAAAATTTTAATATGGTAAATTAAAAAAAGGATTTTACGTATATGTCTTTTTATATGATGAAGAACAAGATTTAAAACATTTTTGCAAATTGGAACCATTTTTCTAAAACTGATGGTTGTAGTTATTGGCAAGCGATAAGAATGACACCATATATATATATATATATATATATATGTGTGTGTGTGTGTAGTTTAATGTATTTCCATGTATAACTTTTTAATGCTGTGATTTTGATGGTCTATTTCTTTTGGGAAAGGTCATGTTTTGATGGTTTTTCCGAGTAAATTTTATGGTTTCCAAAAATGATTTATTTGCTTGATTAGGCTTTATTCTTTTGAAAAACATTGGCCAATTATCAAAAAATATGAATATGTTTTTAATTCATATAGCGCTATTTTCTGCTTTAAAAATAATTATGATATTGTAGACAGAATTTTAATTCAGAGACCAGGTAAAATTTTTAATATGTGATCATCTAATATGCTTTATTTAGATATTTGAATAACAGTAGATCCCTCAGGATTGAATTAATATTTATTTTATTAGTATTCTATTTAAAATTTAATTAGGGTGCCTTATTAAAAACGATATTTATTCTTGTAAGAATGTAATATATTGGTATTAACTCAATATGAAAACAGTGCTTAGTTTCATAAATACTTCACATTAAATTGATTTCTCGTCAGAAACTCCCTGATTTAATGACAGCAGCTTTATTGCGAACACCATTTTAATGAAATGAAACTGATATATTGACACTATTTCATTAGTATGATGATTAAGGTGCTATAATCAATATATTATTCTCTGCGTAAAACCAATAACACATGGATGTGGTTCTAATAATTCTATTTCCTCGAGTTATTTCAAATAATATAGTGAGTGCAATTGCTATGTTTATCCAAATTACGATAATCAATAGCATGAAAGGATAGATGTCAGATTAAAAAGAAATATTTTTCTATTTTTCTGTTCTTTTAAAGGAAAATATAGGGTTAACGCAAATCGTTAATATTCTGATCTTTTGCTTGAATTATCTTTTACAACTTTATTCAATGTTAAAAGGGAATACAGGGTTTGTGCGAGGCTGGGTAAAATTGATTGCATTTAGAAAGTTCACACATAGAATTTTTGGTACTTTTCGGTTAGCCGGGCGCCAGTGATATATGTACATATATAAATATACATGTATAAACATATATATACATACATATATGTATATATATATATATATATATATATATGTATGTATACATATGTATATGTAGATATATGTGTATATATAGATATGTGTGTGTGTATATATACATGTATATATATCACTGGCCCCCGGCTAACCGAAAAGTACCGAATTTTTAAATGTTTAATTTATTCACCAAAATTGCAAGATATTTTAACTCAATTATTGAATTATTTCATACGAACTCATCAAATTAGCGTATCAAACAAGATCTTCTTGTAAGAGTTTAAAAACATTAAACAAATTTCCACGTTCTTACTGAGGAACCTGAGTATCTTTTACAGCTATAATATACAGGCTTGCGGATTCACAACATTAAAAACTTGCAATGGGACCTAATAATTTAAAACCGCATCTGTAGCATAACCGTCTCCAGTCATGTTCAAGACATATAGCCGTATTATCTAATTAGGCGGCACATTATCGAAATAAACACAGGGCGTCTACTTAAAACTATATAGTAATCGTAATGGCCGCCAGTCTTAAAATCGGCCTTGTAATTTTAAACTCCTGTGGCAGGGGCCGCAACCTTCATTGGATTTCACATGCACCAATTACAATCAGTACACATATTATTGTGCTTGGTCAAAGCTGAGAATCAGACCAACAAATTTGGAGCAAAAATAGTATGCTTTATCGACTTGGCTAACACGGTTGAATATTGTAAATATAACAATAATTAATATTATATATTGTAACATATTTTATTGGAGGAGAGACAGAAAGCGATGCTCGCACGAGCACCAACATGCGCTCTTGCAGGTCCTAATTTGCAGCGTCAAAAGGTAATTAGAAAAGATGACGTGAAATATGGACTAATTGTGATTTCTAAACTAAATATTTGCCAAAATTTAATTTGATATTGCATGAGATTGACGGATCTCTTACAGCTTCCAAGAAGCCGCTTCACTCTAAAATTTTGTAGCTACTCGTAAATTAAAATGTAAAGTTCGCTCACCTAGTTTGGATAAAGGTCATCCGACATCAAACATTGCAACAATTATATCACTGAGATTAAAACGTCAGAAGAAGACAATTTGAACTGAAATTGGTGAAATTGTCCATTATCTATGGAATCCTACTGGACCTAATAATGAAATACTAAAAAATAAAGAATGTTAAATAATCATACATAATTCATAACATACCCATTTCTAATCGTCCCAAACAGAAAATAATTCTACGCCCTTAACCACCCTTATTTGGCTTGCAAGACACGTGACTTTAGGTAAGTCATATCATTATAATGAGGTAACAAGTATAACCTAAAATCTAGAGAAATGCTTAAGTGATACTAAAAGAAACAACAAAAGGCTTATAAAAAAACCTTTTAATGATCAACATACGTTTCAACGCTCCTACGGCGCCATTTTCAAGAAATATAACGATAAACAAAGTATTCTCGCAAATTTGGAAAATAAACTTGTAAACATGAATCACGAGATCATATATGTAAAAAAAGAGAAAAGCAGGTGCGTGAAGTAACCAACTGTAATCGTGAAAAATAATATTTCGCTATTGCTTTTTAAAACGGAAAAGTACTTCGTGCCAAATTTTAGGCAATTCAAATGAGGCGGAATCATTGCAAATGTTTACATTACGCATGTAGCTATTGTATGTAGCATGTACGCTATTGATTCACGGATAATATTATCGTTCTATTTCTTGAAAATGACGCTGTAGGAGCGTTGAAACGTATGTTCATCATTAAAAGTTTTTTTTTATAAGCCTTTTGTTGTTTCTTTTAGTATCACTTAAGCATTTCTCTAGATTTTAATTGTATTTAGTGATCTTATTTTGTGATTATGAAGTATAATCTAGTTTTTATTATATTAGGTGTATAAATATAACCTCGTCCTTTTTGGGCAAAGTAAAAACATCTATTGCTTGAGAAAATGAAACTAGTATGCTGCGGCAATCACAAAACTTTCTTCTATATTAGTCTAAGATATTAATTTACATAGCGCTGTGACACACACATAATTACCCAGAAGAGTGCATTTCTTTAATTTTAACGGAGTAAATATTAAATTAAAAATACAAAATTTGGTTCATTTCTACCCAACAGAAACTGGGATACAGTTATGACGTTCATCCCACAAAATAACATAGCATCGCCCGCTGTTGAATGTTCCAACTTAAAACTTGAAAGCATATAATTTTTAATAAATACGTTACAGGTTACGTTTAAATTTGGTGAAATTACTTCCTATAAATGTCAAGATATAGCTATCACGGAAATTCTGGAAAACACAGCAGAGAAGCGCCCCCTGTTGAATGAACAAAGCCAAAATGGAATCAACATAATTTTAATAAATATCTTCCATAAAACATTTGGGGGGAAATTCCATAGATACTAAGATATAGCCATCACAGAAATCATGGCAAACACAGCACAGCAACATCACATGTTGAAGAAGAAACACCTAAACCTAATCAGTACCAATTTATGCCAAGGTCTAATTTAATACGAAATTTGATCCAATTCCATCCCATAGATGCTGCGATATAACTATCATGCATATCGTGAATAACGGAGCATCAGCAGCATCAACTCTAAGGCAATATACACAAAAAATCTTATCAACACCTGTATGTACTAAGGTCTAACTAAATATGACTTTTTATGAAATTCCACCCTATGTCGAGATATAGCTGCTACGGAAATCGGGGAAAATACAGAATAGCAGCATCATCTGCTAAGCTGTTATACACTCAAACATAATTAGCACCAGATTTTGTCAAGTTCTTTCGGAATATGAAGTTTAAGTTATCCGCATTAGTTTTTGAAATATAGCGCCCACAATATTTGTGTCACATATACATACAGACAAACGGACAAAGACATTTTCCAAAAATAATCAAATCGTTTTACGGACATCCCAAAACATGTAAATCCATCAAGAAGTGAAAATAAGAAATTTTCACGTTTCCAATACTTGTCTTATGTAAGTAGAAGAAAGTAAAAAAAGATTTATTCGAAGATATTCAATCAAGAAACTGCATAATTGGTCCATAAGTATGGTAACAAGCTAATTCCCCAAAGGAAGAAACCTAGTTTTGGAGCAATCAAAACATCAAGACAATTTTTGATTTCTGCATAACAACTGGACCCCTCTCCAGAAATAATTCTCTGCATGGAGCTAAATAAACGGTATTCTGATGAAACAATATCTGATTAATAGAGTGGTTCTTGCAACGCTGGTCTAGCAATGCGTGGGCCAACGTCTGGTAGCACGAAACGAGCGTATTCTTTTATGACCTGTTGCAATCGCGTCAGACAATTAATGGTGTGTTACAAGCAACTATTAATCCACTGAACAAATCATTGAAGTGAAAACGATCAGAATACACCGTAAAACTTGGCTTGTTTTTTAACATAAGAATATTCAACTGTCTCGTTACTTGAGCTATATTTTAGAACATTTAGTAATACCTTACGATATATTTCGTTTTGTCAAAGCTTAGTCTTAATTCACAAATTATTTCAAATTTGTTACACCTGAAACGAAAAAAAGAACCTGTCAATTATTAGCGAATAAATTGTGTATACATTTTTGAGGCACACTGTAGATTCCTGCCATTGAATCTTAAAAAACTATACCTGATATGCAAAAACTGCTTTTTTAATAAATACATTTATATTCAAGTAAAATGTGAGTAAAATTAATCCCAAGAAGAAATTATTATACATATATTTTTAATTTTGTAAGTGAAATAATTCTACTTTATTAAAATATTATTCTACAATGTCGATTGCTAAAAAAATGGCTCATAAGACCAAAAGCATAAATTTAGAAATACCTTCGAATAACAAGTACTGCTTGTTTTACGAAAGGCTGAAACTGCTTAATGTGCACTGCATATTAAAATTATTTTTATTAAGTAAAGAAAGTAATTACGTTGGAAAAGGAAGGAATAATATGAAACATGCAATTTTCTAAATATTTTAATTAAAAGTTAAATAATTTGCATTTTTGCATATTAATAACACTTTTACGCATATCTGCAGGGGAGAAATTTAAGAAATAAGCTTTTCTGTATGTAATAACGAATTGAGATTTTAAAAATATGAGTGAGAATAAGAAATATTATATAAAATACAAATTTCCCCTTTAAACGAAGAAAAAAAATAGATTAATTTGTTGGTGTTCTTTAAAAAATAAAAGCGAAAGAGTTGTTTATTGCATTCAGGCACAAAAAAACCCGTCGTATTATTGATGATAAAAGAACTTGAAAAAGGAAACAAACCATTGCGGAGGCCTTGGAAAAAACCATGGTGGTAGCGATTATTGTTTTGAGGAGGAAACTCTATTACGGATTCATTTCTGCATGCCACTTTTCTCAAATAATAATTAAACACCATTAACTTTTGCATGGAGCTTTATTATGGAGTTTTATCACATTTTAATTGAATGGGAATTCTGCATGAGAAGTATTAAAAGTTTATTTAACACAATCACGGATCTAAAATATCTAGAAAAAAAACTAGGGACCAGTTTCTGTTTGGTAGAATTGTCCATTTTACTTTTCTCTTGCCTAGGATAGATGTAAAGCCCAACTAAATGTCTTTAATTCAAGTGTAAATCAAATAACTCTTAATAAATTGTTATAAATGATAAAACACACATTAAGCAATAATGTCACAATTTGAAAATGACGATTTATTTTAAAAATTACTAGATGGAACCCGTCAAAATTTGACGGCAAACAACTTGATAATACCATAAAAGTAAAATTTATAGTTGCTTTAACTTGACAAATTTCATAGTGGGGAGCATAATATGATTAAGTGATCACAGACTTTTCCATCGATATATCACATGAGGGGTGTGTGCAAAATTTAGAAAAGTACACCCTTGGGGGGTCAAAGTGGGGGGATGGACATGGGAGATGCATAATATGATTAAGTGGTGACAGACCTTTCCAATGATATAAAACATGAGGTTGTGTGCAAAATTTAGAAAGTACCCCTTGGGGGGGGGGGGGGGGGCAAAGTGAGGAGATGGACACCGGATATGCATAATATGATTAAGTGGTCACAGACCTTTTCAATGATATATAACATGAGGGTTGTGTGCAAAATTTAGAAAGTACCCCTTGGGGGGGAAAGTGGGGAGATGGGCATCGGAGATGCATAATATGATTAAGTGGTCACAGACCTTTCCAATGATATATGACATGAGGGGTGTCAACAAAATTTAGAAAAGTATTCCTTAGGGGGGTGGGGGGGGGGCAAAGTGGGGAGATGGGCATCGGAGATGCATAATATGATTAAGTGGTCACAGACCTTTTTCAATGATATATGACATGAGGGGTGTCAACAAAATTTAGAAAAGTATCCCTTAGGGGGGTGGGGGGGCAAAGTGGGGAGATGGACATTGGAGATGCATAATATGATTAAGTGGTCACAGACCTTTCCAATGATATATAACATGAGGGTTGTGTGCAAAATTTAGAAAGTACCCTTTGGGGGGGAAGGGGGGCAAAGTGGGGAGATGGACATCGGAGATGCATAATATGATTAAGTGGTCACAGACCTTTCCAATGATATATAACATGAGGGTAATGTGCAAAATTTAGAAAGTACCCTTTGGGGGGGGGGGTGGCAAAGTGGGGAGATGGACATCGGAGATGATTAATATGATTAAGTGGTCACAGACCTTTCCAATGATATATGACATGAGGGGTGTCAACAAAATTTAGAAAAGTATCCCTTAGGGGGGTGGGGGGGGGGCAAAGTGGGGAGATGGACATTGGAGATGCATAAAATGATTAAGTGGTCACAGACCTTTCTAATGATATATAACATGAGGGTAATGTGCAAAATTTAGAAAGTACCCTTTGGGGGGGGGGCAAAGTGAGGAGATGGACAGCGGAGATGCATAATATGATTAAGCTGTCACAGACCTTTCCAACAATGTATGACATGAGTGGTGTCAACAAAATTTTGAAAAGTGCCCCCCTTAGGGGGGGGGATGGACCCCGGAGATGCAAATCTATTATTTAGGAGATATATCTATTATTTTTTATCTAACATGAATAAGTGGTCAAAGACTTTTCCACCGATATATCACATGAGGGGTGTGTGCAAAATTTAGAAAAGTGTCCCACTTGGGGGGGGGGAGTGGGGGGATGGACACCGGAGATGCATAACATGAAAAAGAGGTCACAGCCGTTTCAACTTGCAACTTTTTTCTCGAATGCATTTGACAATATTAAATTTTTTTTTACCCAAGACAATTTAACGATATTCTTATTTTTTTTTGCGTAATTTGTCAAACATTCATGGAAAAAATCATGAAATTCGCTAATCAATAGTTGATAAATTATAAAATTCAACAATCGATAGCAGTAAAATTGGTCAATCGATAACGGAAAAATCACGAAATTCATCAAATGGTCTCCCGTAAAAAAAATTGTCCTGCACACTGATGTGATGATCAAAAGGGTTTTGAAGTATAGGACAAAATTAGCACTTGCCAAACAGCGAGTAATACTGAAAATTTGGCAATGGACTTTATTGCCACCACTGGTCAAACATAATAGTCACACTCACCAATTGCGATGATTGAATGGAAAAAGATTTTTTTCTCTGCTGTCGCGCGACAAATTTTGAAACCATTTGGCAAATTTCATCCCCAAAATTGGCAGATTGTGAATTTTTTTCTCGAAGCCATTCGACGATATACAAAATTTTTTTCTCCCGAAACCAATTGATGAATTTTGCGATTTTTCCACTGTGTCAATTAATAAATTTTGCACTTCTTCCGCTATCGATTGACAAATTTCGAATTTTATCGACTATAGGTTAACGAATTTCACGATTTTTTCCATGAACGAACAAATTGCGCACTTTCTGCTAATTGACACATTTCGCCCTTTACAATTCAGTCAATGAGTTGAACGTTGTTTCTTTCGAGAAATGTCAGGAATGAAACAATGATTCTTTAGGTTGAATTGACTTCGTTCGATGCCCCATGGAAGAATGTGTGCGATGCAGCAACGGGCGTCACAGACTTTTTAGGGCACCTGCAGACTAAAAACATCTAACCAATCTTCGCGGGGGGAAAATAACAGATTTTGTGAAATGATTGAGGAAAAAACACTACTTTATCAAAGGATCATGGGAAAACATGACTTTTGTTAAAAGACCACAGAAAAAACATAATTATGCAAAAGGATTGCGAAAGATAAGCAAATTTTGTCAAAGAATCGTAAAAAAGGAAATTTCACCAAAAGATCACGCTTTTTTACTAAATTTCGTCTAAAAATTGCGGAATAAAATGTATTTTATCAAAGAATTGCTGGAAAATGCGAATTTCGTTAAGGATCGTGAGAAAAATGCGAAATTCTTCAAAGGATCGCTGAAAAAACACTAATTTCGTCAAAGAATTGCTGAAAAAGCATGAATCTCGCCCAATAACAGAAAAATCATGGTTCATAATCATTATATCTAGTAGTATATGTAAATACAGTTTGTGATATAAGACAAAATTAACATTCATCAATCGGCGAGTAATACTGGAAATTGGTGATTGATGTTATTGCCACCACTGGCTAAACTTAGTCACACTCGCCAATTGCGATGATTGAATGTAAAATGAAATTTTTTTTCCCGCTGTCACTCAAAGAATTTTGAAACCATTTGGTGAAGTTTTTTCCGAAACCATTTTGTGAATTTCCCGATTTTTTCTTCAAAATCATTTGACAAAGAGACTTTTTTCTCGATGGCATTTGACAATATTCAAAATTTTTTTACCCGAGACAATTTGACGATATTCTTAATTTTTTTTGTGCAATTCGACAAATGTTCATGGAAAAAATCATGAAATTCGTTAATCAATAGTCGATAAATTGTGAAATTCAGCAATCGTTAGCGGTAAAATCGTAAAATTTGTCAATCGATAACGGAAAAATAATGAAATTCATCAAACGGTTTCCGGTAAAAAAATTGTCTTGCACGCTGATGTGATGATCAAAAGGGTTTTGAAGGCATTTATTTTATTTGTTGTATTGTGTATAAATACCTAGGTGGAAGCAGTTTGCTTATTTTGTCAAATGTTTCAACAATATTCGACCCAATACGCATGCATAAAAAAAATCTTCCGGTAGGACCGGCCAATGAGGTGAAGGTCTATTATGGTCTCTAGAAACGTGTTTGGGATCATCTCCTGTTGTTTTTTTCTTGCACTTTGCGTTAAACCTAGGCAGGTATTTATATAGAACTCACTGTGGAGTGTTTAGAAGGTATTTATTTATTTCATTTATTATAATTTGTATGAATACTTAGGTGTCCATTTCGGATTTACTGTTTAAAAATGAATTTAGGCTCTTTTAACGTTCGCGAAATCAATCCCGATGGAAATTGTCTTTTTAGATCTCTATCATTTTGTTTATATAGTACAGAAAATGATTATTCAAATGTATGTAAAAATATCGTAGAACACGTAATACAAAATTGGACCACTTATAGTCCGTTTATTATCGGGGATGAATCTTATGGTGTTCCGATTGCTAATGAAGACAATTATGTAAATATATGGTTCTTCATAGAGGTATATGGTTCTTCACACTTCAATAGAAGCATTGTTTAAATTAATATAATTCTACAAATATGATGCAGTTTTAAAATATCGAGTAATGATTAATACTGTCAAAGAATATACTCATATACATAATTAAGTTTTGGTACTTCTCTATTATCTCATCGACCACTTTTCATAAAAAAAAACTATCGCCAAATAAATGGGAGAACGTTGTCATTGGAATATCAAAATAAATAAAATATAAGAATTTAAGGATAAAATTGTTATTTTAATTAATGAAATAACTAATAAATCAAATAAACATAATGAAAAATACACGCAAATGTTGAATTAAAAACCACTTGATGACATAAAAAACACCTATAATGTTTTCGACATCAAGTAAATGGGACTGCATTTTTGGCATTTAATCATACAGTTTGGCGATAGTATTTTGTTATGAAAAGTGGTCGATGGAATAATAGAGAAGTACTCAAGTTTTTTATACCAAGTTTGAAAATTTATCTTTTTTTGACATTTAAAAAAAATAACATAAAAAAACATTACAAATTTGCCCATTTAAAACATTCAAGATTTGTATATATACAAACAATACAATGTAAATATTAATATTGTTACATGATACATTATATACATTGTTTGCATATATACTTCTTTGTATACATATATTGTTTGTATACATACAAACAAATATAATGTAAACATTATTCAAATATTAAGAGTTTGCAAATCAAAACATTCTAAAGATTTGTATACATACAAACAATATAATGCATACATACTCTTTACAAATAAAATAGCCCACTTATGTAATGACAAAACTTTTAAATCGAATAGAGATAATATATTTCTGTTTATTTTATAACTTATATTCAGATGCTCAGATTCTGCTTTTTTCGAACACATAATAATAAAAATATTACTACCGTGCGTACTGTCTTTTGACATTATATTTACATAATCGTTTTCATTATCAATCGGAACACCATAAGATTCATTCCCGATAATAAACAGACCATAAGTGGTCCAATTTTGTATTACGTGTTCTACACGTTTGAATAATTATTTTCTGTACTATATAAACAAAATGATAGAGATCTAAAAAAAAAATTTCCATAGCCTAAATTCATTTTTAAACAGTAAATCCGAAATGGACACCTAAGTATTCATACAAATTACAATAAATAAAATAAATAAATAAAATAAATACCTTCTAAACACTCCACAGTGAGTTCTAGATAAATATCTTCCTAGGTTTAACGCAACGTGACAACAGAAAAAAACAACAGATGATACGATCCCAAACACGTTTGTAGAGACAGTCATAGACCCTCACCTCATTAGCCGGTGATTTTTTGACGCATGCGCATTCGGTCGAATTTCGATGGAATATTTGATTTGACAGAATTACCAAACAGCTTTAAATATATGGATTGCCAATTGTGTATCGCGCTAACAATTGTATCAAATACAATATTTTTCATTTTTTATTAACGCTAAGAGTATAAATAAGAGTTGTTAGTGACACTCTGATACCGAAATTTAAAGTGTAAAGAAACATGAAATGTACTTACATACTATTGTTAGTTATTATTAGTTGTTAGTTACATATGTTGCTAGTCATTAAAAAGGCTCTAATTTTACCGAATATGGGTAGGCATATTGCAGAAAAGGTTTAAAATAACATTTCATTGGTTCAATCGTTTTTGTATCCCAAATTTTGGGAGCCAAAAGTTATTTCGCAAAGAGCAATGGATTTGACTTACTCGGTCCCATGTGTGTCAGAGAAGATGGTTTAGTTTTCTATTAACAGACTCGGTTTTATAGAGTATAAATTGAAAAACGCATAACAGAAAAAACAATAAGTAAAATAAAATAAAATAAAATAAAATAAATAAATAAATAAAACATGTTATTTCTCTTTATTCCTTTTTTTAGGGGGGGGGGCGGGGGGTCTGGAAAAAGATACCGAAAATATACACTGGAAAAAAATACATCAGAAAATATTAAATTACAAAATTAAAAACAAATGGTAAATACACTGGCTGATAATTGCGAATAACGGATGACACTATCAACGATTACAGCCACAAAATTAGAAGACAACAGCATGTGGAAATTAGCATAAGTGCAGGAGGAAGTAAGAAATATTGTACATATACAATTTTCTTTATATCCACACGGTAGTCATGGGACATCATTGATAACGTAATTAAAGACTCTTGCTCGCATTGCCAGTTCTTTATAAACAGAGAAGTTTGGATTGTGTACTCTCCTCAGATGAGAGTATATTTAGTCTACCATCTGATAATAGACGACAACTGATTTGGCATAAGCTTGGTAGTGTTTACCATACAGAAAATACCCATTAAAGGGCTCTGAAGAGAGTACGCAAGCCAAATCGTTCTCAGACAAAATGTGATGCTGACGATGCTATTGAAAGCGGGTGCTACTGTGAACTATCGACAACGACACACGCTACAAGTCTCGGGCGTATAATCCTTCTTGATGGAAATATATGGCTACAATCTTTCGGAATATCCGCTTGCCTGTGTCAGCAAGAAACTGATCTGCCACTTGACTAACTGTGATGCGCCCGTTCCTTTTCGCCGATAGTACAATATACCTGCTTTCTGACTGTCGGGCTGCGAATGATACCCCCACAGTGACGTCTGTTATAATACCAGTTCTTTGAAATGTTTCCGAAATCCGAGAAGCAGCACTGTAGACGATGTCGAATTTTCTGGCAATATCTATTATTTTTCGTCTTTCTTCGAGCTTTTTAAAAATAAGTCCTCATCTAACTGATGTCATCAAGATATAACCAAAATTTCAGAATCGTCAATTGATTTTTTTTCGTTCAACTTTAACTTTCAACAACAGTTGATATAGCTCCCACTTCTTTAAATTCCTTGACATTGTTATCACATGACCAACACGGAGATTTGCATGCGCACAATACTCCTTGTTGCATACCGCACTTGTGCCAATTTTCATATGTTGTTGCTTCTGTTACCTTTAATAGTGTCATTCGTCTTTACCAATTTTCCACCGGTGTACTATGATCACATAACGTATAGATTCGATCAAGCCGCTTAACTGTGACTTGGAGCGAGTTAGAGAAACCAAAATAATAATAAAAACATACCAGAATGTCTATTCTATGACCTTAGGTTACGACTAGAATTAAATTAAGGCGGTATTAAAAAAAAATATTTTTCCACGCTCAACAACTGAATTTTGAGACACATTTTCAAACTCATTTTTAAAATGACATGAACTTTAACATGAAACTTGGCGACGTGATTTATGAAGAGATTTATAAGGGACCTGTGTTTTTATTTTTCGTTCAATTAATTAGAAATTGATTTAAAATCAATTATTTTCACAGTACGGTATTTTTTTTGTTTCCAGCGCTATTGCTTCGGGAAATTCGGTTCAAAATGTTTATTCTGACAGCATTTTTTGAAATATATTCTGCCTTTATAAAAAAAAATCGACCAATTTCGGACATTATAAAGTTTCTGAATAAAAGAACCTGCCAATTGGATGCATTTTAGAGCAAAAATGAATTTAAAAATGTGTCTCAAAATAAGCAGTTTGCATTTGAATACACCCTTACAATCGTATCCCATCTTTATCATATAGTTATAAATTAGAAAAAAAATTCTAACTGTGTATCGCGACAACCATTGTATCAAATATAATATTCTTCATTTTATATTATCGCTAAGAGTATAAATAAGAGTGGTTTGTGACACTGTGATAACGAGATTTAAAGTTTAAAGTAACATGAAATATTCGTACATACTATTGTTAGTTGTTATTACTTCTTATTTGTTGTTGTTATTAGTTATTAGTTACATATGTTGCTAGTCATTTATTGAAAAAGCTATTTTCACCTGATTTGTAAAAATGACAACTTTGGAAATAATAGTATATCCATTTTCGATACTCCTTTATTCCAAGTATTTTTCACAGTTAATATTACTGAGTATTAAATGCGTATCTTGTAAATAAAATGTTTAAGCCTGTATATTTAACCGACTAACAAAAAAAAATAATAAAAAAGTTTGTGCATATATTTTTTTGTATGTGTGTATGTTACATTATTAAATCTTCCTTCGCGATGTTTCTCTGTTTTATAATAAATTATCACCAGTTTCACTAATTCCTTTTTCCTTAATAATATCTATCATTAATTCTATTTAATTCTATTAAATTCCGGTTAAATTCATTATTATTTTGCCCAATTTACTTAAATATAAAGCTCTAAGTTACTCCTAAATGATATCATAAATTCTGATCATATCTGTCAATTCGAATGTTTTTTTCGAAAGCCATTTTATTTTATTTTTTCCCCTTTAGTCTTTCCGAGTTTCGAGTGTTCGTTTCTTTTCACTTTAAAATGCATCCGCTTAGAATGTGTTAGAACTATTTACTTCATCATCCTCATTGATCATGACGTAGATTGTACACGTATTCCATATTCTCTCATTGATTAGAGTGCGCGCTACGTCATGATTTGGTATCTTTCCGCTTATTCACAAAAAGCGAGTGTAATCGTGCTTCACTCAGTTTTTTGCCCGAGTTTGCAACTGCTAACAGTCCCCTGGCTGCGTCTTTTACTCATCCTGTATTCTAAACATTTAAGCCTAATAGTTTGTCGAGAGTTGTGATCATGTTCGATGTGTTTTAGTAACAGCTTGTGACGACTGATTCAGTGAGAGATGGCGCTGAGCATTTAAATCATGTGAGGAATGCTTCCATGACGATTTTTAAATAAAAACATGGAATTCTGAATATCTTGGTTTTTTTACATCCTGGAGAAACACCCACGATGTCAATTTATTGCCTGGATCCTAAATGACGACTGCGACCATATTTATTCATCGAAAGAACAACTCGTTTCACTTATATAATTCAACTGCAATTCGATACAGCTTATCGCCAATCTTTTTCAACGATTACATGAATTATAACATGTATGTCCACACTTATGTTTTGAATGGATTCTCCAATTTTCCTAATTCGATTATTATTATTATTATTTATTTATTTATTTATTTTTTGGAAAGGGCTCATTTTGGTGTTGGTCGCATTATAAATTTCAGCTGCATCTAAAAATTGGTATGTTTATCTACTTGCCCGTTTTCTTGTCTTTTTTACACTCTTTTATTTAACTCAAACTGGTTTTCGTATGTGAAAATGGAATTTTGTAATGGATTTTTCACACAATTCCTGATATGGTATAATTATAAAAATTACGCTCACAATTATAAAACTCACGTGTTTTCAATGACAATACAACATTTAAATATTTGTAGAACATAATTAACGGATAGATTACAGAGTGAATGAATAGACACCTGCGCCAAATTAATGTATTCTAACGCCCATTTTTTGGAAACATATGAAATGCAATCATATTATTGTGCGTGATTTTTAAGATATGCACTAAATGCTTATAAAAGAATGTGTTTTAAAAAACTATTTTTATTTTATTTTTATTTTTTTACGCTTTAAGGCTATAACTTCCACAAAATTGGACAATCGTCACAAAATAATGAATATGTTATTAATGTATACAGTACCACCTTATTTTATTAAAGCAGTAGTCGTATCGTGTATAGTTTCTACACAGATAAGTCAAAATTTTATTATTGGATCGTCTACTACGCAACAAAATCAGCTATACTGGCAACAATGGGATTAAAAGTGAATGAAAATAACAATAAATGGTTGCCACAAATACTCAGTTGTACAAACCACTCTTGCTAAAATATGCCAATTTCTATGCAATACATAGATATCAGTGCAGTTAGGAAAGAGATAATTTATTATTGTCGATTTTGCGTTTTTCTTAAAAATTTCTTTTAATAAATATTTCCAAAAAATAAAAATAAAAATGAAAATACGCCAAAAATGAATCAATTTAAAGCCCTTTTTTAGATTTATTTGAAAACTCTATACCTAAACAAATATTCAACTGCAAAATTTTCAAATAATTAATGGATAGTGTGTTGAATAAATTGAGAAATGACACTGATTTCTCACAATTTGAAAGAAAATCTGGAGTTGAGTTTTCCATTTATTGTTTTCTTTGAAATGTCTCGTTACTACTTCAAAATAAATTCGAATATCGAATTAAATGTTATTGGAAAAGGGAACTAAACTTAACACAGAAATCGAATTAAATGTGAAATCAATGGTTACGTTTTTATCTGGAAGTTTTACTTATAGTAAACCGAGCTGTTTTACGTTTTATTTATAAGTCTGTCGCTCCAGACGTTATAGAAATTTAGCTCAACTTCAATTCAATTTTCTAGCATAAAGAATATTTAGAACATAATTTAGAGTGTAACATCGATAAATATTTTTTTCTGAAAACAGTGCTTTCTTCCTCTAATCATTGATCGATATTGGACAAAAGATTATAAAAAATCTTGTTAATTATACTAGTGAAAGCAGATTATATTCCAGGAGGCAGCATTAGTATTTCAAACTAATATTAGCGTTGCTTATGTTAGTATATATGATAGATTAAATAGTACTATAAAGAAATTGCCAGTCATAAGGCATAATAGTGGAGGGGTTGCTGGCATAGGAACATTGCATAGACCGCTGTAACGTACGGTGAATGGTATCTAAATTACGAAAGATGAATATAATAAAAAATGCAGAAATTGGTTAATTTTGATCTTTTATAGAAAGAATATTTCACTTTATACAAATTATGATGATATATGTTTTAAAAAAGTTTTTTTTTTCGTCTCTCATTTTTCTTTCTGGTACCCGCCATTTAAAATTTTTAATTGAATAATTTTGTGACTATTCTCAGGAGACCTTTTTTTTCATATCCATTAGCTTGATATTTTAATAACAAAAGAGTTACATATTTCGAGACTTAATGTTCACCATATTGTTTTTCTCTTTTCCTAAAATGTTGATATATTATTTTCGTGTGCAATGCCCAAGTTAGTGGATATTCCGTCAAAAAACATGTTTCCATTTCACATTTCGACGTCTGGTGTCCCCATATTATGTTTAGGTTGATGTATTATGCCCAATGATAGGGATGCCGAACCTTTTCACATTGGGGTGTCGTTTTAAAAAAAATATATTGTACATGACCATGCCGTGCCAAAAACCAAAACATTTTGTGCATCAATTAGCATGATATGAAAATTACTTGAAATTTTCTTTTTAGTATTAAAAAAAGTATGGGTAATATAAGTTGTGATATTTTAGAAACTAATTAAAAGAAAATTACAATTTCTGTTGTTGCATCTTAGATGCCCAAAAAGTTGTATTTAGTTCATACTTAGTTATATCTTAGAGTATGTAAGCTGAACTAGAGTCACCTGACAAAAAGTTTCAGCTTCAGTTTTTTCGCATTAATCATTTCCCAAAACAAAGACGCGTTGGAATATTTGTCAAAATGGCAAGCGCTACCCTCTTTAAGCAGCTCTTTGTGTCTGTAATTGAAACCAAATTGTCATAATTTTATCCTCGGCATTTTTTATGCTTAATTGTCTTTCTTTTTCGATAGTTCCAAATAGAGTTGCAAAAATCCGGTTTATTCCCGGATTTATTTCCAATAGACTCGGTTTATTCCCAGATTTATTCCCAAAAGACCTGGTTTATTCCCAAAAATCCCGGTTTATTCCCAAAAAACCCGGTTTATTCCCGGGTTTAAACCGGGTTTTTTCTAGCCTTTGCAACTCTAGTTCCAAATCATCTCTTAAATTTATAAGATTGTGCCAATATTGATCTACATTAGAATTCATTTTGTCGCATGAAAAATTTATTAAATTTCCAGTCAATCGAATTTAAACAAACTCAACCTGTATAAATTCGTACATTCATATCCCAGTTAAGGTTGTCTGTTGCCCAAGGCCCAGAAGCCTTTCAGGACTCCCTTCAAACGAATATAGTATAAGAAATTGTTTTAGGTAGTATTCGGAATTTTTTCTGCATTTTATAAGAATGCTCACGAAAGTCATCTTAACTTAGATTTTCTTTTGCGGTTTGATCCTATAATACCTTGAACATTTCTTCATCTTAATTATTTTCGTAAAACACATTTCTAATAAATATATATTGCATTGAATGATGTTCTAAATAAATACAGTAGAATTGCACAGAACATGCGCACTGCTTGATTTCTGCAGAGGCCGACAAAACTGCGGCCTTGGTACTAGAGATCTGCACGGGCCGGGCCAAGGCCCGAAGCCCGTATTCGACCCGGCCCGCAGGCCGGGCTCGGGCCTATTTTTCTTCACGGCACTCGGGCCGGGCCGAGCCCGGGCCATACTTTTTTCTGAAGGCTCGGGCCGGGCCTTACTTTTTCCTGAAGGATAAGGCCGTGCCTTAAATTATTTTTTCCGTACAGAGCCGGGACTGGTTTCATTCTTCCTAGTCTTCACGCCTCAAAATTTTTAGTCCTGGTTTTTACCCGTATGAAAATCATTGTCTCGGCGTGCCTGGTCCGTTCGAAGGTCAGTAAAATAAGATCTGGCATAAAAATCTTTGCAAAACATGCATACATTTTTAAATCGTCATTATTTTATAATTAAACATTAAAATTTATTCTTTTTAAAGAATAGTAGATTTATACACTTATTAAAATATGGCTAAAATAAAATATAGTAAAACGTGTGAAAAAGAATCTGCTTATGATGGAATCCTGTCTTAAATTGAAAAATGTGTTGATCCATTAAAAATGAATATACTAATACATAAGAAAAGAATATATAATACATTTGCACCTGCTAAGAAGGCAAATTGTCTATAACCCATTCTTTTTTCTTCCTATGTAATTCCATCTTAGAAGATTTTATTGTATAGCATTTTTCTGATTTTTAACACTTCAATAAATGGAATATGGATTAACAATATTGATGATAACTTAAACACATACATACAACAAATAAAGATTTATTAAAAACATAAATATTCCAGCTTGCGGCACCTCTATAAAAACGAAGATTATAAACATGAAAAAAAAAGGCTAAGATAGGAATTTTTGGTTAGATCTCCTTCTACGAGGCAAATTTTTAACCAAATCGACGTAAAAATTATGTTTTGTAGAAATTCACTCGGCCGGGCCGGGCCGGGCTCGGGCCGAGATTTTACCTTTTTCCGGGCCGGGCCGGGCTCTGGCCAAACTTTTAACTTTTAAATCGGGCCGGGCCGGGCCAATATTTTCTTTGTTCGGGCCGAGCTGGGCTCGGGCCGAACTTTTAATTTTTGTATCGGGCTGGGCCGGGCCAAATTATTTTTTGTATGGGTCGGGCCGGGCCCGGGCCTGGAAATTTCGGCCTCTGCAGACCTCTACTTGGTACTACCGTAGACGGGGACAATAAATTGACTTAAATCTCTAATAGACTAATAATAATCTACAACATACCTAATAAAAGCTGTTTTCAGAGAACGGAATAGTAGAGGCAAGGTGTAGTCTTTAGAGGCATCTGTTGTTTAGATGTCAGAACTTTTTCTAGTATATTTAAATAATTAAAAAAAATCTAAATCATTTAAGTCAATTTAGGGTCTTTGTCTGCGGCAAGACTAAGGTCGCGGCTTAACCGGCCTGTGTGGAAATTAGGCACTGCGTGTATTTTGTGCAATTTCACTGTATTTTGATTTAGAACATCGTTCAATGCCGTGAATAGAATATTCTACGGGCCATAGGTTCGCCGTCCCTCTGCCTATGACATTAAAAGGGTTCACTCAAATATGATCATATCTTAAATATTTCTTCAAGTTAATCTACTGAAGCTCTAATGCGTATATATAAGGTTTTCTGAAAGGACATCCAACCTTTACAATACAATAATTCATTAACTGTAGCAAAAAGATAATGTAAGTAGTATCTTTATCAGATAGCCCATACGTTTTACACAAAGTAATGTTAAAATAATTTCTATTTCCATAAATAGATGGCGCCGTACTGTCTCAAAATGTAAAACAACTTAAAATACTTTAAAATTTTAAAATAAAAATATCTTTTTCGTGTGTGAATAGTTGAATATAATAAAAATATAAACAAAAACTGAGGCACACTTAATGCAGGATTATTCACGAGTTTGAACAATCTTACAATTAGACATCGCAGCGCTTTCTATTAATGAAATTTGAGTAATTAAAAAAAATTTCTTTATACAATGTATAAAGTACCTGATAAATATATTTATTATAATTAATTATTTTGAAGTTAATCGCTGGTTTTAGTAAATGTATTTTAGACTCACACAACGACAGTGAATTTATTTCCAAGATGAATATATTAAATATATTTTTAATTTCGTCAGAGGAATAATTCTGCGTTATTCAAATAATATTTTACAATTTCAAATGTGAGAAGGGTTTCGTAAGAGCAAAAGCATAGAATTTAAGAGAAGGGCTCGTAAGAACAGAAGCATAAAATTAAAAAATCCTTTAGTCTACAAAATATTACTAGTTGTACGAAATATTAGAACTGCTTAACATGCACCGCGTATTAAAGTTATTTTTAGCAAGCACAGCAAGTAATTACGCTAGAAAAAGATGGAATAATAGGAAAGATGTTGGAGTGTTCTAAATATTTTAATTAAAAGTTAGACAGTTTGCATTTATTCATACTAATAACACATATGTTCGTATTTGCAGGACAGAAATTTAAGAAAAAATATTTGTATGTAATTGATATTTTAAAAACGTAATGAGTGAGAATAAGAAATATTATATAATATTACAAAAATTGTCTTTTTAAGAGGATGGTGATTGTTCAAATAAGGAATTTTTTTCTTTCCCTTTAAAATTTCTACAAAAATAATGACTGACTTCAAATAATATTTTTTTTTTTTTTTTTTTTTACGTGGATATAGGATATTTTGAAATTAAATATTTAAGATTTCTTTACAAAAAAAGCTTCTTCATACAACACAATACACAAGAAGTTAATATTTAAAATTTGTTCATGTTATTTAAAAACTGAAAATTATAACTAAATTTGTGTGACAGAAAAAGAATGGTTAGTACTAAAAATACGGACATTTGTATATTCCATCTAACTTACACCAAGTATTATTGAAATTATAGAAAATATTTCCTCATATTGGGCATAGATTCCCGAATTTTGCTCCTATTACCTATTTGTTAATTTTCACTTTGATAATTACTCTTTGTTTTACATAGGGATATACGTTTATACGAAAAATAAAAACATTAATGTACCACTTAACAACATTATAAAGCGATAGAATGGAAAATATTTCACATGGGATGAGACAGCAGAAATCCTGTAAAACATGTTAAACATAAAGCATAAAACAGCATAAACATGTTACAAATTTGATAATCTTATATCACGGTGAATCCCGATAATTTTTTGAAAAAAAAAATTCAAACATTGAATTTTGTAAGAATTGTTTTTAATTGAAAGATTTCTAACATTGATCATCCTTAAATTCTTCCATCTTATTAAAGAAAGAAAGAAAAAAAGATGAATTTGTATGCTCCTTTTTAAGTTTCTAAGGGATGGAGTTGTCCTGGATGGAGTAGTGTCTTCAAATGTCTGAGCAACATTATGCCATGTTGCAAAATTTCTCCACCTTAGACAGAAACAATTGTTGTAGCTATTATTGTGATGAACAGAAAGCTCTCTTACTGATTTATTTCTGCATGCTCTTCATCTCAAAGTAAAATTAAAATCTATCAATTTTTGCATCAAACTGATAATTTTATTAAATTCTCGATGAATCAGGTTAAGCAGGCCTCCTAATTTTTCGTCCAGATTATATGCAAAAGCACAGGTGCATAATGCATTTACATATTTTGCTTATTGTTTTTAAATGCATATTTTTTTTTCAAATTAAATAAAAGTGCATATTTCTAATCATTACCTTTCACATACGCATACATACGTATATTTATGATTTAGCATGGATATAAAATATTTAGAGAAAAGGGGGGCTAATTTCTCTTTAGTCTAATTTTCTGCATTATTTTTACTATGCCTAAGATAAAATCCAGCTATGAATGCTTAATTCAAATGTAAATTGCAAAAGATTTTCAACAATTTAATAGAAAGATGTTTCAGAAAATACTACCAAAGTCGTCGTTTAGAACTAAATTCCTGACGTGATAGCGCAAGAAAGAAGAAAAACTTGTCGTCACGTGACAAGAATTGCTTAGAACTCGATAAATAATTTATTTATAAAAAAATAGAAAACGACATTCGATTCCAAATCGCTTCGATAGTCAAACATGCCAATTATATGCTTTTATATTTAAAAATGAGTCAGAAAATGTGTCAGAAAGTTTCGCGTTTTTGAGCAGGGAATTTGAGAATCACCTTAAATAATCTTTAACATCTTTCTTTTGTCGGTACTTACATTACAATAGGCAGGTATCTTCTAAACAAGTTTTTCTAAACAAGACTATAGTGTTTCAGTCTGGTCGTTAATGTCATTTGTATGATATTTCCATGATTGTTAACGTCAAAGTCGCTATAACTCTATATCCAAACAAAATATAAAGATGTTCAACATACTAAAATCTTCGTCATTAAATTACCTAACTAACGCTGCATATATCTTTGACACCGCCCAATTTAAGTTAAGTTATAAGTGTTATCCTTTTTTTCGGTGAGCTGGGAACATTACTTGTGACAGCTAAAATAGGTTTTCAACAAAGAAAAGTAACAGTGACTTATGTGGAACCTTCCATTATACTAATGGGAAAGACATCAATCACTACAACAGTTTCTTTCTATAATCGAAATGTTTTTATCAAAAATAATACTACTGTTCTCTGGCAATTGAAGAAATAAGCAATTTTGGCGCTTAACTGCTATAGCAGGGTCATCGTATTTCACAATTATTAGAAAAATTATGTGATACACATTAGTTCTTACGTTTTGGTCTTGAACATCGAATATAATATTGAATAATTGCTAGATTACAGCTCCAAATTATAATAACATTACTGCCATTGGATATTATCCTGTCTTATTATTGCATTTAATATTGAAAGATTTTTAAGAATCTGTATTAATCAGCAGAAAACATATCCGTGAGTACCGCTCACATCATACTGTCGGTGGCAATGACCTGATCAATAAATTTCGTTATCACTGTAGTTTTGGAATCTTCTAAACATCGTACAATTTTAAATTTTACAACACCGATTACACATTTTTTTTTTTTTTTTGAAATGCAAATTGTTTGAAAACTATCTCAGTAAATATACTAAATGTAAAAAATCTAGTAGGGTTTCCAGTTAAAAATAATTTTTATCTAAGTACATCGAACAAAATATTAATCACCCCCTTACACTGAAAAAAAGAAATGCTGATTTTACGGTATAATACTAGCATCCCAGTTGCCAGTATTATACCCTAAAACAAACAGTAATAAACAGTAAAATAAGCAGTAATACACTGCCGTGCATGCGCGGTGGCGTATTACTTCTTATTTTAATGTTTATTACTGTTAATATTACAGTATAATACTGACAGCTGGGGCGCTAGTATTTAACCTTAAGATCAACAATTTTTTTTCAGTGTCGAAAGATCTCTGTACAGTGTAACACAGCCTCCGGCACTGTAATTTTAAAAGAAACTGCTTTTTCAAATTTTATCAGCTTCTCCCTTTTATTTACTATTTTTAAAATGAGAAAAAATCTTTCCCTTCACTTTTATACATGTTTTTACATTTTACTCTTGTGTTTATCAAAGCTGATAGGAAAGTTAGTCTCAACAAAACAGAATTTTTTTCATTAATGAAAAAACTTCTTTTTAAGGGAAGTGGAAAGCCAATTTAGCATCAAATGAGTCTGTACATAACACCGCCTACGCTTTTGTAGCTCATGGTTTGGAATAAAGTTTGCCAATATACGTCTTAATGGAAAAAAAATCCTATTTTATGCAGATAAATAGAAGAAAGCATTTGTATAGAGGAATATTTTAAACTGACGTTTCGAAAGTTGAAACTATTAAAGTTGAAAAATGAAATTAAAAAAATAGGTTTTAATTCAATTTTGAAAATTACAAATCGTCAGGTTTGTAATTTGCAAAATTTGCAATGGTTTTTACATGAGTTACTGCAGTGCAGTAAACAAATGTTGCATTTTGTATATCTATTTTTTCATAGTTCGAAAAAAAAATTCCTGCGAAAGAAACGAACAGTTTTAATCTGTTATTAAATGCTCAACTTCTATTATAAGACTTAATTTGGCTAAATGTAAAAAGAAAAAAAAATAACTATTTAAAAAAAAAACTGATTGAAAACAAGGCTTTCTCACAACAAATTAATTTATCATTAAGGAATCTTTTAGTCGTCAATAAATAACAAAGGAAAAAATAAGTCGCAAGTAAGTAATTTTCTGCCACATAGTTCAAAACTCAACAATTAAGCATATTATTTCCATGAAACGTTATGATTTAATTCGACCTTGACGTAAAATGGCGTTTATTATATTTTGGTGCTTATCATATAACAAGTGGCTGGTTTATCGTGCTTTTTACAATGTTGCATCACGAAATTTTATTGCCCAAAACTTAATATGTAATATGATTTTTTATGAAAAATTATGTTGATTAAACAATTTTTTAACACTTTCCAACAAAGTTGAAAAGTGTTTACGAATTCTGTTTGTCTGGCCGTCTGTCTAACCGAGCTTTAACTCGCGTAAATGTACTCGAATTGATACATATTATTGAGGTTTGCTATGGCATGTTCGATATTGAAAATGAAGTGTGTAGCCTTTATAGTGAATTTACAGGGACACTCAAAAGTATTCCGTTACATTATGGTCTATGGAAAAAAGTCATTTACGATTCATTTTAATCGTGTTACGCTTTTCTAAACATAATAAAATATATATGCATTATCGAGGTTCACTACAAGAAGGTTACTTTAGAATATTTTATGTATAGCGCTTACAGTTCATTTACAGAGTCACTTAAAAGTATTCCGTTATATTAGGCCTATTATTAAGTATTCCGTTTGCGGCCTATTTTAATGATATTACACATTTACAAAGTTAATGAAATTGATATGAATTTCTGAGGTGCATTAAAACATGCTTTCTGTAAAATATGGAGTGCAAAGCAATTATCATTCATTAAGAGGGTGATACAAAATAATTCGGTTTTATAATGGTCTATTGTTTCAAACATGATGAAATTGAAATACATTAATGAGTTTTACTACAAGATATTTGCTGTAGAATATGGTGTGCATAGCCTTTATCAGCCATTTAAACGGACATACAAAATATTTCGCATACAGTGCTTTATCCAAAGTATTGTCTATTATAGATAATTGCTGGAAGTGGTTTTTCAGTTATGATATGCATTTTTAAGTTTAAATAAATTTTGCATACTATGTGGTGTGTATACATTTTTTAGATCATATACAGGCTACACAAAAGTATTCGTAAGCATTACTGAGCATGATCGGAACACATGGAAATTGCATGACGGATTGATGCCAGTGACATTGAACATACGTAACTTGGTTTTTCTATTAATATAAGCTGTACCTTTCTTATATGTGTTAGTTTTAAAAGTAAATGTGTATCTGAGTTACAACGCATCATTTGCGCTTGCAATTTGGCGTATTTAAGTTGATGATTGGTTATTAAAAAATTACATTTCAGGATTTCTAATGAATTTGTACATGTAAGCCATTATTTCATAATAAATCGTGAACACCGAACAACTTTGTAATTCGCTGTTTTTTTCTCGTACCTAGTACCGTTTTTGAGATAGGAATGCTAACGCCGCAGTTAACCGTTAGGTGGCGCTGTAAGTAATCTCATTGCGTATTGCACAGCAGAAAGTAAAGAGGAACAATAGAGAGGGAGTGAACCGTAAAAACGGCTTGTAATTTGAAGTCGGTTGTCGCTCAAATCAGTAGGCCCAAACAAACCACTTCATTGAACGGAGAGAGATGCTGCACGTGGAACGAGGACTGGATTCATTGGATGGGAAGAGGTTTTCAAAGCAAGCCGCCAGTTATTTGGGCCGACTTTAGGGTTGCATTTTTGGCGTCACATCAAACGTCCACATTTCATCCCCAGTTCCTCTTTACTCCGTGAGCGCACAACCACTTTACTAAACCTAGACACTACGTTTAAGTCTATACCTGTCACCGTTCAAAAATTATTAGGGGTGGACAGGACTTTAGTAGGCTTGTATATGTTACTTTGATGGTTTTACAGAATTATGTTCAAAACAAAACCAATTTTTGTTTCTTTCAGACGCTGATGTTGGATATTATTTTATCTTTCTGTGTTTCAGAATAGTGTTCATATATATCTGAGGATGTTTTATCAGGGGCGTAGCTTGAAATTTTTATTGGGAGGGGAGGACCTGACTTTGACGCCCTATATATAATTTTCATTTCCCCCCCCCTACCCCACCCCACCTCCTCTCTCGCCACATTGTCATCAGCCGCACTAGAGGTCTGCAGGTGCTGAAATGCCCAGGCCCGACCCGGCATAAAAGCAAACAGTTCGGCCGGGCCTGGTATAAAAGCAAAAAGTTCGGCCCGAGCCCGGACTGGCCTGCCCCGACTGAATACTGAATTACATACAAAGCATGACGATATTTCTGAAGCAACATTAACCTAAAATTAAAATTGCACTTACTTATTCAGAAAGCACACTTATGCATAGATTTTAGTTTCATATTATGCTCAAAATGCATGGAATGCAAAATATCAACAATATTTATGATCACTTAGACAATTACGTACATAAACACTGATTAAAAAATTGACTTAGATTATTACATTGAAATGAAGATTCAGTAAGAGAAGAAAAATCCGTTATAGGCAGGTTCCATTCTTAGCAGGTATATCGTCTGTTGTATGTATTATATTCTTTTTGCACGGATCAAGACATTTTTCTGTGTAAAAAAAGTTTTCGTCATAGATTGTTTCTATTTCAGAGGTTTTACTGCATTTAAAATTTTTTATTGCTTAGAATAGTATGTACTATTCTTTAAAACGAATTTTAATTATAGAATAATGGCTATTTAAAAATATATTCATTTTTCGCAAAAATTGTTGTGCCAAGCATAATTTTCTGATTTTTACGCTGGCCTGCAAATTTCGGTCCATGCAGATCTCTAGGAAGAATGACATCCAAACACAGCTTGGCCCAGAAAAAAAAGAAGTCTGGCCCGTCCCGGCCCAAATCTGCAGAAAAAAGTTATGCCCGAACTGTGCAGATCTCTAACTTAAAAGCGAGTTTAAAATATCAGTTTTAATTTTTACAGAAAAATTACAATACTATTTGATCCTTAGAGACCTGATTAAAAATATATGAAATTTTATATGCAAACAGGTGATAATGATTAACCTTAACTAAAGCAAATATTTGTAACTGCTCTTACATTCTGCTCCATCATTAACAATTTGAAACCACTCGTTCATAAATGAAGTTACATAATCTGCTTTCTTCTTAAATTCATTTGTTTTGATTTTTGTAAAAGGTACCTAGTTTATTACTTTTATTTATTTACTCTAGAGAAATTCGTGCCTGGGATATAAGTTTTCAAAAAAATATACAGTACACTCATTTCAAGAAACACATGCCTCTAATCTTCCAAATGAACGGAATATCAATGTCTGTTGTCTCGTTTTGTACAAGAGGGGATTTCAAACAGTTCAAATATCAGGGTGGGGGAAATTTTTTGTTAGGATTTTTTGTAGAGGATTCTTTCAGGAAAATTGCCATATGACCACCTTATAGAGTAGAGGTCTGCACAAGATCCTACCCGGCCCAGCAAAATGAAGGTCAATTTTCAAATGGACCGGTCTGGCAGAATGAAAACAATTTTTTAAACGAGCCTGGGCGGACCGATGAAGAATAATAAACGGGTCAGGGCAGGCCTATAAAAATATTAAGTGAGCCGACCGGCCTGATATAAGATGCCAGAATATGCCTATGCCAGAATACGTTATAAATGTGTTGCACAATCCGATACTAGTTTGGCAACATCAATACAGAAATTTAATATGCCCAACGTAGATTTTCATCGGACAGTTACATTGTGTATGAGCCTGTGCATAATTTTTCCTGTCAACTCCGACCGTGTTCAGGCGCACATTTTTTCTACTTACGCGAGTCGGGCTGGGCCTGAACTTAATTATTCCTAAGACATGTCGGGCAGACTTTTTTTTTGTTGTTGTTTAATTCAAATATAAAACGGGATAATGGATTTTTGGTAACAAAATCTTTCGAAATAAACTATAAAAAATATTTCTTCGGAATTCATTAATCTAATTTTTTAATTATAAAGCTTCAAAATTTATGATGTTTTTAAACATTTTTTTATCTTTACTCTAAAGTACATTATTGTTTAACGAGTCTTTACTTGAATTCAAAAGTCTAGAAGTCTAAATATTCATTAATGTTGATATTCTGTATTCTATGGATTGCCCACATATAGTCCGAATTATACTTTAAAAATTTCTCGAAAAAAAAAGTATGGAGTATTCTTTAAAAGAATCTTAATTATATGTTATGGAAAATATGATTTTCTTTTGTAGAAATTGAACCGTTTTGGGCCGGACCGAGCCGAACTTTTGGTTTTTAAGCCAGACTGGGCAGGACCAAGATAGCTTTCGTTTGTACCCGAGTGCGTCTGATCTCTGATCCTAGAAATTTCATACAGTGGAGACCTCTAGACCACACCCACCCTCTCTGAACTGTTCTGTAACCTCTCTCCAGCCACTTCCATTTCTTTGCACTTTCTTTCGATTACCAAATGTGACCATAGGAAAGAATTGTACTTTTAAAGATTGAATTACATTACTGCCCAGCAATTGATTGCAATTCCTGCTTTCAGAATTTTCTCTTCTGCAGGTATAAATTGTTTTGTTAGGGAGTAGAGGTAGTAAAAGTTCTAAAATTGTCTTACACAAATGTTGTATGTTAAATGCAACTTACATTGTAATTTAACATTTAAAATAATGTTCGTGTATAATTACTTGCAACTACTATTTAAACCCTTTCTTTATGAGTGCCTGACGGTGCCCTTAAACCTTCTTTGACCCCTTACATGAACGTATTGTAGAACTGTTCCAACAAATCAGTCCCACATCTTCACCTTTTCTTGCTACTACAAAGGATGTCCAACAACTACTAAGATAAGAAGGGAATAATTGTACTTCTAAGGATCGAATTACACTTACCGTCCCGCAATTGATTACAATTGCTACTTTCAGAATTTTCCTTTTTCCATGTATAATTTTTTTTTGGCGGGGCGTGAAGGGGGAGGGGAGAGGATAGAAGTAGTTACAAATTTAAACCCCTTATGTAAATTTTGTATGTTAAAAGTAACTTACTTTCTAATTTAAGATTTAAAATAAAGTGTTTGTATAATTACTTATTACTGCTAATACACCCTTTCTTTATGGGCGCCTGACGGCGCCCTTAAACCTTCTGTGGCGCCCTACTACTTGAACTTATTGGGGGGGGAGGCTCCCCCCCCCTCCCCCCCTAAAGCTACGTCCCTGTGTTTTATTAGCTTATTTTGAAAAAAAAAGTATTTTTCCCTTGCACAGTCAACGTAACTAGCCAACACGTTTCTGACTATTGCTGTTGCGTTCTGATGTTAATGGAGGTGGACAAGATTTTGCTGAGCATACTGTAGAATATAGAGATTATTCAAAAAACACAAAGGCTAAATCACAAGGTTCCATTATTATTTTTTTAATAAGCGATACATATTAGTTATACACATTGTGTTTTATAACATCAGGGAGATTTGACCCATTCAAAATTTTACTTTCTAGAAAAAAAAATCGCAATTTAATTAGTAAGAATTATTATATATATCTTATGGCACAAGACATGAAACTACATTATGTATACAGTGCGATTCAGAAAAACTGTTCAAAAACTAACAGACAAAAAACCGTGCACACAAACAACATAGACACAAAACAAAGCAAAGGAACTTGGAACTTGGGGACGTAATCAGTCAAAAACTGTCAAATCAGTCAAAAACTTTTTCACTTTATTCTAACTCGTGTTTCCATTAATAATGTTGAGAAAAGTTAAGATATTACAATGAAAATTTTAAGAGAATTTTATTTTTCGATATGTAATAACATTAAAAACGTGCTAGAAATGTCTCATATCCGCACCCAAATATAAAAAAATCGACTCAGCACATAATAGAATATGAATGTCAGTGCATACGGTATCATGATTGATTAGTGATACTTTTCCAGATCATTTCGTGATGCTTTCGCATTTAAAACAAAACAATGTTCGTCTCTTCAAAATTTAATTGCATTATTTTCATTTTTTATGAAATTATTAACCCTCTGACTGCTTATCCCGCGATTTCCACGGGCAAGACATTTGTAGAAAAATTAATATAATACACAATTTTGGAAGCAATTTTGTTTTAAAAATTCCACAGTCAAAGGGTGGAATTGCAAAATCATAAATTTACTACATATTCCAAATACATGATGATTTAAAAAATGTAATAATAGAGGAGATACTGGTCGATTAAATATTGGTCGAAAAGATTTTGAAAAAAAAATTTGAGCAGTCAGAGTGTTAATGGAAACCGAACATCAGTCTGAGTGAAACACCCTGTATTCTACATTATTTTCATTTTTTATGAAATTATTAATGAAAACTCAACTTCGGTTTAAATGGAACACCCTGTATTCTAGACTGAGTAAAGTGAATTGCGTTCCCATATTCCTATGTTATTAATACTTAGTTCAGGATTCATTACAGTCCTGTAAATAATCAAACAGCTATTCTGAATCAACCTGTATATTTTGCTTTTATTGTGGAACAGATTTACAGTAAATAACTAACTCTCGGAACATAATGCAATTCACTCAGCCCTTTTGAAAAAGAAAAGCTCTTGGTTACACTTGAATTAAAATAAATTAAATCAGTCTTTCATTGATTTGCAAAAGGAAATTATATTATATTTACTGAGATAATGTAACTATGATTAAAGAGATTTTCAGATAATTCTTCATGGATATATGCGTTCAAAATAGTCTTAATTAAGAAAAAGAAGCAATTAACGTTTATGCATTTCACTGGGGGAAAATATTCAACAAAAGTAGAGGGGAGAGTAGTAGTATACGGTGAGACAGGTTTTTTAAAAACAATAATTGAGAGCTAGATATAATAGACTGGAAGAAATTTAGTCAGTGCATTCATAAATCTACTTTTTGGGAGCACGTTGTATACTGAAATTGTTAATACATATGAATTGAAACAGGAAGAAATTCAGTTTAAAAATCCCTTTAAATTCGTTTCACTGTGTACCACACCTAGTACACGGTGAGACATTGCTGAATATTTATGTGTTTCATCAACACATCCAATAATCTGTCACATGACGTAGTTGTGCCTGGATTTAAGAGCATACATTTGTTAAAGCATCCATTTGTAAAATGTCAAAGTGTCCAACAACGATTAAATCAATGTATTGAAAATTTGTATCTGATATGTGGTAGTAAAGTGCGAAAAATGTCCCTTATCTGTAGGTCTCCGCATCTCAATAACATAAAAACATTTTAAAATAACATATAATGCATATTATTCAACATAGAAGAAATAGAAGTGGAATGCTACTCAGTTAGACACTGTTTACTGTGTCTGTGTTACCACGTCGATTTGCTGAAAGAAATAATTACATACTTCTTCCTGAGGCTTTGTTAGAGTTAACAAATTGGACTTAACTGGAGAAATAATGTAACATTTAAGCTCAAGTACCATAAACTATTAGACTTGTGATATATGAACATTTTGATTTAAAAAAGTATTTTCTTTTCCTAGCTGCCAAAGGAAACAACATCCACAATTGAAATGTTACCGGCGATAATGTCAAGTCGTACAAACACAAACGGGTTTTAAAAGAGCCTGTGATGCACTGTGTACACTGTCTCATTGTGTACAACTATGTCATTTTTTAACAACTTGTAAAGATTTAAATGAGGATTGAAACTAGGATGGCAAACTGTATTTAGTAAACAAGATGAGAATATTTTAAAATTCATTCCATATATATATATATATATATATATATATATATATATATATGCGTGTGTATGTGTAACATTCTAAAAGTAAGAGCGTAGAGCACACATAATAAAATTTAAAAAATAGTTTTTATGCCACCTAACTTCGGCCAAAAACATAATTTTATTAAAATTTATTTAAAACATAATTTATTTAAAATTTATTCAAAACATAATTTAATTACATCATTTAATTAAAACAAAATTCCATGTAATACTTCTTTTCAGTGTAGGCTAAAGTATTTTTTTTGTTTTTTCTATTCTCTTATAATTTTTAAAAATTATTCCACTACTAGGGAGCTCTGCCCTATACGAGATGCACTCGCCAACTCCTATCCAGAAACCCACCGGCTCTAAAAACACACTCTGTTTTAAAAAGACTACCTACCCGATTACGGAAGTTTGTTTAAGTTACAAAATGGAAATTTTATGTAATTTTTATGGGGATGTCGATTATCACGCTAGGATGGGAAAAACTTTTTCCAGATTGGGCACTGCTAGTTCTGGCTCCCACCTAGTTACGGGCCTGTGGAAGCATCTCACATAAATTGGATTTTAAGTGTGCGAGGACCTTAATTGCAACGTGGTGGAAAGAAAAACTAGTGAAAGTGACGTCATTTTAAAGAAAATGTCGACACGTATTTCAGTTTTATGAATAGAGAAACACATTTTATTATTTTTTAAAAAAACCTCTTTTGTACAGCGAAAGTATTTCACCGTTTCAAAATTTGTAATTTTGCAAACCTCAGAAGAGCAGTAACCCTAACACATCTCTATAAAAGTATATTATTTTTAAAAGAAAGTTCTGCATTTCGTGTCTTAAAATGGAAATATTTTTCTACTATATTGCATCAGAATCATGCAATTTTAAATGACCCAGAATTGATTTATGTTCCAGGATCTTTAGTCTTGATGAATATAAACTCATTTAAAGTTACGTCATTTTCACTAAATTATTATCTCTATTAATAAAACCGTAAGTCATGTGACTGTCATCAACAGTTCCGGGATGCCCGCATAAAATTTCCATTTTGTAACTTAAACAAACTTCCGTAATCGAGTAGGTAGTCTTTTTAAAACAGAGTGTGCTTTTAGAGCCGGTGGGGTCTGGATAGGAGGCATTCTAACCAAAAGTTCCTGAGGAAACTTAAATAATATAAAGCGGCCCCCCACCTTTCCTCTTTTAAACTCAAATAATATACAGTATTGGCCAATTTATTAGTCCCATTCGAAAAAAATTCCAAAACCTTGTTTCTAAGATGTGTGATTATATTAAAATTAAATAAAAATCATTCACTCGTGGCATCATAATTCACTTTTATATTTTAACAGGCTACTATAATTTGTGACTCGTGCTATATAGCCAATATACGTCAGGACACATGTTTAAGAATCTCCGCAATAGCGAATATAATGCAACTGATAAGCAAACGGACATGAAGCATAATTGCTTAAGTTGGTTAAGGGGTTTTTGCCAATACATAACAACAAAAAATATGTGAAATGCTATCATGATCGCAAAAGTTCTTGATTTGTCTATTAGAATCTTCCGGTCCGGCATCATAATTCACTTTTATATTTTAACAGGCTACTATAATTTGTGACTCGTGCTATAGCCAATATACGTCAGGACATATGTTTAAGAATCTCCGCAATAGCGAATATAATGCAACTGATAAGCAACGGACATGACGCATAATTGCTTAAGTTGGTTAAGGGGTTTTTGCCAATACATAACAACAAAATATGTGAAATGCTATCATGATCGCAAAAGTTCTTGATTTGTCTATTAGAATCTTCCGGTTTGGCGAAGGATTAAGAAAAAAAATTAAACTATGAATAAAAGTAACATGTTACAATGCGTAACATACATCTAAGGGAGACCAAACTGGTGTCCAGTGGCGGCTAGCTGACATGCCCGGCGTTGCCCGGGCCGTGATAATAACCTTAAAAATTCCTAAAATCAATGTTGAATGATTTTATATTTTTAAATGAGAATCTATCTAAACGAACTGAAAGACAGTCGTTATAGTTATTGCCGATTTAATGTCGATTTAATTTCTGACGTTTTGATACATTTAACTTTCAATTCTAACCAAAAGTTCCTGAGGGAACCTAAATAATATAAACCGCTTCCCCACCTTTCCTCTTTTAAACTCAAATAATATACAGTAGTGGCCAATTTATTAGTCCCATTCGAAAAAAAATTCCAAAACCTTGTTTCTAAGATGTGTGATTATATTAAAATTAAATAAAAATCATGCACTCGTGGCATCATAATTCACTTTTATATTTTAACAGGCTACTATAATTTGTGACTCGTGCTATAGCCAATATACGTCAGGACACATTGCCGTTATCATTATCTTTCTACGCGTGAAGATTTAGCTATGGTTACTCCATTGTGAAATTTGGTAAATTTTGAAATTCAATATTTGAAAAACGGCATAATCATTAAATTTGAATATTATATCAAGAAAAATACAATTTTTTACCTTTCTAACGAAGTTTGTCTCACAATTTTGTGACAAATACTTTTCGAGCTATTAATTTTTTCAGTAACTTCAAATGTTTCATTTTCCGAGATTAATATGTGGCAACGATAGGCGAAAATCCAAGTCGTCAGCAACACATACCTTTTTATTAAACAGGATGAGTTCAATTTACGTCAAGAAAAGATCCAGAAGGAAGTTGAGTTGTATAGAACAGAATTATGGTAAACATTGACTGTTTCACTGGTGCGGATTATTTTTTTTACACCAGGCAGCGGTCCAAAAATTCATGGTTTAATATTTTAAACGTTCACAACGAATGAATCTTTTTTTGTTTTGTTTACTTTCATGGGTAGAGAATTTGAACTGCAAACCTAATTTAAACTGAAGTTATTGCAGAATGTATACATAATTGAATGTAAATCATCTCTCAAATATTAATTTTTTTTGGACGATCTTTCTAAAAATGTAACTTTTATGCAGTTTTATTTGAAAAAATAATTTTGAATAAAAATGGCCGCCTGGCATATGAAAAAGTGAAGCGGGCATCCCGGAACTGTTGATGACAGTCACATGACTTACGGTTTTATTAATAGAGATGGCTCCCACCTAGTTACGGGCCTGTGGAAGCATCTCACATAAATTGGATTTTAAGTGTGCGAGGACATTAATTGCAACGTGGTGGAAAGAAAAACTTGTGAAAGTGACGTCATTTTAAAGAAAATGTCGACACGTATTGCAGTTTTATGAATAGAGAAACACATTTTATTATTTTTTAAAAAACCTCATTTGTACAGCGAAAGTATTTCACCGTTTCAAAATTTGTAATTTTGCAAACCTCAGAAGAGCAGTAACCCTAACACATCTCCATAAAAGTATATTATTTTTAAAAGAAAATTCTGCATTTCGTGTCTTAAAATGGAAATATTTTTCTACTATTGCATCAGAATCATGCAATTTTAAATGACCCAGAATTGATTTATGTTCCAGGATCTTTAGTGTTGATGAATATAAACTCATTTAAAGTTACGTCATTTTCACTAAATTATAGTAAAATATATTTGTTAAGTTGTATATTAGAAAAATGCACATTTCCTTTTAAAATAACATTGTTTTTAATGATAGAAAATTTTGATCCTCTGAGTTTAGGGCTCCAGTTAAGTAATTATACTGTACTATGCAATTAATTTTTTAACCCAAAAAATATTTTTATTCACGGGAATATTTTTTTCTTGAGATTGGTGGCAACTTTTAATCAGCTAAAATTTCAGAAAAAATCATAGAACTTGGTTCAATAATTTCTCCCGGCACTTTTATAAAATCTGTCAAAATTTACAGGTAAAATTATATTTCATCATTAACTTCAGGTTTATTCATAGTACTCATTTACTTAGTAACATTATACCTTAGTAATATTACAAAAATTATAAAATTCAAACTTTTTTTCTGGAGTAATGCTGAATTAGATATTCTAAATTTATCTGGAAAATGCAGATTATCACATTAATCTTATAGACTGGTTTCTAAGTTTATTTTTCTATGTGTTTTCAAAGTTCTGTCGGATATCTAATTTTATTTCTTTCTACTTTCAAAATACCTTTTAAAAGAATTTTCGAATACTGATTTTAAGCGTTTTAAAATATTTCTTTGAAAACAACTTTTGTGGTAGCCACATTTGAAATCATCGTAATCATAAAATGTGGCTGGGTTTTTTAATACTATATTTTTTTCCTGATAGTAATTATTTGCTGTAATTATTTCTCCAGTCGTTATTTTACTTATTGTATATTTTACAAAAATACAAAACAAACATTATTTAAACATCAGAATATATAGGTTGACAATCGCAAAAAAATGTTAATTCGTGTGTATAATGCGAAGACAGCCGGATTAAATTTTGACGCTGAACATTTTCGCACATGAAATACATAAATGTTGAAAATTTAGAACAGTAAGATGCACAGTGAAATTAAACTGAATGCTATTTCTTTGAATGATTTGCATCTTTGTAATTACTAGTACCGAAATTATAACGAAATTTCTTTTTTTCAGATACATTTTGACAATTTAATTTTTTTGTTGGCTAATATTTCATAATTGGATACAGCATCAAAATAGGCATTAAACATGTGCATGAGAAATGCTGGCAGCAATGTGGTTAAAACAGAATAAAAATACTTTTAAAAAATTTCCACAAAATACACAATCTAAAATACGACTATTGGCAAAAGATCAAATTACGGAAGATTAGTCCTAATATAAAAGTATCTGGGTGCATTCAACTTACGTGTTTAGTTAAAACACACAATTACTTTTAATTACAGTTGTTACTGTGATGAGATAGCTTAAATATACAAATGGTGCCTTTACAAAAATATATTAAATGGGAAATTTTCAGGGCACAGATGTCATATACGCACTACGTTGGCGCGATTTTATTCCCCGGCCAGTTTGGCAAAAACTTTGTTTTTGAATATTACTTACAAATAGCATGCAATAATAGAACGTGATTTTTTTATTTCAATATAAAAATAAAATAACGTAATAAATGAAATAGCTTCTATTATTTAAAAAAAGGAAATAAAAATAAATAAATGATAGTTTGATATAAATAAATATTGATATACATAATAAAAATAATTTAGAATTAAAATAAAAAATAAAAGTAAATAAACAGTTTAGTATTTCGCCAAATTGATGGGGGGAATAAAATCGCGCCAAAGTGGTGCGTAAATGACATCTGTGCCGTTCCATATCCTATGCCGGAAAATTTGGCGAGTTTTTTATCGATAATTGTTTCGATGTAGTTGTTGCAATCTTTCCGGTTTTGTAAGTTGACTTGGTAAATTTACAAATAAAACAAAATAAAAATAAATAAAAATAACACATATATATTATAAATAATAATAATATATAAATAATAATAATATATAAATAATAATAATATATAAATAATAATAATATATAAATAATATGTAAAATTTATGCATATGCATACGTATATTATATAATATATTAGTATATTATGTTATATTATACACTGCTCAAAACAATTAAAGGATATTGCAGTTTTAGGTGGATTTTGTATCTGGGAAACTTTTTAGCTGATTGATACATGGTCGACAGACATAGTAGGTTATATGAGAATAAATTACACATGTTTGGCAGAAAAAAATGCATTTTATTGCGCATTTGTGTACAAAAGGAAAAAAACACAATTTGTGCATATGAGAAAAAAAAATAAGAAAAGGTGTTTTCTTCAAAGAAAATCATTTTCAGTAGGGGGTATAGTTTCCACGGGCGGCCAGCAACGTTGAACACCTTTGAGGCATGGACTCAATGAGGCTATTAATGACGAGTTGGAGTATTCTGCCCCACTCTTCCAGAAGAGCTCTTTCCAGTTCTTGGAGAGTTTGTGGTGGTTGTTGGCGGCCAGAAACTCGTCTTCCTAGAGCGTCCCAAACGTGCTCGATTGGATTCATGTCTGGAGAACACGCTGGCCATTGCATTCGAACGATTCCTTCCTCGAAAAGGAAATCCTCCACCAGGTTTGCACGATGTGGTCTGCAGTTATCGTCCATTAAAATGAAGTTATCTCCGATTGCTGCAGCGTAAGGGACTACAATAGGTCTGAGGATCTCATCCCTATATCGGTGACCAGTCAGAGCTCCATCTCGAATGATGTAGAGGTCAGTGCGCCCGTCAATGGAGATGCCACCATACACCAACACTCCTCCACCGCCAAATCTGACACTTTCGTGCACGAACGCAGGATTATTCCTACTGCCACGGTCCCTCCAGATGAAAATACGCCTATTATCCGGATGCACAGAAAAACGGGACTCGTCAGAAAACGGAATATTGCTCCATTCATTTCTCCTCCAGTTGACATGCTCGGTTGCCCACTCCCTGCCGTCGCCACGATGCCTTGATGTTAATCTAACACATACCATCGGTCGGCGAGCATACAGACCTATAGCATGGAGCCGGTTTCGGACAGTCTGAGTTGAAATCGTGGTGCCTGTAGCCGAGCGAAGGTGTTGTTGGAGAAGAGTAGCGTTCATGTTTCGGTGTCTCCGAGCTGTTAACGCTAAATACCGATCTTCATTGGGCGTTGTTGTCCGTCTACGACCTTGCCCTGGTCTTCGGTCTGCACATCCACTCTCCAAAAAACGGTTCCAGATCCTGGAAATGACACTTTGTGACACTCCAATGGCTTGCGCTACTTCGGCTTGAGTTTGGTCCCCTTCTAACCTACCAACAATTCTCCAAGCTTCTGAATCTGTCAAATGATTTCGCTGAGACATCGTACTCATCGAAACAAAGCAATCACTGAATGCCGATCATCCTTGTCTTCCTTCTCTTTTATCCAGTTGAAAGTCAAATTTCATTCGCTGCCGCTGAAGCGACGTTTTTGACGTCGAACTCAAAATTTGCATACTCCACAGTTTGAAAACCAGAAAAATTTGCATTTGTGATTCTCTTCTTCTATTTTCGGCAAAAAAAATTTCGTTTATATCTTTATTTTATATAAAACTTCAAATATCCTTTAATTGTTTTGAGCAGTGTATATTATAGTATGTTATATCCAATAATATATAAATATAAAATATAAATATATGAATAATATAAATATAATAAAAATAAATTATAATTAAAATGAAAATTTGGTAAGATGCTAAAACGGCCTTTTGGCGCCGCTTTGGAGTTTTTCGCCAACTGCGTCAAGTGGCGCAGAATACGAAACTCTTCTCAACAATACAGGGTGTCCCTAAAGTATCCGTACAACTTCAAAAATTTATTACAAAAAAAAATAATAGGCCTACAGCAAAAATAATTACAACAGTAGATAGAGTAACTTAAAAAGTTTTTTCTACTACCTTAGTATACTTGTACATAAGATCGTTTCGTTGCACGAATAATATCAATTCGATATTCCAATTCCATCCACGTGCATTTCAGCATGCTAACATCAACAGTAGTTACAACCGTTTGATGAAATCTGAATAAAAGTTAATAGTCTCATGGAATTGCTATTCAAACTATCCAAACAGCAGTAGCTACTGTTGATGTTAGCATGAAAATCGTTCGTGGATTGAATTGGAATATCGTCTTGATATTCTTCGTGCTACGAAAGGATCTCATGTTGAAGTTTACAAAGGCAGTAGAAAAAAACTTTTTAAGTTACTCTATGTACTGTTATAATTATTTTTGCTGTAGGCCTATTATTTTTTTTTTTTTGTAATAACTTTTTGAAGTTGTAGGGAGACTTTTGGGAACCCTGTATTATAGGTTAGTCTTTCTGAGAGTGTTTCACTGTTGCTATCCATCATGAATAACGATCTTGGATCTGAATATTTAGGTTAAAAAGCTAGGCGCATTTATCGCCACACCTCAAACCACCGTCAAATCGGGCGCCAAGGAGTAGTGGCTACTCCGGTTTACCTTTATTTTTTTTTAATATAGTTTAGTTTTTTGTTTGATTATTATTGTTCATTTATTATATTTTATTTATTTATTTATTTTAAATTATTTACCTTTTTTAATAATATTGTGCATTTAATAATGTTAAATTACTGTTTTGAACATGATTGGGAATTGACAACCATTTTTGGCGATCTATCTCCTGGCCTAGATAATACGTAAGTACCCAAAGAAATTATATATTTTTTTGGCAAGCTGTTTTCAATAAAATATGCTAATTGGCGAAATCCCCACATAAAGTGGTAATGACTACTGAACTATTTTAGAAAACAACACACAAAAAGAGGTACTTACGTATTATCCGTGCCAGTTTTAAGCCAACTGCGCCAGGCATGGAGCCAATATTACTAATTATAGTAACCCTTATTTCTTTTCTTGCTGCATGGTACATGCCTGGGATTAATCTAAAATATTATTCTTTCTTATTTACTATGCTATTTACCATTTATTAATTTTACTAAAATAATGTTATTTACTATTTTTAACAATGTTATAAATTTAATAAACATATATTACATTTTATTTATTTTATATTAATTACCATTTTTAACAATGTTATTTGATAATTTTAAATTACTGCGTTTATAAACATGATTGGCATCGATAAACAAGATTGGTAGTTGGCAACCATTTTTGGCAATTAATCTCCTGGCACGGATAATACGTAAGTACCCAAAAAGAAAGGTACTTTTATGTTAGCTAGACGCCAGTGATCACCAAACTTCTTTGAATCTCACCAGCCCCCCTTTTTTTTTCTCGCCAAACTTTTAACATTAGCTAATAACAAATATCCAATATTGTAACATTGCAATATAAATAATATCTTAAAAAACTAACTTAAAATTAGCTAAAATATAATCATGAAAAAATACTTAAACACAAACATAGCAATACAACTAAATTCCACATAATCCGGGATTAGGTTTAGTAAAAAACAAAAATGTTAAAATAAGACATAAAATAAACTAGAAATATTTTATTTCATAATGAAAGCATATTATATAATTTTATAGACGCAAAAATGGAAAGTTATCTATAACAGTAGAAGCCCGATATAACGCGGTTGTTGGGAGACATGTTTCACACCCGCGTTATAGCTTAACCGCGGGATATCAAAATGGTGTCAAAGAAATTGTGCAAAATGATGAAAACACTTACCCGCTTTGTGAAATGTAATTAACTTTATCATTCATTGAACACAAACTTAATCTTACATTGTCTTATAAAAGTCCGTAAGTGCTGTTTGGCGAACTGATGCGTTTCGTTTCTTTTCCGCATATTGTTTCACACTAGCAAGATGGAGTAGATGAACACTATCTGAATCGCCTTGCATTTTCATCCACGAAATTACCTTCGTTAAGTGTGAAATTACTTCACTAACATGTGGAACGTCGTCTTTCATTACCACATCATTTTCAATTTCATCATCATCATCTTGCTCACTGCAATTTTTATGCGTTACAGCACCAATGATATCCTGATATGTCATGACCTCTGAAATTGGTTCGCTGTTGTCAATTTCTATCCTGTCATTTAAATCGTCAACAGTGATATTGAAATGCATAGCACTAACCGTAGACTGCAAGTCACTCATTGTGAATCCGGGATCGGAGCAATTTCCAACGGAGACATCTTCACCAGACACTTTTTTCCAGCAGTTCTGAATTGTATCCGGTTTAATGCATCCCCTACAAAATATGCAACAGTCTTGAGGTTGATTGCCTTTAGGAAATCTTCCATTTTTTCTTCAGAGTTTATTATACCGCTGAGCAGTTCATGGTGGTAATGGGCTTTAAATGCTCTAATAATGCCTTGGTCTAATGGCTGGATTAACGCCGTAGTGTTTTTTGGGCAAAAACTTGACTCTGATTTTTCCATTTCTTGACTGTAGTAGATCAGCAGGTGGATGTGCCGGATTGTGATCAAGGATAAGCAATGCCTTCTCTTCGTGTTTAAGTGACCGCAGATTCTTCTTCACTGATGGGAAATAATCCTCATGGAACCACTCGGTAAAAATATCACTTGTCATCCACGCATTTTTAGTGGTCCTGTATGAGATAGGTAGTAAAGCCATGTTAACATGTTTAAAGCATCTAGGACTTCGACTTTTTCCTATGCAGAGAGGTTTAAGTTTATGGCTGCCAGATTTATTTACTGCAAATAGGAGGTAATTCTATCCTTGCTCATTTTTGTTCCAGATTTATTACCAGAGTCCCTCAGATCCAGGGTTCTTGAAGGAAGCAATCAATAATAGAGTGCAGTTTCATCAGAGTTATAAACTTGATGGTCGTTTAAATCGTTCTCAATTCTAATTTTCTTTAATTCATCAGGAAATAGGGCCGCCGATTCACTATCACACGACCGAGCTTCCCCATCAATACTGCACTGACTTATTCCATGACGAGATTTCCACCGTGAAAACCAGCCATCAGATGCAAAGAAGTTATTGTTACCATGTAAACCATGATGAAATTTCGCAGCTTGAGATCTTACAATTGGTCCTGATAGTGGCACTCTTTCACTACGCTTTGTTAAAAACCATCTGTATGAATATTCATCTAGTTCGCTATCTGCACCTAGTTTAGTCTCTTTTCTTTGTAACCCCACTTCACTTTGAATGTTGTCTACAAAACTTCTAAGTTTAAGTTCTTCTTTCAACCAACTTCTTATTGTTCCTTCTGGAATACAACAATCTCGCGATATGCTTGCTTTTGTTGCTCCGTTCTTAACACGATCAATAATTTTGAGTTTGTCGTTCACTGAATAACCTTTCCTTTTCTGCGACATTTTCCCACCTCGTACCTCGACCTGACTGAAAACTCGCTTAGCTCAGGATGTACAATAAACACTCCTGTCTCTGTCTACACGATTCCAGAATTCCGCGAAGTGACACAAAAGAGGGAGGAGAAGGACCATTCCATTCAGCGCGGAAGGGGGCGAAACCACGTGATCAGTGAGAGAAAACAGACCTCGTCGTTATCGCGTTCTCGAGTCATTGTTCAACACTAAGGGCCGTGGGGTATCTGACTGACAGGACATAAAAGGTGCGAAAAAGCATTTTATGAAGAATATTATGTTTCAATGAAATTTTAAACGCAAAATTTATCCTAAAATTGATCATTTTTTTTTTCGGGGGACATATTTTTAAACGCGTTAAATCCGAATTCGCGGTATATCGGACCGCGTTATTTCGGGCTTCTACTGTATTAATAAAAGAAAGTTTCGCTGTGTGTGTGTGTGCTTGTTTGTTTGTCTGTCTGCGATGGCTAGCAAAATCTAGCCCACCTAGAAGTCTGCCAATTTAGGTGTGGACAGTCCAAGGTCTGGCTATGTGCACCTGAGTCTCAGAATTTTAATATTTTGATAATTACCCAAGATATTAATTAGATTCTCATTAACCATCGCTTCTAAAATGACATCTTTTAAATCAAAATGGCGAAAGAAACGAACAGGCGCATTGGATTTGCAAGCGGAAATGAATGAATTCGAAATTATTTTATTAATTAGCGAATTTTAAGAAAATTAATTGAGATATCAATTTGAAAATTTTTGAGCATATGTAAAAAAAAAAAAAAAAAAAAAAATTCTGCATCTGACTGTGCGATTTTTGAAAAATTCGATCGGTAATTTTTCTTAATTTATGCAAAAAACTGCCAAAAATCTGCCGGCGCCAGTGAAAATAATCCGAGAAAGTTTCAGACAGGGATCTGCTTTCATTAAAAACTGAACTACAAAGAGATCCGTTTCTCTGGCCGATCCCTCCATTTAGTTTGCGAAAATGAAGGGAAATAATTGCCAATTTTTACTAATGAACAAAAATTTAGGTAACTAATTAAGATATAGATTTGAAATTGAGGTCGGGAAGGGGTGTCATCTGACCTTCTAACGATAATTTAACGTAGCTTCTTCGTTATGTTCTACTTATCAGAAAAATGTAACTTTTTTTTTAATGATCGGGTTAATGTAGGTGACGGTGGTTCTCTTGAACAAATTATTCATTATATTTGCGGGTATGGGGAGGGAGAAGGTTAACGCCTTTCTCTGAGATTGTAATTATCTCAGGCCCGGACAACGCCGGGCGGGCTTAGCTAGTATTATATAAGGGAAAGGATTTCAATTCAAATGATATTAATTGAAATAAGATTTGGCGAGTTATCACTGGTGCCCAGCTAACATACAAGTACAAAAAAGTAAAAGCAATTACTTCCGTTAATCAACCTCAAATAGCATAAAACATGCCTTGCTAAAAAGCTCACCAAAATATAAATCGATGGCATTAACAATTATGGTATTGAAAATATCTAAATAAATTATTTGAAATTGATATTGCAAAACAGAAAACTTAAAACCCAAATATGTAGGTACGAACATAAACCAAATGTATTCTCTCTATGTCTAGGTAGTTTACATATAGAACCACGCTGTTTAAATTCCGTGCTATGGCAGCCTGTGCAAATCATGCGCTCTGGATTGAATCTCTTAACAGGATCGACCGAATCACCAGGCAACATGCAATGGGTCGAAAACCTCACAGAAAAGCTGAATGGATGAGGTACTGTGTTCCAGTTATTGTTTATACAAAAAATTACATTGGTACTTCTTAGTTATAGCAACCCCCCCCCCCCCCCCCCCGCAGACGGAAGACAGGCAGACAAACGAAAATCATAAACACTTTTCAACCATGTTGTAAAGTGTTAAAAATGAGATTGCATCCACCTCAGTGCTAGGCAAAGCAAAGACGGTTTGCACATATATATAAAAAAAAATCAGGTTATTACAAGAAAAAACAATCAACATGCAATCAAAATTAAAATCATAAACGATAGCATAAATCCGTGCTGTTTCTTTAGAACTGCAAACCATTTGGCGAGATTTTACAACCTAACTTGGCGATATATCTCTGTTACTTGGCAATTCATCCTTGGGAGCCTCTATAACAAAGAAGTATCCAATTCTTGCACACAGCTGAAAAATATCGTTATGTTCTAAATGCTAATTTTTCATCTAATACACAAGTCTTTTCAGTGTTTTTCAATAAAGTGACACTGAATGAAAACGGTCTATGTTTTTATATTACTTCTTTTTTAACTTTCTTTTGTTATGTTTTTTAAATCTTAGTAACATATGTATTTCACCAATCTATCCATTCAATTTATATTCTTTCTCTTAAGGTGCGGTTTTACCTATGTGACTTGATTTTATATGTCATAATCGAGATTTTTTTGTTTGTTTATTTGTTGTTGTTTAAATAATACACATAGAAGAAATTGGTTTTTGGCATTCAATTTATTGTAATTTCGTGTTAGTGTGTGAATATTGTCATTTGCAAATGTCGATATTTTAATTTATCTAAACACCTCCAAAGTTACCCACGGCGTGCCCAATTAATCAATGTAAGCTATAGCGATCTTAATAATCAACTGAAACAAAAACTTCACGCAGATTCTTAAAATATATTACATTAGTTGGATTGAAATCCTCAAATTGGTAAGATAAGTCAAAATTGTACAAAATCGCTGCTGTTTGAAATTCGCTGTAAATGCTTGTCTATATTTTGCATTTTTAAAACTGTTTAAAAAATCAAATATTTAAAAAATAATAATTTTTTGTTGGTTTGTTTCCCAACTAAAAAAGTGTAGTTTAAATTCCGAAAAACAAAATATCGATAGCTCGAAAGTTTTAAGCATGAAAGGTGCACTTCAAAAAGACTTATTTCAGAAAAAACGCGTTTAAAGTTTTGATCAGTTCATTTGTCAAATGTGGTGACACCGGTCTGTTAAACTGGTCGTCACCACTTAAAACTTGGGTGGAAAGAAAAACGGTTTTGAGGCCATCTTTAAAAAAAAATTAGGGTTAAAAATATTCAAAAAATAATGTTGTTTGATTTTTTGAAAGATTTTCAAAGAAAGAAGAACATTTCCTTAAAATGTTTTCATTCTATGTCTGGATAATTTCTCTAGCAATTAATATTTTAGAGAAAACTCATTTAAACATTTTTTGCTCTAAAAGTCGATATGTTCATATCGGATAACACTGCAAAATTTTACTGAACCCCGTTAAAAAAATAATTTTTTTGTTATTTGAACTGTTTATTTGAATTGTTCCAAACAGAAAGTTGTGAATTTTGTCAGAAATAATCATACGATTACACCTTACAATTAATTGAAACAAGAAATGTAAATTTAGAGTTGACCGGGCATATAAAGCAGAATTTTGTCCTGGAAACGAATTACATTGCTTTAAAGTATATATAATGTTCATACTGACTTATGTAATTTTAATTTGTAATTTTTATTTAGTGACACAGTTTCATTATTGTCAAATCGTTATGAAAAAGATATGGATAATAAATTTGAATCCCTTTCGCTTAAAGTACTGCAATTTCAATTTTTATAGCCCTTTTTAAGGCAATCTTCGTTAATCGGATCAAGTGTCATTTTTAGGTGCATTCGTAATTATATAAATACGAAGCACCTATAGTCGTCGTCTGGTCCGTCCGTCTGTCCGCATGTAACAGCGCAAAAACTACCCAACTGAATGGTCTGAAATTATATATATATATAAACGTTGCAGTGTTTTGTCGAGTCATTTCAATCAAATTTTATGAAAATCGAAACAAAACTTTAAAAAGATATTAATAAAAGTTTTCTTTATTCTATTAAATCCTATTATACGTAATCTATATAATAAAAGCGCAAGTCATGTGACTGAGGAAAACAAATACGGACCAACCCCATCTTTTTCCATATGCCAAGCGGCCATTTTTATTCAAAATAATTTTTTCGAATAAAACTGCACAAAAGTTACATTTTTAGAAAGATCGTTCAAAAGAATTGTTTGTTTGAGAGATGAGTTACATTAAAAAATGTATAGATTATGAGATAATTTCAGTGAAAATTACGTCAACAGCCAAATATCTTAATGCATTAAAGTAAATAAACAAAAGATTCATTCATCGTGAGTCATAAAAATATTAACCATGGAGGTAATCATTCGCAAATCAAGCTCTCCATGGTGAATTTTACAGTGCTGTCTGGATTCGAAAAAAAGTCGCATCTGTAAACATGGCTTACGTAATATTAAAAAAAGGCATCCTCATTTCGCTCATTGCAGACGATATAATTTATTTCACAGAAATAATAAGGATGATTTTTTACATTGTAAAACTAGTTATAGCACGAAACGAGCTCACCTCATTTGTCACGTTTAACTTACAATTTCCAACTTGTTTTAGCAAATATCGTTTGGTTGTCAGTTAAATTTTCTAGCATCCTCTTTAATGATTATTTCGGCATACGTCAGTTACCCTGGAATTCAGAGAAAAGGGGTCAATCGCTTGGGAAGTTCGTATTCAGAAATTTGTCCTGATAGATTTCCCGCTGCCCAGTATGAATTGTATCTTGGTGTAGAACGCGAAAACGACCCTTTTCATTACTAGAAGCTTAAAATTAGTAACAGTTAACGATATAGTGAACGCGGAATTATCAAATTTCAGGCGCATTTAATACGCCTGTACAGAGAGGTTGCTATACCAATTTTTTTTTCCTTTTTAGTTTCATGGGTGTGAAAGGCATATACATGCATTATAATGATTGCTACATTACCGAATTTCATTTTTTTTTTTTTTTTTTTTTTTTTTTACACTTTTCAACATAGTTGAGAAGTTTTATGCATCCAGTTTGTCTGTCGATCTGTCCGAGCTCTAACTCACAAAAATACACTCCGATTCTCATGTAATTGATGTATGTCATTGAGGATTGACATGGGCTGATCAGTATTAAAAATGAAATGTGTAGCTTTCATAGTTCATTTACAGGAGTACTCAAAATTATTCTGCTACATTACGGTCTATGGGGAAAATCATTTGCGGTGTGTTTTAGTGGTGTTAACATAATGAAATTTATATGAGTTACTGAGGTACACTATAAGAAGGTTACTTTAGAATATGTTATGTGTAACGCTTACATATTTACAAGGACCCTCAAAAAATTTCGTAATACTTAATGGTCTATCGACGGGAGGGGTGGGAGGAATCTTTTGCGATCTTTTTAATAATGTTACATTGTTGCAAACATAGTGAAATTTATACACATTTCTGAGTTGAATTAAAACATACTTTCTGTAGAATATGGAGTGTAAAGCAATTATCATTTTCATTTACAGGGTCACACAAAAGAATTCGGTGATGTAACAGTATACGAGGAAAAAGTGTTTTCAGCGTATTTTAAATTAGGCTGTAGAATTTCAAACATGATGAAATTGATATACATTACTGTGGTCTACTACAAGATACTTGCTGTATAATATCATGTGCATATCATTTATCGTTCATTTACAGAGACACGCAGAAGATTTCGGATTCAGTACTGTATCCGAAATATTGTCTATTAAGGATAAATGCTGGAAGTGCGTTTTCAGTTATGGTATGCGTTTTTAAGGTTATCAAAGTTTTTGCATACTATGTGGTGTGGATATACTCCATGGACCATATACAGGGCTCCACAAAAGTATTCGTATGTATTACTGAGCATGAGCATGAATTGTTTAAAGATGTTTTTAAATTGAGCTATGTATTTTCAAGCTCCTTTATATTTAGTATACTAAGAGATGTTTGTGGTATATAAATAAACTCATATACAGAGCTAAGATAAGAACAAGATACATTGTCATTTATGGTTGGTAATTGCTGGAAGTGAGTTTTAAGTTACATTATGCGTTCTTTACCTGAATAAAATTCAGCTTAATATAAATGAATTTTAGAAAATGAATTTTAGTATACTATATATAATAGATACAAACCTATAGATCATATACAGGGCTATTAAAAAGATTTGGATTACCTATGCGGCTATGGACGGCAATTGCTGAAATCAGATATTCAAATGTGTTATGTACTTTCTAAAATGTCTACTTAGGTATATTCTTTGACTTATTAAACGGCCTATTTTGTTAAACTATTCTGGAAGTGTTGGAAAGGGTTTCATGATCTATGCTAAACGCATGATTTTTCTTTTATCTTTCAGATTCCTATGCAACAAGGTTAGTGTTGGAATAATTTTCGAAATTTTAAATTTTAAATTGGTTTCAGGGATATTAATACACTGATGTCCAGAAATTAAGGGGCACTGACCAATTTCAGACGTTTCGTCGAATATCCACTGAAACTCGTGAGGAAATGCGCGAAATGCCCTTCAACTTTGTGGATGTAAAGAACATGTTTTTCAGTGAACATTTTGTCGCGAGGACAATTAGAAGGAGGGGGCAATGATAATTTTAATAATAAAATAATATTTTCGATCCCACAAGTAACAAGAAAGGCTGAAAATGGTCTGTCATTGTAGAAAATGGTTATGTAGGTCCTGTTCAATATTTGTACGAATTTGTGTAAGCATAGCAGGTATATTCGTGAAAATGTCAACGTTTCTGTGAAAAATTCAAAAGTTTTTTTAAAATTTTTTTTATAGTTTCAACCGAATTTAACACCGCTTTACAAAAACTTGACAATAATTTATAGAAATAGTATATTGCAATTAAAATATTAATATGTTGAATATTTGATGAGATATGGGTATTTGTATGAAATAAATTTTAACTGTGCATGCGCAAACTACATCAAAACTTTTTGTCATGATTTGATAGTCAATACGATAGGGCAACGCATATAAAAAGACCAGTGAAATATCGTGAAAACTTCAAAAGTTACAGCAATAATTGATAAATTGAAGAGGAAATCAAATAGGCTGAAAATTCTGCATGCTATAAAAAAAAAAAAACCTTTTGAATTTTTCACAGAGACGTTAACATCTTCACGAATATACGTACTATGCTTACACAAATGCACACAAATGTTGAACTGGACTTACATAGTCATTTGCTACAGTGACAGACCATTTTTAGCATTTTCTGTTACTTGGGTGATCGAAAATATTATTTTATTAATAAAATTTATCATGGCTTCCCCCCTCCTTATTGTACTCGCGACAAAATCTACACTGAAAAACATGAAGTCAAACATGTTCTTTATATCCTCAAAGTTCAAGGGTATTGCGGGTATTTCCTCACAAGTTTCAGTAGATATTCGACGAAACGTCTGAAATTGGTTATTGTCCCTTAATTTCTGGACACCAGTGTATTTTTACACTTAAAGAGATATATATATTTTTTCAATTACTTCTTGTTGAGAACAAAAAATTAAATAATGGGATTATTATACATTTTTGTTGCCATTTTGTGTGCATTTATTTGCATATTTTGCCATGAAAAATATGCTTTCAATTTGAGTCGGTCGTACGTCACGATTGTCAAGTGCTATCTGAAATGGGAAAATATATATGTGGTTTTAATTCGTTTGTATAAATCGACTTAATGATTTTGAGTTTTCCTCTTTAAAAATATTTATTGTGAAGAATATTCGTGTAACTTATCTGCACATTTATCATGTATTTGAAAAGAACATTGTGTAATAGAAAGGCAACACAGGTTGAAGTATTACATACTGATATCGGGAATGGTAAGAAAACCAGAACTATTTTAAACAATAAATACTTAGTATGCATATCTTGTTTAATAATAAGTTATATACATATATATATATATGTGTGTGTGTGTGTGTGTATATATATATATGTAATAAATCTTAATTATTTTTATATAAACAATTTAGCAGGAGGCAATTACAACACCCTGTCAAGACGCGCCAACAACCAGTTACACTAAGAGGGCCTGTTTGTTCACCATATTCGCAGAAGCCAGCATCAGATCAAACATTTGCAATTTGTCCCACTTGCAAAGGGAAACGGACGTTCTTCTGTTATATGGCATGTAAGTGCGGAGTTAAATCTGCTACCGAATTACGCGCCACTGGAAACGTGATGCAAGCCCATCTGACAGGAGCCACTGGAGATGCTGGTTCGAAAGATTCTTGTCCAAAGCCTTGCAACTGCCCGAAATGTCCAGAAGAATGTCATCCATCTTGTGTATGTGGCTGCAAAGAGGATGGTGAGTCCTATTAATATCACCGCATTTTTTATACAGTATTTTTCGTATCCTTTATTCTTGAGTGATCGTTTGTGGAACCGAAAAATCCTCATGAAAATTTCGCTTTAAGAATGTCGTATATTTTGTAATAGTAGAACGGAATTTCGATGTATTTCACTTAGACGGGTGTATTCAGTGGAAATGACTTAACTAGGATATAAGATAATGAATGATAAAGCTATAATAAAACCTAATGATAAAGCTATGATAAAGCCTAATGATAAAGCTATCGCTTAATAAAAAGTATAAATATTTTATTAAATATAAAATACAATAATGTATGTCAATAAAAATCATATACACTGGCCTCCAAAAGTTAAGATACAACCAGTTTTTTGATGCTCACTATTAAAATAATGAAAATAAAGGTAAAAAATATGGTTTATATGAATGATCATAAATAACTTCAATAAAATTTTACGAAAAAAAATATACCCATCTCAATTAATTTAATGTATTGGATACTTATATGTTTGTAAGGAGAAACTGCGAATATCACACTTTGGGAATTTGGGTGAAATTTTTTTATGGTTGATGATATGGAATTGTTGGTACTAAAATAGTGTTGTCCATGTCTAGAAAATGTCGTTTACTTGATTCGTTAAGATGGCGGGCATTCTGATGGATGGAAATGGGGTTATCATAAGGTGGTGCTGCTAGACGTTTTAATGTGTCTCGTAGTGTGGTCTAAAGGCTCTGAGATCAAATTGAATCAAAAAATTCAGTATCAAGAAGAGTTGTTCCAGACCGCTCATGCGTTACAATCCCTGTACAAGATCGCTTTCTAGCTCTTTTGGAATCTCGCTTTTAATCACAGTAACTTCCATGTGTACCATGGAAGAATTCTGACTGCTGTGAAATATCGGGACGAGATCCTTGCTCCGTTTTTTACTGTTTTTTATGCTATTGGTGATGAATTAATCTGAATGGTTGATAATGCCCGATCGAATTGAGCTAGAATCATTGATGGATATCTAGAGGATCAAAGTTTGGAGGGAATGGGACGGCCAGCACAATCTTCGGACTTTGATCCAATAGAGCGTTTGTGGGACTATCTCAGCAGACAGGTAGCTGCCGTAAGTCCTCCTCCAAAGTCGTTACATGAGCTGGAACAAGCATTGCTCCATCTATGGGAGTTGTTTCCCTTTCCAGTGTCCGACAACTTAATTGACAGTATGGAAAATAGATGCCACAAATTCATTATAAGTAGGCCGGACAAATGCCTTATTAAAATCCGTTTATTTATTTTTTTCACAACAAGTTCTATTTATTTTTTTATCAAACAGTGGACTTTTGCAAAAAATACAATTTTTTATTTATAACTCATGCTTGATGTTAAAATTACTAAAATTTGATAAATAACTGTTTAAAGCACAATTCTTCTAAATTTCATGTTTTTATCTTCATTTGTTTTCAAATTAGACACAAAAGACTGTTTGTACTTTAACTTTTAGAGGCCAGTGTATATTACTTCTGATGTCAACATCCCTTTTTTCATGTCCATACAAAACGTACAACGATGAATGAGACATCATACGGAATGCTTTTTGGACATTCTTTTGTTATAGTGTACTTTGTCAAGTACGTTGTTTGATTAAAAATTGCAGTTAATTAAAATTAAGGAAAACTTATCAACAAATAATCTCAAATACTGCAGTGCTAAAGCTTCGCACGGATCCACAGTTAATTAGTATTTCATTACGTAGACAACATAAGATTGATTATTCCTTTTACCATTGCTGAAAACATCTTATTTTTTTCCTTTAACGCCAATAGTGCTACATAAAATATATTAAGTATGAGTCGAAGAATATTCATAGAAATCTATTGATGTGCACCAAAATCATATTAATTGAGCAGCATTTATTAACGGAAATCTTAAAATAAGATTTCGGCTCGTATATATTCATTTTTTTTATTCATTTAGCAATTTCGCTGCTTCGAAATAGAAAATAGATTATTTTACAGTCATCGCAGAGTCCTACATCTCTATAATAAAACCGTAAGTCATGTGACTGTCATCAACAGTTCCGGAATGTCCGTTTCACTTTTTCATATGCCAGGCGGCCATTTTTATTAAAAATTATTTTTTCGAATAAAACTTCATAAATGTGACATTTTTAGAAAGATCGTTCAAAATAAATTAATATTTGAGAGATGACTTACGTTCAATTATGTATATATTCTCCAATAACTTCAGTTGAAATTAGCTTCGCAGTTCAAATTCTCTATCCATGAAAGTAAACAAAAAAAAAAAAGATTCATTCGTCGTGAAGGTTTAAAATATTAAACCATTAAACCATGGAGATAATCGTTCGTAAAGTTAGTTTTCCATGAAAGATTTTTTGGATCGCTGCCTAGTGTCAAAAAAATAATTCGTACCAGTGACACAATCAAAGTTTACCATAATTATGTGCTATACAACTCAACTACATTCTTTATCTTTTCTTGATGTAAGCTGAATGTAAACAAATACAACTCATGTAATGATATTTAATGAATCAAATTTCGAAACAAATTGTCAGTTAATTTGGTATTTATGTATTATACGTGAAAGGAAGAGAGACCACCGAAAATGATTGTTAATCACCAATCATATTTACCATTATTAATTACCAATCGCTTTCAAAACAGTAATTTAATATACATTTATAAAAAACATAACATCATTAAGTACTTTTGTGTTATTTGGGCGCAAATCTCGCCAATAGAATTTTTAAAATCGCCAATACCAGCTTTTATTTTTCGCGTGTGCAAATTAGAAACGATACTTTTATTTTGAAATCAAATGTTCTGATGGAACAGCTGTCGTAGACGCACCGGGGCACTATATTAACTATAGAGTTGCAATATAGAGAGAAAAAACGGGTTGCTGTAATTAGAATTATAGGCGGTAATGTTGGTGTGACATATTTACGTGATTATCAAAACTGCCTTCCAAAAGTTCAATGTTTCACCAAACCATACTCGAAAATTACGTGTTATAATATGCACTCCGATTATGTCACATTATTCAAGACGTTTTAAATGAGAATAATGATAGATTTTCTTCTTGATTCTCCCGTAATCAAGTCTACAGCCAAAGTTAGCGAGAAACAAACAAACAAACAAAAAAAAATATATTGGCAACAATATGGTTCAGTGTAAATGGTGGATATCATTAAAAACTTTCACAAAATAGACTTCATTGCACCAAATCGTATTAACTAAAATACGCCATTCGGCAATGGATCCAATTACGGAAAACTACTTAATATGTTTAAGAATCTCCTCATTAGCAAGCATATTGCAACTGATAAGCAAACGGATATGAAGCATAAATGCTTAAGTTGGTTAAGCGGTTTTTGTCAAGAAAGATGAAATACATAACAACAAAAAATATGCGAAATGCTACCATGATCGAAAAAGTTTTTGATTTGTCTATTAGAATCTTCCGGTTTGGCGAAGGATTACGGAAAAAAAAAATTATGAATAAAAGTAACGTGTTACAGTGCTTAACATACATTTAAGGGAGACCAAACTGGTCGCCAGTGGCGGCTAGTTTTTATATATTTATTACCACTTTTCCCAAACAATAATCTTCATGTATATTTCTATTGCACATGTTATAGCGATCTATTATGAAGACTGTTTGTTCTTTGGAATTAATGATAGCAAGTATTAAAATATACAGGACTTTTCGACCCTTGATTTTATCATACACTTTTATAAACAAATCTCACAATACTAATTAAAGTTTTGTATTATACGAATTTTATCGTAGAGCATTCATCATTTAAAAAACGTGTAAAGAAATAAAATATTTCCAAAAATTTCCCCTATTTATCGAAATTGATAGAAAAAATATATTTATTATCGAGTTACTGCATTTGTCGTTACTGCATTTGTTAGTACTTAGAGTTTGCCACAATTACCACTTTGGCGCAAAACCGAAACTGATATATAACGGAAAAGTATAATAAATTGAAATAAATTGAATTAAGTGTGCCTGAAAATATTTTATTTTACAATTTAATTTAACACCCCAGTTCCCAATGCACTCTGTAGGGTGTCCGTCTTTTTTGCTCTAAAAAAAAAATCCTAACATGCACATTCACGTGCATATAGTGGATTCTTGGGGGAAAGAATGGAAGTGTTGCACCTGCAACACTTTGCTGTGTTGTGCAACACCTGCTCGTATAATCAGATGGTTTTTATAATTATACAAACTTCCTCTTCCTTTTTAACTGGCGACCCTTTGACGTTTGTTTACCCTGACTTGTAAAAGGTGTATATTGACATATTTTTCACGATTTATCATTAGTAAAATAGTTTTAAAATCTTGTGTATGAAAATTCTCAAGGACTTTCCTATAGTTCTCAATGCACACTGTCGTGTTTAGTACCATAATAATGAACTTAAAAACACCTATTAAAATTGCACATATTTGTCTTACTGAAATACCACATAACTAAAAATAATTGAAAAAAATGAAAACTGTTAGGTTATCGCCTATGTGGGACTGAAGGATTAAATTCCGATTTATATATCGATCTGTTTATAAGAGGCATATTCTCTTAAGTACAGTTTTCGTGTTTTCTTTGTTCTGTAACTCAGTCATTTTGAGCAACTAAATGACAGCCATGTAATCTTGTCTATCTGTAGTTTGTACGATACAAGTCCACTTCTTATTATTTCTTATTACCCCTATTGCGGTCCACGAAAAGGTTCTTTATCTGGAGAAAACGCGACGAATCTGCAAAGCAAAAAAAGTGTTGGTTTTACAGTATAATACTAGCAGCTGGGATGCAAGTATTATACTGTAAAATCGACACTTTTTTTCAGTGTGTGTTAGGACCCAACATACGACAGGGTGTAAGTGCAACTAAATGAGTTACTGAAATGAATTTTTAATCTCATTGGCAGTTTTGAAAACAAAATATAACAACAACTAGATGGTTAAGCTGGCTTATGACATGACTGCACCTCATCAAATCAACACGGAAATTTACAAATATTTAAAAGTATACAAACACACTCGTCACAGTACAAAATTTGCTTACGTTAGATATAAAGTAAAAGTATGTTTTTTGCATGCATGCATTCGTTTTCTTTTTTCTTTCTTTCTTTCCATTCTTCTATTCATGACTCTCATAAGCAAAAAAAAAGAGAGAGAGAGAGTATACAGGCACATGTAAATCTTTAAAGGATTCGTGAGGCATAACATTTGAGAAACACTAACTCAGAGTATTGGCGTTTTGAACACTTAAACAGCTAATCAAAATGTTAAACTCATAAAACAAAAGCAGTTTCCCCCGAGATATTAATATTTATAAAGTTTTCTTTATAGAAATAACAAACAGATTAAATTCATTTTTATATTCTTTAATATATATAGATTTTATTTATCTAGACAATTTAACCGCGACCTCTTATTTTTTTCTTAATATTTAAAAATTTTCTAAGATGACAAAATCATTCAAATCTCACCACTTTCATTTCACATATTTTTTTAATTAAAATATTATCAACGTTAAAATATTATCAAAAAAATAAGTTTGTATAAAGGTTATCTGCTTTTAGGTTAATATGAGATACTCCATAAAAATCAATAGTATTTTATGTTCATTAAAAATCGCGTATTTTCAGCTTCCTTACTTTAACCCTTTTACTTTGTTACCAAATCCAGTTTGGAGAACTGATACGTAAGCACGATTAAACAGGAAAACATTATAGATCCATTTTTCTGAAATTTATGTCACAAAGAAATTATAACTAAAACATAGACTTCAGCAAAATGCTATAATCAAAAATTCATCTTGTTGAATTTTGTGCACATTTGTTTTGCCAGTTTTGGGTTCGGGCGATACACATAAACCGTAAAATCAGATCTGTTCAACCTGCGGTTCGTTAGATATTCAAAAGAATCCTTCAATATTTGACATATTTATGTAGTTTTTTAAATATTTAGATTACTGAATTCTTATTGGAATGAAATCTTCCAAAATGTCAATGGATCTTCAGAGAAAGCCAAATATATGCAACGATAGTTTGAGGAGCACGATAATAATTTTCATTAGCACCCTGTTCAGATAATTCACTAGATAATGGAGCAGCATTTGGAATTTGAAACTCATTGTCTTAGATATAACGATAACACTGATTGTTTTAGCTTGTATATTTAGTACAATCCATATTCGGCTACTTATTAAGGACTGTTTCCTCCCATTTCAAGTAGTAGTTTACGTTCTAAGTTGGATTAACTGAATATTATCTGACTGATGTTCTCAATAATTTCAAAAGCATTTGTAAATTTGTAATTCTAAAGGAAAGACATTCTGCAGTAATTTGTAATTCTAAAGGAAATAAATTAAAAATATATTTATTTGAATTTTTTGCTTTTTTATCTGATTGGATATTATTGCAATTTTTAACTCTTGCTTTATACCCAATTTTGTTTAAAATTTACAATTAGTATTAGTAAAATGTATCTGAAACCCGAGAGAAAAATTCCTCTCCTATGCGGTCCGTAATATTTTTTTGGTCCCAGTTGCGGCCCGAGAAAACCCAAAGGGACAACCCTGTGTTTTAAAGTTTAATCCTTTACATGGTTATGGAAGAATTCAGTTCATCACTTAGGGTTCTTACAGGATTCCTTATTTTAACGTATTACTAATACCGAAAAGTAATCGTCGTCTTATTTAACCGCAGACTAACTTAACTTGCGATTAAATAAAAAGGAGATTGCTATTCGAAAATAGTGGTTCCTATTAAAAGGGGGATCTGAAGAACCCCATTTTAATTGAGTGACGGACAACAGGACTAAAGAAAGCAAAAAACTTTCGTGAAAAGTACGTGAAAAAGTACGGTATTTAATATATCGGCGTATAACGTGATCCGGTGTACAACACGCACTGAAACGTTCAGACATCATTATTCTATTTTCAGATATATTCCCCGTATAACGCACACCTCCTTCTTTGCACAGAAGACTTTATGAAAAACACAACAAAAAGTAAAATAAAGATTACTGCAAAGTACATCTGCATGGATTTTTCAAAATCTGCATGCAACTATTACTGTTCATGTAATCTGATAACGAAAATTATTTTTCGTAAATAAATATTATGTTCATAAAATTGGAAATCTTAGTTCTTATGATAATTACTTTTGTTAATTTTTAATCTTTCATTTTTATAACTAGCGCATAACCTGCACCTGTAATTTTCGATCATATTTCTTGTATTTAAAGTGTGTGTTATACGCAGGAATACACGGTACCAGTTTTTAGCATACAAATTCAACGCGTTTCACACAATTCATTAAATTGATGCGTTGCATGAAATTTTTCATTGAAAAGTTTTACTTATTACTTTGTTTTATATTGTTCATAAACCAATTTTGTTTTTAATGTGAATTCATAATAATAATTATCTATATGTACATTTGTATATGCATTGCATGCATACATATTTCTTCTTCTTTTTATACAAATAGGTCTATTTTTTGTTAAACTAATACATACACATACATATGAACTATTCTTGATACCGTTTTGAATATTTATGTGGAACATGAAATATTCATTGTACGATTAAATTTAATTAGAGAAAAAGAGGGATAGTTATAAATGTTTCATTTCGTTGTTTAATGCATCCCAAAAATAATTATAAAAGTAATGTAAGAAGACTATACGTGGCTATCACTTCTTTTTCTTGTTAGCATTTCCAATTAAAGGCTCCGCAAAAGATCAGGGCAAACATGATCCGTGTAAATTATCTTATTTTATACCTTACATTGTATTTGCATTTAAAAGGTATAATAGAAATGTAAAATCTATATTATAAAGCAAAATGTATCCGTGAATAACGCTGGCATCATATTGACGGTGGTATTAGTAATGTATTACGTGGTATTAGTAATTAGTATTAAACTAATTTTTGGCCTAACCAATACATTTCGCTTTTGCTGCATTTTTTTTAACTTCTAAAGAAGCCGCAATTGCATTGTTTATACCATCGAATAGAAAACAAAATTTACTTTTAAATGAATTATTTTTTTAACTTGGATCTCGATTTACTGTTTTTTAATAATATTTAAAACAATTTTCAAGCATTGCTATTTCAAAATATGCATGCAACCCTATTGCGAAAGATTATCCCGCTTGCACTTAAAATAATTCAGCATTTCTTTGCTTCCATAACTAAATTGTTAAACTAAATTAAAACTGCACAAATAAATAAATAAATAAAACATGGCCTTAACAGATATGTAATCGAACTGCGCTTTTAAACTCTGAGATAATCAGAATCACAAATGTTGCTATAAATACTGAAATGCTTCACGATTAACGACTAGCATGCGGTTAATATGAATAAAAAATGATTTTTGGCACGTTTGGTAGGCAATCTAACTAAATATACTAAATGTAACAAATATAGTAAATTTTTAACACTTTCCAACATAGTTGAAAAATGTTTATGAATTCGGTTTGTCTGTCTGTATGTCTGTCCACGCTCCTAACTTGCGTAAATACAATGGAATTGCCATGTAATTGATATATGTTATTGAGGTTGACAACAGCATGTTTGGTATTGAAGTGTCTAGCATTTATGGTTATATTACAGGGGCAATGAAAAGTATTCTGATACATTACGGTCAATGGAGAAAAATCGTTTTCAGTGCATTTTAATAATGTTGCACTTTTTCAATCATAACAAAATTGAAATGCATCACTGATGTAGACGCCAAGATGTTTTCTGTAGAGTATAGAGTAAGTAGCAATTATTATTTGTTTACAGGACTACTCAAAAGTATTCTGTAACATTACGGTCAATTGAGAAAAATCGTTTGCAGTACATTTTAATGACGTTACACTGTTTCAAACATAAGGAAATTTATATGCGTCACTGAGATGTTTGGAAACATTATTTATATAGAATATAGAGTAAGTATAATTTTTTAGTTCATTTACAGGAACGCACAAAAGTATTCCATTGCATTCATATACACAGGGAAAAATCGTTTACAGTGACATTTAATGAAATTGATATACATTACTGAGGTGAACTAGAGTATGTTTTCTCTAGATTTATTGAGTGCGTAGAATATTTTGTTTATTTACAGTGACACTCAAAAGATTTCGGTTACAGAACTGACCATAAAGAACAGCCATAACTGCTGGATTTAAGTTTTAAGCTGTGACGTGCATTTAAAATATTTATTTTTAGAGTTTTATGAGGTGTGTATTTCATATACAGGGTTGCACGATATAGAATTCGCACACATTACCGGCTATGGACAGCAATTTTTGAAAATGAATTTTTACTACGTTGTGATTATTTTTTAATGTTTGTTTAGATATCTCATTTCATTGTATGAACAAAAATTACATTTATTAACAATATTCCGCTAATGTTGGAAAGTGTTTCATAATCTATGCCGTGGTGCCTAATTTTTAGTTCTTGTTTAAATTAAAGCGATTTTCATCTATGTTCTGTAAACCGGGTATCGGGTATCTTTAACCTGAGTAGTCTATAATGGATTGCCTGGTTATATTAAAATAAATAAGTTAAAGTTGAGAGGGAAAGTCTTTCGATTCTAGAATTCTTACTACTTTCAAATGTTTAAAAACTGCATAACTGTCTCATAAATTATTTTACCTTTTAAAATATTTTTTTATCTGATTTACTTTCAGATTGCTGCACCCAGTGGAAAAATATGCCGATGCAAAAATCCAAGTGCCAAAACTGCTGTCATTGCAATTGTTCATAATATAGAGAACATGAACCGAATGCATTTCAGTAGGAAATTAATAACCCTCACATTATAATTTATATTTTGGCTTACAGTCACTTTATTTGAGTATTTATGTTAATTAACCACGAATAAAGATTACTATTTTTTACCTTCTGCTTCTTTTTTTCAGTTTTATTTTTTCAAATTAAGAATTTATTTGTTTAAATAATTTCCGAAATGTTTTAAACTGATAACAAAACAATTTTCAAAAACAATTACGAAAAGTTATGGAAAATGGGTTTTAGTGATTTATCTTTTTTCTGGAACTTCGATTTCGGAATAAATTTCAATATGTTTTTTATTAGTTGATATTATAACTTTCTATATTGGGATTGTTTTGCTTTTCTGGAAAATTAGTTCTTTAGTATTAACGCTATTTTTATTTTTATTTTTATTTTTTTATGTAGAATTAAAAAACACATAACTGTTGCGGTTTTTATTTATATTTATTTTTGAGTGCTAAATTTATAGTTTAACTACTGCCAAAACTATTAAAACAAATTATTGAAACTCTCATTAGTTGTCACCGAAAAAAAGATACTTCAATATCAGATGTTTTCGATAGGATTTTGCTAGTGATATTGTACCGTTAATCTCTACTGACATAAAACTCCATATATTTTCCCTTACCACAAATGCATTGCATTATTATTATTATCATTATTATTTTAATGCTCCTAACAGATCTTTATTAGTTAACACAACATCAGTTCATAAGCGTTTGGACAAAGATAAATCTAAATTAAACCCTTACACTCAATAGAATTAATAGTAAGTACTTTTTGTGATATACAGAGTGTCTCATTTATTTTGCAACCCTAAAAAAAAAGAACAATGTATAAACATTAATTTTTATTTTTCAGAAGTGCTTAAACGACTACAAAAGGTGTTGGAAGTGACTGCCGTCTTCATCTTTACATATCTGGGCCCGTTTGAGGAGGTTTCGAGACACATTCTGCTTCTTTGTAAATGTGTGGGTTTGTGGATGACTAAAATTGATAATTGCGTGTATTAATGTAGCCTGTTCTATGAAACCAGGCTTCGTCACTAAAGAACACCCGATCTAAAACACCAATGCCATGTTTTCGAACAAAAGTTTTTAACCAGCGACAAAAGTTAAGACGATGCGCTGGATCAGGTGCTTTCAATTCCTGCATCAATGTAGAGCGATAAGCGTGCACGTTCAATCGTTTCAAGGCGCGGTATGCAGTGGCTCGGTGAATGTTAGTTTGTAAAGCTAATTTTCTTACTGACGTGGCCAGTTTCTCCTTGATTTTCGTCTCAATTTCCTTCATTTTGTGGTCAGTTAGGACAAACGACAGACGGTTCTTTCTTTTCGGTTCCACAGTCCATTCTGTTTCAAAATGGTCCACGATTCGCTTAATTGTGCTTTAATTCGGTACCACCTAGTCTGGAAACTTGTTTTCATATCGTTCCTTGACTGTTTTGTACCGAAAATAATGTTCCATAATAAACGCGCGTTTTCCTTAGCACTGAAGTGTTTCGTGCGGTTTTCTAGCGTGTTGGTAGTGTTGCTGGCAAGCCCCTCCACACAGCTACCTGTGCTAACGGTGTCCGGGTGCACTCGTGTTGCTCATTAGCTTCGCGTTTACGCGGGTTGCAAAATAAATGAGACACTCTGTATATAGTCTAAAGTACATCTATTAAAAGAGAAAAAAATAATATTTGTATTTTAAATGAAAAAAATTAATTTGTATATCTGTGCAAAAATTAGTTACATGATTATAAAAATCCTACTACATCTGCTTCGCTCACACTGTCGGGATGTCACATATGCATTTACTATCATTTGAATATTATTTCGTCAATTGAATAATGTTCCTGAAAAATGAAGATGTTCATTGCATATTTATGAAAAAAAATTATGTTAAATAAAATAAGCTTCAATATGATGAATATATATTGTGGCTGAACTAGTAATTGATCAATTAAGAATATTTTCGGTTAAGGAGTCCCTGTTGGCTACACTGCTAACTGTAAAGTTATGTTCAAATATTAATTTCGTTTGTTTTATTATGCTAATTAGCACTGATAGTAGCATATTCGTCTACGCTATGTCGGTAATTCATGATACTTATCTGAGTGTAAAAAGTCAAGTTTCGCCAGTCGTTGATCATCAAATGCTTTATGTTAACCTTTTGATTCCGAGCTAGAGGACTGCCGACTATTTTTGTATTAACTCGTACCACAATTAACAAATAAATTTCTTTGTGTTAGAGTTCTCTTGAAATTAGCTTGGTATAAACCTATCACAGAAAGTAGTTTTCAAGAAGTGGTGGGAATAGAATAAAGGGTTGGGACGACATATGTCCCAACCCAGTAATCAAAGGATTAATTAACCATGAATATGCAAGTTGATCATGTGTCTCACGTAGTATGCATCTTCTATGAAGGAAGCAGTGCACATCGTAAATATAAGACTGTATTGAATAGGATATACGACTAACTTATCAACTACTGGGGATTGATCAACGAGCTGTGCAGTCTCCCTAGTTGACTGCAGAAAAACCTCTCGCTGTAATTTTAAATTATAGGAAATGTATGCAAATAAAATAATAATTTTTTGTTTATGATTCTATTTGCTTTCATTTATTGGGATCATTTTTAGGACCTTATTTTTGTCTTAAAAATGAATATCGGTAAGATAATATATAAGTCAGCTTTAAATATATATTCTTTTTTAAAAAAATAATTCATTGCTTTCAAAAGAAAATGATAGCGCATTTATGCAGATACCTAAAGTTTATTATTTCTCTTTATTTAATAATTAATTGCAATTAGAAATAATTTATTCATTTTAAATTCCAGTAAAGTTAAAAAATTGTACTTTTTGTGCACGATCTCTAAATTTAAACATAAAATTTATTATAATTAGAACATGATTTATGCTGTCTGAACTGTCTTCAAGGAATTCAGAAGAAAGAAAAGTCATTGTGTCAAACAAAAATCTTAACAAAAATCTTAATTAAAACATAAATTATTCTTGAGAACAGATCATGTTTAAATATGTTTAATTCTTTGTTAAGCAGAAACAAATTTTTGCAAAGAACAAAACGATATCAGCAAGGAGAGCAATTAATACCCGACAATTAAAAAACAGTTTTGTTGTGATCATGGAACGTTCTCGTATTAAAATAATGTTAGAATGTCTGATCAGAAAACTAATTAATTATCGATCTTTGTGGTTTTCCTTATTATTTATAAAAATGAGAAAAGAAAACTAAATATTTGTCTGAAAAGACATCTATCTTGGAATACTATGAATTGTGTTTGTCTCAGTCGTTCAAGAAAGCTCAGTTGGTAAAGCGTTGGATGTTAAACGGGGGTTCCAAGATTTGAAGCATCCAAAATCCAAGATTTGGCATGAACTTTTTTCGCTCAGTTGGAATTTAAAATATTGTTTATTAGTGTCACTTACACATCATTGACACTTGGTGACTGGTTACGTAAAACTTTTCAATGTATAATATTAGCCATATAGTGCAAGTCTTTGTGTATTGTAATTAGCAATGGTTATTATTTTTAAATATCCTCTACATACCACACTGACTAAACTGTATAAAGTGTCATACATTTTGAAATACTTAAAATTTTTTATTGATGTTTCGACAAACATGTAACATTGTGTTCTATACATGTTTCAATACATGTCTGTCTGTTTGCGTATGAGAAATAAACCCTGTCTGCTAAAAATTTAGATATTATGTTTATTGGGAATCTGAAATAATATTTATAGCTAGGTTAGATAGATATTAAATAAAGATGTCTATTTAAAAAATGCACAATCGTTTAGTGTCATATGTTAGAATGTTCAATTGATTTATTCTCAGTCTAACTGCTTTTTTGTTTAATAAATTTTAGTTCATAATTTTTAATCCTAATTGTAAATAACTTTTGTTAATAGCATGCTTAACTAATACAGTACAAATAGTTAAACAAATAAAAATACATGGATTTTTTTTCTCATTGCATAGCTCTTTTTACATTATAAAACATTTTCTGTTAAAATAAGTTACAATTACACCAATAAGGATAAAAGTTTTTTCACATATTTAAATGTCATTTATTTTTTAATTATTGAAGAAACCATTACCATTCCACGAGTAAATACATTAAAATATTTTCTTTCAGTATAATGCATTGACATACGTCAAATCTTTCGATTAAATATCAAATCTTTCCATATATATTTAATCTGCTATTTAATAACCGTATTTTTTATTACCCTTCATTTCGTTTTTTTGTAGAGAAATAATTAAAGTTAATAACAATATACTAAAGAAACTTGATTCTGTTATCTAAACATATGTATGTTTTTAAAAAAATTCAAGTAATTTCATAATAATGATATAACTCCATTAAAATGAATGCAACTTTTGTTTCAAAATGCTGGTTTTCTATCCACACAGATACCATCTTCTACTTAAAAGGAAAACTTTTTATTTCTTTATATACGAATGATTAAAAATTAATACAACAACACCCAACTAATTTCAAGTTGCAGGCGTAAATTACACAAATTTGTCTCTTGTGCAAAGGCTTTGAAAATACATTTACCGCTTGTTACCATTTGTTGGTTGGATTAAAAATACTATATAATGTTTCATATTTCTTTGAAATTTAAACAAATGAAGTTCAGAATTTCTGATAAAATTCCTATGACAAGTGACAATTATGCAAATCGCTTTACGTTTTAAAATTTTAATTTTCTTCATTAAACAGAGTTTGGAGAGAATTGCTAACCAATTTCTCAAATTAATTGCGTTACGTAGGTGATTAAAAAGAAGTTAAACTTGACGCTAAATGGCGATATATTGAAATGAGAGCAAATTCTTTTGGCGAAGATTAAGAATATATTCTGGCGTTTTCAAAGGAAGTATAGTTATGTCTGTTGTTCCTACGTGCGCGTTTGTCTTAGCGGTTCGTAACGGTTCGTGAATTAGATTTATGCTTGAAATTGCAGGCTCGAGGAATTGTACGTTGTTAAACTCATAATTTCCAATACATTAATCGTGAAATAAACGCTGTTTCTGGTGAATATGCAGTATCTCGTCTTCAAAGTTGCCTGTGCAAACAATTTAAAAACAACGTTGATTCGAGAAGTTGATTCGAGACACTTGAAGCATAAAAACAATCAATTTTACCATAAATGTCTGTACAATTAAAGCGTTTAACATACAAAAGCAGTATAAGTCCTGAAATCTACAATTTAGCACATAAATCTAATTACATGTATGTAGAAACAACATAAAAAACTGCTCTTCCTTCCGATCTTTTAAAGTCTTATAATATTTATCAATGAGTATAAATGAGTTCAAATTCGGTTGGCGAGGATTAAGAATGCTTAACCCTCGCAAAACTAATTTGCACTCATTACGATATACCACCAAATAGCGTTATTCGAAAACTACTTTTTGAATCACCCACGTCAAAGCACGTCATATATTACGATTCATGTCGAATTCTGGGATAGAGTGGTTGAAATTCTGCTTTAAGCATAATATTTTCTCTTTACAAATCAGAGGGAGATAAAAGTATCTAAAAGCAAAGAAATAAGTACAGAAATACATTGCAGATTTTTAAATGTGATATTTCAAAGGCAACGTTGAAATTCTTTATCTACAGATTTACTTCTACACATGCCTTTTATTCACTAGTATTGCGCATGGTTACCTTTTAAATATTTCTATAAATTATGTATAAGGGCATATAAATATATCTGTATAGTAATTTAAAAAGATCTACTGTATAATCAGTGAACGAATGCATTTGTATATACACAATTTATCGTGAAAGTAAAAAAAAATCGAAATGCTAAATTTATAATTTAAGAATTTTATTCTTTGGTTATAAACAGTGCAGCCATTTGGGTGTTTTTTTTTTAGATTGCATGATTGCCACTATTTTTTAAAAAATATTAATATTCGCCCTATTTAATCTGTCATTAAAAAAGACGAATATATCAAAAGACTATTTAAGAAAATGGTAGCAATGAAGCAATCTGAATTTTAAGAAAACATCCATTTGGCAACATTGGTTGTAAAGTTTAACTTTTCAAAATTCTAATTTATGCTTAACTGTTTTCCTTTTATTACGAACTGCCGTTATCATAAAATGTATCTGTAATCGACAGTTTAAATATATACTCCTTGCATAACGCAGAATGCAACTGAAAGACTGAAATATATTTTCAGAATTACTTTTAAACAGTACATTTTGCCGACGATAAGAAACATAAAATATGATATTAAATGCGCATTATTTTTTTCCAAGGGAAATTGCGTAAATTATGTGTCATTAAGGGTGTATTCAAATACAAACTGCTTATTTTGAGACACGTTTGTAAATTCATTTTTGCTCTAAAATGCATTCAATTGGCAGGTTCTCTTATTCAGAAACTTTATAATGTCCGTATTGTCTCGATTTTTTGATAACGGCAGAATATATTTCAAAAAATGCTGTCAAAGTGGACATTTTGAACCCAATTTCCCAAAGCGCTGGAGACAAAAACAAATGATCGTACTGTAAAAATAATTGTCTGTAAATCAATTTCTAATTAATTGAACGAAAAATAAAAACATGGGCCCTTATAAGTGTCTTTATAAATCACGCCGCCAAGTTTCCTGCTGTTACTTTTAAAAATGAGTCTCAGAATGTGTCGCAAAATTTTGAGTTGTTGAGCGTGGAAAAATATTTTTTTTAATACCGCCTTAAGACACATATTTTACAAATGCAGCAAAGTTGGGTTTTTTTTTCTATTGATTAAAAAGAAATTTTGAATGTATTCTAAATTAGCAATTGTAAGAGCAAAAAAAATGAAGATTTGTACGAAAATTTGAATGCTTACTTAAAATATTCTAAATATAAGACTTTTATGGCATACTAGCTGTTACCCGTGACTTCGTTCACGCAACATTAAAAGAAGAATAAATGCATTAATTAAGCAAAATATTTCACTCCCGATAATTAAAAACGTAAATAATTAACTAACTCTCTATCACATTTCATAGGAAACAATACGGCATTTCCTTGTTATAGGAACCTTGACATAACTCAGTCTTAAAAAAGTGAAAATTTGTACCAAATAATCACGAAAATGAAAATGCAAATTGGGTAAAAATAAATGTCAATTTTACTTGATAAACCGTTTTATTTTTAACGCTTTTGTGAAACGTTTTAACAACCGTCCTTCAAAAATTATTAAATGGAAATATTATATGTTTTTTCTTTAAATTCAATTCTGCCTCCTTGATTTAATGTATAGCTGAAACAAATCTTGTTTTCTAAAAGACAATATGTTGAAAGACGATTTTTGTTCTGCAGAAAAAAAATTATTCATGAAGTTTGTGAAAATACGTTTTAATTTTTCGGATAATTTACTGAAATCAAGATTTTGTTTTCACCATCTATTCAAAATGAAAATAAATTATGCTTTCTGTTTTAATGAGAAAATGGCGTAAAAAATATATTGATCCGTTATATTTCTCCTTTTCTATCCACAAATATGGAGTAATTTACTTGCCGTTTTTAGAGAAATTTCGTTAAAAATTTACAATAATGATAATAATAATAATATATCGGAATCTAATTCAATTTTTTAAATTCTGAGAGTTTGTGACATTTTCGGATCAATGATAACCGATGTTCAGTAAATCGCGTTGCGTCCGATAGTCTTAGTAGAGTAGTTGCTAGTAGATAGGAGTAGTTGCGAAATACAGACGGTCGGATTTTGATATAATAGATTCGTTTACATTTTTCTTTTCTTAAAATTATGATGTGATTTTAGCAGAAAAATCTGATCTGTATATAACTGATAATTATGCTTAATAATTAGTATAGCTAAAAAACATTTCTATTTTTCGTTTTAAATAGGGCGTGAAACTCATTTACTTTGTATACTTACTGATCTTTGTATTATTAATGTATGGACTTGATTCACGCTTCTTTTAAAACATATTTGAAAATTCACGTTTTATTTACAATATGATGACGCCACTTTTTCCCCAGATAAATATCTTTTTAATGATATAATTCATAAATTCGTGGTTGTACGCTGTGCAGTAAAGTGATAATTCATATCCTTTGTATTTATATAATTATTTTTAATGTTCTTTTCCTGGCAATCATGACGTAAATTTTAGCAGAAAACTCACATCTGTATGTAACTGATATTCAAGCTCAATCGATCTCAGTATCGATAAAAAAAATTCAGTTTTTCATCTTAAATATTACGTTCATTATCTGTCTACTTTCATACTACTATATACTGATATTCATGCTCCTTGTATTATTAGGAATATTTGAAAATACATGGCTTTATTTATGACGTCACATTGTCCAAGCCAAGGAGGATTCTTTTCATAGTTCCATGGTCCAAGCGAAATCTTTTCTTAAAAATATAATTATTATTCATTTTTCTATCTAATTATATCGCAGTCTTTGACAGAAAATACGTAACTGATATTCATACTTCATGTATAACAACAAATACTCCATATTTGCTTTTAAATATCATGGCAATTCATCATCTTTTGAATTCTTTTTAATTTTCATTTTTTACGTGGAAACCGTTTAATTGCAAAATAATTTTTGAGGCAAAATTATTATTCCAGGTTTTGTATTTATTGGGAACGGTAATGCTTAGCAACGTAAAATGATTAATTAAATTTTAAAAGAAAAAATGTCAATTTATTCTCTATGAAAATAACGAAATTTTGAATTATTAAGAAAAATATTTGAATAAAATAAACAAAAACCAGCCTATGTTCATTTGAGGGTTATAATCAACCTATATGTAAAGATACAGGATAATCAAAGTCTCCATTTTGACGCTGGCTTCAGCCTAACATTTGCACACAATCGGATTTATAATATTATTAGGATTTGAGAATAAAATGTACACAATAAATTACCTTTAGACATGAAAATATACATTAGAAGATAATTGATTGAGAAATAATGCTGTTTTACATTACGACTAGTTGAATAACATACTTGAATTTATTCTTTAACATTTTTTTTGTTTTTATGTTATTTTCGTCAAGTTGGAAATGCAGTACTTCAAAATGTCATCTTTGATATAAATGATAAACTGAAAGCTTTTAAAAGTGTAGTGATTTATTCTTTTTGACATCGAAAGAACATCTTACCGGTGTGTAAAGTCTTTTTTTCCTCCATGTCACGTTGCGTAAAAGCAACAATATCTAGAGCAATAATGTATTGACAAGGATTACGCTGAGTTTTGTTTGGTGCTGAAAGAATCGAACAAAAGAAGTTCAATGATGTATAAAGTTTTGATAAAGAAATATTTATAGATTAAGAAAACATAGATTATGAAAGTTAAAAAATAATGATTGTTTAAGTTCCCGAAAAAGAAGCAAAAAATAACTGAAATTTATCGTTTCAGTGTTTGTTTATATTAACACTTTGCTGATCGGTATTTAATATGAAATCACTTTTATATTTTACTTTTTTGTTGCACTCTGTTTTAAAAACAATCTTCTCCATATTTAATCGCAGATTTCAGCGATTAATTAAGACAATTTTTAATTATATATATATATATCTATATATATATATAATGTGTAATTTGACATAGCTATTTGGGGTAATAATTTCATTGCATTTGGTCAGTTACTTCTGTTTCAATGGTAAATTTTTGCAATAAGTTTATATATATATAACAACAGCAAAAATACATAAAAGTTAGCAGCTTTGAAAAGACAAATATATTCACTACTGGTCGATGTGTGAAGTAAAACATTATCCTTAATGCACATAAGGAATCAAAGTAAAAAAAAAAATATTTTCCGTGAATTTTTTTTAGTTTTTTTTTTGTTTTGTTTTTTTTGTTTTTTTTTTTAGTTTTAGTTTGTTTTTTGGGGTTTTTTTTGTGTGAATTCTGTATATACTTTTTTATATCAAAACTAGGGTCTCTGCCTTCTGCAAGCTACGCTCGCCAACCCCCCTTTCAGACACCATGAACTTTAAAAACACGCTGATTTGTTCAGTTTTTAAAAGATTACGGGAGAGTAAATTATAATTAAATCTAATTGCAATCGGATTTCCATTCATTTACCTTTGACTGAAGGATTTTAAGTCCGAGTCAACTGCTGTTGCGGCAGCTAACGTTTGTTTTCCTGTTTGATTAATTAAGATCAGTTAAACATTTTAAAATCAGCTTGTATAAAACGACTAAGTAAACAATGATGCTGCGTTCCGGAATTTTATAACGACGCTATAAGAAAATTATTTTAAAAGTATTGTAATTTACACCAAACATTTCTTTCTCTTTTCAATAGTCACGTGTAAATACATTTTTTAATTGAAATGAAATATTAATATTTACGCTGTTTTACAATTTGGCATTTTTTTTTCAAATGACCTTTTCTCAACATGAAATAAATCTCTATTGAAATAATGAAAAATGAAAAAAAAGAACCTCAAAATATTAGTTAAAATTAAATAATAATAATAATAATTGCACACTGAACACTGTAAGCTTTTCAAGTAGGTCTCTGCAAAATATGGCTTTTTAACAGTACACACAGCATCTTTTATTGTAGCCTTCAGTTCTTCATTGTCAGCAACTGGTGTGGCAAGTGAGTTCCTTGACGAAAATTTTCCGGGTCGGTAGGTTGAAAGGGATTGACCAATATCATGGCCTTTACGCTCTTTACTCTTCTCGATTTTTTTTCCTTCTGAGGCTATATCAAGGACAGAGTATTTGCCACACCAATTGCTGACATTGAAGAACTGAAAGCTAGATTAAAATAAGTTGTGCGTACTGTTATAGAAGATATGTTAACGAACACTTGGCGAGGACTAGAAAACCACGTTGATATTCTCCGAGCTACTAAGGGAGCATACGTTGAATTTTCATGAAGTATGTGGTCTTATTAAAAACTTTTAAACAGTACATGCAATGTTTTCCAAACAACCATATGTCTAATTGTAATAGTTATCGCATAATAAATATTTATAATGGGTGCAAGACATTCTGTATATCACAAGCTAACTTGTATCGTCATATGATAGAAATAATATACTAATTTATTCCGGAAGCACTTACAATGTGTTTTGAAGCTAAGTTGAAGAACCTTAATTCATTTGTCAAAAAGAAAAATACGGAAAATTATCGTTCGAAACTTTTACACACCTTGTTGAGCTAATTTAAAAAATAAAATTAAAAATTAACTTTGTTTAATCACCAGAGTAGCTAAGTTTAATAAGCATTGTTTAATTTTTATTTTAAAATATATATTTTGTTCCTGCTGCTCCGTCAATAAATTCTGCATATTAGGCAGTTATTTATTGCTGTCAAATGACAATTATATATAATTTTTCAAGAATCTTTCTTCACCACCTTTTTATAAGCGGGATACCTGTCTATTTCCCTAATCGGGTTACTTTTCATTCCATGAAATAATATACAAAAGATATTTTCAAATAATAATAATAGTATAATAAATTCCTTGCGACATAAATAATATATAGATAGATATTTTCCTTAAAATTAAAAAATATGCAAAAATTCAATTCCCTGTTCGTGGATTAGAAATTTTAAATTCAACTTAAATTACAAAATGAACGTTATAACAGCGGATTTTTACATTACCGAGGTGTCCTTACACAATTTAGTAAAAATTTTATTATAAAAAAGAAAATAGATGTTCTTTAAGAAAAAAAAAAGAGATAAAATTACAATCGAAAAAAAACAAACAATAGCTACTCTATAGCTAACGTATTCGAAAAGTAGAAAAAAATTAGACTAAAAAATAAGACATTTTCGTGAATTGCAACCTTAATAAGAAATGCAGAATAAAAAGTGAGCAATCTTAGTTATAAAAAAAAGGAATTAGTTAACCGTTAAACAGCGGATTAGAAATAAGATGCGAAATAAGCTCTCAAAATATGAAGATAAATCTTTGTCTTATTCCTTGAATTTTCGAAGAAATGATGATTGGGGTTTAAATTGTAAAACGATAATGAATTGTTACTGCAGTTTTTAGATATAAATTAGCTGAAGCAAAATTTCTGTTTCTAGCCCATTATTTATGATAACGTAATTTAAAATTCCGTCAATGGTTTATTTCCATTTTCTCAAATTAAACGTGCTCAAATTTGCATAAGAATTAAGCATTAAGTCTGTTTCTTTCTTTTTTTTTTAAACATTTAGACTCTTTTTAAGATATTGTTCCCCAGATTAATTTAAATTTGAAAATAGTTAGATGAAGCATATATTTCTAAATTTCTGTAAAATATGGTGCCTAGGTAAATTAAATGAACTTTCGTTGACTGTTTAAAAATCTGTTATTACATAAAGTGTTTGAAGAAATGTTAAACATATGCTTAAATGTTTTTGAATAAAGATTTCTTCATAGTAACAAATCAAAACAAAAAGCTAAAATTTATGAAAAATAATTTCTGTTCATATTGAAAAGGGAATTTTACATTCTACAATCGTAACTTTTCATTACTTACGATAATAAAAAAATACATTAAAAAATATATGTTTTCATTAAAACTAAATGCATGAGATAGGAATGGAATGGATTGGAATGAAATTGTTTTCTCTGTATTTTTATTTAATTTTCACAACCTTTTCTTAAAACTTATGTTTCTTAATATTTATATGTATCTAGGTTTTAAAATACGTTTCTTATTATTTAAGAAAATATATTCATAGTTAAAATTGAAAACTTAGAACAAAAATTTAAAAAAAGATTGTTCGTATCTAAAAGAAAACGAGAGTAAAGTTACAGGAAATCTTTAAATAATGAAAATGAATATGAAAGTTACAAATGTTCTCTTTTTTAATAAAAATATTACTCATGCAAAGAATGTTTTGTGAATGTTTCCTTAAATCAGTATTATTTATTTTTTATAAAGTATTTTAACTCTTTCAGTAAGTAGATAAAAAATTAAAAAGGTTAATGAAGTTAATAAGTTTAAGTAAGTTAAAAAATGAATAAAAAATGTTAGAGATATAAATATGTTAACATTATCATTATGAAAAAAAAATATTTAATTAAGTTTTTTTTCCATTTTCTTTTCACTTTAAAGAAAATCTTTCTGACAAATAATTTAATTTTATTCTTGCAAGCGTAAACTTTTTCAAAAATATAATTCAGATGGAAAACAAACAAGAGATATTTGTGCATATTTTTTAAAATAAGATGAACCATTTATTATGACAATTTACTATCAAGTTCCTAAAGTATATTAAAAACATAAAATTTGATGCTATTATCAAAAAGCTATTTTACTTTTAAAGGAAAAGGACTAGGACCAATAAGTTTTTAAAAGTGGATCCTGCGATATTCATGAAAATTTTAATGTAAGATAAATGTACCGATGGTGAAATGTACCAAGTTATAGTCAGTTAAAGACTAATTATCTAATTACCATTAAAATATTAGTGATCTTCAAAACACATATATTGTTTTAATCTAGTTCTACCATTTATATATCAGAATAAATATTCAAGGTTTCAAAATATAGTCTTTGGAAAAAATGAAAATTGAAAAATGTTACCTTCCTCCAGTAGTGGCCATAGGAAATTTTTAATGCGCCAGTAGTGGTTACTCAAAAGTGAGCTACTCAAATCTTGAGTTTACTGCGTATCATACAAATTTGTTATTTGTTTTAGAGTTCTAGAACTAGATATACACAATAATTAAAACGTATTTCGAAGTTTAGATGGTGGCATTACCTAATTTGACTAGTAAATCTTCAGATTAGAAGCATAAACTTTAGTTGTGAAAATCGTTTTTATTTTGATCTCAAATTAGATAATATCGTAGAATCTTAGATATAATTTTTTGGTTATATACAGCGTTTTCGATCTTATTATTAGCCAATAGCTAATTCTTATGGCGCTAGCTTTAGATGTATAGTTCCAATTGCAGAAATACTTCAAACGTTGTTCTTCCTCATATGAAAATCTATTTACGTCATGATATTACATTTTCTTTTACCGTTTCGAAATTAAAATTTTTTACTGTTCCTGGGTCCTATTAGTTATATTAAAAAAACACTAAAATTATCAAAATACTCATTTTTTAATCTTTCGGCTTATCTAACGAATTATTTAGAATGTAATAAAGTATATCAATGGCAGTTTACTTCAAAAAGAAACATAATATTAAAGGAACATTATTTTACATAGAAACTTATCTCTTAAAGAAATTTCTAAGAGTTTGCCAAAACATCCGTTTTTGAATACACTCTAGAATTTAAATTTCTCTACAAACAGTAAAAAAAAAATACATTCCAAACAGTTTATAGGTAGTTAACAGAAGCGTTTTAGACAATCAAATTTCTTTATTCGTTTTACAGAAATGCTTTGAAGGCTTCTTTTTACTTTCAAAATTAGTGACTCACTACTGGTACATACCCCACTATAGGTACATTTACTTTATATCATGAAACAATTGCTAACAAACGATATAAAATGATATTTTAAATACCAATTATAATATATTATGAGTATTCAAAATGGGTTTATAGAAATTTGTACTACTGTAAAATAATTTAGTTACTGAAAATACAAAAAATATAATTTATTTTTTGATATTACAAAGTAGAAAATTTATAAAAATATATAAAAAATTTAAATATAAATATATAAAAATTTAATATAATAAACTTAATTTATTTTATAAACATACTTTAAATATGAACGAGTTAAGGTAACAATTTTGCTGAAACATTTTATAAACCCGTACACCCTTAATAAACATATATATGAAAATCAATGTCGTACCTTCGTTCACTGTGCGGGAAATACATTGATGAAATGGGGAAAAAAATAGAAAAAGGCACAAAATAACCAAATTTCGCCATTCAAAAAGATCTGTTTAACAATTATCGTAGCACACCTAAATATTAGGGGAAAGTCGGGTAGCCGCGGACATTTCAATTTCTAAGAAATTCAAAGTGTTACATAAATAAAAAGTTATTGTAAATGAACGCCTTCTAGATTAAAAAAAATACAGTTTAATGGCGACGTGGGCGCTGAGTAAGTTAGTCGTGAGTGAGTGTTTTGTTTTCGCCAATAAATTTTCGAAAAAACGAGACAGAATGCATCATATACGGAGAAACATTTGAAGAAGACTGGATTCAGTGCCAGGAATGCAAAGACTTGGCCCATGAAGATTGTGTTTATATAGATGCATCGGATTTTTATTATAGTTGTGATGCTTGTAAGGCCAATAAACGGCTGGGACACCATTGATTAATATGTCCGGGGTTGCCCGCCATTTCTTGTGACGCCAAAAAATTAAGGCCAAACTATTTTCAGTATATTTCGTTAAATAATTTGATATTATTAGCAACGTTTAACTAAAATCATTAAAGAAGTTCGTAATTTTATTTTAAGTATAAAATAAAGACAGAAATTTCATTCATTTGTTTTTTATTTGCAATTTTTCCAAGTGTCCGGGGTTACCCGATCTTCCCCTACATAATATTGAGTAGATATAATATACAATGAAAGAATTATTAAAAAAAGAAAGAAACTTCGATGTTCACCATTGAAAGAAACACATTCATAGTCTTATCGATTTAGTCCTTTATAACATTTCAGGACTCTTAGTTTATCTGAAATAACATGTCCGAAATATTGAAATATAAAATACGTATAAGAAAGGTTTTGTAATGGCGTTGAGAAAATTTTTGAACAACCTTATTTAATAACAATTTGTTTATATGTTGATTTAATGTCTTCTTTTCGGAGCACGCGAGGACATGTCTAACAATCGGATTTTCTCCTCTCAAGGGACCAATCGATCAATGGCAAGTATTCAGCAGGGATCACGATCGAATTCTTTCGTGTTGTCTTTGGGTAACAGATTGTAGAATAAATTGAATAATATTAATACGGTTATGAAATAATGGGAGCTCTTTGCATTCTCAAATAAAGGGGGTCACTATACTACAGGGGAAAGCCAAATAATTAATTATTACAAAATATACATCAGCAAACCTATAATTTATACCAGTAATCCTTCACAAGCGTTAGTCATATATTATGGGTTTCAAAATAAGAGCTATTATCTCTTAAGCGGCGGATCATAGAAACATATTTCCAGTTACTAAATATATTGGAATTAAGTGCAGGCTTTATAGACATGGAATTTGTTATGCAAGTGCAGTATTATACTATTATATTAAAATCGACCTGTCTATTTGCATGTCTTCACTATTTCTCCTAGAATATATAACATTCGGCGATGAAATTAACACTAGCTATCCGAGGATGACATATAAGTTCTCAGAATTTTAAAATTTGAACTATCTTCTAAAATGTTAATTTTTTTGTAATTTCTGAAGACATTTTTGTAATGGTGTAAAACAAAATTATTCCATCTTTGTGTATAAAAGAGAAAAATGGGGAAACGATATGGATTATTTTTTATATTTCTTGACGTCATCTTTTCATTAAAATTGAAATATGGAATTAGCTTTCATTTGAATAAATACTGAAAACGATATCGTGAATAGATTATATTTTTCAAGAAAATTTAAAGAGATAAAAACTTATTTTCACATGTATTGACTGGGACATCGGCATGAACAAAATCACTCCATGGTAGCTCTTTTCAGTTTTACATTAAACCAAGGAAGTTAAACAGAACAAAGTTTGAGTTTCTTGCATTTAAGTAGAGAATTATTGTCACCTAATTACAATAAATGAATTTAAACAAGAGACACAGCTTTTCAAGCAATTATTTCTTGTAGATGGCGAATAAAACATTAAAAAAAAGCGGAATGATTTAGAGAGAAACATATATTTTTGAAAGCATTTATTTTAATACATAACTTGATATAGTTTTGAAAAGTGCGTCCATTGATGTCTGTTTTGTATACGCTGCTGTGGATAAGAGAGGAAAAAAGAAAATGATAGGTATTATTATATTTTTCTTTATGCCATTTTGTCATTAAAATTAATAGAAAACTAGTCGCTTGTGCTAATCCCAAAACTTTCTTCTATCTCATACATGTTAATGTTTCAAAAAGCGTAATCTTTTTTATTAGGCATTTTAGAATCCAAAAATGCTGCATAATATGAGTCTGTTATTACTTACACGAAAACCTAATTAGCCCTAACTTATGTCAAGGTCTAACAGAATATGGTGTTTGATGAAATTCCGTGCATTAATTCTTGAGACAAGACTACCGCTAAAATCGTGTAAATCCGGAAAAATGCAGCATAGTAGAGCCACCTGTGGGGGTTATTTACACCAAAACCTAATCAGCAGCAACTTTATGTCAACATCTAACTGAATATGAAGTTTGAAGTCTTTAAAGTCTATGCATTAGTTCTGGAGGTAGAGCTATTGCGGAAATCGTGAAAAATGCAGCATAGCAGCGCAACCTGTTGGGTGGTATGCACAAAAAATAATCAGACGTAATTTATGTCAACAATTATTACCCCTCCAAAAATATGGAACGCAGCGGCATAAAATTAACACCAGCTATCCGAATGTCAGATAAGCTCTCAGAATTTTAAAATTTGAATTAATTTCCGAGATATTAAACTTTATGTAACTTTTAACAAAATGTCTCAAAAGGTGGCACTTAAATTATTCCACTTTATTGGATAAACGAGAGAAAGGGGGAAATAAATCAGATTATACTTTTATTGACATCATTTTCTCATTAAAATTGCAACGAGAAACTATTATCTTTTAAAAAGATAGGAAAACAAATTTTTGATTAAATAAAATTTTCCAAAAAAATCGAAGAAATAAAAACACCTTTCTTAGATATTCAAGCTTCGTGAACCAATTTATTCTTCAGAAACAAAAATCATCTCCCGACATACTGATATTTAGACACCATAGAATTTTTCAGCTTTAGATTCAACCAAGGAGAAAGATGCTCCTTTAATTTAGGTGGACAATTATTGCTCGCTAATCACAAAAATTGAAGTTTTTAGAAAAAAGTATATACTGTTTTCAACTAATTATTTTTGAAAGATGGTGGTTAAAATGTTTCATACGAGCGTTAAAAGTACATTAGTTTATCGGGTAAAAACGATTTTTTTTTGTAAACCATTTATTATTTAAAACAATTAAAATATTGTTTTTCTCTTTTGCCCCGAAAAAATGTTACTTTTTTATAAGTCTTATGCTGTAAACAGCACAGATACGGGAGTATTTATTAAATTTGTATGAATTTTTAAAATCTGAACATATATTCGAGTCTGTCTGAAATATTTTTTGTAGCGCCACAAAACATTCAACTATTTGCCGAGTCTTATGATGCAAACCGCACTTCGGTACTATAATATAACATTTTTTTTGAATTTTTGAAATGTGGACGGATTTAAGAGGCATCATGTATTCATGAACAATTAACAGATTCCAAATGTCACTAGATGATTTTAAAAGTTATCTCTTTTTTTAACTCTTTTTCTTTTTTGTTAGATATAAAAAATAGCACCTTTTGAATTTTCCCATACTAAGATACACGAATGAAAATAAGATACTTCATTCGATGTCATTTCAACTCTACCTTTTATATAATCAATCTGTTGAACAAAAAACAGTGGTTGTGAAATTTTATTTTCAAAATAAAAGTTCACAATTATGGGATTCTAAAATCAGAAAATGGTCAAACTGTGTAATGTAATTTAGCTACAAAACCTTGTTATCGAGAACAAGACAATAAACTCCGTAGTCATTTTTGGAGGACGCAATTTCATACATTAAAAAATCTGCAGTATACTCTAGCAGCTGCATTGCATGAACGTTGGTTTTGAAAATAACTTTTTTTCTAAACCTGTATAGCTGCACGTTAAAATTCTAAAGTGTCTAGATTCTGAATTTGAAAAGAAATAAAACAATAAAATAACTACCTTATTGGCAAGTTTTATTTGAATAGCTCATACTTAATGCATTGCAAAACACTTACATACATACTTTCATTACTTAAGTGTTCACATCCTTCACACGTATATGTGATGGATATATATATTCATATAATACATATATTACACATATTCTCTTCTTAATAAAATGCATACATGCATCTTACATACACACATCTATCATGTGCGCTTGCATACATCTTATAACACATATACATACCGGGTACCCTAAAATGGACTGACTGATTTTAAAATTAAATAATTTGCAAACGGAGAGAGATATTAAAAAAATTCTTCCAGGAGGGTTATGTAACATGTCAGAATTTTTTTTTTCTGTGACTCCCGATGTTAATTCAATTTAACCGCAATAGATGACGCTGTGAGCAATGTACGCTCAATCGAAACCGAAGCAGAAATTACCCAGCATTGATGCGAATGAAGGAGTTTAAATATGTGGAGTGATCTCTAATCGGGTCCTACGAACAAGATTGTACTGACGAATGAGACCCTCTCCATTCATTTAACCTCCTTCCTTTGCATTGATTTCAATTCTGGCCTCGATTGAGCGCTTATTGCTTTCAGCGCCATCTTCGCTGCTATTTAAAACTGAAACGGAGAATCGCAGTAAAAAAATTCTTGACTCTCCTGCAAGAATTATTTAAATATCTGTCATCGTTTGCGAGTTATTGAATTTTAAAATCAATCAGTTAATTTTAGGACACCCGGTATTTACGTACAGCAACATCCATTAATTAGATAGATGTAACTGTCCATTATCCAATAAAAGAATATAGTAGTGACTAATGTGAGATTTTCCATCATCCTAATCCAAATAACAACATTTTTTTCATGATAGGGATGATTTTATTGTAAATGATAAGCTGTTTTTTGTTTCGGCAACATAAAAAAAATAAACAACTCTGTAGCTTAAGAAACTTATTAAATCAAAAGTTTTAATTTTTTTAATTTGTCTCGTACCTTGGAGGCACCCTATGTTGCATTTTTAATTCAATATCGATATTAATGATTTATAATTATCATTTTTAAGCACTATTGAAAAACGGTTTCTATATGGTAACTATTGTGTTTCTTTCACTATTACTCAGCTATCAAAGTACCTACAGCTCAAAACTCTGACACACAGACATTAAATAATATTAATGCTGGAAATATACTCGTGTTCCTGTATAAGTAATTAAGAAGGATACAAATCTCAAAGGAACTATTTAATTTTGGAAATTGAGTTTAAATCTTCGAAAATTACACTTGAAATCAATTAATTCCCTCATTGTCTTTGTTAAATTTGACATTTAAGCTGAAACTCATAGAAATTTGAGAGATATAATTGTCATTATATGTCGTAAATTTTCCAAGGAATATTGAGAGGGATTAAAGCATCAAATAAAATGATTTCCTACGGGAATTGGTATTCTGGAATTATCATGCTTAAACTTGACTGACGCATAATGGCTATTTCAAATTTAATGTTTATGACTCTTTGTTTAAAATTCCCATCAATAACTATAGTTCTATTTTGTTTAATTACGTGTGTGTCTAATTTGTATGAAAAGAAGGTTTTAAAACCATTGATCATTCTTTCAGCTATTTCACTCTTTTTAAAATATTGTTTAATAGATTCATTTAAATTCTAACGTTGAAACGTATTTAGTTGAAACAGATGTTTCAATCTTTCTTCTTAAAATAAAACAAACTTCTGGTAATTTAAATAAATTATCATCCGCCTTTTCTAATTAAATTATTGCTGAATGTGTTAATAATATATTACGATTCTGTGATACACTCTTGAAGCGTCTTTAAAAATGTGTAGTAAAATCTTACTTAAAGATTTAAATAAATCGGTCAAGTACGAGTATAACTCGCGCTCCAAGAGTTCCGCAAATTACATTTATTAATTACTGTTTATTAATTAATAAAGTCCTAATATCCCTTTTTCAATTTTTTTCAGAAATAGGATGATGTGGATGTGGGGACATCTTTTTCCAGTATACTTTCAACAATATCTCTGAAAATATAATACCTAAAATTAAAATAAATATATATTTGAGTTCGATGTTACGAGATCTTTCGAACGATACTCTACAGGATATACAAAAAGAAAGATTTTTTTCAAGTAACTTAATTAATATCCCGTCTAATTACCGACAATTGTTCTCGAAAATCATTATGAAATATTCTTGGATGATTCTGCTTAGATAGATACCTCGAGCGCCCGTCATCTCCCTCTCTGACAGCCCGAAAAGTAAAGTTTTTGTGCAAAAGAAAAATGCGCTTTTTTCAAAACTATGTTACTGGGAAAATTGCTATAGTTTTCCTACAAGGTTTAAATAAACTTCTACTACCCCTAATTGTTTCAAAATTTTAGTTTCAGTAGATTCGGAAATAGACGTGGGGGGGGGGGACATGTTTTTGCAGTGCATTTTCGACGATATTTCTGAAAATATAATACCTAAAATTAAAATAAATATTTTTTTGAGTTCGATATTACGAGATCTTTCACACGATACCCCATACGATATACAAAAAGAATTTTTTTTTCACGTAACTTAATTAGCCCCCTAAATGTTTCCTAAACATATATAATAATGGCTAATAATCTGAAAATATGTGGGTAAAAAAGGCTTTATAACTTTCCCATGTTTGAAATTTCCACGTCCCACAGTTTATGAGAAAAGGGGCTGTGACAGACAGACGGACAGGCACAGGAGTGATCTTGTAATGGTTCCGTTTTTACTTTTTAAGTACGGAACCTTAAAAAAAGATCTAATTTCTGTCATCCTAAAAATGAAAATTTTAAGTATTATTTTAATTATTTGCAATTTTTCAGAGCTTTCTTTTTAAAAAATAAATAAGGAGACAGTTTTCCTTTAAAAGAAAACTAATTAAAAGTACAATATTTCGTACAATTAAAAGTACAGTAAAAGTACAGTATTAATCTTAAATTATGTGGACATGTTTTTTTTTTCTCAAATCAACAGATTGTCCATCTATGTAAATTTTAAAAAATACTAATAACAAAAAGTAATTAAAGGCAATTTCCAAACGAAACTTTGAGATTTCATATACGTTAATCACAATCTGGACAAAATTAACTAGAGCCGTATTATTCTTAAATTAAATGCCTAATAATAAAAATACATCAAAATATTATTTATAAACGATTGGTTAATTTTGCCTTTTTATTATCAATGACAAATATTTACAGCATTTTTTGAAAACGACATTATTATAATAACAGTTATGTCTCTTCAACAATAATTGAAAGACCATTGTAACTACAAATCAAATTTCTATCATAATGTCAATGCAAAAAATATACTCATTTTAATAGAAGTATATAAAAAGATTACAAATCCTAGAGAGACTAATCTATTTCGGAAACAGCTTTTAAATCTTCGTAGATTACTCTTGAAATCAACTAATTGCTTCGTTGTCTTTGTGAAATTCAACACTTAAGCTGAAGCTCACAAAATTTTAAGAGATATCATTGTCATTATCGTCGTGAATTATTAAATGAAAATGCTGAGTTATTAATATATGAACGAAACGGATTTCCTATGGTAATTTGTATTCTTATTTTATCATACTTAAAGTAAACTGCCTCAAAATAACTATTTAAAACGCGCAATTTATGTAAAATCCTATCAATGCCTTATTCCGATTATGTTTAATTACACGTGTCCCCAATTTCCATGAAACTAAAGCGTTAAATTTAATCTACCTCTCTATGAATAAATAATCATTTCTGTAAGACCTTATACATTCAGAATCATAATTACAGACACATGAAATTTTATCGCAGTCGTTTAATACAAGAAATGTGTGATACTACTTATAATTTATATGAATCGACTTAGAAGTTACAAGCTCATAGTACTTATTTCTAGCTCTTGACAGTGTAATAAATTTAAATAAAATAAGTATAATAATTTTTCAATTGATTCATAATTATAAGGACACATTGATATTTTAACGAAAAAAATTAAGCTATTCATAAAATTAATAATTTGTTGAGTCACCATTATTTGCAAGATATTCTGTCATTCTTTCTGGCATACTTTCAACAAGTTTTTTCAAGTATTACTTGTCAATATTCATCTATTCCTTGAGAACTAGCTCTGACAGTTCTGTCAATGAAGAAAATTGTCTTCCATTTGTATAAATTTTTCTTGCTAAAATTGCCCAAACATTCTCAATTTTGTCTGGTGAGTTTGTTGGTCATTTCAAAAGTTTGATTTTCCGTTCTTCAAACCAAGTTTTTGTTAGATGTGACATGATGCTTCATCTTGCTGAAAGCCGAAATTGTCTACACCTAAAGGGAAACAATATGCTAAAAACTTTTCATTTAAGATCCGAACACGAGTATCGGATACCATCGTACTTTGGTTGAATCAATCAATGATTAAATCAATCTTTCCACGACGATTAAATCAATCTTTCCCCTGACTGAAACTGCTAACATTAGCCCAAAACATTAATTAACCGCCTTTAAAGGGTCTACGCCACATGACGTGTTTTTCTATCCATAGATCATGCTAACAGCTGTTTAATCTATCTGCTCCATCTAAATTAGATCTTTTTTCATCGAAAAATATCACGTTTTGCAAAATTACAGTTGCTTTTCAAACAGTCGTTTTTCATTCAGTTGACAAAAATAATAAATACTTAAGTATATTATAAACGAGGCTAACGAAAAAGACAGGCTACCGCGGTACATTCCACTTATCTTATTTTACAGACCGCTAGAGTGACGTGATGCTCTTTTCTTACGCCTTCATTGGTGCATACGAGCAACACGTGACTCCGGCGGTCTGAAAAAAAAGATATGTGTAAAAGCCTTTCTTTTTCGCTAGCCTCGATTATAAAACACAGACACAGATAATCTGCAATATGTAACAGATAATAAAAACCACATTTCTTAAATCACATATATGAACAGGACATCTATATTCTTTTCCTTTTTTTATATTGTCCATGTATTTTTTTCCATTGCTCATAAGAATAAGAAAACAACAACTATGTCACAAAGAAGTTTTAAGGTTTCTTTTGTGATGATGAAACATCAAGTTAAAATATGTTAAACTTGTATTATTCTTAATTTAAAATTCCAAATAATAAATATAATGTTATGTAATATTTATGAATGATTTCTTAGTAGCACTTTATTATTTAGTATCAATATTAATTATTCACAGCAGCATTGAAAAACGGCTATATAATAATAACACTTATGTAGAGACTAAAATAACTACAGATCAAACTATTATCATACGAAAACATGATATTAATACAGAAAATCTTCTTGTGTTACTAGAAATATTTAAGAATGCTATAAATCCCAGAAGGGCTGGGCACTGTGTTGAAGGCTTTGAAAAGTACTCTTGAAATCAATTAATTACCTCATTGTCTTTGTATATATTTGGCATTTAAGCTTATGCTCGCAGAAGTTTAAGAGATATAGTTCTCATTATCTGTCATTTATTTTCAAACGAATGCAAAATGTGGTTGAATGTATCAACTGAAATTTCATACCACTGAACTTTTTATTCTCGAATTATGTTACTTGAAATTAACTGACTGACGGAAAAAAGACTTTTTGAATACAATATTTATGATCATTTGTTTAAACGTCTCGTTAATGCTTTATTTCTGTTTCATTTAATTGCATGCGACTCTATTTTGCGTGAAAATAAGGCTTTAGCCAGGTTATTTTTTTTAATTTATCTATACTAATAAAAGAAAGTTTCGCTCTGTGTGTGTGTCTGTGTGTCTGTTGGCGATGGCTAGGAAAATTCAGCCCACCTAGAAGGCTGCAAATTTAGATATAGGTAGTCCAAACCCTCTCCTGGTGCACCATTACGTCAGAATTTTAATATTTTGAAAATTAAATTAGTTATTAATTAAACACTGATCAAAGATCACAAATAAAAACGTCATTATTCAAAAGCTAGCTGGCGCATGTGCAGAAACCAATATCCGTATCTTCCGGAATAGAAGAAAGAAAGCACAACACATCCCGTTTTTGTTTTAAGTTTTTCTAAATTCGCCATGGGCAAACGGTTAGAAATACGGAAAAACCGTCTACATATTCTGAAAGAAAATACTTTTACGTATCAAACGATCTGGTTGGTTTGAAAAAAATTTACATTTAACCCTTTCAAAAAAATAATCAAAAAGCATCGAATTCATGTTTTTTATTTTTTCCCGTTTCCCGAGCCTTGCATCCACCGAAATACAAAAAATACGGTAAAACGAAGGTCACCAAATTAAAGAACTGACTTTGCCCTTTCCAAAGCCCCCTTTGGTTTTAAAAAATACAAAAATTAACCCTTCTAAAAAGTATATTTTCTGTATGCCGTTTTGTGATTTTTGCGATTTTGGCAATTTTTAAAAATTCGCATCGGCGTTTCAGAGAAAGGTACGAAAAACTAAAAATACCAGACATTATATACAATTATTCTTTTTTCGACATCTGTATTTGTTTTTGAAAAATACAAATATTAACCCTTCAAAAAAAAATTCGTGCGCAGGACTCTCTTTTGCGAATTCCGATTTTCTATGATATATAAAATCTGGCATCGGCTTTCTAAAATAACCAAACAAAAATAAAACACACCTAAAGACATCTACGTTCTGTCGGATTTAGGCAGAAACCTTTAGTTTAAAAATAAAATCACGTTAACCCTTTCAAAAACGTTTTTTACTGTAAGTTAATTTCGCTTTTTTAACTATTTCCCCTATCTTTAAAAATCCGAATTGGCGTTTATAAACAAGATACGAAAAACTAAAAATACCTCAACTAATCTACATCCCTTTGTTTTTTTAAATCTGGTATCCGTTTTGAAAATTTTTAATTTTAACCCTCCAAAAAAAATCCTTTCCAAAACTCACTCACGCGATTTTCGTTTTTCGGTCCAGGTCTAAAAATCAGCATCGACTCAGGAAATGTGAGTACGGACAAACAGTAGACTCCAGATCATAGACGCGTTTATTTTCTTCAAAACGCATGATTGGGTTTTAAAAAATATCTACATTAATTCTTTTGAAACCGATCGATTACGTAACCAACTTTCGCGATTTCCGCTATTTTGGCAATGTTTACCTGTGGTTAAATTTCAATTCTACTAGGAAATTTGGTTGGGTCGAGTGTTCTGAAAAGGCCTCTTCCAGAACAGACTGCATCCCCTGGCGGTGGAAGGTGGAACTATGGACCCGATTATGACGGGGTTTGGTTTAAGTTTCGTATAGAACAGATTATTAATATTTTTGGCCCGTGCAACGCCGGGCGGGTTAGCTAGTAATACATAAAATTAACCGAAGCAAAACAGATTTACCAAATACAATACTACTTTGTTAAAAGTTGTCTTAATATGTTATTTCTGTTTCGTTTAATTACGTGACTCTAATTTGTATAAAAATAAGACTTTCAACAAATGATTTTTGTTTTAGTTTTTTCACTTTTTCTTAAGATATTCTTCTCAAAATTCATTTAAATTCTAGCATTAAACTGTACTTAGCTGAATTAAATTTTTGAAATTTTTAAACTAAGTAAAACTTTTGCTAATTTAAATAAATTATCACTCGTTTTATTTCAAAATATTTCATATCTGAATCTGTTTTAAAGATATTATAAGATTATGTGTATAATATTTTGACGCCTCTTTAATAATGAATGGTTTACGATTAGTTAAGTTTACACTTTATTTAATATCATTGTAAACCCTATGTAACGTTACTGAAAATAAGCTTTATTTTAATAACATATGTTTCTTTCACAAGTATTGGAAGAGCAAAATACTTACAGCTCAAAACGCTATCATACAGACAAATAGTATCAACGGAGGACATCTCCTCGTGTTATGTGAAGTAATTAAAAAGGTTAAAAATTCCAGAGGCACCATTACATTCTGTAAACATTGCTTAAATCTTCGACAATTTAGTCTTGAAATCAATTAATTGCATCATTGTCTTTATTAGACTCGACACTTAAGCTGAAGTTCGGAGACATTTAAGAGATATCGTTGTCTTTATCTGTCATTAATTTTTAAACAACTGCCAAGAGGGATTAAGGTATTAATTTAAAGGATTTCCTACGGCAATTACTATTTTAGATTTATAAAAGTTAAAATTAACTTTAGCAAAACATTCTTTCCAAATACAAACTTTATGATCATTTCTTAAAAAGCCTCGCCAATTCTTTATTTCTACTTTCATTAATTACACGTGACCCTTAATTTGCATGAAAAGAAATCTTTAAAACTATTCATTTTCCTTTCAGCTATTTCACTTTTCCTTAACATATTGTTCCCTAGATTCATTTAAATTCTAACGTTAAAATTTGTTTAGTTGAAGCAAATTTTTCAATCTTTCTTCGTAAAACAAAACAAAAATCTTAGTATTTTAAATAAATTACCATAATCTTTTCCAAAAGATTTTATTTTTGAATGTGTTTTAAAAAATTAAGATTTTATGCACAGTTTTTTGACACGTCTCTAATAGTAACTAGTAAACTTTTAGTTATAAGTTATAAAAGTCTAATTTCTTTTAATGCTAGAAATGCAATTTTATTGTATTATTAGTATTATTATTACTTTTTATAGTTTTGTAAAGATTTCTTTCCATAAAATACATTAACAGATATTCTAAAATTAAAAGAAAATCAAGTTTAAAAAAAAAACTTTCACAATATATATGGATATCTTTTCGTAAAAAATAAATTGTCCATCTATGTAATTGCTCATAAAAATGAGCAAAAAATAAATTGTCCATCTATGGAATTGCTCATAAAAATGAGCAAAAGACGCATTGTGAAAAAACAAACTTTGAGATTTCTTATGTGATGATGAAAATCCGATGAAAACAAATTAAAGTCATGTAATTTTAATTTCAAATTCCTAATTATAACGATATAATAACATGTATTATTTGTGAATGGTTCGTTAGTAGTATATTTTCCTTTAATAAAAATATTCATTTTTTACAGCAGTATGGAGAAAGGCTTCATTATAGTAACAATTATCTGAGTTTCCGAATTATTAAGACACAGAGTATTTACAGTTCAAAATGCTATCGCACAATCCCTTGGCTAATGGTCAGGAAGCTGGCTACTAGACAAAAAGTGCCGTGGTCGAACCCCGATACAGGCATGGATGTTTGTAGTGGGTTGGATACCACTTTAAACTGATGTCTCAGTATGTTTAACCATCGTCTGTAAAAGATGGCCGAAATACCCGCTCCTAACTAACCAAAACACACATGGTATCAATGGTGAAAATGTCGTAATAGTACATATTAATTGTGAATAGTTCGTTAGTAGTATTTTTTTCATTTAATATAAATAATAATTATTTACAGCTGTACTAAAAAACAGCTTTATTACTGTAAAAATTATCTGTCTTTCAGAAAAATCGAGAGACAAAGTATTTATAGCTCAAAATCCTATCGCCCACTCACTTGCCTGGTTTTTAAGGCGCTTGCTAAAAGTCAGAAGATGCCTGGTTTGAATCCCGATTCAGGCATGCAAGTTCGTAGGATGTTTGAGTCGGATTTATTTTTAAACGGCAGTTCCGGTATGTTTAGCCCTTGTGTACAAATTAGAATTGTAACGCCCGCAACCAACCAACCAAAATCCCATCATACAGATATATAATATCAATAGTGGTAATCTCATGACTACTAGAGGTAATTAAAAAGCTACACATCCTACAGGAGCTATTCTCATCTGTGGAAACAGTGTTTAAATCTCTGCAGATTACTCTTGAAATCAATTTACTACCGCACTGTCTTTCAAAGATTCGATACTTAAGCTGAAATACACAGAAATTTGGGACGTATAGTTGTAGTTATCAGACACTAATTATATCGAAGGCATGCTAAGCGGGATTAAGGTATCAACTAAAATTATTTCCTCCGGTAATTTGTATTCCTGAATTATCATACTTAAGATTAACTGACGTAAAATTGCTTTTGGAAATACAATATTTATGATCATTTGTTTAAAAGTCCCGTCAATGCGTTATTTCTCTTTCGTTTAATTACTCGTGCCTCAATTTGTATGAAGATAAGGCTTTAAAACTATTGATTTTTCTTTCTGCTATTTCACTTTTCTATAAAATATTGTTCCCAAGATTCATTTAAATTCTAACCTTTTGAAATGTACTTAGCTGAAACAAATTTTTCAAGTTTTCTTCGTAAAGCGAAACAAATTTCTTGGTAACTCAAATAAATTACCATGCGCTTTTTCAAAATATTTTATTTCTAAATATGTTTAAAAGAGATAAATTTTATCTATGTATTGTGATCTTTAAGATACATCTTTAACAATGAGCGCTTAGTTAAAATTCTAACACAAATTTAATTTATGTTACTACCAAAAATAAAATTTTAAATTTAAATATTATTTTTCATTTGTAAGGTCTTACATTTGACAAAATAACGAAAAAATCAGATCCTGAGAGTTTTTGCCTTTACGAGAGTTGTCGAAAAAGGAGAAAATGTGAACAGCGTATCACTTTATTTTTTACACATACATTTGACGGCAATATTTTATGAGTGCACATCTGTCCATGGGATATAAAACCTTTCGAGACGTTCATTATAAGATGCTTTTTGCAACTCAACATAAATCAGTAAGTTTTCTCATTTTACAGTGAAATTTTTAAAGCATTTATAATAAAGTAATAACATAATAAATTTAATTCATTTTTTCAATGTAATTAACAAATATTTAAATATTACATAAAATGCATGCATAAGATAAATTTAATGAATCTCGCTTACCCGCAATATAACGCTTGAAAAAATACAGTAGAATCTTAATTCTAGTATCAAATTGTATCTTAATACAATTGTCTTAATTCACCGAACATCAGTTAAGCGAAAAACATTAAATGGATTTTGATATATAATGTAATAAATGTTAAAATTTTTAAAAATTGCAATTTCTTACAAAATTTTAAAATTTTAAAATTATTAAAATATTAAAGATTTTGGTTCGGTTAATAAAGACAATATTAAAATACAATTTGTTACTAGAATTAGGATTTTATTGTATTTTATCAAGAATAATCTTGCTGTAATCAAAAGTCATTAAATTTCTTTTATGCATACATTTTATGTAATTTTTAAATATATGTTAATTACATTGTAAAATTGAAATAAATTTATTATGTTATTACTTTATTATAAACACTGTAAAATGAGAACAACTTACTGATCTATGTCGAGTCGCAAAAAGCATCGTATAATGAACAATTTCGGAATCGAAAGGTACTATAATCCTTTAAGACACTAAAAGGTCTGGGCGTGACGTTACACAACCTATATAACGAAATTTTTTTATACTCATGTACTAAATAGATTTAAGTAACATAGAGCAAAATTATGAGTAATTGCACAAGTTTCCACTTTCGCAACTTTATCTAAACCGGAAATGGAAGAAACGTGTGAACTCCAACATTTCAAATAGAAATATGTTTTGCATTTACGACATTTGTATAGGCTAAATAAAAATGAGTACAACCGATGTCACAGAGCAATATACAAAACTCCATGAATTGCTTGAAATGTGTGTTAAATTCAAGTAATACATTGAATAAGCCACATATAGAGACTTTCATTGACAGAGCATTAACAAAAAACATTTTTCAGATCTGCCATAAAATGCAACGAGTCCGCTGTCTGCTAAGGATGTTTAATACTCTGCAACTAAAAGGAAGCAAGAATTTCTTGCATATAAATTTGTTTTGGAACAAGATGGTTGCCCTAAGCACTAATACCAGAATCTATAGTATGAAGCAAACACATGTCCGTGAGTGGCACTGACGTTATATCAATTGCTGCAACCATCTAAACAAGCCATTTCTCTCTCTCTCTCTCTCTCTCTTTTCTCAAATTTAATTACTTCCATATATAGCTTAATTTAAATTTTTACATCGTCAAATAAGGAAAAAAATGTATTCTTAAATTTAATTTATTTGAAAACTGTATCTCAATTTGATGATTTCATACGGTTTTTATTTTTAAAAAATTATTGCTAAAGATCGTTAAAAAAATTGATTGTTTGACAGATGAGTTACATTAAAAAAATGTATAGATTCTGAGATACCTTTAGTTAAAATTAGTTTAACAGCCCAATATTTATCCCAAATCCATTAAATAAATAAACACAAGAGATTCGTTCATCGTGAATCATAGAAATATTAAATCATGGAGGTAATCATTCGCAAAGCAAGATCTCCATGGTGAATTTTGCACCGCTATCTGGTGTCGAAAAGAAATCTTAGCATCTGTAAATAAGAATACGTAATAAGAGAAAAGAAAGGCATGCTTATTTCTCTCATAAAAAAAGATAAAATTAATTTCACTGAAATAATAACGAAGATTTTTTTTTTTTTTACATTGTAAAACTAGTTATAATAAGAACGCACCTAATTTGTCATGTTTAACGTACAATTTTCCACTTGTTTTAGTAGGTATAAGGTCAATTATATTTTTTGTAGTATTAAAGAAATATTATACATGAAATAAATTATAAATGTAGATTAGTAATTTAAAAAAAATGCTACGCTTTTCTTTGTATATTGTATCATGATTACTAACATAATTTAATTCAGAATATATAACTTACAACTTTAATTAAAATTATCTCAGAACTATACTATATTACGATTAAATAATATATAAAACTTTTGGATGAAAGCATTTCAAAATCCCATCTGAATGAAACGTACGCTTCATTGATAAAAGCATAGAATGTTACTTAAATTGATAGAATATTCGCCGTACTCAAATAAATACATTTATTCAAATTTCTCATGAACTCTCAAGAGTCTTGGCACTTTAAATCTTGAAATAAATTCTAGAATCGCAATTCAGCTAAAGATACTGTTACTGACATTGCTTTGAAGTTTTGAAAATATTACCTTTTCGTTGCACAGTTTATTTTTAAGCTATATATAGGAGCTACTTATACAACAAGAATCTTTATAAAATGTTGCGTTTAGAAAGATACATATAAAGCGATAGGATATATCAAACGAATTCGCGGTTCAAGAAAAGTTTTAAGTAAAATGTTTTAAAAATAATAACAAAAAAAAAAAAAACACTTTACAAAGTAAGTTTTCAAAGTACACGTATTTTCCTACTTTTCGTGAAAACAATCAGCGCAAAATTCGTAAATGGGGTCTTATAAAAAGAACGAATATTTTAAAAACATTTAATGACAGTATATTATTTACCAGCAGGTGTTGGACATAGGCTTCAAAACAGACCGGATATTGTAAATAAAATTTTTAGTGTTTTATAAATAGAAAATTTTTCTTTGAATAAATAATGCACCTACCTAAACTCGATTTTAACGATTGCAAACACCGAGAAAAATGACACTTTGTTGTGGAGTTTTGGGGTTCTTTCTAAAACACAACTTACTTAAACTTAAAAAGCTCATTTATTACTCAATCTTCACTTGACAATTAAATATTTAGAAAAAATAAGTATATCCTGATTAGCTCCACTGAAATCTGTTGCCATGGAAAAGGTAGCAAATTATATTAAACTAATCAAAATATCAAAACTTAAGAATCCGAATAGGTTAATACAACAATGATAATTTTGAACTCATCATTTTAAGACAATATTAAATGTAGTAAGGGGCAACAGATTTCTAAATCAAGTAGCATACTGGATTGCATAAAGAACACCCAACTCCACTCCAACCCGATCAAGCTCAAATCTCCATACACATTAAATTAACAAAAGTGTAATCATCATATAATTTGGAAAAATGCAGACAACCTGAAATTCCTCCAATATGAGGACCAAAAGGGGAAAGAGTTAAATCCGTTAATAGAATAGGGATATGATGATGTACTAAAATTTTAGAACAACCATAGAGATTCTGAACAAGATCCGATCGGTTAACCAAGAATCGTATAGTGGTGTATAATGACTGGATATTTTTTTTTTTTTTTTTTTTTTTTTTTTTTTTATTTTACTTTTTAAAATAAAACAATTTTGGTGTATATTTTAGAAAAACAATGTTTCTGAAAGAGGAGAGTTAAAGCTTAATTTAACATTTTATGAAATTAAATTTAATATTACTGTTTCACTTATTAATCTATCCATCCTTAAATCAAGATCAAAAATACGATTGTATAAAATTGAGTGAACTTCAATTTATGTTCATTAAAACAGTCAGTTATGAATTTAAACTTAAGAAATTTTAAAGTCCTAATTTAATAAAGTTGAATTTTCTCTCCCTTTTTTTTTTTTTTTTTAATTAATCACAGAAAGGTTAGGCCATTCTTATAGGTCTACTGTGAATATAAAAAATTAATTATTTAGAGATTTATACAAAGAAAAACATACCATCTTTGATAATAAACAAAAAAAAAACACAATTTATTTGAACATTTAAAATAATGAAGCAACTAAGTTATCAAAAATAATCTTAATAAAACAATATAACAGCTGATCTTTTAAGTTGAAACCACTCACTGGTTACTTTTAAATTACACATCATATTTTTAAAATTACCATCATATTACCATTTAATGGTCGTTCAAACATACAAACATTATATATTAACCTACAGACTATTTCTGTTCATAATGTTTATTCTTATTGAAATTATCCAAAGATATTCATTTCACTTTTAAACTCTGGTATAGCAAACATATTTTTTTTTTTTTTTTTTTTTTTTAAAGAGGTACAAATAAATAAAAAGAAAAACTATGCAAATAGTACTTACAACAGATAGAGAGTTCTACAATTTTAATCAATGGGCACTTAGGAGCATTTCCTCCTTTTTCAAAATCTGATGAAGCACTTAAGCTGGAGTATTCAGGCTGGGGAAAAATTCAGACGTGGTTTCAAGCTAACATTCATCAATCCTCTCATCTCACTGCATCACTTGCCATCAACTACTAGGTCCATCATCTAGTCCGGAGGGGAAAATCGTTCTACGGTCCAGAACTTCACCGTCGGAGTCAGTAATTTCACCTTCCTGAAGCATGTGTTTTATTCGAAGATAGCCATCACCGTAACTCAGAACACTACGACTTCTAACGACCGGTTTAGTTCAATATCTATGATCACTTCTGATGGTTAAGAAGTCATAATCTTGGAGCGCCACTACGCCAAAAAAAAATAGGCTACACATATCTTCTTCTTAATTTCTCGTTAACAGTTATAGATCCGCAATTCGAAAATGCCCTTATAGCCTCTTTTCATCATAACATCATGATTTAGGATGGTTAATGTAGGGCCATCAATGCCCCACTCTCAAAAAAAAATCTTCCAGAAACCTGTCCGCCTTCAACAACTTCGCGATCCAGCCCACAGGCCAATCTTCGAGCCCCGTAATAAGTCGAATTTTTTTTACGAGTCAAACGACAGGTCTCTTGGCCAAGCAACAAGTGTCGTAAACATTCATTCTCCCGCGCTGCTTGAAAAACGGGACCGATCCACTCTGCCAGGGGTACGGGAATGGAAACAAAAGGAAAAATGGACTCATCGTGAAGATTACAGCTTGCCGCTCCACTCTGCCGGCCGCTTCATGGGGGAAGGAAACCATGCATCACCCCCATGGCGTGTGCTGAAGGGGGGTCCTGTTAGCCTCTGTTTACATGGGCGCCAGCTATCCGCCTGATAGCAGAGCCAATTGAAGCCTGACGTAAACTTACAAAGCCTAATTGCGTGTATAGTACACTCATAAGATAACGTAATTCTTATACAGGGCGGTCGGTCATTCTTATATCAAAGTCAGACTAGATGACTCCAAATTTTCCACCTGTGCAGTCTACTGACAAAACATCCCTCCCTTGCTGTCTGCTTTTCGTATTTGAAAAACAGGAAGCTACGTTAGACTATAAACGTTGAAATTACTTTGCAAAAAGAAAAAGAAAGAAGAAAAAATAAAAACTGATTTTATTATAATTATTACAATTACTTTTATTTATTTAAATTTTTATTAGAAACAGAAAAAAAGAGTGCTTTTAAATAAATGTTGAGAAAGTGATTTAAATAATTAATGTAGATTAAAAAAAAATTTGTTGAAACCAACCGTAACAAGATTGCTCCCCCCGGCTAATTAAAAAAAATTTTTTTTGAGAAAACAAATTATTTTTTTGAAAGGTAACTTGGTACCACATGGCATGCTGGGACCTCAACACTGAAAAAACTGACCCACAAACACAGATCATACATCGATCCGGGACGGGATCCAGAGAGTTCACCGCTGAAATACCACCCTGACAATATATTCCGGATATATACAACCATAGCTCGCACATCCGTAGAAACCATTACCTAAAATATTACCTGAAACATGACCATAAAAGAGTACTACCAGAGGAGGGACCACAAGGCTGATTTTACCACTAAAATGACCAAGATATTTTCTGCACCTGTAAAAGAACACATGTTCCACCTGATTGTGAAACCTCACTTCCCTACTACTGTCATTCCTACGCATAACTGCATCCTTCCTGAGACTTCTGGCAACAGAACTGTAAATAATACATAAATTGAATTTTGAAAAAAAAATTAGCCGAAAAAGAAGAGAAGTGCCCACTGATTAATTGTCACTATACTGCTTATATACATAACTTCAATAATTGGCATCACAGTATATTACAACACTATCTATTAATGTAAATAAGTACTAGTAATATCATAGTTACAACACTGTAAATGTCAATGAAATTTGTAAAACACATATTAATTCTATTATACAAAAATACACAAGAGCAACTGGTGACACACAAAAAAAAATATATACATATACATCTGTAAGACACAAATTATGGTATCACAGACCATGTTAGAGAATTACGCACACAATTGTAACAATTTTATATGAGAACACATGTTTGTTTTCGAACACAGTCTAATGATTCGGGATATTATGTAGATTTTACAAATGCACGTACAAGTAATGTGCATGGGAAAGAGTATCTCTGCCTCTGTGCTACTTATAGCAAAAAGCAGTTTCGGGCCTTTTGGGCACTACAGGGAAAACATTCCACAAAATAAAATAAAAAACAGGGGTGGTGACATATATCACCAGGAAGGAAAACACACATTCCACAAAAATAGGAAGTAGAATAAATAAAATAGTTAATTTTAGCACTTTTAGCCACACACAACAACATACAGGCATGTACATGAGACAGTATGTACTAGAAAAAGAAAAAGGGCCCACACTCCTTAAAGTTTAAGCTCAAATAAAACCACAAACTGTATAGTAAATAATAAATCTATCTAGTTAAAATGTAGAAATTAAAGTAAACACATACTTAAAAAGTTATATACAAAACACTGATGCATTAAAAAAAACTGAACTAAACAGATCTACCTCGGCAAAAGGGCATACAAAACACAACATCCTAAAAAAATTTTAAAGTAACAAAAATTACATTCGTTTCTTTTTTTTTTTTTTTTTTTTTTGCAAAAATATACCCAAAATCTACGAAAACGGGGTGCGGACGGGTATATACCACATAATCTACCATAAAACAGACAAAAACCTTAAGTATAGGCATAAAAAGGGTTAAAAATGCCTACATGAGAGTATCAACACACAACCAAAACAAACCTTTAATACGCTAGAAAAACTAAGTTCCGTTTTAAAAATGTCAAAAAAAAATAATTAAATATACATACACATTAACTAAACTATAAATAAATACAAATAAACAAGGTAAAATTGAATGAAAATGCTTGAATAACGAAAAAAGGTAGTTAGTATTTATAACTCGGACGGTCTCTTCTATCCCGTAGCGAATAGTCGGTTCTAGAAATCGATATTGAACGACTACTTCTATTCGATTTAGCAGCTGGACGAATCGATGAACGAGACCTGCGCGAATCGCTGTGCTCAGCAGTTGAACTGCTTTCTGCCGTGGCTGAATTTTTACCTACGCGCATTTCACTGCCTTCTGCCGTTGCTAGATTTTTATTTACGCACATCTCGTTATTCTCTGCCGCTGCAATCTCCGGAGAAATGGGAGGTGGGGGAGAGGGATTTATGATTTCAGTCGCGTCGCTGTCTGTTTCCTCCACTTCCGGCGCTACCGGAGTTTCGTTATTGTTGACGTTCACTACTGCTGGTGCGCGGTTACTATCATATGGTGCCCAGGGAATGAATCGGTTACGCTTACACCTGCGTACAGGAGGAGAATCGCGCGGTTGGTGTGGTGAATCGATGGTCACGTTTTCAGTCGATCCCAGGCCAATTGTTTGTTTTGGTTTACTGGACCAGATGGGGAGTCTGTCTTTGAAAGAAGACAACCTGTCAACATGGACAACCTGAGAATTTTTGGGATTAGCAACTAGCGCTATTTTAAAATTAACCTCATTTAGCTTCTCAATTATAGTAAAAGGACCATTATTTTGCTTGCTTAATTTTTTTGTATTACCAGGGGCGACTGTGGGTGTAAATAACCACACAAGATCTCCTATTTTAAAATTTTTATCAACAGCTGTCTTTTCACGGTATTTTTCCTGCTGCTCAGAAACTTTAATTAAATTACTATGTACTTCAGTGTATACTTTTTGAAGAGCTGGGATTAAGAGTTCGCAAAAAGAGGGTGCATCATTATAATTAAAAGAAGGTGGTTGAGAAAAGAGATTATATGGTAGATTCATATTTCTGCCATACATAACTGCAGCTGGGCTAAGTTTAGTTGAAGAGTGGACAGCTGAACGCATAGCTAGTAGTGCAAATTTGAGTTTAGTGTCCCAGTCAGATTGATTTTGGTTGACTATGTGACAAAGTGCATTTTTAAGAGTACGATTCTGTCTCTCCACTTGCGAGTTGCCAGCCGGGTGATAAGATGAGGTCTTAATATGATTAATACCAAACATTTTATATACGTGCTCTATCGCATCTGAAATTAGATTCTTCGCGTTGTCCGTCGTAATAAAACAGGGCGCACCGTAGCGTGATATGAAATCAGCTAAAGTGTCCGCAATGACATCTGAAGTGGTTGAACTAACCGCATATGCTTCTGGCCACTTAGTAAATGAATCTATATATGCGACAATATACTTATTTCCCGAAAAAGTTTGCGGTAAGGGTCCAATGAGATCCAAATGAACCTTGTTCATGGGAAACTGGGGGGTCGGCATACGTTGCAGAGGGGCGAGCTGGTTCGCTCTATAAGCTCTCTTCTGCTGGCAACTAATACATGGCTCCACTAGATGCTTGACATCTGACGACATTCCTGGCCAATAGAAGTGCTCACGAATGCGATCAATGGTCTTTTGAAAGGCTTGATGACAAGCCGCTAGGGACTCATGTGTTAGTGCAAAAACTTGAGTAACCAATTCTTTTGGCACGACTAACTTTACAGATTTATTCAAAATAGCTGACTCCCTTGTATCCTCACAAACTAAAATGTCATCTCTAAAAAAAAATTTCATGTATTTAGGAGCAATTTCTACACCTTGGTCTAGTTTTCTTGCAATCTCGCAGCATTTCTTGTCTGATTTTTGTAATTCACCAATTTTTTCAAGTAGATTAGAATGAGGCATAAAAGTAACTTCCTTTTCGACTTGTATACAAAAATTACAATTAACAGTATCATTGGAGTTATCATTGTTGACATACCTCGAAAGGAAATCTGCGACACTGTTACACTTACCTTTAACAAACTTGATTGTAAAATTAAAGTCTGAGAGAGTGCAGATCCATTTAGCCATGCGAGATGTAGGGTCGTGAATTTTTAACATAAATGTTAGAGGCGCATGGTCTGTATAGATGAAAAAATGGGTATTAGCAATGTAACATTTGAAGTGGGCAGTAGCCCAAACTAAAGCTAGTAATTCCCTTTCAGTGGTGGAGTAGCGGGTCTCAGCATCTTTCAATTTTCTGCTGGCAAAGGCAACAGGATGGAGCATGTTATTTTCATCTAATTGTGATAACACTGCCCCTAATGCTTCGCCACTGGCATCAGTATATAAATGGAATTCTTTCTCAAAATCAGGGAGTGCAAGACATGGTTTTGAAATAAGAGCCATTTTAAGGTCTTCAAATTCTTTCTGTGCATCTTCATTCCACGAAAATTTTCCTGTCTCTTTCGTTAAGTTGATTAGATTTTTAGCTCTCTTAGTAAAATCTGGTATAAATCTCCTATAGAAAGATAGAGTTCCAATAAATGACCTAACAGCCTTTCGGGTAGTTGGAGGTTTAAAATTTTCTATTACGGCAATATTTTTATTGATAGGTGATACTTGGCCACTACAAATCTCAAAACCTAGATATTGTATTTTATTCGAAAGGAAAGTGCATTTACTGGGCTTAAGTTTAAGTTTATGCAGTCTTAACCTTTCAAAGACCATGCTAAGCTTCTCAAAATGAGAATTAACATCACTGGAGGCAATTACAATGTCGTCGATATAAACAAGAATTCCAAGATTGCCTAAATCACCGAAAATAGCATTCATAAGTCTTTGGAAACTGTTACCTGAATTTGAGAGCCCAAAACAGTTACGGGTCCATTCAAAAAGTCCCTTGTGGGTGATTATAGCAGTTTTATGCCTATCCTCTGGGCGAATAACCTGTTGAAAAAAACCACTAGTTAGATCTAGCGTTGAAAAAAATTTAGCCCCACTTAAAGCATCAACAGAGTCGGTAATGTTAGGTATTGGGTAAGCATCTTTAACAAGATTTTTATTTAATCTTCTGTAGTCAACAGCAAGTCGATAGGAACCGTCTGATTTCCGAACCAGAATAACCGGAGAAGCAAATTCAGACATGGAAGGGGAAATTATGTCCGCCTGTAACAAAGTATTAAGTTGGTCTTCCATTTCTTGACGTAATTTGTAGGGGACTCTATAAGCTTTGCCTTTAACTGGTTTATTTGAAGTTAAGTTAATTTCATGCGGGATTGTATCACAGCCGGGTAAATCTAAGACCGATGCTGCAAATACATCTTTGTTTTTGTCTAGAAAATTTTGCATTTTAAGTTTTAATGGGGGTTCTAAATGATCTAAATTAATTTCAGAGCTCCAAGTGAGATCAGCGTGATCAAAGTCACCAATTGGAGGGGCCAAATTTATATTATAGGTTAATTTATTATCAGTTACGGGTATATTTGACTGGTCTACACATTTTTGAATTTTGGCAACAAAGGTTCCTTTATTTAAATGAATACTATTGTCTGAAAAATTTGCAAATGAGATATATAGGCCATGTTCTTTAGTGCAAATGGCTCTGGAGGTAAGGAGACCTTGATTTAAATTTTTCGCCAAAGGTTCTAACATAACAATATCATTTTCCTTAATAAAATTTTCCTTATAACTTTTAACCTGGGCTAACATTTTTGACTGCGGGGGAATTGAAATTTTGCTACATAACACAGCGAAACTTATATTTTTATTTTTATTGGTTTTATCACTACTGCTATCTTCATTGCTCTCCTCCTCGACTTCAGGTACCTTATCCTCTATACTTACCAAATCTTCACTTTCATCAATATTACAAATTTCAGTAGTCTCTTCAGCTAAATTACCCTGAGTTACCTGACTCGCTGCTGAAAGAATGTTGTCGACACTTTGAATACTTGAAAAATTTTCAGTGTTATTACCCTCAGAGCTACCGCCTGATGTTGTTTGCATGCAAAAGTTCTGCGCAACACTTTCAACTTCCTTATCCGACTCAGTTTGAATGACTATCTCAACATCTTTTCCCATATTACTCAACTGCGGGTCCTGAACTACCATATTTTCACTACTATGATTCCCATTTTCAATATTAACTGAGTCATGAACTTTCTCACATGCACAATTTTCAGGAGGGCTATTGGCATTACTACTTTTTGAATTCTCCCCTACTTTGTTGACACATTTTATATTTACAGAATTATTTTTAACACAATCATTATTTATACAATTATTATTAGAATTTACACTATATACAGAGTTAGAAATATTTACAGAATTAGTAGCAAGACAAGTATTACACCCTGAAGTATTACTTGGGGTTTCTACGCTTTGTTTACATTGGCCTGAAACTGGCACTTTAAGAGCGACAGCATTTGTATCACAATTTATACTTGCCCGGTACTCTTTCAAAAATGGCATTCCCAAAATCATATTAAATTCCTCTGCTAATTTACCTTCCACTACATAGAATTCAGCTTGACATTGAACATTATCAAAAACAAATTTTAAAAATACTTTCTTATTTAGGTGAACTTTCTCACCGGTGACAGTCATAATGGGGATATTGCAATTCTCCATTTCAAAATTCTCTAAACAGTTACAATCAGTACCACTCAGGAGATTAATTGCAGAACCCGTGTCACATAATGCATTTAGGCAAACTTTATTTATGTAAATTCTTGCAGTTGGTAATGTATATGATTGGGGCTGAAACATACTATACACAGTTGGGGGGTCCAGGGGCCTGTTGGGGATCGACTTGACCACATCTGATCCGGCCACTAATAGTTTAAAGCCTCACTTTCATTGTTAGCTACTGGGGTGTTATTTACCGCCTGCTCTTCATTTCTGTTCGCAGCTGTGCTCCTATTGTTTTGGTAATAACCACCTCTTCTTCCCCTATATCCGCCTCGCTGATTGTGGTTCCCTCTAGGATTTTCACCTCTGTTTCTATAATTTTGCCCACGGCTCCTGAAATTTTGACCACCTCCCCTTCTAAAATTATAGTCGACAAAATTTAGTGGACAATCTCTGGCATAGTGGCCTTGTACGGAGCACCTATAGCAGGTTACGGGTCTTACCTCTTGGTTTTTCTCCTGTACATCCGTAGCCCTAAGATCAACTAAACTGTCTATCTTAGCTGCTAAAACATCAATTTGAGATTTTAGTTGGTCTATCTTCTTCTTTTGTGAGCTATCTTGCTGAAAAACTGCAGCACAGGGTAGGTTTTGGGTCAAATTAGGGTTGAGAATTTCCTCGCGGTGGTTGTAGAAAGGGTTAATGCTCCTATAAGCCTTTTCCTCAAGAAGCACAATTTTGAGGACCTCTTCTGGGGATTGTGGATTTCTCGCAATTACCCCCTTTCGCACTTCTGGTGTAAGATTGCTCAACAGCATAGAGTGTAGTAGAGCCGTTCGGCTTTTATCGACTACTTCACCCTGGATACCTTCAATTACAAGGGCTCTTAATGACATATCATATGCCTTGTCATAAAACTCCTGAGCACTCATATTGGGTGGCTGTTTAAAATTTAAAAAATGACTGAGGGCAACATCTGGTGTGGCCTGTGAAGTATAACTCTCTTTTAAGATTTTTAATAGCTCATTAGATGTTTTTGCTTTGTGAATTTTTATTCGCCTAGAAGCAGCTCCTGATAATCTAGCTAACAAAACGAATTTTTTCTCCTCCTCATTCCAGTCGAATAATTTGGCAAAACTCTCAAATTTCCCAGAAAAATCTGAGAAGCAGACTGAGCTGGCCTCTCCATTGAATGGGGGAATGTTTGACAAATTATCCACTAAAGCATTTTTTCGCTGAATAGTGGCAATTGCTTCCGAGTGCTTATCAGCCATAGTTAGAGTTAGAAAATGACAAACAAACCAAAAAGAAAATGAAAAAAGGGGGGGGGGGGACAACTTAAAAATGAGAAAAAGAGAGGGGAAAGGAAAACCTTATAAATACATAAAACTTAAGTACAGGACTATGCTTTTTGTAAATAAGAAAAGGTTATGCTCACAAGGCATAATTTTGACTGGGAATTGTAGCTTACTAGCACAGAGAGAGAGCCTAGACCTCTTTTTACACTTGAACATATAAATAAAATTTTAATTGCAAAAACACCCAGTTGCTCTTTGATACATAAATACATACAAGTAAAAAAAAATCAATAACCCAGAGACCGAATTGTTACGGCTCCATTTGTTGTGGAGTTTTGGGGTTCTTTCTAAAACACAACTTACTTAAACTTAAAAAGCTCATTTATTACTCAATCTTCACTTGACAATTAAATATTTAGAAAAAATAAGTATACCCTGATTAGCTCCACTGAAATCTGTTGCCATGGAAAAGGTAGCAAATTATATTAAACTAATCAAAATATCAAAACTTAAGAATCCGAATAGGTTAATACAACAATGATAATTTTGAACTCATCATTTTAAGACAATATTAAATGTAGTAAGGGGCAACAGATTTCTAAATCAAGTAGCATACTGGATTGCATAAAGAACACCCAACTCCACTCCAACCCGATCAAGCTCAAATCTCCATACACATTAAATTAACAAAAGTGTAATCATCATATAATTTGGAAAAATGCAGACAACCTGAAATTCCTCCAATATGAGGACCAAAAGGGGAAAGAGTTAAATAGTTAAATCCGTTAATAGAATAGGGATATGATGATGTACTAAAATTTTAGAACAACCATAGAGATTCTGAACAAGATCCGATCGGTTAACCAAGAATCGTATAGTGGTGTATAATGACTGGATATTTTTTTTTTTTTTTTTTTTTTTTTTTTTTTTTTTTTTTTACTTTTTAAAATAAAACAATTTTGGTGTATATTTTAGAAAAACAATGTTTCTGAAAGAGGAGAGTTAAAGCTTAATTTAACATTTTATGAAATTAAATTTAATATTACTGTTTCACTTATTAATCTATCCATCCTTAAATCAAGATCAAAAATACGATTGTATAACATTGAGTGAACTTCAATTTATGTTCATTAAAACAGTCAGTTATGAATTTAAACTTAAGAAATTTTAAAGTCCTAATTTAATAAAGTTGAATTTTCTCTCCCTTTTTTTTTTTTTTTTAATTAATCACAGAAAGGTTAGGTCATTCTTATAGGTCTACTGTGAATATAAAAAATTAATTATTTAGAGATTTATACAAAGAAAAACATACCATCTTTGATAATAAACAAAAAAAAAAACACAATTTATTTGAACATTTAAAATAATGAAGCAACTAAGTTATCAAAAATAATCTTAATAAAACAATATAACAGCTGATCTTTTAAGTTGAAACCACTCACTGGTTACTTTTAAATTACACATCATATTTTTAAAATTACCATCATATTACCATTTAATGGTCGTTCAAACATACAAACATTATATATTAACCTACAGACTATTTCTGTTCATAATGTTTATTCTTATTGAAATTATCCAAAGATATTCATTTCACTTTTAAACTCTGGTATAGCAAACATATTTTTTTTTTTTTTTTTTTTTTTTTAAAGAGGTACAAATAAATAAAAAGAAAAACTATGCAAATAGTACTTACAACAGGTAGAGAGTTCTACAATTTTAATCAATGGGCACTTAGGAGCATTTCCTCCTTTTTCAAAATCTGATGAAGCACTTAAGCTGGAGTATTCAGGCTGGGGAAAAATTCAGACGTGGTTTCAAGCTAACATTCATCAATCCTCTCATCTCACTGCATCACTTGCCATCAACTACTAGGTCCATCATCTAGTCCGGAGGGGAAAATCGTTCTACGGTCCAGAACTTCACCGTCGGAGTCAGTAATTTCACCTTCCTGAAGCATGTGTTTTATTCGAAGATAGCCATCACCGTAACTCAGAACACTACGACTTCTAACGACCGGTTTAGTTCAATATCTATGATCACTTCTGATGGTTAAGAAGTCATAATCTTGGAGCGCCACTACGCCAAAAAAAAATAGGCTACACATATCTTCTTCTTAATTTCTCGTTAACAGTTATAGATCCGCAATTCGAAAATGACCTTATAGCCTCTTTTCATCATAACATCATGATTTAGGATGGTTAATGTAGGGCCATCAATGCCCCACTCTCAAAAAAAAAATCTTCCAGAAACCTGTCCGCCTTCAACAACTTCGCGATCCAGCCCACAGGCCAATCTTCGAGCCCCGTAATAAGTCGAATTTTTTTTACGAGTCAAACGACAGGTCTCTTGGCCAAGCAACAAGTGTCGTAAACATTCATTCTCCCGCGCTGCTTGAAAAACGGGACCGATCCACTCTGCCAGGGGTACGGGAATAGAAACAAAAGGAAAAATGGACTCATCGTGAAGATTACAGCTTGCCGCTCCACTCTGCCGGCCGCTTCATGGGGGAAGGAAACCATGCATCACCCCCATGGCGTGTGCTGAAGGGGGGTCCTGTTAGCCTCTGTTTACATGGGCGCCAGCTATCCGCCTGATAGCAGAGCCAATTGAAGCCTGACGTAAACTTACAAAGCCTAATTGCGTGTATAGTACACTCATAAGATAACGTAATTCTTATACAGGGCGGTCGGTCATTCTTATATCAAAGTCAGACTAGATGACTCCAAATTTTCCACCTGTGCAGTCTACTGACAAAACATCCCTCCCTTGCTGTCTGCTTTTCGTATTTGAAAAACAGGAAGCTACGTTAGACTATAAACGTTGAAATTACTTTGCAAAAAGAAAAAGAAAGAAGAAAAAATAAAAACTGATTTTATTATAATTATTACAATTACTTTTATTTATTTAAATTTTTATTAGAAACAGAAAAAAAGAGTGCTTTTAAATAAATGTTGAGAAAGTGATTTAAATAATTAATGTAGATTAAAAAAATCGATCTTTTCATTTTGTTATGAAAACTTTTGTTTCAAATATGACGACCAATGCTTTCAGTTCTGAAATACCAGAAATACTTATAATATTGAAACATGGACAAACTCAAAACTGTTCACATAGAGGTCAGTTCATACACATTTTTGAAACATGGACATACTCAAAAATGATTAGGATCAGTTCAAACTCATTTTTTGAAGCATGGACATACTCAAAATTGAGCACATAGAAGTCAGTTCATACTCATTTTTGAAACATGGACATACTCAAGTATGAGCACATGATGTTTTATTATTGAGTGCGTGCATGTTTTCAGAAATGAGTTTTATACATGTTTCAAACTTGAGTAATTTTGATTCGGAGCTACTTTGACAAAGCGACATACTCAGATTTGAGTATTTTTTGCTGTTTTGAAAATGTTTTTTTAGAGTGAAGGGTCCCTTAAAAGTCACCGTTAATCAAGAAACATGCAATAAATTAAATCTGTTTAAAAGCTGATTATTAAATTTTCAAAATTTACCTACACTAATATTTAATTATATTTTCCATTAGACGCATTAAGTATGCACTTTTTAAAATGAAAAAATATTGATCATTGTTTTGATTTTGTTTAAAGATCAAGGCATGGATTTTTCTCAGTTTTTCCAAAAGCAATATATAAATGTCCATCTGTATGAAAATTCGGAATCTAATTCATCATTTGCTTCAGTTGAAAAAAACTATCGAGATTTTATTATGTTCTGTGCTAGAATCAAAACCTAAATCTGACGGATTTTATTTATTTTCACCACAAAATTTTCGTATAATGTCTAATGCACAAACGAAAACATGAGTCATATTTTACATGATCAATAAATGAAAAAAATCTGCCTAGAAATGTCGTATAAAAGTGATGCTTCAAATTTTTCTTAATCAAATTCTTCATCAGTCATTTATTAGTAAATAAACAACGGAGAGAAAAGAAAAGGCTGAAAAACCTTGTAACTAACAAGGCGTTGTTCGAAATTCATCAAAACTACAATGCAAAAAAAAAAAAAAAAAAAAAAAAAAAAAAAAAAAAAAAAAGATGTTGGTGTAAAATTAACAGTAATAAACAGTAAAATAAGAGGTAATACGCTGCCGCGCATACCGTAAAATCAAAATTTTTTTTCAGTGTAGCTGATCCGCCCGGCGTTGTTCGGTCCCGTCAAAAAATAGTACGGAACGCAAAAACAGTCTAAAAATCACTGCTTGAAACCCTTCCTCTAGTACAAAACTTTTGGACAAAATTAAGAAAAGTTACCGTCCGATTTTTGCCAAATTTGCATTTTCGGATTTAGAAAAATAAACTACCTATAGTAAGTTTTGAATCGATACCTCCAATAGTTTTCTTAATGCAGCAGATAACGGTGCCCGCTACGTTCGGTTTAACAGGTTTGATTTTCTAAATGAACTACTCCTTGCCATCGACAAAAGAGAAATAATTGCCTTTAAATTATCGTTAAAACGAGGACCAATCAAGATAGAAATAAGGTAATGGGAATTCGTAACATTAAAATTTACCCTTAAACTGAGGAAATCCTTCAGTTGGTTATTTTTAAATATTGGTTACGCTGTATTTTCACTATCGTATTTATTTATTTAAATGTTGTTACACTATACGCACAAACATTTTCATACGTACTACAAAATTTAAATGTGATTGGGGAGTGTGCTATACTTTATGCATAACGAAATTTTTAGCTTAATTTATTTAAATTTTCTTTCCTTTTTTTTTTTTTTTTTTTTTTTTTTTGTACGATCATATTTATTTTTGAAGATAGTAATAATAAAATAATTATAATTTTCCTTTAGAATTATCATTACACATTTGTTTTGCTTATTTCTGCTTATAGCAAGAATGCATAATTTAAAAATAACATACAAGCTCTATAAGTCCAAAAACTTTCAAAAATAACAATCCAGGAACAAAGGAGTTTATCTTAAAAATAATCTATCAAATACAACTTTCATCTTTGAATAAAAAATAGAAAAAAAATAAAAAATATTTCTTTTGCAGGTTTTTATCGATATTTTCAAATCTTAACCACATTTTCTAGAAACTTGGATAATAAGATTCCCTTTTAAAAAATAGAACATACTTTAATGACATGAAGTCAGAAAAGTGTGATCTATTTAAAAGATAACGAGGGCAAAAAATTGATTTGTAAGAGAGGTTTTTGCTGTTTTTGTTGAAACTCCGACAGTACTCATTAAATTACGCTGCTTTAAGTTGGTTATATAACAACACTTTTCAAATTCATTATTTCTGCATGAGTCGTTATTTTTATTTTGTTCTCCTGTTTCTTTTTATCTTCTGTTCAATAAATTTGATCGAAACTATTCTTAGAGAGTTTCTGCGTTTGACTTTGTAGAATATTATTATCTAACTAGGGTATATGCATCATTAGTAAATAATGTTCTTCCTTTTAAAACTTTTCATAAGATATATGATACATATTAAAATGATATTATTGCTTTTAGCTTACGGATCAATTTTTCTGTATGGTTCTAAGAATGTGTGAGTGGAATTGTGTTAAAAATGTAAGGCACTAATATGTTTTCATACAGTAGTTTTTAAAGCTTACTCTTTTCTAAGTACATGCATGTTATATTATACCCATATTATATTATAAAATTAGGATCTGAACTTTAGCGTTTCATTTTGTAAAATATATTTAACAATGCAGTACATCATTAGTAAATAATATTATCTTACTTTAAAACTTTCTCCAAAGTGCATGATATATATTGACATGATAGTATTAACTTTTAGCTTATGACTATTTTTTTCCTATGTTCGTAAATATCCAATACAAGTCGTCATGAAAAGGATCTGAGAAGAGTACACAATCCCAGTCGCGCTCCATCCAATTGCGATGCTGACGACACCATTGTAAAAGAGCTCAACAGTGAACATTCGGCAACGGGACACAAAAAAGTGTCTTAGGACGTATTGTTCTCCTTGATGAAAATGGGATAACCGCTTCCCTGTGCCACTTGACTAGCTGTGGCACGCCGGACCCTTTTTGCCGATAGGACAGCATAACTGTCTTCTATGGCCGTCGTATTGTAAACAAGAGCTCCCCCGTGACTCCTGCTACACATGCCAATTTTTTAAAAGCGCTCCAAAGCAAGGTAACAACACTATGAGCGATGTCCAATTCCTTGGAAATATGTGTTATATTTTGCCAGGCTTTAAGCTTTCCAATGACATGACCGCGTGTGAACTCATGCAAGTGATGCTGGCAGTACATACTCAAAATTTCAAAGTCATCAATTGATTTTGTCGCGATCAAATTGCAGTTTTAACAACTGCCAACGATCCTGCCAAATCCTTTAAATTACTTATCATTTCTATAACGTGACCAACATATGTGGATATAAGAAATTTGCCCATGCATTACACTTCTTATTGCATACCGTCCTTATGCTATTTCCCATATACTTCGATTATGTGGTTGTTATTATCGCTGATAGTTCATCCGTCTTTAGAAATTGTTCACCAGAACACATAATGAAGGTAATATTTATTTTCTAACATGTGCTATTTATAAAACTAACATTCATCCATATTCATACTCGATCTTAATGTTTATTTAATTTGATCACGTGCATTACTTAAGTTATGCGAACAAATCCAGTCCATAATGTAATTCATCAATTCTTAGCTTTAATATCTAAAACTCAATCAGTATCAACAATATGAAATAAAATATTGAAAAACATTTAAATTTAGCATTCTCATCATATGCAGAGGCCCAAAAGTTCGGATGAGTCACGAAAACTGTCAATTGAATAAGCTTGAGCGGAAGATGTAGATTGACTTTTATGAAATACTGCTAATGGTTCACTAAATAGTCATTGATACATGAATTTGTAAGTAAAGCTTTACTGACTAACAATTTCCCAAATGAAAGAGAATTAAAGGCTTTTTGTATTAATAAAGTTAACATAAAAGCACATAAGTTTAAATAAAAATAACATATTAGAGGAAAACGAATTGCGCTCTGTTACACATGATTTATAACATTCGAGAAGAAGACCTGAAAGCACTGATCTATGTTATTAAGAATGCTGATAAATTTTCATACTTTAGTATCAATTTTAAATGTTCCTGCCCGAAAACTGATCTTGCTCACAGATTATTGTTACTTCTTAAAATTACAGAGCTGATTTACTATTACAAAAATAATAGCTTTATAATTGAGAAAAGTAAAATGAAACAGCAATGAAGTTTCAGAAATTAATATCTTATATTTTCATAGGGTAACTTTGCAATATTTTCTATGAAAATCAATCGTTTCTTTCATAATTAGCTGAAGGTTTGGTAGTATATCAATATTAAGGATACCAACAGCATTTGTATTTTTTAAAATTTAGTTTTTATTCTCTGCCACATTAAGATTTACTAAATTTAAGCATTCTTTATAAAGTGCAAGCGCGTTTAAAGCAATTTGAAAGCTTAAAGTTATTTTAAATAGTCTACGATAAATATTAAAATCACGTTATACATTTTAGCATAAATCTGACTTCTATTTATAAAACAATGAGGATACGTACGAGGAATTTCCTTTATAACGGTTGATATATTAAACTATATATTCATATTCATGCACGTTCTTTATATTTTAAAGCTTTAGTCACATTTTTGTGAGTCTTTTGAAAAATTCGACAACAAAAGAAAACTTAAAGCCTTAAAATATTTTATTTTCATTACAAAAAAACAGTTTTTATTTAAGCGCTACCATCGTCATAATAGAGTGAAATCGGAAGTAGTTTTTTCTGCTAAATTAAGATTAACAAAACTAATGTAGTCTTTTTAAAATATAGTTTGATTTAAGGCATTATGGATACGTAATAAAGTTATAAATATTCTACGATAAATATTAAAATCATGTTATATTGTGCGTAGCGTAAATCTGACTTATAAAATGGAGATAAAATGTAATTTCGAATATGTGTAATTTATTGAACAAACACTCATTTATATTCATGCACGTCCTTTGTGTTTATTTAATTTCATGACATTACCTAATGTTATTTGAACAAATACAATCTTTAGCGACACCAACAATTTACAGCATTTCATTCATAAATCAGTATCAGCAGTATGAAGTAAGTTCCAAATTTAGCATACTAATCATATGCAGAGATGATATTCTAAGCATGCTACACTTATCATACTGATCATATACAATGCATGTTGTGATGAGTCATGAAAGCTAACAATCAAATAAGCTTGAGGTGAAATCACTCAGATGTAGTTTAACTTTTTGAAGTACAGCTCATGCCTCATTAGATAGCCAATAATACGTGAAATCTGTAAGTAGGGCTTTACTGAATAACAATTTCTCAAATGAATGGGGATTAAAGACTTTCTGTATTAATAAAGTTAATACGTAAACAGAAAAGTTTAAATAAAAAGATGTAGCATATTGTTAGAGGATAAAATAAATGGGTTACTGTTTGGATAAATCTGTGTTATTCACAATTTAAAAATGTGAGGCGCTGATCTATGTGATTAATATTGCTGATGAATATTAATAATTTCCTATGAATTATAATTCTTTCGGTATTAAAATTAATTTTTCTTTCAGATTATTGTTATTTTCAAAGTCACACAGCTGATGTTCTTATTATTTTTTTTAACTTACAACGAATAAATAATTGCTTTACAATTAATTAAATGAAATAAAAAAATAATAACGAAAAGCCCGAAGTTAATATTTTATATTTTTATAGTGTAACTTTGAAAATTTTTCTATTAAAATCAATCGTTCTTCGATAATTATCGAAAGGTTCTGTAATAAATCAATCTTAATGGCACTAATAGTATCTGTAATTTTTAAGTTTTAGTTTTTAGTTTCTGCTACATTGAGATTTTCCAAATTTAAGAATTCTTTGTAAAATTCAGTCTCGTCTAATACAATTTGAATATTTAACGTAGTTATAAATAGTCTATGATAAATATTAAAATCACGTTACATTTTAGCATAAATCTGGCTTCTATTTATAAATCAAAAAGTGAGAATAAGTACTTTATAACGTGTGATGTATTTAAAAAATATATCATTCGAATTTACGTGCGTTCTTAATGTTTATTTAATGAGTTTTTTGAACAATTTGACGATGTAAGGATATTCAGAACTATAAAATATTCTTTTTTTTTTGTAAAAAATATTACAGTTTTTAAATACTACAAATGTGATAATGCAGATCGATCTGGAGTAGTTTTTTTATTCCCTGACAAATTGAGATTTATTAAACTAAGGTATGTTTTCAAAAATTCAGTCTATTGCAATCTGAACGCGTAACATAGCTAAAAATAAAGCACTATAATATTAAAATCACGTTTCCGCGTAGCATAACTCCTATTTATAAAACAGTAATTTACGTACTTCTTGACTTGCGTGATTTATTAAACAAACACTAATTTAAATTCACCGGCGTTCTTTATATTTATTTAATCTCATCTCCTACATTATTTACTGTTAGTTGCAACAAATATTATTCTTCCTGTCCACGAACAACTCGCAGATTTATTCTCATAGATTCATAATTCAGTATCAGCAGTATGAAACAAAGTACTAGAATCAAGTTTCAAATTTAGCATACTAATCATATGCAGAGGCAGACAAGTTGTGATGAGTTACGAAAGCTGACAATTGAATAAGCTTGAGCAGAAATCAATCAGATATAGCTTAACTTTATGAAATAATGCTCATGCCTCATTAGATATGCAGTGATACATGAATTTCGTAAGTAAGGCTTTTCTGAATTACAAATTCGGATGGAATGTGAAATAAAGGTTTTCTATAATTATAAAGTTAATCTGTGAACACAAAAGTGCAAGAAAGAGAAAGTAGCATATTGTCAAAGGATAAAAGTGTTTGTTAGTTTTTGTACGAATCCTTGTTCCGCATAACTTAATAAATTTGAGAATGTGGGAAGATAAGAAATTATTGAAGTATATATTTAAGAATTTTGATGAAATGTAATACTTTAATATTGAAATTTTAATTGCTTAATAGGCGTATAGCCAACATAGTGAAAAAGTACCCAAGCCGGGACTCGAACCCGGGTCATCAGATTAGCGTACTGACGTTCAACCAACTACTACTTTTTCACTATGTTGGCTATACGCCTATTAAGCAATTAAAATTTGAATATTATGAATGCAAGGCGTGAGAAATTTTCTCTGGAAAAATTTCCAAGTTTTAAAAAATATGAATTTATTTCAATTGTCGATGCTGGATTTTCTTTGATTTCGTGTTTGCCCCAGAGTTGGCGGCTCACGGAAAAATATTCCATCTTGTGCTGCGTTTGTAGCCTTGCCAACATGTTATGGTGAAAAAATTTCAGTCTGCGTATCGTTCCCAAGTGGTTCAGTTGGTAGAACGTCAGTAAGCTAATCTGATGACCCGGGTTCGAGTCCCGGCTTGGGTACTTTTTCACTATGTTGGCTATACGCCTATTAAGCAATTAAAATTTGAATGTTATGAATGCAAGGCGTGAGAAATTTTCTCTGGAAAAATTTCCAAGTTATAAAAAATATGAATGTAATACTTTAGTCAGAATTTTAATTCTTTCAATCTGAACACTCATCTTGTTTTCAGATTATTGCCACTGCTTTATGTGATACAGCTAAATTAATTACCACTTTTATTTTAACTTACATCAAAAGTTAATTGCTTAGTAATTAAGTAAAAAAATAAAATGAAATAAAGAAAAAAATCTAAATGCAATGCATTAAATTTTCATATTTAGCACCGTACATTTTTTAAAGAAAAATCTATTATATTAAAAATGTAACAAATTGTTTTTATAGCATAATTACAGCTCCACAGCTTAAGTTGGTATTCTTAATATTTAGTTTTAGGTAGCTTTCAATACAAAAAAGTATAAAGCTACCTATTGAAGCCGTTCGGAGGAAAGCAATTCCGGAAAATTTCGGTATACGCCAGCGAAGTGTGACGTCACTGTAATGGCTGCTGGAGACAAGAAGTTTCGGTTTCCCATTGAACGTTAATGTAAGCAAAAAATAAAGTCGTGTTAACAGTATTAATAAATTTTTTTAAGAAATCGCTGTTACAGTTTTGTTAAATCTTAGGTAAGGCATTCATATGCATTCAACAAACTTCTGATTAAGTGCGTCATTTTTTTTTAATTCATCAAAAAAAAGATAAACCTTCATGAAGAGCATCAATGGCGGAAGTTTTGAATATTTGAATGTAATTTTAAAATGTTTTTAAGGTTTTAATTTCTTTTAGTTGATATTTCTATTACTCAGGCGTACTCTATGTTAAGTTTCATCTGAGTTGAAATGTGTTTCTGCTGTATTTTTTTTTCCTAACAGCTAAAGCACTAATGATAATTTTATCAAATGATTCTTCATAGTTACTGGATTATATTTTTTTTGCGCGGTCATCACATAATCACATACAGGAAGACTGACTGTCTTTATAAAATTTTATTAAATACTAGGAAAGTAAAAAACTGAATATAGACATTTTCGGTATTTAAGTAAAATAATTAAGAAAAAAACAACACAAATAACATGAAAACGACTGAAAAATACACTTAAACTGCAGGAATATCACCCTTGCTTTACGATGTAGCAGAGAAATTTATGTAAATAATACACCAAATGAAGGGAAAAAAAAGAAAAAGAAAAAAGACCCAGCAAAAACACAATTTAACTCAGATGAAACTTAACATAGAGTACGCCTGAGTAATAGAAATATGAACTAAAAGAAATTAAAACCTTAAAAACATTTTTAAATTGCATTCAAATATTCAAAACATCGGCCATTGATGCTCCGCATGAAGGCTTATCTTTTTTGATGAATTTTAAAAAAAATGACTCACTTAATCAGAAGTTTGTTGAATTCATATGAATGCCTTACCTCAGATTTAGCAAAACTGTAACAGAAATTTCTTAAAAAAAATTATTAATACTGTTAACACGACTTTATTTTTTGCTAACATTAATGCTCAACGGGAAACCGAAACTTCTTGTCTCCAGCAGCCATTACAGTGACGTCATCACTTCGATGGCGTATATTTTCACCGATCATGACCCCAGACCCCTAAACCACCCTCCGTTCAAATGTTGATTTATATATATAGATATATCCATATATATATATGATCTATGTCATGCGATAGCACTCGTATTTATAAATCAATTTCGATTAAACTAATTATGTGTATTAAGCTCACCAATGTCTCGACCGAGTTCGTTGGCGAGCTTGGTCCGCCATTTTGTTTCAAGATGGCGGCCATTTAAAAATTTAAAACTAAAATAAATATACAAAAAAATTAAAAATTCAAATTTATTTTTTGTTTAAGTGTTAGGCCTTGATACAAGGATTCCGGAGTATTTTTTGTTTTATCTCTATATTAAAAAACGGCTGAGATAGAGCAGTTTGAAATTCTAGGGCGGCAGACATTTTGAAACAAGATAGCACATTACAAAAATCCAACGATTAATTTATAAGTTTTAGTGAACGCGACTTCTCGCAAATTATTATCTTTCTTTGTTGTAATCATTTACCCAATCATACGCATAAAACTATATATTTATATTCGTTAGCGCCAAATTCTCGCCAAACCTGGCGACATTTGGTGAAATATCACCAAATTTGGCGACCAAGTAAGTTTTAGGTAGCTTTCAATACAAAAAAGTATAAAGCTACCTATTGCAGCCGTTCGGAGGAAAGCAGTTCAGGAAAATTTCGATACATTTTCACCGATCATGACCCCCAGACCCCAAAACCACCCTCCGTTGAAATGTTGATTTATATATATATATATATATATATATATATATATATATATATATCCATATATATATATATATATCTGACCTATGTCATACGATAACGCTCGTATTTATAAATCAATTTTGATGAAACTAATTGTGTGTATTAAGCTCACCAATGTCTTGACCGAGTTCGTTGGCCAGCTTGGTCCGCCATTTTGTTTCAAGATGGCGGCCATTTAAAAATTTAAAACTAAAAAAAATATACAAAAAAGTTAAAAATTAAAATTTATTTTTTAATTCAGTGTTAGACCTTGAAACGAGGATTCCAGAGCATTTTTTGTTTTACCTCTATCTTAAAAAACGGCTGAGATAGAGCAGTTTGAAATTCTAGGGTGGCTGACATTTTGAAACAAGACAGCACATTACAAAAATTTTCATGGTTGTAATAATTTTCCCAATCAAATGCATAAAACTATACATTCATATCCGGTAGCGCCAAATTCCCGCCAAACGTGGCGACATTTGGCGAAATATCGCCAAATTTGGCGACCAAAATAAGTTTTCATAAATGAAGCCAATTTGGCTATTGCTCAATAATTTGGCGAATTTCTTATTCAAATTCAGTATTAACGAATCTTTTGTAAACGTTTTATTTGCATTTTAAGTTGCTGTTTTCGTGTAACATTAGCTAAAATTTTAAAACTAAGATATAGGAAAGCTACCTTTTCCTCCCGGTACAGGCCGGAAGGACTTTTTTTAAATGAAGCCAACTTGGCTATAGCTCAATAATTTGACAAATTTCTTATTCAAATTCAGTATTAACGAATGTTCTGTAATTGGGTTCTTTGCATTATAGCTTGCTGTTTCGAGTAACATTAGCTAAAATTTTAAAACGAAGATATAGGAAAGCTACCTTTTCCTCCCAGTACAGTCCGGAAGGACTTTTTATTTTGTGCCCCATTGATATTTATGAAATTAAAATATACTTTGTAAGACCAAGTCTCGTCTAATGTAATTTAAATACTTAACGTAGTTATAAATACGATAAATATAAGTCTTACGATAAGATTACGATAAATATAAGTCTTTGGAAAATAATACTTACTCCTATTTATAACATAGACAGGCTACAAATTTTCTAACGAATGATTTGTTAAAGTTATATTAATTTATATTCATACACCATGTAAGTTTTGTTTAATCAATGAGAGATGCCAAATTGATGGCTTTTAGGAGATTTGAGTACAAAAACAGGAGGAAAAAAAAGAACGTAAAACATTTCGTTTAAAAAGAAAGATTGCGGTATGCAAATGTAACGCTCGGATATAGGGCAACGTGAAGTAATTTTACTTTGCTAAGTTTGCTAAATTTAAACATTCTTTGTACAATTCAGTCTCGACTAAGTCTCGAGTAATCTGAATAAATAGCGTTGTTATAAACAGTCTGTGTTAAATATTAAAATCACGTACTATTTTAGGATAAATCTGACTCGTATTTATAATACGGAGAGACTACGTACTTTCTGAAGTGTGATTTATTAAATTAATACTCGTTCATAATCATAAAACGTTCTTCGTTTTTAGTTAATTTTATCACATACATTACTTACGTTATTAAGAATACAATAATTACAGACTTGAACAATTCACGGCTTTAACATCTGAGATTCATGAATTAGTATTAGCAGTATAAGCAACAAAGTACTTAAAGCAAGTTTCAAATTTAGCATACTAATTATATGCACTGACAGACAAGTTCTGACGTGTCACGAAAGCTGACTATTGAACAATCTTGAGCAGAAATCACTCAGTTGCTAGCTAACTTTATTAAATCAGCTCATTAGATATGCGTTTGGCTTCTTTTTTTCGGAGCCTGAGCCCGCCAAGCCCTATATCGAAAGTACGCAGTAGAAAATTCTTCATAAAATTTTAAAATGGTTTAAAAATTAATTTTTCCATTTAAAATCTCTTCCTATTGAGAAATAACTATGAATCCTAAATCCCCTCCTGATGACTACGTTTCGAGAATTTTATGTCGCTGAAAATTTGTTTAAAATAGCAAATTTGTTATTTATACCCAGCCACTAGCCAAAATCTACAAAAGTCACACTTCTTAATCTTTTAAAATATCAAGATTGTACATTGAAAAGTTCACTGGAAAATTCAGAATTGACTGATTGTGAAATTAACCCAGATTCTCAAGAAAGAACTAGTGAAGAATCAGAGGATTCTGAAGAGAAAGAAGATAAAATGAGAAAATCCGAGAGATCAAGAAAACAACCTAATCGATATCCAGCTCCTGAGGTGTATGAAGCATTACTTTGATAACAAGAAACTTTATCTTTTGATGAGATCAAATTTCTCCCTGTTGATGAACAACGTTTATGGAAGGAAGCTATGGATGCAGAGATAGAAAGCATGAAAATCAACGACGTCTGGGATCTCGAAAAATTACCACCTGACAAACGAGCTATTTCCTGCAAATGGGTGTATACCATCAAAAGAGATGGACGTTATAAGGCTCGCCTTGTAGCCCGTGGATTTATGCAAAAAGAAGGACTAGACTATAGTGAAACTTTCGCCCCTGTAATAAGTATGCCTGCTTTACGTTTAGTGCTTTTTATGATTTTAAATGATGACTTACATGCATTTGTTTTGTATGTAAAAACAGCTTTCCTGAATGATAAGTTAAATGAACTTGTTTTTATGGATCAGCCGCAAGGCTATGATGACGAAAGTGGGTTAAAATGTAAACTCAAATGGAGTTTATATGGCCTGAAACAGGCCCCACGACAATGGTTTGAAAGGTTTCTTGAATTTGTTTCAAAATTAAAATTTAAATCTCTTGATAATGAACCTTGTATTTTTATTCGTTATAGTAATGGTCATAAAATAATTATTGCTCTGTATGTTGATCATATGCTTATAGCAGGTTCAGATTTAAATGAAACTAATGTAGTTATTTCTTTACTCTCTAAAGAGTTTCATATGTCAAAATCAGAATGTGTTTCAGAATTTCTGGGTATTCAAATGAAATTTAAATCTGATAGTTTAATAATGGATCAAGAGTCTTATATAATTAAATTGTTAAGTAAATTTAATATGCTAGAATGTAAACCTAGTGATATTCCTATTTCTCCTAAATCCACTCCATCTGATTTCAAAAATGGAAAACCATTTAATGGTCCATACCGTGTGAACTTGTAGGTTGTTTATTGTATTTAGCATATATTTCACGACCTGATATTTTATATAGTGTTAATTGTTTGAGTCAAATGCAGGAAAATCCTACTGAAGTTGCATGGATTGCACTAAAGAAAATCTTAAGATATTTGAAAGGAACTTTGTCCTGAAAACTTGTGTATAAAAAGCAAAAATCTTATCCTAAATTATCTATGATTCTGATTGGGGGGCTAATACAAATGATAGAAAATCAGTATCAGGTTACATTTTAATGTTTTGTAACATGCCTGTTCTCTGGTGTTGTAATAAACAAAAATCAGTTGCATTATCTTCAACTGAAGCTGAAGTCATTGCCTTAACTAAAAGTTTGCAAGACCTGTTGAGGTTCAAAAATATTGCTTGTGAAATTGTAAGTATTAAGGATTTAGTTATTTTAGAAGATAATCAGTCTTGCATAAAATGTATCAGTAATGAAAGTAGTTATGGTAGAATGAAACATATAGATATAAAACTAAAATTTGTTTGTAATGTCGTAAAAGAAAATAATATCAAAATTGAATATATTCCTACAAATATGCAAATTGCTGATATGTTTACAAAGGCATTGCCTAAAGTTAAATTTTATGAATTGTTGGTTCTTTGCAGTTTGTATAAGAAATGTTTGAACTCTGTCATATTTTTAATGTTTGTTTATTGTAATTTTTCATTCTGTGTTTTTCTAATGTAATGCTAGATTATGGGCGGGTGTTAGTATATCGTATCGTAATTGTAATCGTAGCATTACATCTTAAATTTTATTGGATGATACTTTTGTGTAAGCTTTCTTGCACGTCCGGGAAACATGACTGCAGAATCCCAGACGAATTTATAAATATAAGTGATGTTCAATTTTCGTCAGTTACTATGTTTTTGTCATTGTGTAATGTTCTTGTGTAACTCAATATATATTCGATCCAAGGCCTCGCCTGTTTATTTGCTTTGTTATTTCATCATATATACAAATCTATAGATTATATACAGGGCTGAATAAAAGTATTCGGATATTTTTACGAATATTGTATATGTTGGAAATTCCTGAAATTATGTTTTTAAATATGTTATGCGTTTTCCAAATTGTTTACTTAGATGTTATATTTCAGCTTATTAAAAGGTATGATTTGCAAAATTATTTTGGAAGCGTTGGAAAGTGTTACATAATCTATGCTTGACGCATGATTTTTCGTTCTTGTTTCAATTTGTGAATAAATATAATTTTCACTTTCAGCCCAAGCCCGAAGACGAGTCCGATCCCCTTTCAAACCTAGGTTCGGGCACAGATCGCACCAGAAATTTGTATGTAAGACTGTACTCAATAATAAATTTCCAAATGAATAAGTATAAAGGCTTTGTATTATAATCTGGTATTAAAGTTAATATGTAAACATAAAAGTTTAAGTGCAAGATTGGTAGCCTATTGTAGGAAAATAGTATTGTAATAGTTTCTTTTTCTTGAATCATTGTTACATAAAAGTTATAACTATGAGTGGAAAAAAGATAGCATTCCAATATGAAACATGAAACATGAAAACATGATAACGTGAAAATGAAATGGCATAGTTTAATGAATAATAAGTAATAAATTAATCTGTATTTTTCTTTGAAATTTAGAGGATGAACCCTCATCGACTGGAGATACAATCGAATAATGGTGAACATATCTCTAAAATTGATAGTTATTGTTCATAAATGTTGTTTTATATTTCCTCAACATTTACATAAGCTGAAATGTTATACTTTTCCACTCACCCGTTCAAATATATTTCCTCTTTGCGTTACAAAGAGGATTGATACTTTCTTACGTATGTGATTTATTAAATCAACACTTATTAAGTATTACAATCACATCCCTCCTTAGCATAAATCTAACGCCTATTTATAAAACTGAGATGATGCATACTTTATGAAGTGTATGATTTAATAAACTAATACTTATTCATATCCACCAGTGTTTTTAATGTTTATTTCATTTTATCGCATTTATTACTTAATGTTATTTTAACAAACATAATCCTCACCGCGTTCAACAATCCACAGCTTTAAATACTCTTATATTTATAAATCATTAACGGCATTACGAAACAAATTACTCCAAGCGAGTTCCAAATTTAGCCTACTAATCATATGCAGCGGCAAGCAAGTTTGAAGAATCACGAAAGCTGACAATCGCATAAGTTAGATCACTCCGATGTAAGCTAACTTTATAAAGTACAGATAATGACTCACTAAATTGCATGATACATTATACTTGTAAGCAAAGTGTTATTGAATAACATTTTTTTTTAATGATTGGGAAAGATTTTCTGATTAGGCAATAAAGTTACTGTATAACATTTGTGGCATGATGTTCGAAGAATATAATATTTTTCGCATTAAAAACACATCTTTCTTTTACTAGTGTTCGTAAACACCGAAAAACTTTTTGAAGTGTCCGCCCTCCCCTGCTTTCCCCAATTTCTCTTGGAATATCTGTAATAGTAAATGTAATAGCTGAGTACGATCCCGTTACAGCCCAGACAGCTATCAAAAAGTTTATTGCTATTGATAAAATATGATGATTTGCCCATTCACATAAATCCAGCACTTGAATGGCCAAATCAAGTATCTAAAAAAAAAACATTTATAAAACATATAAAGAGGATATATAATACTAGCAGGAAATATCACAGATGGGGCTAAAAAATAAACATACCGTCAATTAGGGTAACTTTGCCACATGGGACAACTTTGAAACTTTTGAAAAAATATGTTGTTTGGCGCTCTGAGAAGTTCCAGATCTAATTAAAAAAGGCGCTAGTGTTTTCATTTCAAAAAGAAGACATTGTGTGGCATTATTCCTGCGCGTTTTATGTTTTATTAGTTGTTTTATGACCGTTATCAGTGGAAATATTTTGTAACTGGGAAACAGATGATTTTGGACGTCTAAAAAATTTTTCCGTTTCACTTTTTTAATCCACACATAAGTAAAAACTACCTATTTTGCCTGATAAAGTATATAATACGCTTTGGGAATCGCTTTTGGAACTTGAGCTAATCTTATTTTTATGGTTGATAATATTAGTTGGCAAAGTTTCATCAGGAATCTTAGGATGAGTGGGACAACTCTGCCGACCTAGAATTTTGTCATTTCGCTTGAGACTTTCATATTTTTTGACAAATCGGATTGCGCGTTTTCCTTGCATGACACATCTGAATCAGAATACGAGAAAAGTGTAGTACCAGTGGAAGAAGCAGAACATGAACAAGGTGTTGACGCAAGCAACATGACACAAGAAGCCTGAAGAACCCAGTGAAGAGTTAGTGCAGGGCATTGGTCCTCAAGGTGATGAACAATCATCAATGACTGAAGACATCAGTGTTAGCACAAGTTAGTAAGAACTTCATACAATTGAAGGTTGGGACGTTTGTGATCGTTTGTGAAAAAAAGTGTGAAACATTATGCTGCAAAAATCACCCATTATTGCGGACATGAAGACTCTGAGGTGTCATACCTTAGAACGATAGACAATGGGTAGAGTTTCCATTTTCCTATTGTTCCGGATGAGGCGTCGGTCAACGCAGCCGAAGTTGTGCATATTGTTTAACCTTCTTGCATAGAAAAAAGGACATAGAAGAATGTTCAAAATTTTTCCTAACGGCTCTTCTATTTCTTTTCTTTTGAATTGAAATGTATTTTTCATGATTTAAATACGTTATTTGAATTCTAATATTCCCTGTGTTTTTTTTGTTGATTTTTACTGGTTTTTAGACAGTTGGTAAAGTTGCCCCGTTCCCCAGGTAACTTTGCTAACACGGTTTTACGCGAAAAAAAAAATAGAAATGCTCATTTAAATTAACATGTTATCACATATTCTTAAGCTAGAGTTCAGGACTAATGTTTTAAGTTGATTTTGAAGCATTATTGAATATTATGAGTAACCAAACGATGGGTAGGAAAACAAAAATGTAACAAAGTTGTCCTGGTTTACGGTATAAAATATTCTACATAAATTCGTCACCCATTTTGACAAAATGTTAAATTAAAATGGGTTGTATACTTCTTTTTAATTGCTAAAAGGTGGAAACAAACAGAACTATTCTATAAATGCATTTATAGAATATTTTTGTTTGTTTTCATAATGGCTCAGATTGAGCTGCAACATATGTTAACAGTATAAAACCTATTTTACTGTTTATAGTCTTTTTCTTTTACACCTTTTAGCAATTAAAAAGAAGTATATAAATACAAGGTGTTCTGATTTGTTACATTTAAAATGGGTTGCTTGAATAATAAAATATATTGTAACTTACCTGTAGGTCTGGCTGGTGGAAACCGCCCTCCATAAAATAAGGATTTATTGTGCTTGGCAATTGGACCAATCGGTGTTGGGTTCGGCATGTATGTCATAGCCGTTGTGCTCTGGTTGATGCTCATAGCAGAAGAATCCATTCTCTGGCTAGATGACGTTGCAGTCACATTGTCTTCTCTTTTGGCTTTTTATAAGTCCGAAACATGTTTTTTTACGTGTTAGTTTGCTTGCAAATCTTTACACAACCAGAAAAAAAAGTACGCTTAGAAGAACCTTTTCTACATTTATGTATTTATTTAATAAAAGAAAAATGTTTATCTGCAATTGCTTTCAATTAAACTTTTAAGATATAGGTTTATTATGTCATCAGTTGTGTCACCATTTACGAAGTAATCACGTATACTTTAATTCATTTTTTATTCAGTAAATGAATGACAATCACATCAAAATTTCGTTGCCTATATGCATAAATATTTAAAAATTAGGATATTTTATTTGCTAGTGTAAAACGCATATTTATGTTTGTGATCCCATCTTAATTTGTTCACACTATATTGATTATATAAATTTTTGAACAAACTTTATTTTATGTACACATAAATGTGATTGAACTTTAATTATATATAACAAAATTGTAGAATTGAAACTTGATTTAGCGTTCATAACATAAAAGTCAGTATATTAATACATTCGATGATATGAAAAACATTATATTTCAAGCATCTTAGATAATCTTGAACAGTTAGTGTAAATTCCACACATCAATGTGGGTACTGTTTAGTTGCAAATGCTTTTCTTTTCTTTTAAAGAAAAATACAATTGTATTATTAAAATTTCAACAATGCTGTTTATTTTTTAAATATTTCACATGATTAATTCGCCCTTTAAACTCTTTAATTTTCATTTTTTATGAAACTACGAAATATTTTCAATTCTTATACATGAATACATTTCTTCAGCGCAAAACATTAGGAAACAATTGTGCAACAATCGAAAAGCTTTTTAATCAATTAATCCTTTAGACAAATATTAAAGCTTAACAGAATCTTGATAACGCATAAAATTTTAAAATAAAACTCCCGTGTTTGAATTTCATTCGCCCTAAAATAGTTGATAGAACTCCTTAAAAATCCTTCCTCGTCTTCTTTCAAATTTCTTGCCAAAAATGGAACATATTTGCTTCTATATAATCCATCAGCTGCTTCTGCGCGTTTTGCGAAAAAAGATACAAAATTTACCTTTCCTATTTCTTTTGTTCTTCTTCACTGAAGCTAGAAAAAACTTGAAATAGAAAAATCTATCTTTATTCCGATTTTATAAATCATGCTATAAACGTTTTTGTAAGATATTCTATTTCACGCAAGAATTCGATATCTTTCCTAAATTTATAACGGCTCGTGGCGTTTGTTTACTTAAGCGGCAGAAATAGAATGATTTGACTTTAAAAAGTTGCACTGAAAAAATTACGGAATTCCTTTACAAGAACAGTTTGAATAACCCCTGGCTTCGGCAGAATCAATCATGCTGAAAAATGTTCTATTTGGAGAGGAAAAGACATAAAAAATGAGTACTTTTGTTCACATTTTTTCCCCTTCTAATATTTGCGCTACTGACAAAAAAAAAGGGAAAATAATTCCTTTTTAGTCAAATTTCTTCCTTCGAAAAGATTTTTTTTATATCAACATAACAGATTATTTGAAAAGTGGAAACAGGATCTCTTTGTCATTTGCATTTACAGTCCAATAAAATGAAGAAGTTCGTTATTCATTATAAAGTTATTTCGTCATTGCAGGAAAATGACATATAGTTCTTTTAAAACTTCCAAAGAGTGACCTAAATGGAAAAGAAAAATATATTATTAGTATTGGAACAGAAAATTTAAATGATGCAACATAAACAGAAGTAATACAAATTAAAAAGTTTTTAAAATGTTATTATCGAATACATTTTAATATATTAAATTTGGTTAGAATCAGATTGATATAAAATAAGAAAAAAAACTCCGTTAAACATGTTTTATGAAACCCTTTTTTCTCAATATAATGAGAATATTAATTTTGGAATTCCCTGCCGGTATACGCATCACAAGTGCTCGAGAGGTTCTACTGTCAAAGCTGGTAGACTGGAGATGCTGGGTTCGAATCCAATCACACCCGTCGTTCTAATCGTTCAGATTTTTCCGTGGTTTTCTTCGAACCTTGGACAACCTTGGGTAAATACCGGTTAGGTACCCTGAGAAAAACCTCCTATGGAGGAACTCTCTCCTCAGGCTTATATCGATGGTGTAGATAATCGGTCGTCATAAATAACACCACCATCTGCTGGTATACAAAATGTATGAAAATATTTTGCCAGAAACAGTTTATCATCGTGAAGTTAAAATCCAGCAAGAAATTTTAAAATGAAATCTAATTAAATTATTTTTCACTTTCAATGTAATATTAATTTCAGTTGCTAAAATGTGAAAAAAATTGACACATTTTTTATAGTTGCGTTATTCAACCGTAATAATTCAATCGTTTCTCCAGTATACAAAATTGAATCTTCAGAAAAACATATCTCAGTTATTAATAAAATCGGTAAAATAGAAGCGGGCTCAGTTCTTTCCCACACTGACATTCCGTCTTTTACAACTAGCTTCCGAATAATCGTCTCCAACCTCCAACTATTCTTCCGTAAAGTGTTGGTTAATTTGATCAATGTTAAAAACGTTTCAAACCAGAAAATTTATTTGATTTATCAATATTTATTTAAATTCATTTCTTTTATTTTTTTAAACTTTATTAAATACTTTTATTACTTTTATTTTATTTTATGTAGTTTACTATACATTAATTATTTATTTTTTCACGGCTCCTATTTGCCTCGCAAGTCGCTTGCCTATACACTGGAAATAAAGTTGCTACCCAACTAGGTATTCCAATCAGCTATCTACACTGTTCCATTGTAGAGCTTGAGCTTATTTTGTTTCATTTCCTAAAACAATTTTTGTTCGAAATGTGTTTCAGGTTGGTCAAATTAATACACAATTTACAGACGATTAGTGAGGGTTGGCAGTTGCACGTCTCATGTCTTCATACCTCATATCCCCGAGTAGACCCTAACTTTAAAAGTCTCTCATATCAGCGCCATGCTGCTAGATGATGCTTTACAGAGTATCACCAAAGATACTTAGTCAATTTATTAAGTGTAAATTCTGTAATTAAATTTGAAGATGAATTGTACAAATTTCTGTGAGGAAAATTCTGCAGTTTTTTTTCTTTTAATAATTTAGTTATAAAATGTTACGGCAGATACTTCCTGATACTTAAAAAAAATTCTTTTAAGAAAACTTTTAGATTACTCATAGACGGAAACAACTAAGATTAACTAAATGAATAAATAACTAAGTGACGATATTTACTTATACAGGGTGTCCGAAAAGTCTGGAAACGGTCAAATAAATCTAGAAATATACATCGGATTGAAAAACGGCAAAATGCATGTTCAATATTTTTGAAAAATCTATTTAGGGATATGAAAGTTGTCCCCCGGGGTAAAGGGGGGCAACTTTGAAATCTTAAATGATGACCCCTATTTTTTATTGCAGATTCGGATTCTATGGGAAAAAATACGTAACTTTTGTACTGAACATTTTCTTCGAAACATTGCGCTGTAATCGAGTGCAATGCTGTGAGAATCGTTACCATTGCAATGTCTGGAAACGCTCCAATAACTCGAGAAATATACATCAGATTGGAAAACGGAAAAATACGTGTTTAATATTTTAAAAAAATGGCAACTTTGATATCCCTAAATAGATTTTTTTCAAAACTATTGAACATGCATTTTACTGTTTTTCAATCCGATGTATATTTCTCGAGTTATTTGACCGTTTCCAGACTTTTCGGACACCCTGTATAAAGATGAATTATACAAATGCAGCTAGTTTATAATAATAATAACAGTAGTCCATGTGCGATTACTTAAATGGTAATTCAAAGAATTAGATATAATATGCAACACCACGCCAATTGATTCTATGTACTGAAAGACACACCTTCAGGTTTAGAAAATTAATGTTGATTTTAGAAATCATTACCGTTGTTCTAATCCACGAGTGTTCAATTTTCTTCCACTGAGCGCAGTATGTAAATGTTTCTTCCCAGAGTAGGTAGAACTAATACGTTGGAGCAAAAGTCTTTATTATGCATTCCATTAAACAGTCTACAATACGGATTCTTCGTGAAAATAATTTGTGCTAAGAATTTTCTTCCGCAATCGAAAATATTTATTACAAATGACATGCTCATTTTGATAGAAGGTGGATGTTCTTTTATAGTTAATGATATACTAATTATCGTGGAACTAGTTGTTCATGTAATTGAGATTTTCATGTGCCATTTCCTTTAATATTAAATAGAATGATAATAAATAAATAGGCTGAATGATAAATCCGACATAGCCATATGTTAATTTTAACACAATTATTCTAATTGGTATATCAATCATATGAGTTGGGCGAAAAATACCCAGACCATGATTTGAACCAAGGACATCTTGGCTAAAGCTGACAATGCTCTGCCAACTAATATACCAACTAATATATATATATATTTTGAACGAATCTGGAGGACCTAATTTACCCAGATAACCTTATTTATCATAGCACCTGGTCTGATATCTGAATCAGCTCAACAGAATATATCGCAGGTAATTTGGAACTCCAGTAAACGTTGGAGACATAATTACGTAAAACGTCTATAAATAGATTTCTGTGATTGTTTTTGTATGTTACAATAAATATTATTTCGAAAATTGATTTAACTATTTATATATTTTATTCAATTAATATGTTAAAATACACCAATCCAAGAAAATTCGCTACAAATGGATGTGTTGAGAAAAATTTGTAAATTGTTTATTTTATGTCAAAACTTGTTAAACAGAAATTTCATAATAAATACAGATTTTTTCTGTAAAATAAAAAGCAAAAGCAACAGATTTTTGTACAGTATAAGGTGAAACAGATCATTATATACACTTTCTCCCATCGAAAACAAAATAGATAAATAGATAATATTTTAAAAAAGAAATTTAGTAGTCGGTATATCATGAAAGATTCCGCCTAGATAAATTTCAGGACTTTGGGGATTCATCTAAATTTTTACTACTGTCATTCTGGCTGAGACTTTTTACAGTGTTTACTACAATATTATTATAATTACAATCGCAAAAAGTCTGTGCACAATCATTAAAACAGTAAATCAGAATATTTAGATTTCAAATGTGACACCAAATCAAAGCCTGTTACGCTGAATTACACTGACGTATACATAACTAATGCTGATTTAAAAACAATTACCCGAATTCTAAGCAACGATTTCCGTTATTCTCTTTCTCTCATAGCGGTATATTATACATTTTCCCAAAGTAGCCAAAACTAACTTATTGTCAGAAAACTCTTAATTATATGTTCCACTAAAGAGTTACGATGAAAAGAATTCATACAAATCTTTGGAATTTGCAACTGCAACCTCAAATAATTAAGGATGAGAAGTGACGTGGTTATTTTCAGACAGAATATTGAATTTCTTTCTTGGTATATGCTGTTTTACTAAATAAAAGTATATGTAAAAGAAAATGGTTTATTTGTGTTCTAGAAGACATTGAAATTAAACAAACGGTAATGCTGAATAATGACAATAATAAAGTGATATTATTTACATTATTTACAATTGACAACAGATTTGGAAATATATTAATTTTCTTTCATGAGTAAAAGAAATAATTGAAAAACAAAAACTTGTCTTGTTAAATTTTTAGTGATTCTGCGAAGATTTTGATTTATGTTATTATTGGAATGCATTTAAAAGGGAATATAAATGAATTTAGAAAATGAACAATAGATAAAAATCCACTATTCAGATCAGAAATAAATCTGATATTGAATGTATACATTGTAAAAAATTACCAATGTTTCGTATTTTATGAAAATATTCTATAACCACGAACGAAAATAAAATATAATCTTCTGAGTTATCCGAAATTCCGAAAAGCGTGTTCCATTGTCTTTTGAATCCCCAGAAACCAATACATTTTCAAAATTTAAAGAATTATTTATAAAAGCAAAGTATTTTTTGCTGCCCGTATTTTTCAGAAACGTTTCCGAATAGTTTTTAAAGTGTATTAATCAGTTTCCTCAGCCTGGAATATCTGTTTTTCGAATATCATCCATTCTCAAGTAAACGTTTTCAGCTGCATGAGTTAATTTATACATGAAAGAGTAAAGAAATAATCTTAATTTTAATGTTAACGTTAACGCTGTTAATGTTGCATGTTTGTCTGTTAAACATGTTTGTTGAACATTAAAATGTTTACTTGAGAATGGATAGCATCGGAAAAAACAATATTCCGAGATTAGAAAACTTATTAATACACTTTAAAAGCTGGTCGTAAACGTTTCGAAAACTACGGGCAGCAAGAGAAATTATGTTTTTATAAATGATTCTTGAAATCTCGAAATGCCATTGATGTCTGAGGTTTCTAAAGATAAAGAAACACTTTTCAGAATCACAGTTCACAAAGATGAGTTAATATTATCAATTTATTCGTGATTATATTATATTTTCGTAGATTAAGAAACATTTGTCATTTTTTACAGTGTATTATATTATATTATATTATATTATATTATGTTATGTTATATTATATTACATTCACACATTTATTTAGATATACTACAGTTCATACCCAGCATCTAAAGGTTAACAAACGTATTTTGTGGCACACATTATATATGCCTTTGATTGAAGTTTGTCAACAAAATTATTTTGACTGAATGACTAACTAACTTTCTTTTATAGATATAAAGATAATTCACACTTTTATTATCATTATAAACATGCATAATCACGAAGATAGTAAATTGAAATATTTAGATTTTATATATGACACTAATTTAAACAGTGTTATCCCGAAATACATATTTTGAGGTTTACAAAACTAAGGCTGATTTGAAAACTATTACCTGCAATTCTAAACAATGAATTCCCAATTCCCTTTCTCTCATCGCGCTATGTTAATGATTTCCCTAGGTAGTAGGTGGAACTAATGTATTACAGGGAAACTCTTAATTATATGTTCCACTAAACAGTTAACGATGTGGCTTCTTAATGAAAAGAATTTATACAAGTTTCCGGAATTTGCGAACTGCAACCACAAATAATTGGTGATTAGAGGAGTCGTGCTTATTTTGACAGAAGGTTGAATTTCTCTGGTAGTTATAGTTACAACTGGCGAAGTTGTTTTACTTACAGATCTGTCGCAGATGATATTGAAATTTAATGAATAATAATAAATTATTTGACAGAAAACATGCCTTCGTGTTAGCGCTTCGATATTTTTTAATGATTGTCGTTGAATTTCCTACTTAAGGCGTTACTTATTAATGACTGTTGCTAGTAAAATGTTTATTTTACAGCAGAATTTGACAGTTGCAATTGAAATCTATTAATAAAGATGTTAACAGCCATTTCTGTACCACAAAAATAAAAAAAAGAAACTGACCTAAATTACAAATATGCCGTATTTACTTGGGTATAATGAACACCGTTTTTTACAAAATCTTACACTGCAAAAAAAATTATGATTTTACGGTATGCGCGGTAGCGTTTTGCTGCTTATTTTACTGTTTATTCCTTTTAATTATACGGTAGATTACTGGCAACTGGTACGCTAATATTATACCGTAAAATCAATATTTTTTTTTCAGTGTAGGGCTAAAATGTGGAGTGCGAATTGTACATGGAATGTTTGCAAAATCTGTATGAAATCATATGTGCTTTCACTAAGTCACCGAATCCTTCTAGAACAGCCATACTGAACCTGCGGCCCGCGGGCCGCATGTGGCCCAGTGACCTTTTATGTGAGGCCCGAGACACATAACCAATAATTCAAATTAATTGAGATAAACATAAAATGTATTTAAGACCTTCACTGTTGTATATATTTTTATGGGAAGACAAAATATGTCCTTTTATTTATAATTAATTTATCATTATGTTTAAATATCTTCAATTACGTTTTCTTTGTCGAAAGTTCTTTTTACATGTAGTTCTATTTGTTCTACAGTGCTGTATACATTTCTTCATATCCAATACCAATCATACCAAATTAATTAAATTTGCACTATATATTTCTACAATTAAAAAAATAATAAGGCATTTTTGCCGTGAGCAAAAGGTTGATTTATTAGAGAAAATCACAAGATTTTTTTTTTAACTTGGAAATTCTTTACTGGTATATTATTACGTTTTATACTTATTACATAGCTAATACTACTTTTTAGGGTTGAAAGTTTGTCGGGGAAGAAATGTTTCAAACTACTTTTTACACCTCTATTTCTAAACAATGAAACTTCTCAGCCGATTTCTGCAACATTTGCAACAGAAATCTCCCAAGAAGATTAATGTTTGGAAATAGTTGTGTTAAAATTTTTTTGAAACATTTCTTCCGCGACAAACATTCGACCCTACTGATAAAGTTAACTTTGTTATACTGCTGTACTATATTATTTTTGTTACCTTTCTATTTTAATTGCACACTGATTCACCCTTTTATATATGCGGTGCGGCCCGGCTAACATCGCAAACATACGTTTACGGCCCGCGAGAAAAAAAGGTTGAGTATGGCTGTTCTAGAATAAAGCTTTTTCAGGTTCATTCTTTTTCTATTTCGTAAATGTAAGTACGATTCACCAACATCAAATTTTGGAGCTGTAGTTGTATGTTTCCGTTTGATTTAGCATAATGAAAAGCAGTTTCAAAGTACGGCGGGGTGTGACGAAAGGGGTTTTATTTGCAGGCATTTAACCACATATGACGTTTGAAAGTCCAAACTTACGTTTTAATATGCCTTGTTATGTATTTTTACAAGTAGGACCGATTGGTGCCATTGGAAACACCAAAAATTTTCAACTGCATTACTTTTTTAGAGTTTTATTCAAATAGCAAAATATTTATTTTGAATGACGTTGTGAATGTTTTTTTACGTCGACTTTCATTTAATCAAACACCGCTAACTGCCAAAGTCGAACCTGGGAGCGGGTAATCCCAAGCTTTCAAAAACCACAAACGACTACACAAGAAAAATGTACCATCAAATTTTCGGGATATAGCGGAAAGTTGACTTTACAGGATGAAAATGTTGAAAATTAAAAATATTTCAAAAACCATACATAGGTATCAAAACCCAATTATTATTATTTTTTAAATTAATCTCAGAATATTGCTTACAAGGCGAAAAAAAAATATATACAACAATATAAAAATCTATATATTTTTTGGTTTACACCTGTTTTTCATATTTTTCGGATAAATTTCCTTGAAAAAAGGGGCTTGTAAGAGAAGAAAACATACATGACATCTCATACTGTTGGACTTATAGTACAGTTCTAGGTAATTCAGAAACCTTTGGTAATGACATAAGCGTTTCACCTATGTAATGGAAATTTTTTGTATCGGCACGCTGTACACTGTTAAAAATTTGCAGCAAACTGTCCAGTCATTCGACCGTTTTTATAGAAAACAGTTACATAACCGTAATTTAACTGTGGTCTGACCATAATGTGGGCAATAATATGGTCAGAATAGAGTTAAATTGCAGTTATGTAAGCGTTTTCTGTAAAAACGGTCAAATGACTGGACAGTTTGCTGCAAATTTTTAACCGTGTATGGCGGGGCGACGGAACTTGTTTTCTCACCCATTATAATAGCCCTCTCTCTGAAAATGGAATAAAGAAGAAAAGTGAGACGTATAGAATCTATTTCTTTGCTTGACACAATTTCTATAAATTACATGTAATGTTATATTTCTGTTGCCTACAAATATTTTAAAACAAAGTTTCTAATGTGAAAAAATGTATATTTCAAAAATGTTATTTTATGGTTTTTTATGGTATGAAAAATATAAATGAGTAAATACGGAAATTTAGATTCAAGTTTAGTTATGTAAGAATTTTCTACTGTTAAAATATTATGGTGTGCATTATACACGAGACACAATTGTTTTTTGTTTTTATAAATAAAAAAGAAATGGAGAGGTTTTGCATTATACATGAGGAAGTAAGGTAGTATTTTATAAATAACTAGCAAGCTACGCCCGCTACGCTGGTCAGTTTCTCTTAACGAACCTTTAATCAAACAAAATATTGACATTTCCTAATTCACTTTTATATTTTAACAGAATAATAAGGATACTATAATTTGTGACTCGTGCTATAGTCAATATACACGACAGGACACGTCGCCCTTATCATTATCTTTTTACGCGTGAAGGTTTCGCTATGGTACTCTATTGTGAAATTTGGAAATTTTAGAAATTCAATAGTTGAAAAATCGCAGAATCATTAAATCATTTTTCTTTAGAAATTGTTCTTAGAGCGCATTTAGATCTTATAAATAACAATCATGCCGAACTTCAAGTTCTAGCTCCTTCAGCATCGCAAAAATCGCAATTTTAGAACGTTTTTCGCTTCTGCACCCCCCTCGGGGTAGTGGCACCGACATAAAATATAGCCTATGTTGGAGCAGGGATTGTCACCATCCATTTGCCACCATCACTTTTGAAATCGCTTTAGTAGTTCCAGACATTCCATACAAATTGTAATTTATAATGTTTTTAGAAAATTTTTTGCTTATTTCAGCCTTTTAAATTTCGAATTTTTTTAGATTTTGTTCTTATAGAGCATTTAAATCTTGTAAGTAACGACCATACAAAATGTCAAGTTCCTAACTCCTTCATTATTGAAAATATCATAATTTTGGAACGTTTTTCGCTCCTGCACCCTCTGCGGGCAGTGGCACCGACAAAAAATTTAGCATATGTTGGAGCAGGTACTGTCACCATCCATTTGCCACCATCACTTTTGAAATCGGTTCTGTAGTTTCAGAGATTCCATAGAAATTGTAATTTAGAATGTTTTTAGAACGCTTCTTCCTCATCTCACCCTTTTAAATTGCGAATGTTTTTATAATTTGTTCTTAGAGAGCATTTACATCTTATAAGTAACTACCATACCAAATTTGATACTTCTATCTCCTTCAGTACACAAAAAATCGAAATTTTAGAACGTTTTTCGCTCCTGCACCCCCCTGGGGGTGGTGGCACCGACATAAAATATAGCCTATGTTGGAGCAGGGATTGTCACCATTAATTTGCCACCATCACTTTTAAAATCGCTTCAGTGGTTCCAGAGATTACCCCCTACAAACAAACAAACAAACAAACAAACAATCTTTACTACTTTATATATTAGTATAGATAAGGGGGAATTAGCCCCCCGTTCCCCCCCCCCTTTATACTTAATCAATCAATCCCGAAAACTAATCAGGGAAGCGTATTAAACCAATGAATCTATAAACAAATTTTGAAGCAAATAGAATAATTCTGCATGAAAAACCCATTTATATAAATTAAGGGGGGATTATCCCCCCGTTCCCCCCCTTTATACTTAACCAATCAATCCCGAAAACTAATCAGGGAAGCGCCTTAACACAGTGAACCTATAAACAAAATTTGAAGGAAAACGGAATAATTCTGCATGAAAAACCCATTTATATAAATTAAGGGGGGATTAGCCCCCCGATCCCCCCCCCTTTATACTTAATCAATCAATCCCGAAAACTAATCAGGGAAGCGTCTTAACCCAATGAATCTATAAACAAATTTTGAAGCAAATAGAATAATTCTGCATGAAAAACCCATTTATATAAATTAAGGGGGGGGGATTAGCCCCTTGTTCCCCCCTCTTTATACTTAACCAATCAATCCCGAAAAGTAATCAGGGAAGCGTCTTAACCCAATGAACCTATAAACAAAATTTGAAGGAAAACGGAATAATTCTGCATGAAAAACCCATTTATATAAATTAAGGGGGGATTAGCCCCCCCCCGACCCCCCCCTTTATACTTAACTAATCAAACCCGTAAACTAATCAGGGAAGCGCCTTAACTCAGTGAACCTATAAACAAAATTTGAAGGGAAACGGAATAATTCTGCATGAAAAACCCATTTATATAAATTAAGGGGGGGGGAATTAGACCCTTGTTCCCCCCCTTTATACTTGACCAATCAATCCGGAAAACTAATCAGGAAAGCGCCTTAACTCAGTGAACCTATAAACAAAATTTGAAGGAAAACGGAATATTTCTGCATGAAAAACCCATTTATATAAATCAAGGGGGGGGGGGAATTAGCCCCTTGTTCCCCCCCTTTTATACTTAACCAATCAATCCCGAAAACTAATGAGGGAAGCGCCTTAACACAGTGAACCTATAAACAAAATTTGAAGGAAAACGGATATTTCTATGAAGAGTTATCGCATTACGTACGTACATACATACATACAGAACCGGCTGCCAAGCTCTCAGGGCTTGACAGCCAGTGTGATAACTGAAAAATCGCAATTTTAGAACGTTTTTTGCTCCTGCACCCCCTGGGGTTAGTGGCACCGACATAAAATGTAGCCTATGTTGGAGCAGGGGTTGTCACCATCAATTTGCCACCATCACTTTTGAAATCGGTTCGGTAGTTCCAGAGATTACAACCTACAAACAAACAAACAAGATTTACTCCTTTATAATATTAGTATAGATTACATACTACAGCAGAATAATTAATATATATATATATATATATATATTAATCTGTATTTCTTGTTAGAAATTATCGTTTTATGTCTATAATTTATTATTGACCAATTAAATTCACTTGGTGACCAGCAGTCGTCCATCTCTGACTATATTAGTAAAATACAGCTGTAATTATAAGTTCATAAGTACGTTCTCTTATTCTTTTTATATTAACCAGGGAACCCCTCCAGGGCTTCCCTCGTTACAGAAGATGAATGGGAAATATAATTAATTGAAACTCTAACAGATGTTTGACATTTATTTTATTTTTTATTTTAGATTGTCTAGCAACGACACCAAAAAAGCATTTTTATATGAAAAATATAATTTAGATATTCAAATAAAGTTTCGAAATTTATTAAATCGACACTTTCGTATTAGCTGCATGTCAACGATTAATAGATAAAGAAATCGCTATAGATATCACTATTTATATCAACTCTTTCGATCAACACTTTGGATTATGATTATTTCCATGCCTTTTAGTGTTTTTTAAGATTACATATTTTTTAAACTTGTGTTTTATTTATTTATTCTTGAAGTTTAATTTCGCTGTGGATTCGCTGTGGAATATTAGCCGGCAGGCCAGTAGCATGGTTAGTACAGGAGGCGACAACCACGGTTAGGTCCCGGGTTCGAATCCTGGATGAGGCACATATGTCACTGTGTGTGTATCACTTCCTTGTGTCTATTCAGTCCTCAAGAAGAAATTTATGTAATTTGTCAAAGTCTTGTATGTATTTCTGTGAACAAAAAATATGGATCATTCGAGACAACAGACTTGTAGCTTATAGGTCTCAAAGCAATCTCCTTCAAATGTCAAATAGTAGCCGGAAACAAATGCTGAATTATTTATAGTGTTTTAAGTGCAACAGATAAATTTTTCATAATCGGGCTGCAAGCGATAAAGATAGATTTTTTTTAAAAATATTGTTTAAAAATTAAGATACAACTTTCAAACTAATTGCATTTGAAATTATTATTTTTTAATTCGATGGTAAAAAATTGGAATGGTACGTTGCGTATAAGGTAATAATTTGACAAAAATACTAAATTGATTGAGTAGATCGTTGCCATCGTCGATATGACGTCAGCGCTACTCACAGACATGTTTTTGCTTCATAATATAGATTTTCTGATTACGATTACTAATTGAAAAGGTAATAGTTTTCTTTGAAGCTGAAACATTCTAAAAATTTCGGAATACATATATTCCCCTCACATTCCATCTTAAATGCATTAGACATAAATTAATGATAGCTACTTTCAGTATGTATGCAGTTAAACGGACATAATGGAATTTTTCTATAGCACTTTATATTGTAGAATGTATTAAGGATTTCAAATATTATACTAAACAATTATGACGTTATGTTCATAACTTTGTCTTAGCAATTAAAACTAGTCGTTGGGGGCCACCGTAATACTTACCCATCATGGATATGCATAATGTAAAATATTAAAATAAAAATGTGTAAACTACTTATAAAATGCATTGCAATTCAAATGAAATCGTGGCTGGATGACGTCACAAACTTTAAAGGCTCGAATACTGAATTGCTTGAAAGAGGTTTTTCCTTATAACTCCAAAAATAATAATCCTATTAACTAGCGGTTTATTGCATCTGATTAAGCGTCAAATTTCCAATTAAAATATATCTTTGAAGTGAAATTTGGATGAAATACAGGGTCATGAAAAATCGAAGAGTGTGAAAAATAGGATTCCAAATATCTTTGCAACTAATTATCCGATCGACTTCATGCTTTATGTAAAATTTATGTTTTTTATTGTCTTTTATATTCATTTCTTAAAATAAACAATTTCGAAAATTTTTATATACCTTTCATCAGAACGAATATTTCGAGAGTCCGAAAAAAATTGTTCCGGTTAATCGAGGTTATTGAAATGAAATAGGCTTCTTCCCATTATTACATACTAAGTACAAACCAAATTGCAAGTCTCTATCTCATTTTTTTCGGGAGATAGAGCGTTTACAGACACACAGACACACACAAACACAGACACACAAACGGACGGCAAAATTTTTTTTCTAAAAATATGTTTTTCGGAATCTCCAGTGTCTGAAACGTGTAAATCCGTCAAAAAAAAAAATTTCGATTTTCAAAACGATTACAAGACTTACCCTATACTACGTATGATGGGTAAGTAAAAATGCTAATAACAACAGTAACTTTCTCTTCCACCAATGAAATAATTTTATTCATTTTTTTAATATTTTTCTGAAACAAAAACGAAATAAATGTTTTCTAGTAAAAGTATTCAGAGAAGTATTAAAAAATGTATGAAGACAGAGCACATTTAAAAAATAAATAAAAACGAAGATAGATACATAAAATTGTTGATATTATGCTAAGACAAAATATTACTTGTAATTAAAATAAATACACCGAACTATTTAATTTTTTTCATTAAAATGCAGCTTGTATTGAAGTTATGCTTTTTTCAAAAGTGTTTATGTATATTGTGCGGATATTGTGAATGTTTTAAAATAAGTATTAAAAAGAAAATCTAAGTTATTTTTCTTAAAATAGCTTAAAATTTCTTTCGTTTTTTTTCGGTTTTTTTTTTTTATTATTATTTTTTTTTTATCTGTACATACTTCTAATAATTATTAGGTGTACAAATATGATTCTGCTTTTTTATGAGCAAATAAAATACACTTGTTTCTTGTTGAAATGAAAGGAAAATTTGTCAAAGTATTTTTCCTCAGAATCTATAACATTTGGATATCTGTTAGGCAACAAACGGATCCTGGAATAAAATAGGACTAGTTATTTTTAAGCAATCCAGTTACCTAAGCCAATTTGTTATTCTTTCATAAGAACTGAACTTCTCTCCAAAAATCTTTTCCTGCATGGATCGAAACAAATGGTATTGTGAAGGAGCAACATCTGGTAAATACAGCGAATGGGACAGTATATCACCGCGAAGTACTTCTAGAGTTTATTTTTTTACTTTTTTTTGTCTTGCAACACGTGGATGGAGCATACAAAAACTGTCTGATTTACTATAAACTGTTGCAACCACGTCAGACAATCATTGGTGAATGCTACAATCAACAGTTAAATATAACAAACAAAGCATTGCATCCAAAACGTCAAGAATGCAACAAAGTACACGAATCGATTGCTTTCAATGTTATAAAGCTCGGCCATATGTTGCAAGACCGGTCAAAAAACCTCTAGAAGTAATTTGATGGGCGAGTGTTGCCGCACCTACTATATTCACCAGACGTTACTCCTTCATATTATCATCTGTTTCGCTCGATGCAAAGTGCACTTTCTTGAGAGAAGTTCATTTCTTAAACAGAAATAAAAAATAGCAAACAAATTTCTACAAAAAACCTGTCTTTTCCCATTGGCGAATCCCTTTGTTGCTTGCACATATATGAAAGTTGTACACTGTTAAAAATTTGCAGCAAAGTGTCCAGTCATTTTACCGTTTTTTTTTTTTTTTAGAAAACGGTTACATAAGAGTAATTTAACTATATTCTGACCGTATTATTACTCATTTTAAGATCAGAATATAGTTAAATTACGGTTATGTAACCGTTTTCTACAAAAAAGGTCAACTGAATGGACAGTTTGCCGCAAATTTTTAACAGATATTTAGTATGATCGAAAATACTTATGATAGAAAATACTTTCAATGAATTTTTCTTTCAGTTTGACAGGGAACAAATGTCGTTTATTTTTTCGAAACAATGTTGTACACTTAATATACGTACCTATATACAGAAAAATTGCCTTATAACGATTGCAAAGGCTATTTTGAAAGACATTATTAAATTGAAAATATCGTTATGTCGGGAACACATTAGACAAATTGAACTGGATAAAAGTTCATTAATAAATTTTCAAAATTTTACATACTAATAATATTTAATAATCTTTTAATTTTGACGCATTAAATATACACTTTTTACTTTGAAATACAAATATTGATATACTTTTTTTGCTTTCCCTTTTAATGTAGCTAATGAAATGGATTTTTTAATTTTTCCAAAAACATTATATAACTATTCATTCATATCATACCAGCAATTGCTTCAAATAAAGAACTAACTATCAGTATTTTAGCATGTTCTGTGTTAAAATCAGAATCTGAATCAGACGGAATTTGCTTGATTTAGTTTCTTGAATTATATATAATTCACCAACAGGAACTTGAGAATCATAATTGACATAATCGATAAATGAAAGATTATGGATAGAATATCATACATGCCAAACAGATATTTCAGATTTCTTTAAACCACACTCTTCACCATCATTATGGTAAAGATACCATATATATTCCTTTCAAAAAATTAAAGCAATCTATATTTTATGAATTTTACCAAATATATTTCCCCCTTTCTGCATAATCGTAATTCATATACATTCCCGGCTGTTAAAAAGCGCACCCTTTTTATCTTTCTCTTTCAACGAAAGACTTTTAGTCAAAATCATGCATATTGTTTTTAAATTATCATTAACGTACTTATTCGGTCTCCCACATATCAAAAGAAATGAAATTATACAAGGCATAAAATGTTTTCCTTTTCATGGTCAGCTTTGTCTCGCATATTGTATCCAGATGTCTATAACATTTAAGCGGCGCCTTTGCTGCATTCCTCGAAAGCCCTGTTCCCAAAACAATAATTAACGGTAAAATTCTTAATCTCTCTTTTTAGCCAAAGTGCAATCTTCGCCAAAAGATTTTTCCCTTCCAATGACGTCAATTATGAAGTTGATATGTGTATAAGTAACGGTTACATTTCCCACGAAAAAAAATGCGATTCTCTTGGCTTGAAATGTATCTCGCTTGGCGTGTTTTTCCTTGCGCCCACTTTCATATCGGATAGTAACACTTGCCCTCTGATCTTCATCTCATAAACATCTAAAAATGTCTTGGCCCCTTTGGCCACCCTTTGGTTTTATAATGAAAAATCCTCTTGATGGCTTAAAAAACTCTTTGGATTACGTGAACTTGATCGGACCTGTTCAACAGCATTTCTGGATTATTCTTTGGATCGCGTTTGTGTTCTTCACCTCTGGCTTTAAATTTGAAATGTCACCTCACCAATATTCATCAGATTCATTTTAAAAAATCTGAAACTTTGATTGATCAAAATATCACTATTGTGGAAGATTGTGAAGTGTGACATCATTCTCCAATTAAAGAACATTAACTCTAGTGATGTGATTTTCGTCTTCCTTGCTTCACCATACAAAATAAAAGGGAAAACTACACTCCAGTTTAGTACTTCAGTACCCAGGAAACGCACTCTGCGGATTGCCAAAACAACCAAGTGCCACTATACCTTCTTGTTTTAACAAATTGTTTCACTCCGTAAAAGTAAATCCTTTAGGTCTTTTCAAAGGATTCGCCAACTTTGACATCTTCTCAATAATCACCCCCTGAACTTACTTCCCACGATAACTCTTCTATATGCATAAAGGAACACGACATCTTCCCTATATTAAATAATGGTGCCTGACTTTTAAACTGGATGTGATCTTTTTCGCATGACAATTTCTAAAGGGTGTGTCATTGGGGCCACGAAACGAAAAAAAAAAATTTCCTATTTATTTGCAACTTTTCTGATTACATATATTTTTCATTCTGAGAATGCTTTGTTGGAGCCTGCCTGTGACTGTTGTTTTTACCTATCATCGAAAGTTTCTAAATTCAAACTTAACCATTTTCTGTGAGATATGCATCAACCCTCTCCTCTAACCAGTCTGTGAATTTTTTTTAAAAAAAGAAAGAAAGAAAATGCGTCTGCTACTCAACTTTGTGAAATATATTCACCTTACAAGACGTGCTCTTTTTATCGGCAGTGAAATTTTCCGTACACAACTAAATTATTCATTTTCAAGAATCTTCAATCATGCCCTTCAACCTTTGTGTGAATTATAAATTTAACTAAGAATCTTTAAGCATTTCATCCTTTCAACAGATAAAGCGTTACTGCCTAATTAGAATAACTTCCTTGTGACCACAGGATTGTGTTTTGCGCGTGAACTTTCGATTTCAGTCAGCTGTGCCAAGGTTATGAATGAAATTTGTGTTCAAGAGAGTAGTGATATTAATACAACTTTTCTTTCTCTCCTCAATTCATCATAAATTCACGTTACAAAAGAAATATCTTTCTCAATGTATAACTACAAAGAAAATTATTATTTTCGTTTTTTAATTCGTCGAGTGAATCAAGGTTTATCGATTAGGATCCGACATATTAATTTAAATATAGTATTTTGTGCTTTCTTTTTCTATTGATATGTTTTGCAAAAAAAAAAAAGCGCTATGGATATATTTTATAGAGGTAAGTCTTTATTTTTGTAAAAGGTTGATAAAAAAGGAAATTTTCAATTTTGCTAGAACTTTTACATTGATGAAATATTATTTCCGTATAGTTTCAAGTAATGTTTTTATATTTTTAAGAGGATCTAGATATATAATATGTGCAATATATGTTAGACGATTAAAAAGCACTCATTGAATTTTATTTATTTAATAAATTTTTTTTGCTGTAGATGTTTAAAAATATAATAATAAGGTTTTAAAAGGTATAATTGTGTTCAGGTAAGACAGAATGGCTTTTTAACATTCATAGACTTTCAAATTTTGATATTTATAAACATTGCATTTTATAGCTAAAATTTTTCATGACGGAAAAGTATATTTTTCTCCGTGTTATATTTTGGTAGATTATATTTATTTTTGTAGTTGAAACCACTATTTATGATTTATAGTTAATTTTTCTTTAATACTTCTAAGATTAAATATTTAATGATTTTTAAATAAATTATCAAGTGTGGTTTGTTTAAAATTGTTGCTTTTTTTATTTTGCTTATTTTATGATATTTTACCTGTGTCTAAAAATAATAATAATAATAATAATAATTAAACTTTTAAGGTGATATCATCATGGCTAATTCTAAAAATTATGAGTATATTGTTGATGATTTTTACGGAGACTCAGAACTTGTTAACCATTTCTTTAACCAAATTTTAACTTATCAGAAAATTAAGGAAATAACTAATGAACAAACCGTCGATTATCTTAAAACTAAACTGAAAGGTCCCGCCAAAAAATATTATCTTGAAGACCCTGTACTATATAACGCACAAGACTTTGAATTTATTCGCGATCGCATTCAAAAATTCTTTTCACAGAATTCTTCGGCTGCAACTTTAAACGATTTGAATTGTTTAACTATGTTACCACAGGAGACAGTAAAAAATTTTGCTCATAGACTTAATGTGCTTGTAGCAAAGGTATACCCCGAAATTTTTGACAAAGACGCATTAAATAAAATAAAATACGTTAGATTAATATCTTGTTTACCTTCGCCCATTAAAATTAAGTTGCAAGAAGAAGGCATCAACACATATGATAAGGCAATTGACAGAGCACAATCTTTACAGGAGATTTTCATAAATAACAATGTTTTGTCTGCTAGCAGTTCGGCGCATGTAGAATGCAATCAATTAGAAAGTAAAATTAAGGAATTAACGGAGAAAATTAATAACTTAAATTTTGCTCAAACATCAAGAAAATCGGAGTCTCCAAAACAATGTAAACATGTCAACAGACAAAACTTTCAGGCTCGTTATAAGTCAAAATTTCATAGAGCGCCACAAACTAGACAAAATAATTGGGCCAGAAATAATGATTGTTGCCAGTTATGTTTTCGTTTCGGGCATATAGCGCAGAAATGTTTCAGATGGCAAAGAGCGAACGCGCGTTATGATAAAAAATTTAGTAAATATAACAGTGATAGAAATGACAGGTTTCCACAAAACAAAAATTTAAACCCCTAGAGACGTATGCTAAGGCTGACCAGTGTATGTCTGCATGTGAAAATGAGTCAGCACACAGTGATAAATGTTTTTACATTGATAATTCTCTTCCAAAATTGTCGGCTGAGAGACTGGTTAATTCAACAGGTTCTCAAACTTCTCAGCATATTTCCATTGCAAATTCGACAGCAGTGCAAACTGATCTTCCCCAAAATTCTATTGATTCTCACAGTGTCACTGATACAGCACCGACCGGTAATTCCTTTCATGAAATTCTTTTGAATGTCAATAAGTACTCTCCCACACTTCCCCTTATAAAGGCCTCCATCGCAAAACAAGATACCTTTTTACTTGTGGATACTGGAAGTACAACTAGCCTCTTATCTGTACAGTTATTTGATAAACTTAAACATGTGCTTAAGTATAAACGTTTAGGGACTAATGTGACTTTAACTACAGTTAATTCTAAGATAGATTTTACAGCATGTATTCGAATTTCATTCAAAATTAAACAAAAACACTTTTCGCATTACTTCTACATTGTTGACATTCCTAAAGAGTATAAATTTGATGGTATTTTGGGATTAAATTTTCTTGAGAAATTTAACATCACATTAGATCTAGGTAACAAAATAATGCAACTTGATAATCTGAGAATTCCCTTTATCTACATAGATGATAACTCAGAATCAGCGGAATGTCATAACGTAAATGTATAAACTGATATCTCTCATAATGTTTGTCTAGTAAACAAACTGGTTATTTCTCCAAATGAGGTAAAATGTATTTCTGTACGCGCAAAACAAATTTCTCATAATACCCCATATTTATTTCAGAATGACATGCTTGTAAAAGACATTCTTGCTTTTGATTCGATTATTCAAACTGATAAATCAAACCCACATGAATTTAAAATTTATGTAAAAAATATGACAACTAAAAATGTTCATGTAAATAAAAGAGCAAATATTGGTTTCTTAACGCCAATTGACCAGATTGTGGAAGATGCCCAACAGCTAGAGGCTGTTAAAAGTAATTTCAAAGAAGAAACCAAACAATTTGTAAATTTCATTCAGGCTTTTACTGATATTTTGAATCAACGAAAACGTGATCTCTCACAAGATGACTTTAATTTACAACACTTACCGAATACTGAAGCTAAACTATTGAAAGAGTTATTATTGAATAATTCTGCTGTTTTCTCAAAATCTATGAAAACGTTAGGTCATACTGATAAATTTAAACCAAACATTAAATTTATTAACGATTTCCCAATTAAAACACTTCCTTTTCCAATTCCTCAAGCACTTCAAAAAGAAGCATTAACACAAATAAACCAATTAGTTGATGCAGGTATCATTGAACGCTCATGTTCGGAATGGTCTTGTCCAATCCTTCTTGTCAGAAAAAAACCTGATGGATCAGGTACACAAAAATTTCGTCTTGCCTTGGATTTACGGATGTTAAACACAGTTGTACAATCTTCTTCATACCCTCTCCCTAAAATACAAAATATTATTTCCAACTTATCTAAATATAAATTTTTCACGTCCCTTGATTTCCAACAGGCCTACCATCAAATTGACCTTCCTTCAGAATATCAGGATAAGGTCACTTTCACGTCTATGTTCGGTTCATTTAAATATAAAAGACTCTGTTTTGGATTAAAAAATGCAAGTGCATATTTTCAAGCCCTTATGGATAGTTTATTGGATGAAATGCAGTTAGAAGGAATTTATGCCTATCAAGATGATTTAATTTTTGGCTCTAACTCATTTCAGGAAACGTACGATAAACTAACAAAAATTCTTGAAATCTTAGGAAAATACAACTTGACTTTGTCACCTTCTAAATGTTCTTTTCACAAGAATAATATTGATTATCTTGGTTTTCATATTCATAACCACACTATTTCTCCAATTCAAGCTAATATTCTAAAAATTAAGTCATTTCCTGTTCCAAAAACAAAAAAGCAGGTAAGAAGTTTTGTAGGACTAGCTACTTTTTATAAGAGTTTAATTCCAGAATTTTCTAAACTTATTCAGCCCCTCATAGACTTATCAAAACCATCCTCAACTTTTAAATGGACAGAGGTGCATCAAAATGTGTTTCATAATATTCAAAAAATCTTTTTTCAACCACCAATGGTACGTCTACCAGATTGGGACAAAGAATTTTACGTGAACACGGACGCTTCGGGTATCGCTATTTCTGGTGTATTATTACAAGAGCATAATAATCAGTTGCTTCCTGTCTCATACTTCTCAAAATCTCTCAAACCCTCCGAAAAGAAATATCCAGCTTTAAAATTAGAACTTATGGCCATTGTAAAATCTGTAAATGCTTTCAATTACTATATCTATAATCGTCCTTTCATAATTTTATCGGACAGTAAACCTCTTGATAAATACAAAAAAACCACTAATCCGGCAGATATCACCACTCGCTGGCTCATGCAGCTATCAAAATTCACTTTTACTTTTAAACATATTCCAGGCGTTTCTAATGTTCTAGCAGATTATTTATCACGATGCGAATTTACTGAAGAAAATATTGAAACTTTGAATTCTAATCCTAATCTCATTTCTGAAGATAAACAGGCATTACCTATTGTTGAAAATGATTTTGAGGAAAATAACAACAACAAAATTGTGAATTGCTTAGTCATTAATAGTAAAAATAAAAAAGATGCTTTGCTTGAAATTTCAAATGAAACTTTTGTCCAAGAACAATTAAAAGATTCACAATTAGCTCCAATATATGAAGAGATTTTAAAATCAGGTTCTTCAAAAAAATTTCCATCTTATTTCATTCATCCTGATTCTAAAGTTTTAATGTTAAAAAAAAGTAATGTTGCGGATAATACTTTCGTGTATGTAATTATGGTTCCCAATTCTTTAAAACCTAAAGTTTTAACAATATCCCATCTATCTCATTTTGGTTTAGCTAAAACATATGAATTCCTCTCTTCACGGTATTGTTGGAAAGGTATGTACACCGATAATTTAAATTATGTATCTTCTTGTTTATTATGTCTTCAGGCTAAACATCATCGTATACCTAATGCCCCACTTCAACCAACATATACCCCTAAACAACCAGGAAACACCATTTCAATTGATCTTGTTGGTCCTTTTAAAAACGGTCAAACTATTCTCACAGTTACGGATCATTTTTCTCGACATATTGAACTGTACCCTCTCTACAATACAACTGCACCTAAAATTGTAAAGTGTTTATTTGCCTATATGACAACTTTCGGGCGCCCTGCCTGCGTATTATCAGACCTTGGACCCCAATTTCGTTCTTATGTGTATAATACTTTAAATAATACTCTAGGTATTAAAATAAATCACTCTTCTGTCTCACACCCAGCTAGCAATTCTATAAGCGAGAGGATAAACACATCTCTTAAATACTCAATCAATACTTTAATGAAAGAAGGACATTCCTTTGAAAATGCCATTGCTATTCATAAAAATCTCTATAATGGTTCTAAACATTCTTCTACTTCTTTCTCTCCGAATCTTTTACATTTTGGACGCGAATTATCTCTAATATTTGATACATATGATTTAAATGCTAATCAACCCTTTCTAGACCAAAATGTAGACTTTTACAATCTCCTTCATGATTTAAATGGTATTTACAACAAAGCTTATGACAACATAAAAGCATCTCAAATTAAAAGAAACGAATATCATAAAAAAAAGGCAAAACTCAGGCCAATTACTGAGAAAGACATTGTATACCTAAAATCATTAGATAAATTTAAGCCAAGGTATACAGGACCTTATGTAGTTGTAAAGAAACAGTCACCTGTTTCTTTTTCAATTCAACAACTGAATTCTCATATTAACAATTCAATTTTCAGAGTTCATATAGACAGACTTTTACTTGCACCTCCTAGAAATAACCATTTATTTGACTTAAATTATCATAATGTTCATAACAATACTCCTAGTAATAACAATATTGAACAAAGTGCTCATTCCTATAATTTACGTCCTCGAAAGGTGATAAAATATTAATATGAATATAAAATTTTCTGTTGCCAGATTCATAAATGCTCCTTATCCATGGTAACAGGTGTATTTATGCATGCATGTTATGTAGTATTGTATTATTTGTTTTTATTGTGATATGGCTGGTCCATTGTTTATGTGTTATGTAGCAGTACTGCAGAACTTGTTTATTTGGCAAAAGATTTTTTTCCACCCATATTCTTGTTTAGCAAGTTCGTATAATTTAAAATCCTGTTAAAAAAATAAAATAAAAATAAAAATAAATAAATAAATGGATAAATAAATAAATAAATAAAATATATAGATAATATAAATTAAGAATAATAGGTATTGTTATAAATTTAAACATTTGATAATTCTATTAACACTCTCTGCATTTGTAAGTATACTTAGCATTTTGTTTAAAAAAAAAAAAAAAAAAAAAAAAAAAAATCAAACTAATTATCTCATTTGAATTTAATACTCATTTTTCTTTTAATTTAATCTTTGAATTTTTAAATAACTTAAAATAAATGAATTGTTATTTTGAGAATTTAATTTTCGAAACAATATATATTTATCCCGAATGTGACTTTATGCTCTCTTCACTCTAGAACATGTCTATGGAAGGATTTTTAGGTTTTTGAACAAAAAAAACTTTGATTTATTTTGCATTTTTTTTAGTTTTTATTCGCCCTTGCGGAATAAGCCCCGTTCAAAATTATTACCCATGTGGGGGTCTTTATTCCATTGTGTATGAGAGCAAAACTTTGTTAAAATTGGTATACCCAATTTTACTATTTTTTTCAAACCCGTAGATGAACCCGAGTCGCTCCAATCATAGGCGGAGTTTCCAAATATGTGCGGAGCAAGGGGGGTTTACCAAAAATAAACCCCTCTCCCTAAATACGCCCTGTCCCGAATATGACCAATGTCCTAAACTGCGGTCTCTTCCTTGTTATTACAACAAGTTTAAGGGGAGATATTTTTTTCGATGCCCATGTCTTGCATCATTATTATCTCTCCTGTGTCTTTACACGAAAACTTTTTTTACGTTTAATATTTTATATATGTATCTTTATAATCTTTATAATCTCTATATTATCATTGTATAATTGTAATTGTGTTTCTTTTATTTTGAAATTTTTGTATTTACATTTCATTTAAGATTTTTAATAATATAGTGCAAACTTGTGAACTTTTTAAGCAAATACAAAAAAATTTTGTGCACTAAAGACTCATTTATCATGCTCATGTTTGTTGATAAATAAAATCACGTGAGAAAACCTTCAAAGAAAAATGCAGCTGTAATTTTTCATTCTTGAACTCTTTTTAAAGACTGTGTTAAAAAAAAAATGAACAATTAAGAGTTTATTTATATAGGTGCACCATCATATTGTAAAATGAATAAACTTGCAAGAAAACAAACAAAAAAAAATATGTTTGCAGCTAACATTAGTTCTAATATGGATAAAAGACTTTTCAAAGACTTTAAAAGTATATTTTGCTGCAATTTGAAAAATGTATGGCCATTTATCATACTAATATGAAGATATTATTGTAGTACTACATATTATTATTTACATTATTGTATGCATACTTATTTTATTTTTATTATTATTTTCTGCTTTGATATTTTGTATTATATTTACAGGGTGACATTCTAAATTTTTCAAAATCTTATGAAGGGGTGATATATATATGGTAAAGATACCATATATATTCCTTTCAAAAAATTAAAGCAATCTATATTTTATGTATTTTATCAAATATATTTTCCCCTTTCTGCATAATCGTAATTCATATACATTCCCGGCTGTTAAAAAGCGCACCCTTTTTATCTTTCTCTTTCAACGAAAGACTTTTAGTCAAAATCATGCATATTGTTTTTAAATTATCATTAACGTACTTATTCGGTCTCCCACATATCAAAAGAAATGAAATTATACAAGGCATAAAATGTTTTCCTTTTCATGGTCAGCTTTGTCTCGCATATTGTATCCAGATGTCTATAACATTTAAGAGGCGCCTTTGCTGCATTCCTCGAAAGCCCTGTTCCCAAAACAATAATTAACGGTAAAATTCTTAATCTCTCTTTTTAGCCAAAGTGCAATCTTCGCCAAAAGATTTTTCCCTTCCAATGACGTCAATTATGAAGTTGATATGTGTATAAGTAACGGTTACATTTCCCACGAAAAAAAATGCGATTCTCTTGGCTTGAAATGTATCTCGCTTGGCGTGTTTTTCCTTGCGCCCACTTTCATATCGGATAGTAACACTTGCCCTCTGATCTTCATCTCATAAACATCTAAAAATGTCTTGGCCCCTTTGGCCACCCTTTGGTTTTATAATGAAAAATCCTCTTGATGGCTTAAAAAACTCTTTGGATTACGTGAACTTGATTGGACCTGTTCAACAGCATTTCTGGATTATTCTTTGGATCGCGTTTGTGTTCTTCACCTCTGGATTTAAATTTAAAATGTCACCTCACCAATATTCATCAGATTCATTTAAAAAAATCTGAAACTTTGATTGATCAAAATATCACTATTGTGGAAGATTGTGAAGTGTGACATCATTCTCCAATTAAAGAACATTAACTCTAGTGATGTGATTTTCGTCTTCCTTGCTTCACCATACAAAATAAAAGGGAAAACTACACTCCAGTTTAGTACTTCAGTACCCAGGAAACGCACTCTGCGGATTGCCAAAACAACCAAGTGCCACTATACCTTCTTGTTTTAACAAATTGTTTCACTCCGTAAAAGTAAATCCTTTAGGTCTTTTCAAAGGATTCGCCAACTTTGACATCTTCTCAATAATCACCCCCTGAACTTACTTCCCACGATAACTCTTCTATATGCATAAAGGAACACGACATCTTCCCCATAATCATACATCAGTAAATAGATAATCTAATGTCATTAGATAATCTAAATGTCATTATAAGCAGATAAGAAAAACAAATTTCATCTATAATAGAAGACTGGAACTGATTTGAGATAGCATTTTCAATTTAATTAACAACATAAGGCTGGGTTGACATTCAGTACGTAGAGTAAAACTGAAGGAGAGGCGTAAACACCGTTGACCCCAACGGATTCCTTTATACGGTGGCCAGACAATGCCTACCAGTAACCAAAATCAAACTGAAAGTGAGCAATGTGACCATGTACTAATGTTAAAATCTTGCACATTCCGATAAATATTCATATAGGGTTAATTGATGTAGTTGTGAACAAATTTTACTAATTTCAACAACTGACAACTTTAAAAAGCACATGATCCATGTAAAACATTGTAAAACTGTCATAAAGCTATTGTTTCACTACTATACTTCAATTACAATTAGTTACTGTTGTTTTGGGGCTATAATTAAGAATCTAAAATTGCTTGTTCACGATTACCCCCACATGTTCATAATTACCCAAAAAAACTATGGTGTAATTTCGAAGATCTATTTTTGTGTCCTTATGGTATATTACACAAATTATCATGTTCATACACAACATTTGATCAACAAGTTCATACACACATTATTCTACCACTAGCGGATCCACCCGTCGTTGCCCGGGATCGTTATAATACCTTAAATATACCTGAAATCAGTGTCGAATGATTTTATATTTTTTAACGAAAATCTTTCCAATCGAAAACATTGTTCGGGTGTCTAGTGCCTTCGTCAACTTACACCCTCAAAGTTGTATGATTTTACATTTTTAAACAAAATTCTATCCAAACGAACCAAGAGTTGGAGGGGGTGCTTTCGGTAGCGCACACAAGGCGCGCTACTCACGTCCCAGTCTATTTTAAATTTATATTTTAAATGAAAATCTTTACAAATAAATCTAATGTTGGGTGTTTTGCAGCCTCATTTTTTTAACGAAATACAAACGAACTAAGGAATCTCCGTTATACTGATTGCTAATTTAATTTTTTATATTTAGATATATAAAACCTTCAAAATTGAAAAAACGTTCTTGAAAAAATCAAAATTTTCAACGGTGCAAGCGGTTATGACTTCATATGAAGCTTAATACGACCTAATATGGAACAAAACACTTGAAAAAACTGTTCATAATCACTCCATATCACAAAGAGTGTTGGGTAATTATGAACATGTGTCCAGTAAGTCATTGAAATTTTGCTGTACGAAAAAATTATTGGTATTCTGTTACAATAATTATAACTTAACCAATATGGATAAAGAACAACGACTTACCTAGATTTTATCTTATACAAACGAAGAATAATCACATGCTCTACAAAACTGTTTGTCATTTTGAACTTTTTAAGGAACTTCGTAAGTGCGAGCAAGGAAGCCAACAATAAAACAGAAACGGCAGACACACTCTCATCTTATAGACAGGGATGTAAATCTTTGATTTCCACTTCAGTTTAGTATGAGCTATTCTTACACGGGTATTAATGGTGCTTGATCTGAATTACTCCATGTTGTTCATAATTACTCAAACTAACCCAAAATAAGAGCAATTGCCTGCAAATTGCGAAGTTGGAATATAGAATGCTCGAATGTGTGTCTTATATGGGAATTGTGTACAAATAGAGGAAATGAGAGAGCACATTTTATGTAAGTTTATTTTATTCACTGCGTGATCTCATGGAATTAAAGTCGCATACTATATTTGTAATTTAAAATTTAGACAGACACACTGGTTTAAAATATGCCATAAAAAGAGTTTACCAATTTAAAGCTGGAATAAAGGGCCTTCCTATTTTAATATAAAACTTTAATATGAACTGCAAATTCGATGATGTAACAATATTTACTTTTTAACTTACATATATAATACGGAAGAGAGTTAATATAATTTCACTGACCATTCCTATACACTAAACAACAACAAAAAAAAAGATACAATAAGTTCAAAATCCTTTTGGAATTCTCCATTTTTATACGATTACAGAAATGCCTGAAGAATATTAAATAAAAAGAAACTTGGACTCGTAGAATGTTTCCCATCTCATAAGATGAATTGCCAGCATTTCTGACGTTTCGATGCTCACAGATATTGATTTTTGTTGACATATTGCTTCTTTTCGAGCCTATTATTGATCCTGAAATCGAAGGAAAAAAAACCCTGAAAGTAACTTTCAGAGTTAGTGAAAGGGAAATTGTTTGCAATCGAGTCTAATAAAGAGCGGATAGCGTCAGATTTATACTTTTGTGTTTTCGACAGAAATAACTATTTCGATGAGAAAGATTTTCTGCAATGCCTGTACTAAATGGTGTATATTGTTATACAAAAAATAACTTTTCAAAAGTAAAAAAACAGCCAAGCTTAAAAAAAACGAAAGTTGTGGCTAAAAAATGGTGTGATATCAAATTTCCAAGCTTTTATTATAGTACTTATTTAACTTTTTTCCATTAAATAAGTTATCATATATATAAGTCGAGTGCTACGTATATGTTAATAGAAATCGTTTTCTCCTATACTAAATACATCCTAACGTGTTTCTGAAAATTCAATTTTTTTCAAATTATGCATGATGGGCTTGGCGGCCATCTTTCCATATTTCTGAGCACCCAAATTTCTAAAGTAAAAGCGTAATATGTTTGCAATGTAATATGTTTATAACAATGTCGAACTTCAGATTTTAACTACGGACAGATAAATTATGGAAGACTGATATTTTGTTAAATTGATTTTTACTACTTTGAAATGATAATTACTCTAAAAAATAAATCATAAGATGAATCCTTAAGATAAGTCATCATTATTTTAAGACACAATTTTCAGAACATACAAGTCCATAAACGAAACGCTTAAAATATTTGCTTAAGTTACAATTTTGAACTTCGGATTTTAACTACGGATAGGGGTGCTTAGAATTTTGTGTATAATATGGAAAGATGGCCGCCAAGCCCATCATGCATAATTTGAAAAAAAATTCAATTTTCAGAAACCCGTTAGGATGTATTTAGTACAGGAGAAAACGATTTCTATTAACATATACGTAGCACTCGACTTATATATATGATAACTTATTTAATGGAAAAAAGTTAAATAAGTACTATAATAAAAGCTTGGAAACTTGATATCACACCGTTTTTTAGCCACAACTTTCGTTTTTTTTAAGCTTGGCTGTTTTTTTACTTTTGTAAAGTTATTTTTTGTAGATATCATTTCTTTTTTTTTTAAATAGATTATACATAATATAAATAATCTACTCTATGAAATTAACATGAGACTGTTATGTAAAATTACATTTTACTTTCAGTTATTGTTTAAAGGGTTAACTAGAAATACCAGTAGATTTTTCAATTAAACTAATTACACACTTAAAAACAACATACTAAATGTGGCTTGTTATAATACTTGTTATCCTTCGTTAAAAAATATCACTGACTAATCCATGAGATGAGTAAAAATGAAATATGTACATAGCGCGTCAGCGCTGCTTTTGAAATCAAACGTGATATCATGCTCTTTTATTATTAGCATTAAATCCCATTGATTGGCGAATCTTTATAAAACGTAGTTAATGGTGAAAAGTAGCAAAATATCTTAGAAATTTCTTAGATTTATATTATTTTATTCAATTAAACACTGTACTCTTACAATAAATTTAAATGGAAACTTAACTTCTAAAACAAAAACAATTTAACAACTGGATTCCATTAATTTATAGAAAAATGACGTCAAAGGATCTCAGCCTGCGAACGAAATGCTTGTCCTTTACCGTGGTTTTATAGAAATAAATTAATCATATTCAATTTCTTTTTGAAAAGTTTGTTTACGTTTGGAAAGAAATTTTAAATGCCGATAACTCTTAATGTATACATTTTAGAAGGTACCTCTTCCCTCAAAATTAATTTTTTTTTAAGATCTTTCTAAATATGTAAATTTTATACATATTAAAAGCATGAACACTACGTCTGATTACTTTATTTTACAATGTTATAAGAACACACATTTTATCACACAATTAAATGCACTAAACCAACATGAGTGAAAAATTGACCTGCGCCAGGACTCGAACCTGGGACCCTCAGCGTACCGTGCTAACGCTTTACCACTAAGCCACCCAGATCGATATTCTAACTCGGCAATTTCTCATTCTTATTCCTGTTGGAAACAGTCTTTGGCCACAATTTGCAGTCACATTTAATTGTCTGATAAAATGTGTGTTCTTATAATTATGAAGTTTTATTTAAAAAATATCTTCAGAAAAAATGGCTGACTTGCAGATGAAATTTGATATGATTAACTCGTAACTGATTTGTGCTATTATTATATAATACAGATGGTACACGGTCGTTGGCGGGGTTTTATCTCTGTTTCGGCATAATTTTTTAGTTGCCAAGTTAATTAACAGTTTTTTGCTAATTAAGGATAGAAATGTATTTATTTTTTCACTGTATTTTATAAAAGCACGTAGATTAGGTTATTACTCGTCCAAAAATGCAATCCTTTTTCATTTCTGCCCTATATTTAAATCTGTAGGTTGTTTGAAAAAAAAAGTTTGACGAAGAAAATAGTGATCATTTTAAGTAACTCGACGTTTTTAAAAAAAAATCTATATCTCTGTTTATAAATCACTTATGAAGATGAGTTTGGTCTCAAATTGAAGAATTTCTTCATTAGATTGTTTTAGTTTTCGTTTTTGTTTTTCTATGACGCTTGGTTCATTTGATATCTCATATTTTAATCTGGCATGTTTGGTCGATTTAACATTGCGAAGTTGATTGCTGTAAGTAAGCAGTAGCGGTGTAAAGTCCAGTTCTTGGCGTTGTTTGTTTGGCGCTTTTTTTTAATAGCTTGGCTTGGCAGAGCGACCGCCCTGCTTGATGAGTACCTAAACACATTTCAAAATAAAAGTCTCACTATAAATATCCTCAATGTTAACCTAACATAATTTGCCATGTAGTTTATATTAATGTAAAATATTAAATATATACAGGTTGCCCACTAAAACCATTTCCCATTAATTTTAGAACGGCGACATGGACATCATGAACATGGTTTTTAGGTATAGTAAGGGGGACATGTGCTACAGAATGAGACCTTTTACAGCGGCACTTAGCAAGTAATTGCGAAGTTAGCGTTCCTATACCGAAAACGGTACAAGATATGCGATAAACGTCAGTTACAATGTTGAAGATATCCTCGATTTAGTATGAAATGATGTCTTATGTTGGAGATAAACAATCAACATGGCACATTTTTTAATTTCTTTATTTAAGTTTAATTTATTGTAATTAATAATGTTTTTTTTTATTTTAGCAATCTTTTTCTTTGTTTTTTTTCTAAAGTTTTTTTTAAATATCTTCTTTAATTTTTATTGTCCATCCATAAATATGGATATCATTTTAAAGCATTTAAATAGTTAAATTTCAATATTTTATTTATTTTTCCATTAATATAATTTTCTAAATTTTATTCCACATTATTATTTTGGATCAGCGGGTATTTGCAATTTTCACCCTAGCAACAGCAAGTCTTGATATTCACCAAAGTTCAAAGGAATGTACGGGTCGTTTTGGGAAAGGTGACCTCATGATAGCGTCACGTATGCATTCTCAATGTCACTTTACACAGAGTGACCACTGCAGAAATTGACCCAGCCAATCTCTGAGGAACGAGAGGGGCGGCAAAAAAAGGCCCCCCAGTGGAGGAGGTAAGCTTTCCTTTGAAAAGCCTTGAGTTTTTCCTGAATTTGTGAAAAGTGCAACAGCTCTGATGTAAACGTCCAAGAAAATAGAAAGTTCGGGTCGGGGCGACGCAGCCCTAAAGCCTGGATGGAGTTTTCTTCAGCTTCAGTATGGGTGAGCCATTTTTTTAAAAATAAGATCCTCGTGCCCGGCTGGTTCATTTTAATTTAATTTTATATTTTTATGTGACAGTAACTTTAGGCCTCATTCTTTTATTCTCAAATTTATCAATTTTTTTAACTATTATTTTATCAAATTTTAAATAATTATTTTCAAGGGAACATTGTGCCCATATTCATTAATACTTTATTTTTAAATTTTATTCTCACCTCTTCCACAATGTCTCCAAAATAATAATTATCTGGAATGTATAAAATTCTAGTATTCATCATTTTGAAAAACAATGTAGTTCCATGGTGACTGTGTAAAATTCAAGTCTGTACATATTTTTAAAATAACCATACAAATAAATCACGAATTTTAATTGTAATTTTGACTTTTGTGAAATTCTTTAAAAACATTTGTTTGTGTAATTATTTTAAATATTTGGGTATTTCAGGTACTTAAATTAATTTTAAAAATACTGTATTTATACGATTATTAAGATTTTGTATTTATGTGTCTTTGTTCTCTTTCAGAGTCGCGAGAACCATTTTTAGCAATTTAATTCTAATTAATTTTTTTTTAATTAAAATAAAAAAAGTTATTAGTTTGTAAAATTTTAGGATGCTTTTTTTTCCATTATTTTTCTCTTTCTTTCTTTGTAATTGTATGCATTAAGTGCATTCCCTTTCCTTTTGTATTTTTTTTTTATTATTATTTTGCGGTCACAGATATTCTAGATCAGCGTTAAAAAATATCGAACCGGAGCTTGCTTATTTTTTTTATCGTCTTCACAACGCGGCGATTAAGCAATAAAGCTCTTCTAAATTGTACTAACCACTATTCCTTCTCTTTTAACAACTTGTGATACCTTGTAGGGAATTAACACCCAAAATCTTCCCAACATTGTATTTGGTCTGGTGCCTAGAACCAGGAGTTGGTTTTGATTATCTGTGTTCTTCATTAATTGTAGCAAATTTAATACTGGTTTATTATATTTTTTTTCTTTCCTATTTTTTTCCTAATTATATATATATTTCACCATTTTTTCTTTGTATTATTTTATTTTGTAGATAACTATCATTATAATAAAATTCAGCATAAAAAAAAAAATCATATATATGTGTATGGTATATAATATATATGTACATAGAGGAGACATTGGTGGAAGTTTATTTTATTTTATTATTTTCCCCCTTGGTGTGAACTGAAAGCTACAAAATATTTTGAATATGAAATTTGAATATTTAAAGTTGTGTTTTAAATTTATTGCTAGTAATAATAGTAATAATAAAGAATGTCTAATAATTGATGCGATGGACTAGATATTATTGTGTCACCAATGTAATATAAACCAATGATTTTTATTTTAAAATTGAGAGTTCTAATTGTTATGGTTTCTTACTTAAAAGATAATTAAATTCCAATATAGTATATCTAAATATATTACATCTAATATTATTCAGAATATGTTTTGAAAATACTTAAAAAAAAAAATGTATTTATACACCTTCAAAGGAGTACAAAAAATAATGTAAAATAAAAAAATAATAAAAAATAAATTTAAAAAAAATGAATAAGTAAATAAATAACAAATTCTTTATATACATGATTTTCTAACGTAATTTTATAACTAATAATACTATGATCATTGTTGATTATTAATCTGAATATTATTAAAAAAAAATGACTATGGAGGTAATGCAATGTTTCAATCAACCGTTCACCACGACAATGTTATTGTTGTTATTTTTTAAAAGCTATGATATATTATTATGTATTGTAATGGGTTGAACACTGTCTTATGGCCCCTGTATACTTAAAGACGAATTAAATGTGGTGACTATTTAGTGTATTATATATAATAATAATGTATATCTAAAAAGAAGTTTCATCATATCGTAAGGTAAATTAAATAATCAAAATGAAACGACAATTGCTCAATAGAAATAAATTGTTTTGTCAAATAATAATATACTCAAATGTCATAGAAAATTTATATATTTATCATTATTTACAATGAGATAAAATCTATGTTTCATGTTCATGAGTTATTATTTGCATAATTTTCCTGAAATTTTATTTCATATATGTTTTTCAATAAAGATTGATTTCTTTTAAATTAATTTTTTTAAAAAAAAAGAATATTGAATAAAGTATTGAAAATAAATTATGGAAATTAGTCACAATGAGTTGATAAATATGCATTTTAATAATAATAATAATGAAATGCTGCCAGCATACAACCAATGAATACATGTAAAAAAAGAAAAAAAAAAAAAGAAAAATGAAAGATAGAAATAGAAAATTTATAATTAATTTTCACGGAAAAGTGTAATTTATTTCCAAGTTTAGTATTTGATTGTATTTATTGAAGTTCTATTCTTTCATGCACTGCTCGCAGAAAAATATTTTTAGGCATAACCAAAAAATAAAGTCAAAAATAAATAAATATGTATATATATTTTTCTTTTCCTTTTTGCATTTTGGCTCATCAAAATTATTGTTTACCATTAACACTGTACACAAAATTTAGTGCTTTTATAGAAGACACTGCATGCTTTTGTTCATTTTTTGCCTTATTGTGTACTTTCAGAGTACACCTTTTCTACAAGCTAAGAAATTTTAACATAAAGTATATTTATGTAGGGAGATTATACGAATTTTTCGTTCAAATTGATGCTGTCGGTGACTAGCATTTCCGCCCAGTCTCTCCTAGTTCGTAGAATTAGTCAAGGTTCGGGAGTGGAGCGCAACCTTTCCCCCTCCCCCCAGCCCTCTTGTCTCTGTAAAACAGATTCTAAGTATTTGGATCACAGGGAGAACTTTTAGTATCCCCTTCCCCATGGCCGATTTTGCTAATCGGAGGCATTTTTCATTATAGCATTCACTTGTATATATTTTTTCGCTATTTGGAACTTGCATTTTGGGTTAGAGACATTCGAGGCAGGCTATGTGTAAACCTATTGAATGTCCTTTTATTTATTTTTTAATAAAAACGATGATAAAAAGTATTGAAAAATTGTATATAGAAAATAAACAAATATAAGAAAAAAAAAAGAATTTAGTACTAATGAAAAATGATTTTAAAATGAAATGAAAAAAAAAATCATCGTTATTTTTAAGTGTATTTATGTTATTGTATGTGTTTTTGTATATATTTTCGGTTTACACACGGTACGAATTTAGCATGCGAAGTTTTGTGGAAACATCACATTCAAACACAGAGTTCTCATATACCAGCCATTATTTCTAGTTAATAATGCGTCAGACACAAACAATCATTACACATTGATTCACATTACACGACACATTTACTTTCGTCGACAATTCTTGTTCTCATGCTTATTTGGTCTCATGATAACTATTCAACTTGAACAAGATACATTTTTTTTCATAGACATGAAACAACACTGAGTAAGTCACACACTGACACACAAAAATACAATAATAAATAAATTATTATTAAATAAATAAATAATAAAATGTATTTTAAATAATAAGTAAATAAATAAATAAACCATTACTTCACATCATTGGGCAATAAATAAATAAATAAATAAATAATAAAAATAATTAAATAATTAAATAATAATAAAAATAAAAATAATTAAATAAATAAATAATGATTAAAATTAATACAACAGTAAATTAATATAATTTGGCATCAACTTCATATTGCATGATAGCCACCGGTCAAAAACATTGGTACATTTTAAACATTGTAAGGCAGGCGCTTGCCTTACATTATGTTACCGTTTCGGCTCTGCGAAATGGAATTTAACTTATTCCTAGCCTATGACTGCTGGCGGTTATATAAATTGATAAGTGAATCCGTTCTGCAGAATCGAAAATAACACACAAAATGTTCAACTAATTTTGATTTAACTAAATCTTTGCACATCATACAAATGCTCAACAATGTTTAATACTTTTGTAATATGATGGGTAACGGTTATTTTTTTTTATATTGCAATTAATAATTATTTTTATATTGAAAGCAAAATAAACAAATAAAAATAAAATTATGATATTTTAAGAATCTAATTAAGAAGGATTTTAGTAAATGAAGAGTTTGTATTAAAATTACAAAATATGTAACCGGTTTAATTAGTAAATTTGTTATTTGTTTAGATGTCATACTGTTAAACGCATGTTTGGTTCAGGGCAGCACACAACACAATATAAACACTAGGCCATAGGGAATTGTAAACCTATACTGCGATGTAGAAATAAACCTTCTAAGGGAAACATTGTCGCTAAAATTATGTATAGTATTTCTCGAGCCACTTTTTTCATTCACATACACTACACGACTTTAGAGGAGGTACAGTGCTACCCACCCATCCAGTGTTCTACTCGATGAAAACACACATGTAATTGTTTCAGATTTGAACTATATTTATACATATTATAATTTTCATAAAATTTTCTATATGTTTTCTTAACCATTATTTTTTTTAACAGTTCTTTTCTATATATATCTCTATTTTCTTTTGTAATATGTTATGAACTCTCGAAAATTATCTTATTGTAGCTGTTATTATTTTCTGATGTGCGTAACCAACTAATTGAATTTCTTTTCGACTTTTTGGTCACTGAGCTTGGATTTTGATACCAGTTATTGTTTTTAATTTTTCAGTGTTCCTACTAACAATCTATTTTTTTTTTAAATATTTATTCTTTAATATTTCTCATTCGATTGTGATATTGTTAACTGAAGTGCATTGTTGGAATTTAACCTCTAATAACTGAAGCTCTGTTTATAATGTAACAATTGAATTTCAGGTATTTTAGAAAACACTTTTTATTTAATTACCTAAATAACATAATGTCTCAATGTAATAACTTAATATTTTTCCTACCAATTGATATTCATAATATACTTATGGCATTTTGGAATCCTTCATAGGCAGTTGTTTTAAATCTAAAATATTCCTGTTTTTTCTTTAAATTCTCAAATATAAAAGTAAGTAAATAAATAAATAAAAATAGCAAAACATCATCAAAAATTGTGACAATACTCTCACATTCATACTTTTGTCAGTGATACACACTCCAAGAGAACTATCCAATCCCCGGCTGCAACATTACGGCAATCCCCCCCTTCCCCCCACGCGCGCCTTTTCGCCGTGAAGATCTTCGGTCCGGCACATCCTCCGAAAGCGCGGCTAGGAGAACTTTACTCATTCCCCTAGTTTCGGTTTCAGTGTTGATAAACAAACCTTGTTTTTTTTTTTTCTGTCGGGCAGGGCCTGCTTGTGTTTTTATTCATCGGTAGCGTATATGCATATTTGTCACATTTATATACAACAGTAGTAAAATAAAGTATTACTATTTAATAAGTATTAATTGGAGATTAAATAAAAAATTAAAAAAAAAAGAAAAGAGTAGTTTTTCTTTATATACAAATTTGCAATATGTGAAACAGTTGCTGCCTCATATATATATATATATATATATATATATATTTATATTGGTTTGCAGATTGTTATGTATATTTATCATTTTTTTGGCACAAGTATTGTTAATAGCAGATGTTCACACTTTGGATCCCCATTTGGTTTTTGGTATTTTGTTCCAAATTTTATGCATTTTTACTTTTTCTTTCGCGAAGCCAGCGCGGGTGGAATTAAATGTAAACATATCACAGGCTCACCCACCCACACACACAAACACACATTCATACATAAACAGCACACAAGATTGTGAGAATTAGTTTCCTAAACAAGTTCCAGTTTCCTTTTGCAGAGAACCAGGAGATGAAGAAGATACAGTGAATCTACAACACAGATGTTCTGAATGAGGAGGACAGGCCATGCTCAACATCCACTTCTTTCTGAACGGACAGTTCATTGTATTTTTTTTACTCTTTTTTTTTATTGTGCAAAGAGGTGAGAGCCATGTTGGAGATAAACAATCAACATGGCACATTTTTTAATTTCTTTATTTAAGTTTAATTTATTGTAATTAATAATGTTTTTTTTTATTTTAGCAATCTTTTTCTTTGTTTTTTTTCTAAAGTTTTTTTTAAATATCTTCTTTAATTTTTATTGTCCATCCATAAATATGGATATCATTTTAAAGCATTTAAATAGTTAAATTTCAATATTTTATTTATTTTTCCATTAATATAATTTTCTAAATTTTATTCCACATTATTATTTTGGATCAGCGGGTATTTGCAATTTTCACCCTAGCAACAGCAAGTCTTGATATTCACCAAAGTTCAAAGGAATGTACGGGTCGTTTTGGGAAAGGTGACCTCATGATAGCGTCACGTATGCATTCTCAATGTCACTTTACACAGAGTGACCACTGCAGAAATTGACCCAGCCAATCTCTGAGGAACGAGAGGGGCGGCAAAAAAAGGCCCCCCAGTGGAGGAGGTAAGCTTTCCTTTGAAAAGCCTTGAGTTTTTCCTGAATTTGTGAAAAGTGCAACAGCTCTGATGTAAACGTCCAAGAAAATAGAAAGTTCGGGTCGGGGCGACGCAGCCCTAAAGCCTGGATGGAGTTTTCTTCAGCTTCAGTATGGGTGAGCCATTTTTTTAAAAATAAGATCCTCGTGCCCGGCTGGTTCATTTTAATTTAATTTTATATTTTTATGTGACAGTAACTTTAGGCCTCATTCTTTTATTCTCAAATTTATCAATTTTTTTAACTATTATTTTATCAAATTTTAAATAATTATTTTCAAGGGAACATTGTGCCCATATTCATTAATACTTTATTTTTAAATTTTATTCTCACCTCTTCCACAATGTCTCCAAAATAATAATTATCTGGAATGTATAAAATTCTAGTATTCATCATTTTGAAAAACAATGTAGTTCCATGGTGACTGTGTAAAATTCAAGTCTGTACATATTTTTAAAATAACCATACAAATAAATCACGAATTTTAATTGTAATTTTGACTTTTGTGAAATTCTTTAAAAACATTTGTTTGTGTAATTATTTTAAATATTTGGGTATTTCAGGTACTTAAATTAATTTTAAAAATACTGTATTTATACGATTATTAAGATTTTGTATTTATGTGTCTTTGTTCTCTTTCAGAGTCGCGAGAACCATTTTTAGCAATTTAATTCTAATTAATTTTTTTTTAATTAAAATAAAAAAAGTTATTAGTTTGTAAAATTTTAGGATGCTTTTTTTTCCATTATTTTTCTCTTTCTTTCTTTGTAATTGTATGCATTAAGTGCATTCCCTTTCCTTTTGTATTTTTTTTTTATTATTATTTTGCGGTCACAGATATTCTAGATCAGCGTTAAAAAATATCGAACCGGAGCTTGCTTATTTTTTTTATCGTCTTCACAACGCGGCGATTAAGCAATAAAGCTCTTCTAAATTGTACTAACCACTATTCCTTCTCTTTTAACAACTTGTGATACCTTGTAGGGAATTAACACCCAAAATCTTCCCAACATTGTATTTGGTCTGGTGCCTAGAACCAGGAGTTGGTTTTGATTATCTGTGTTCTTCATTAATTGTAGCAAATTTAATACTGGTTTATTATATTTTTTTTCTTTCCTATTTTTTTCCTAATTATATATATATTTCACCATTTTTTCTTTGTATTATTTTATTTTGTAGATAACTATCATTATAATAAAATTCAGCATAAAAAAAAATCATATATATGTGTATGGTATATAATATATATGTACATAGAGGAGACATTGGTGGAAGTTTATTTTATTTTATTATTTTCCCCCTTGGTGTGAACTGAAAGCTACAAAATATTTTGAATATGAAATTTGAATATTTAAAGTTGTGTTTTAAATTTATTGCTAGTAATAATAGTAATAATAAAGAATGTCTAATAATTGATGCGATGGACTAGATATTATTGTGTCACCAATGTAATATAAACCAATGATTTTTATTTTAAAATTGAGAGTTCTAATTGTTATGGTTTCTTACTTAAAAGATAATTAAATTCCAATATAGTATATCTAAATATATTACATCTAATATTATTCAGAATATGTTTTGAAAATACTTAAAAAAAAATGTATTTATACACCTTCAAAGGAGTACAAAAAATAATGTAAAATAAAAAAATAATAAAAAATAAAGTTAAAAAAAATGAATAAGTAAATAAATAACAAATTCTTTATATACATGATTTTCTAACGTAATTTTATAACTAATAATACTATGATCATTGTTGATTATTAATCTGAATATTATTAAAAAAAAATGACTATGGAGGTAATGCAATGTTTCAATCAACCATTCACCACGACAATGTTATTGTTGTTATTTTTTAAAAGCTATGATATATTATTATGTATTGTAATGGGTTGAACACTGTCTTATGGCCCCTGTATACTTAAAGACGAATTAAATGTGGTGACTATTTAGTGTATTATATATAATAATAATGTATATCTAAAAAGAAGTTTCATCATATCGTAAGGTAAATTAAATAATCAAAATGAAACGACAATTGCTCAATAGAAATAAATTGTTTTGTCAAATAATAATATACTCAAATGTCATAGAAAATTTATATATTTATCATTATTTACAATGAGATAAAATCTATGTTTCATGTTCATGAGTTATTATTTGCATAATTTTCCTGAAATTTTATTTCATATATGTTTTTCAATAAAGATTGATTTCTTTTAAATTAATTTTAAAAAAAAAAGAATATTGAATAAAGTATTGAAAATAAATTATGGAAATTAGTCACAATGAGTTGATAAATATGCATTTTAATAATAATAATAATGAAATGCTGCCAGCATACAACCAATGAATACATGTAAAAAAAGAAAAAAAAAAAAAGAAAGAAAAATGAAAGATAGAAATAGAAAATTTATAATTAATTTTCACGGAAAAGTGTAATTTATTTCCAAGTTTAGTATTTGATTGTATTTATTGAAGTTCTATTCTTTCATGCACTGCTCGCAGAAAAATATTTTTAGGCATAACCAAAAAATAAAGTCAAAAATAAATAAATATGTATATATATTTTTCTTTTCCTTTTTGCATTTTGGCTCATCAAAATTATTGTTTACCATTAACACTGTACACAAAATTTAGTGCTTTTATAGAAGACACTGCATGCTTTTGTTCATTTTTTGCCTTATTGTGTACTTTCAGAGTACACCTTTTCTACAAGCTAAGAAATTTTAACATAAAGTATATTTATGTAGGGAGATTATACGAATTTTTCGTTCAAATTGATGCTGTCGGTGACTAGCATTTCCGCCCAGTCTCTCCTAGTTCGTAGAATTAGTCAAGGTTCGGGAGTGGAGCGCAACCTTTCCCCCTCCCCCCAGCCCTCTTGTCTCTGTAAAACAGATTCTAAGTATTTGGATCACAGGGAGAACTTTTAGTATCCCCTTCCCCATGGCCGATTTTGCTAATCGGAGGCATTTTTCATTATAGCATTCACTTGTATATATTTTTTCGCTATTTGGAACTTGCATTTTGGGTTAGAGACATTCGAGGCAGGCTATGTGTAAACCTATTGAATGTCCTTTTATTTATTTTTTAATAAAAACGATGATAAAAAGTATTGAAAAATTGTATATAGAAAATAAACAAATATAAGAAAAAAAAAAAAGAATTTAGTACTAATGAAAAATGATTTTAAAATGAAATGAAAAAAAAAATCATCGTTATTTTTAAGTGTATTTATGTTATTGTATGTGTTTTTGTATATATTTTCGGTTTACACACGGTACGAATTTAGCATGCGAAGTTTTGTGGAAACATCACATTCAAACACAGAGTTCGTATATACCAGCCATTATTTCTAGTTAATAATGCGTCAGACACAAACAATCATTACACATTGATTCACATTACACGACACATTTACTTTCGTCGACAATTCTTGTTCTCATGCTTATTTGGTCTCATGATAACTATTCAACTTGAACAAGATACATTTTTTTTCATAGACATGAAACAACACTGAGTAAGTCACACACTGACACACAAAAATACAATAATAAATAAATTATTATTAAATAAATAAATAATAAAATGTATTTTAAATAATAAGTAAATAAATAAATAAACCATTACTTCACATCATTGGGCAATAAATAAATAAATAAATAAATAATAAAAATAATTAAATAATTAAATAATAATAAAAATAAAAATAATTAAATAAATAAATAATGATTAAAATTAATACAACAGTAAATTAATATAATTTGGCATCAACTTCATATTGCATGATAGCCACCGGTCAAAAACATTGGTACATTTTAAACATTGTAAGGCAGGCGCTTGCCTTACATTATGTTACCGTTTCGGCTCTGCGAAATGGAATTTAACTTATTCCTAGCCTATGACTGCTGGCGGTTATATAAATTGATAAGTGAATCCGTTCTGCAGAATCGAAAATAACACACAAAATGTTCAACTAATTTTGATTTAACTAAATCTTTGCACATCATACAAATGCTCAACAATGTTTAATACTTTTGTAATATGATGGGTAACGGTTATTTATTTTTAGATTGCAATTAATAATTATTTTTATATTGAAAGCAAAATAAACAAATAAAAATAAAATTATGATATTTTAAGAATCTAATTAAGAAGGATTTTAGTAAATGAAGAGTTTGTATTAAAATTACAAAATATGTAACCGGTTTAATTAGTAAATTTGTTATTTGTTTAGATGTCATACTGTTAAACGCATGTTTGGTTCAGGGCAGCACACAACACAATATAAACACTAGGCCATAGGGAATTGTAAACCTATACTGCGATGTAGAAATAAACCTTCTAAGGGAAACATTGTCGCTAAAATTATGTATAGTATTTCTCGAGCCACTTTTTTCATTCACATACACTACACGACTTTAGAGGAGGTACAGTGCTACCCACCCATCCAGTGTTCTACTCGATGAAAACACACATGTAATTGTTTCAGATTTGAACTATATTTATACATATTATAATTTTCATAAAATTTTCTATATGTTTTCTTAACCATTATTTTTTTTAACAGTTCTTTTCTATATATATCTCTATTTTCTTTTGTAATATGTTATGAACTCTCGAAAATTATCTTATTGTAGCTGTTATTATTTTCTGATGTGCGTAACCAACTAATTGAATTTCTTTTCGACTTTTTGGTCACTGAGCTTGGATTTTGATACCAGTTATTGTTTTTAATTTTTCAGTGTTCCTACTAACAATCTATTTTTTTTTTAAATATTTATTCTTTAATATTTCTCATTCGATTGTGATATTGTTAACTGAAGTGCATTGTTGGAATTTAACCTCTAATAACTGAAGCTCTGTTTATAATGTAACAATTGAATTTCAGGTATTTTAGAAAACACTTTTTATTTAATTACCTAAATAACATAATGTCTCAATGTAATAACTTAATATTTTTCCTACCAATTGATATTCATAATATACTTATGGCATTTTGGAATCCTTCATAGGCAGTTGTTTTAAATCTAAAATATTCCTGTTTTTTCTTTAAATTCTCAAATATAAAAGTAAGTAAATAAATAAATAAAAATAGCAAAACATCATCAAAAATTGTGACAATACTCTCACATTCATACTTTTGTCAGTGATACACACTCCAAGAGAACTATCCAATCCCCGGCTGCAACATTACGGCAATCCCCCCCTTCCCCCCACGCGCGCCTTTTCGCCGTGAAGATCTTCGGTCCGGCACATCCTCCGAAAGCGCGGCTAGGAGAACTTTACTCATTCCCCTAGTTTCGGTTTCAGTGTTGATAAACAAACCTTGTTTTTTTTTTTCTGTCGGGCAGGGCCTGCTTGTGTTTTTATTCATCGGTAGCGTATATGCATATTTGTCACATTTATATACAACAGTAGTAAAATAAAGTATTACTATTTAATAAGTATTAATTGGAGATTAAATAAAAAATTAAAAAAAAAAGAAAAGAGTAGTTTTTCTTTATATACAAATTTGCAATATGTGAAACAGTTGCTGCCTCATATATATATATATATATATATATATTTATATTGGTTTGCAGATTGTTATGTATATTTATCATTTTTTTGGCACAAGTATTGTTAATAGCAGATGTTCACACTTTGGATCCCCATTTGGTTTTTGGTATTTTGTTCCAAATTTTATGCATTTTTACTTTTTCTTTCGCGAAGCCAGCGCGGGTGGAATTAAATGTAAACATATCACAGGCTCACCCACCCACACACACAAACACACATTCATACATAAACAGCACACAAGATTGTGAGAATTAGTTTCCTAAACAAGTTCCAGTTTCCTTTTGCAGAGAACCAGGAGATGAAGAAGATACAGTGAATCTACAACACAGATGTTCTGAATGAGGAGGACAGGCCATGCTCAACATCCACTTCTTTCTGAACGGACAGTTCATTGTATTTTTTTACTCTTTTTTTTTATTGTGCAAAGAGGTGAGAGCCATGTTGGAGATAAACAATCAACATGGCACATTTTTTAATTTCTTTATTTAAGTTTAATTTATTGTAATTAATAATGTTTTTTTTTATTTTAGCAATCTTTTTCTTTGTTTTTTTTCTAAAGTTTTTTTTAAATATCTTCTTTAATTTTTATTGTCCATCCATAAATATGGATATCATTTTAAAGCATTTAAATAGTTAAATTTCAATATTTTATTTATTTTTCCATTAATATAATTTTCTAAATTTTATTCCACATTATTATTTTGGATCAGCGGGTATTTGCAATTTTCACCCTAGCAACAGCAAGTCTTGATATTCACCAAAGTTCAAAGGAATGTACGGGTCGTTTTGGGAAAGGTGACCTCATGATAGCGTCACGTATGCATTCTCAATGTCACTTTACACAGAGTGACCACTGCAGAAATTGACCCAGCCAATCTCTGAGGAACGAGAGGGGCGGCAAAAAAAGGCCCCCCAGTGGAGGAGGTAAGCTTTCCTTTGAAAAGCCTTGAGTTTTTCCTGAATTTGTGAAAAGTGCAACAGCTCTGATGTAAACGTCCAAGAAAATAGAAAGTTCGGGTCGGGGCGACGCAGCCCTAAAGCCTGGATGGAGTTTTCTTCAGCTTCAGTATGGGTGAGCCATTTTTTTAAAAATAAGATCCTCGTGCCCGGCTGGTTCATTTTAATTTAATTTTATATTTTTATGTGACAGTAACTTTAGGCCTCATTCTTTTATTCTCAAATTTATCAATTTTTTTAACTATTATTTTATCAAATTTTAAATAATTATTTTCAAGGGAACATTGTGCCCATATTCATTAATACTTTATTTTTAAATTTTATTCTCACCTCTTCCACAATGTCTCCAAAATAATAATTATCTGGAATGTATAAAATTCTAGTATTCATCATTTTGAAAAACAATGTAGTTCCATGGTGACTGTGTAAAATTCAAGTCTGTACATATTTTTAAAATAACCATACAAATAAATCACGAATTTTAATTGTAATTTTGACTTTTGTGAAATTCTTTAAAAACATTTGTTTGTGTAATTATTTTAAATATTTGGGTATTTCAGGTACTTAAATTAATTTTAAAAATACTGTATTTATACGATTATTAAGATTTTGTATTTATGTGTCTTTGTTCTCTTTCAGAGTCGCGAGAACCATTTTTAGCAATTTAATTCTAATTAATTTTTTTTTAATTAAAATAAAAAAAGTTATTAGTTTGTAAAATTTTAGGATGCTTTTTTTTCCATTATTTTTCTCTTTCTTTCTTTGTAATTGTATGCATTAAGTGCATTCCCTTTCCTTTTGTATTTTTTTTTTATTATTATTTTGCGGTCACAGATATTCTAGATCAGCGTTAAAAAATATCGAACCGGAGCTTGCTTATTTTTTTTATCGTCTTCACAACGCGGCGATTAAGCAATAAAGCTCTTCTAAATTGTACTAACCACTATTCCTTCTCTTTTAACAACTTGTGATACCTTGTAGGGAATTAACACCCAAAATCTTCCCAACATTGTATTTGGTCTGGTGCCTAGAACCAGGAGTTGGTTTTGATTATCTGTGTTCTTCATTAATTGTAGCAAATTTAATACTGGTTTATTATATTTTTTTTCTTTCCTATTTTTTTCCTAATTATATATATATTTCACCATTTTTTCTTTGTATTATTTTATTTTGTAGATAACTATCATTATAATAAAATTCAGCATAAAAAAAAAATCATATATATGTGTATGGTATATAATATATATGTACATAGAGGAGACATTGGTGGAAGTTTATTTTATTTTATTATTTTCCCCCTTGGTGTGAACTGAAAGCTACAAAATATTTTGAATATGAAATTTGAATATTTAAAGTTGTGTTTTAAATTTATTGCTAGTAATAATAGTAATAATAAAGAATGTCTAATAATTGATGCGATGGACTAGATATTATTGTGTCACCAATGTAATATAAACCAATGATTTTTATTTTAAAATTGAGAGTTCTAATTGTTATGGTTTCTTACTTAAAAGATAATTAAATTCCAATATAGTATATCTAAATATATTACATCTAATATTATTCAGAATATGTTTTGAAAATACTTAAAAAAAAATGTATTTATACACCTTCAAAGGAGTACAAAAAATAATGTAAAATAAAAAAATAATAAAAAATAAAGTTAAAAAAAATGAATAAGTAAATAAATAACAAATTCTTTATATACATGATTTTCTAACGTAATTTTATAACTAATAATACTATGATCATTGTTGATTATTAATCTGAATATTATTAAAAAAAAATGACTATGGAGGTAATGCAATGTTTCAATCAACCATTCACCACGACAATGTTATTGTTGTTATTTTTTAAAAGCTATGATATATTATTATGTATTGTAATGGGTTGAACACTGTCTTATGGCCCCTGTATACTTAAAGACGAATTAAATGTGGTGACTATTTAGTGTATTATATATAATAATAATGTATATCTAAAAAGAAGTTTCATCATATCGTAAGGTAAATTAAATAATCAAAATGAAACGACAATTGCTCAATAGAAATAAATTGTTTTGTCAAATAATAATATACTCAAATGTCATAGAAAATTTATATATTTATCATTATTTACAATGAGATAAAATCTATGTTTCATGTTCATGAGTTATTATTTGCATAATTTTCCTGAAATTTTATTTCATATATGTTTTTCAATAAAGATTGATTTCTTTTAAATTAATTTAAAAAAAAAAAGAATATTGAATAAAGTATTGAAAATAAATTATGGAAATTAGTCACAATGAGTTGATAAATATGCATTTTAATAATAATAATAATGAAATGCTGCCAGCATACAACCAATGAATACATGTAAAAAAAGAAAAAAAAAAAAAAAGAAAGAAAAATGAAAGATAGAAATAGAAAATTTATAATTAATTTTCACGGAAAAGTGTAATTTATTTCCAAGTTTAGTATTTGATTGTATTTATTGAAGTTCTATTCTTTCATGCACTGCTCGCAGAAAAATATTTTTAGGCATAACCAAAAAATAAAGTCAAAAATAAATAAATATGTATATATATTTTTCTTTTCCTTTTTGCATTTTGGCTCATCAAAATTATTGTTTACCATTAACACTGTACACAAAATTTAGTGCTTTTATAGAAGACACTGCATGCTTTTGTTCATTTTTTGCCTTATTGTGTACTTTCAGAGTACACCTTTTCTACAAGCTAAGAAATTTTAACATAAAGTATATTTATGTAGGGAGATTATACGAATTTTTCGTTCAAATTGATGCTGTCGGTGACTAGCATTTCCGCCCAGTCTCTCCTAGTTCGTAGAATTAGTCAAGGTTCGGGAGTGGAGCGCAACCTTTCCCCCTCCCCCCAGCCCTCTTGTCTCTGTAAAACAGATTCTAAGTATTTGGATCACAGGGAGAACTTTTAGTATCCCCTTCCCCATGGCCGATTTTGCTAATCGGAGGCATTTTTCATTATAGCATTCACTTGTATATATTTTTTCGCTATTTGGAACTTGCATTTTGGGTTAGAGACATTCGAGGCAGGCTATGTGTAAACCTATTGAATGTCCTTTTATTTATTTTTTAATAAAAACGATGATAAAAAGTATTGAAAAATTGTATATAGAAAATAAACAAATATAAGAAAAAAAAAAAAGAATTTAGTACTAATGAAAAATGATTTTAAAATGAAATGAAAAAAAAAAATCATCGTTATTTTTAAGTGTATTTATGTTATTGTATGTGTTTTTGTATATATTTTCGGTTTACACACGGTACGAATTTAGCATGCGAAGTTTTGTGGAAACATCACATTCAAACACAGAGTTCGCATATACCAGCCATTATTTCTAGTTAATAATGCGTCAGACACAAACAATCATTACACATTGATTCACATTACACGACACATTTACTTTCGTCGACAATTCTTGTTCTCATGCTTATTTGGTCTCATGATAACTATTCAACTTGAACAAGATACATTTTTTTTCATAGACATGAAACAACACTGAGTAAGTCACACACTGACACACAAAAATACAATAATAAATAAATTATTATTAAATAAATAAATAATAAAATGTATTTTAAATAATAAGTAAATAAATAAATAAACCATTACTTCACATCATTGGGCAATAAATAAATAAATAAATAAATAATAAAAATAATTAAATAATTAAATAATAATAAAAATAAAAATAATTAAATAAATAAATAATGATTAAAATTAATACAACAGTAAATTAATATAATTTGGCATCAACTTCATATTGCATGATAGCCACCGGTCAAAAACATTGGTACATTTTAAACATTGTAAGGCAGGCGCTTGCCTTACATTATGTTACCGTTTCGGCTCTGCGAAATGGAATTTAACTTATTCCTAGCCTATGACTGCTGGCGGTTATATAAATTGATAAGTGAATCCGTTCTGCAGAATCGAAAATAACACACAAAATGTTCAACTAATTTTGATTTAACTAAATCTTTGCACATCATACAAATGCTCAACAATGTTTAATACTTTTGTAATATGATGGGTAACGGTTATTTTTTTTTAGATTGCAATTAATAATTATTTTTATATTGAAAGCAAAATAAACAAATAAAAATAAAATTATGATATTTTAAGAATCTAATTAAGAAGGATTTTAGTAAATGAAGAGTTTGTATTAAAATTACAAAATATGTAACCGGTTTAATTAGTAAATTTGTTATTTGTTTAGATGTCATACTGTTAAACGCATGTTTGGTTCAGGGCAGCACACAACACAATATAAACACTAGGCCATAGGGAATTGTAAACCTATACTGCGATGTAGAAATAAACCTTCTAAGGGAAACATTGTCGCTAAAATTATGTATAGTATTTCTCGAGCCACTTTTTTCATTCACATACACTACACGACTTTAGAGGAGGTACAGTGCTACCCACCCATCCAGTGTTCTACTCGATGAAAACACACATGTAATTGTTTCAGATTTGAACTATATTTATACATATTATAATTTTCATAAAATTTTCTATATGTTTTCTTAACCATTATTTTTTTTAACAGTTCTTTTCTATATATATCTCTATTTTCTTTTGTAATATGTTATGAACTCTCGAAAATTATCTTATTGTAGCTGTTATTATTTTCTGATGTGCGTAACCAACTAATTGAATTTCTTTTCGACTTTTTGGTCACTGAGCTTGGATTTTGATACCAGTTATTGTTTTTAATTTTTCAGTGTTCCTACTAACAATCTATTTTTTTTTTAAATATTTATTCTTTAATATTTCTCATTCGATTGTGATATTGTTAACTGAAGTGCATTGTTGGAATTTAACCTCTAATAACTGAAGCTCTGTTTATAATGTAACAATTGAATTTCAGGTATTTTAGAAAACACTTTTTATTTAATTACCTAAATAACATAATGTCTCAATGTAATAACTTAATATTTTTCCTACCAATTGATATTCATAATATACTTATGGCATTTTGGAATCCTTCATAGGCAGTTGTTTTAAATCTAAAATATTCCTGTTTTTTCTTTAAATTCTCAAATATAAAAGTAAGTAAATAAATAAATAAAAATAGCAAAACATCATCAAAAATTGTGACAATACTCTCACATTCATACTTTTGTCAGTGATACACACTCCAAGAGAACTATCCAATCCCCGGCTGCAACATTACGGCAATCCCCCCCTTCCCCCCACGCGCGCCTTTTCGCCGTGAAGATCTTCGGTCCGGCACATCCTCCGAAAGCGCGGCTAGGAGAACTTTACTCATTCCCCTAGTTTCGGTTTCAGTGTTGATAAACAAACCTTGTTTTTTTTTTTCTGTCGGGCAGGGCCTGCTTGTGTTTTTATTCATCGGTAGCGTATATGCATATTTGTCACATTTATATACAACAGTAGTAAAATAAAGTATTACTATTTAATAAGTATTAATTGGAGATTAAATAAAAAATTAAAAAAAAAAGAAAAGAGTAGTTTTTCTTTATATACAAATTTGCAATATGTGAAACAGTTGCTGCCTCATATATATATATATATATATATATATATTTATATTGGTTTGCAGATTGTTATGTATATTTATCATTTTTTTGGCACAAGTATTGTTAATAGCAGATGTTCACACTTTGGATCCCCATTTGGTTTTTGGTATTTTGTTCCAAATTTTATGCATTTTTACTTTTTCTTTCGCGAAGCCAGCGCGGGTGGAATTAAATGTAAACATATCACAGGCTCACCCACCCACACACACAAACACACATTCATACATAAACAGCACACAAGATTGTGAGAATTAGTTCCTAAACAAGTTCCAGTTTCCTTTTGCAGAGAACCAGGAGATGAAGAAGATACAGTGAATCTACAACACAGATGTTCTGAATGAGGAGGACAGGCCATGCTCAACATCCACTTCTTTCTGAACGGACAGTTCATTGTATTTTTTTTACTCTTTTTTTTTATTGTGCAAAGAGGTGAGAGCCATGTTGGAGATAAACAATCAACATGGCACATTTTTTAATTTCTTTATTTAAGTTTAATTTATTGTAATTAATAATGTTTTTTTTTATTTTAGCAATCTTTTTCTTTGTTTTTTTTCTAAAGTTTTTTTTAAATATCTTCTTTAATTTTTATTGTCCATCCATAAATATGGATATCATTTTAAAGCATTTAAATAGTTAAATTTCAATATTTTATTTATTTTTCCATTAATATAATTTTCTAAATTTTATTCCACATTATTATTTTGGATCAGCGGGTATTTGCAATTTTCACCCTAGCAACAGCAAGTCTTGATATTCACCAAAGTTCAAAGGAATGTACGGGTCGTTTTGGGAAAGGTGACCTCATGATAGCGTCACGTATGCATTCTCAATGTCACTTTACACAGAGTGACCACTGCAGAAATTGACCCAGCCAATCTCTGAGGAACGAGAGGGGCGGCAAAAAAAGGCCCCCCAGTGGAGGAGGTAAGCTTTCCTTTGAAAAGCCTTGAGTTTTTCCTGAATTTGTGAAAAGTGCAACAGCTCTGATGTAAACGTCCAAGAAAATAGAAAGTTCGGGTCGGGGCGACGCAGCCCTAAAGCCTGGATGGAGTTTTCTTCAGCTTCAGTATGGGTGAGCCATTTTTTTAAAAATAAGATCCTCGTGCCCGGCTGGTTCATTTTAATTTAATTTTATATTTTTATGTGACAGTAACTTTAGGCCTCATTCTTTTATTCTCAAATTTATCAATTTTTTTAACTATTATTTTATCAAATTTTAAATAATTATTTTCAAGGGAACATTGTGCCCATATTCATTAATACTTTATTTTTAAATTTTATTCTCACCTCTTCCACAATGTCTCCAAAATAATAATTATCTGGAATGTATAAAATTCTAGTATTCATCATTTTGAAAAACAATGTAGTTCCATGGTGACTGTGTAAAATTCAAGTCTGTACATATTTTTAAAATAACCATACAAATAAATCACGAATTTTAATTGTAATTTTGACTTTTGTGAAATTCTTTAAAAACATTTGTTTGTGTAATTATTTTAAATATTTGGGTATTTCAGGTACTTAAATTAATTTTAAAAATACTGTATTTATACGATTATTAAGATTTTGTATTTATGTGTCTTTGTTCTCTTTCAGAGTCGCGAGAACCATTTTTAGCAATTTAATTCTAATTAATTTTTTTTTAATTAAAATAAAAAAAGTTATTAGTTTGTAAAATTTTAGGATGCTTTTTTTTCCATTATTTTTCTCTTTCTTTCTTTGTAATTGTATGCATTAAGTGCATTCCCTTTCCTTTTGTATTTTTTTTTTATTATTATTTTGCGGTCACAGATATTCTAGATCAGCGTTAAAAAATATCGAACCGGAGCTTGCTTATTTTTTTTATCGTCTTCACAACGCGGCGATTAAGCAATAAAGCTCTTCTAAATTGTACTAACCACTATTCCTTCTCTTTTAACAACTTGTGATACCTTGTAGGGAATTAACACCCAAAATCTTCCCAACATCTTACATGTAAAAAATACTCTATTAGAAGCTCTGAAATGTGATTTTTTTTCATATTCAATCACCAGCAATGTAGTGCTTTCGTTATTGACCTGCTTAATTAACATTTTTTAGACAAGAACATAAAATTTACCGCATCTGGGAGTACCAATACAAAGAATTCTTCAAGTGGTACGCATAGTCGAAATATTCGAATAAAGTTGCAAATAATGAATCACTAAACTACGGGTGTCTCTTCAGTTATGTCAAAAAATAAAATAAATAATCCTAATCTTTCGAGAAAGACTCTTTCAGACACTTTTAATTTAAATAAATTAATTTAATATATTTTGATAAATTTTCTTCAAAAAAGCATTTAATCAATAAATAGTAATAGAAACTTTAAAAAAGCATTTTAAACAAAACCCGTAATCAATATATATATAATACTAGTCCTGCAGTGGCGCGGACGGTAAAATCTCGGCTCTCGTAAGATCGCCGAAAGCCAAGCAGCATCGACCACGGTCACTGTTTGGGAGGGTGCATCGTCTATCCTCTCTCGTCTGCCTTTGCTGTGGGACCGTGTACGTTAATGGGAGCAGGTGCACGTTAAATCTGTTCGTGGCTCCAAAGTCCTCCAAGTTCTATATAAGCGTTACCTCTGGGGGTGCCAATCCAGATGCTGGTCTCTCATCTGGAATTGGTTCAAAATTACAAGACCTGTTTGGAGACAAGTCAGACTTCTACACTTGGGTGCTCCTGGTATCTTGTACTAACAGAAGCTGCTCCATTTTCCCTTTACCATGATTCTGGAGGTCTTCGGTTTCGTGGGGATGATTTAGCAGTGCTAAACCATCTGGGATTAGAGACAACCACGAAACATATAATACTAAAAATTAATACTGATTTTCAAAAACAAATGCTAAAGCAGTAACAAACGTGCGCGAGTCTATCAATCATTATCGGTTGTAGCATTAAAATAAATATCATTAGTGCTTTTTACACTAATTAGCGTTTTAATTTTCAGTTCTTTTTTAATGCTGATTTGAAATGTGTCAAAACACAATGAATCATTAAGGTATACGACAGTGAGTCCCTACGTGTTAATGGTAGATGTTTTATTATCTACTATATATACAAAACGCAAATTCGTATTACATGGTATGTGTATTACAAGGATCTTTATACTCTTCAATATTATCTAAGCTTTCTTGAAAAATTAAAATGCAGCCTTAAACGTTTCAATATCTGCTTAATAATCGAACGCCTCAGAAATTAAAGACTATCATTTGCAGTAAAACTGACCCAATTAATTTTGAGAATTATTCAGGAGGATAGGAAATACCTTTTATTAAATAAGACAGATCTAAGAATTACTATACTGGCACGGCAAGCAGGAAATTTAGTTACAGAAAAAGGAGCATATAGCTGATATTAAGTATAATAGAAAAACCACACACCTGGCAAGATTATATCAAGAAGAAACCTTCCAAATAAATTTCAATGAAAGTAAAATAATTTTTCCCTCCAGTCTATACTATCCATCCATAATAAGAGAAACCATAGATCTAGCAACACGCAAAAATACAATATGTAACGATGCAACATCTTTTAACTTACCGAAATTGTGGCTCGAGTTACTCCATGGTTACAAAAATGAAAATAAACTACCAAGTAAAAATAAAAGATAAGGTGCGTAATTTTAAAAAAGTGTATGAACATTAAATGATAGCATTTCAAATAATAACTTCAAAGACCGTGCAATTATAGAATATTCTCATTTGTTTTTGAAAATGGCTCGGTGTGAGCCGAAACAAGTCAACCATCTAATAAAACTTATTTTACTGCATATTATATTGTTAATTTATACCTTTTAGCATTTAAAAGAAATATATTATTAGAAAGTGTTATAATTTTTTATATATTTTTTAGAAAATTCAAATGAAACTTTTTATAAAAATTGCAGAAATCATCTCATATTTTCAAAATACAAATAACATAAACATTTTTAACAATATATAAATTACTCAGTTTAGAAAAAAAGTCCTAAAGTAATGTTCTCAAAATGGGACCAATGGCGCCTAATGAGTTAAATACATTTCATTAGCTTTGAAATACAAGTACATATATAATTTATTAAAGTCCTCTGCAGAATGTTACAAATGGAAAATAATGCGTGTTGTAGCTTTAGACTTTTATATTATCATACGAAAAAAATCAGATGCATTAATTACTATTATTGGTGATAATATCTCAAATTACAATTTATTGATATCATACTATTTCAAACGCATGTAAATCGATATGTATTATTGAAATGTAAATTCCAGTCTGTTTCATATGATAATGCTTCGTCACTCATAATTGGTTTGCTGGGCCTTTCTAAACATATCTAATAAAACACTGTCTGATTTTTTTAAAAGTATTTTAATTAAATATGATATTTCACATATAACTGAGATAAACTAGAGTATTAATAGCATTTACAATTCGTACGCAATGTCGCACAAAAAATATATTACTGTATATGGACAGTTATTAATTGCAGCGCATTTTAATGGAGTTATACATTTTCCCTAATGTGGAAAATGCAATACATTATCTGGCGTGTGTTACATCTATAGCATTTTTACACTGGATCATGCAAAAGGGTTCGCCTAATCTGTGAAATTAAGTTCTATTTTCGTGATCATGAATATTTCATAATATATGCGTGATGCATTTTTTTTTGTTCGATATTTACATTCCTAAATTACATGAAGTGTAGTCCCCATTTATAGTTTTTTTTTTTTTTTAGAAGAGAGATTTTTTACCAAAATGAAATTTAGCATTTTCGAAATAAGTTAGTCATCCTTTTTTTCTTCATATTGTCCAGTTTCTCGATTTAGTCACATTTTACTTTTGTACTCTTAAGAGCCTACACTAGTCACACTAGTGAAGCGCCTACACCAGTGAAGAAACACTCAAACAAATGTTAAGTTTATGGAAAGGTTCTTGACAGATTTCTCGCTCGCATTTTAATATTTTTAAAGGATTTTTTTCCATAGGATAGCTGAGGCCGATCCCTATCATTGTTAGTTTTTACTTTTTAACACTTTCCGACCTAGTTGAAAACTGTTTATGACTTCGGTTTGTCTGGCCGTATGGCCGTCTGCCGTCTGTCCGTGCTCTAACTCCCGTAAATATGCTGGAATTGCCCTGCAATTTTTACATGTTATTGTGGTTATCTATAGCATGTTCCCTATTTCAACTGAAGTGTGCAGCACTTATAGTGTTTTTTACAGGCACACTCAAAATAATTCCGTTACATTACTGTCTACGGAGAAAAATCATTTGTGGTCTATTTTAATGATGTTACACAATTTCAAATACATTGTAATTGATATATATCACTAAGGTGCATTACAAGAAGCTTAAAATGGAATAGGGTGTGCATAGCACTTATAGTTACTTTACAGGGACAGACAAAAGAATTCCGTTACATTACGTCTATGGAGAAAAATCGTTTGCGGTTTAATTAAATAATATTTCACTATTTTAAACGCATTGAAATTTATATATATCAGCAAGGTGCATTACAAAAGCCTTACTACAGAATATTGTGTGTATAGCAGTCATCGTTAATTTACAGGGACACACAAAAGAATTCTCTACTGTCTGTTAGCAATAATTCCTGGAAGTGCGTTTTAAGTTGCTGAACGCGATTTTAAATTTAACTCACTTTTTGTCTATTACTTGGTGTTTATAAATTCTGTATTTCATATACAGGGCAGCACAAAATTTCGCGGATTTCATTTCCGTTTATTGACAGAAACTCCAGAAAGAGAATTTTAAACTGTGCGACGCGTTTCCTAACTAAACTAAAATTTAACATTCTACGTAGTATATATACAAATCTATAGGTCCGATACAGGGCTGAATAAAAGTATTCGGATATTTTTCTAAATATTGTATATTTTGGAAATATATGTTGAAAATTCCTGAAATTACGTTTTAAATATGTTATGCGTTTTCCAAATTGTTTACTTAGATGTTATCTTTCAGCTTATTAAATAGTAATGATTTATAAAACTATTTTGGAAGCGTTGGAAAGTGTTACATTAACTATGCTTGACGCATGATTTTTTGTTCTTGTTTGATTTTAGTTACAGTGTTTTTATTTCAACCGCTAGACTTTCAGAACCGGTTGGAACCGGTTCTGAAAGTGAAAGTACGCACACAAAAACTGGAACCAAAATTGAAAAAGTAAAACTAACAACGTTAGGGATCGGCTTCATCTATCCTATGCAAAAAAAAATCATGAGAAATCTGTCAAGAACCTTCCCATAGACTTAACATTAACGTTCGAGTTTCTTCGGATGACTAGCGTACGCTCTTAAGTTCTATTCACCAGGTAACGAGAAGGCTTCTTTAGAAAAGAGTCACACGCATACGTAATTATACTTTTCAATATATTTCATAGATAAATTGTTGTTAAATATTATTATTTATTAGGTAGCTTTCAATACAAATGTATAAAGCTACCTATTGCAGCCGTTCGGAGGAAAGCAGTTCCGGAAAATTTCGATATATTTTCACCGATCATGACCCCCAGACCACAAAACCACCCTGCGTTCAAATGTTGATATATATATATATATATATATATCTGACTTATGTCATACGATAACGCTCGTATTTATAAATCAATTTTGATGAAACTAATTGTGTGTATTAAGCTCACCAATGTCTCGACCGAGTTCGTTGGCCAGCTTGGTCCGCCATTTTGTTTCCAGATGGCGGCCAATTAAAAATTTAGAACTAAAATAAATATACAAAAAAGTTAAAAATTCATATTTATTTTTTAATTCAGTGTTAGGCCTTGAAACGAGGATTCCAGAGCATTTTTTATTTTACCTCTATCTTAAAAAACGGCTGAGATAGAGCAGTTTGAAATTCTAGGGTGGCTGACATTTTGAAACAAGACAGCACATTACAAAAATTTTCATTGTTGTAATAATTTTCCCAATCAAACGCATAAAACTATATATTCATATCCGTTAGCGCCAAATTCTCGCCAAACATGGCGACATATGGCGAAATATCGCCAAATTTGGCGACCAAAATAAGTCTTCATAAATGAAGCCAATTTGGCTATTGCTCAATAATTTGGTGAATTTCTTATTCAAATTCAGTATTAACGAATCTTTTGTAAACGTTTTATTTGCATTTTAAGACGCTGTTTTCGTGTAACATTAGCTAAAATTTTTAAACGAAGATATAGGAAAGCTACCTTTTCCTCCCGGTACAGGCCGGAAGGACTTTTTTGAAATTTATCTGTATGTATGAATGTGTTAGGTTGGAAACTATTATTTAAAAATACCTGTAAGCAAATTACTACAAAATTGAGCACGCATACATACATTTTTATTAATTATGCATATTTATTAATCCGTCAAACATGACTGGATTGTATCAAGGATTTAACAAATTACCAACTATAAGTAGCAACTATACAGCAACGTGCCTTAATTATTATTAAAATAAGTTTAGTACTTTTTCCGGTAATTTAAATTTTGGAATTACCAGCAACAGCAACAAAAGAAAGTCTCAAAAGGAAATGATGTGATTACATATGATATGATGAAGTAATCGTTTAATAAGCATTTATAATGTTACGATGTGCTTCGTACTTAAAAAAAAAAAAGTCCTTCCGGCCTGTAGCGGGAGGAAAAGGTAGCTTTCCTATATCTTCGTTTTAAAATTTTAGCTAATGTTACACGAAAACAGCAAGCTAAAATGCAAAGAAACGTTTACAAAAGATTCGTTAATACTGAATTTGAATAAGAAATTCGCCAAATTATTGAGCAATAGCCAAATTGGCTTCATTTATGAAGACTTATTTTGATCGCCAAATTTGGCGATATTTCGCCAAATGTCGCCAATTTTGGCGTTAACGGATATGAATATATAGTTTTATGCGTATGATTGGGAAAATTATTACAACAATGAAAGAAAATAATTTGCGAGTAATCGCGTTAATGTGCTGTTTTGTTTCAAAAAGTCCTTCCGGCCTGTACCGGGAGGAAAAGGTAGCTTTCCTATATCTTCGTTTTAAAATTTTAGCTAATGTTACACGAAAACAGCAAGTTAAAATGCAAAGAAAACGTTTACAAAAGATTCGTTAATGCTGAATCTGAATAAGAAATTCGCCAAATTATTGAGCAATAGCCAAATTGGCTTCATTTATGAAGACTTATTTTGGTCGCCAAATGTCGCCAAGTTTGGCGAGAAATTGGCGCTAACAGATATGAATATATAGTTTTATGCGTATGATTGAGAAAATTATTACAACAATGAAAATTTTTGTAATGTGCTGTTTTGTTTCAAAATGTCAGCCACCCTAGAATTTCAAACTGCTCTATCTCAGCCATTTTTTAAGATAGAGGTAAACCAAAAAATGCTCTGGAATACTTGTATCAAGGCCTAACACGTAATTAAAAAATAAATTTGAATTTTTAACTTTTTTGTATATTTATTTTAGTTTTAAATTTTTAAATGGCCGCCATCTTGAAACAAAATGGCGGACCAAGCTGGCCAACGAACTCGGTCGAGACATTGGTGACCTTAATACACACAATTAGTTTCATCAAAATCGATTTATAAATACGAGCGTTATCGTATGACATAGGTCAGATATATATATATATATATATATATATATATGGAGATATATATATATATATATATAAATCAACATTTGAACGGAGGGTGGTTTTGGGGTCTGGGGGTCATGATCGGTGAAAATATATCGAAATTTTCCGGAACTGCTTTCCTCCGAACGGCTGCAATAGGTAGCTTTATACTTTTTTGTATTGAAAGCTACCTAAAATGTCAGCCACCCTAGAATTTCAAACTGCTCTATCTCAGCCATTTTTTAAGATAGAGGTAAACCAAAAAAAGCTCTGGAATCCTTGTATCAAGGCCTAACACGTAATTAAAAAATAAATTTGAATTTTAAAATTTTTTGTATATTTATTTTAGATTTTAAGTTATTTTACATCTTTAAATGGCCGCCATCTTGAAACAAGATGGCGGACCAAGCTGGCCAACGAACTCGGTCGAGACATTAGTGACCTTAATACACACAATTAGTTTCATCAAAATCGATTCCTAATTACGGGCGTTATCGTATGACATAGGTCAGATATATATATATATATATATATATATATATATATGGATATATCTATATATATAAATCAACATTTGGACGGAGGGTGGTTTTGGGGTCTGGGGGTAATGATCGGTGAAAATATATCGAAATTTTCCGGAACTGCTTTCCTCCGAACGGCTGCAATAGGTAGCTTTATACTTTTTTGTATTGAAATCTACCTAATAGTTCAAAATTATTCATATTAAAATGTATATGTTTTATTAAATAAAAATTTTTTTTTTCAGGGCAGTCAAAACAATGTTTCCTATGACATAAAATATAAATAACAAATGAGTTTTTAAAATTATGTTATTATTAAATATTACATGAGAAGAAACAAAAAATATTTTATAAACAAGACCGAAAAATCATGCGTCAAGAATAGATTATGTAACACTTTCCAACGCTTCCAAAATAATTTTATAAATCATTACCGTTTATTAAGCTGAAAGATAACATCTAAGTAAACAATTTGGAAAACGCATAACATATTTAAAAACGTAATTTCAGACATTTCCAACATAAATTTCCATCATATACAATATTTGGAAAAATATCCGAATACTTTTATTCAGCCCTGTATATGATCTATAGATTTGTATATATACTACATAGGATGCTAAATTTTAGTTTAGTTAGGAAACGCGTAGCACAGTTAAAAATTCTCCTTCTGGAGTTTCTTTCAATAAACGGAAATGTGTTCGCGAACTTTTGTGCTGCCCTGTATAGGATCTACAAAATTTATACACACCAAGTAATAGACAAAAAGTGAGTTAACTTTAAAATCGCGTTTAGCAACTGAAAACGAACTTCCAGGAATTATTAACAGACAGTAGAGAATTCTTTTGTGTGTCCTTGTAAATGAACGATGACTGCTATACACACAATATTCTGTAGTAAGCCTCTTGTAATGCACCTTAGTGATATAAATTTCAATGCGTTTAAAATAGTGAAACATTATTTAAATAAACCGCAGACGATTTTTCCCCATAGAAGTAATGTAACGGAATTCTTTTGACTGTCCCTGTAAAGTAACTATAAGTGCTATGTACTCCCTATTCCATATTAAGCTTCTTCTAATGCATCTTACTGATATATATAAATTTCAATGCGTTTCAAATAGTAAAACATTATTTAAATAAACCGCAAATGAATTGCCCCATAGACCACAATGTAACGGAATTCTTTTGAGTGTCCCTGTAAAAAAAACTATAAGTGCTACACACTTCCGTTGAAATAGGGAACATGCTATAGATAACGACAATAACATATAAAAATTGCAGAGCAATCCGAGCATATTTACGGGAGTTAGAGCACGGCCAGACGGCAGACGACCATACGGCCAGACGGCCATACGGCAGACAAACCGAAGTCATAAACACTTTTCAACTAGGTTGGAAAGTGTTAAAAAGGCTTCTAAAAAATATTGTTTTATATAACAAAAGTAATCAATATCATAATGATCTAAAAATGTGAGACACTTTTTTTTGGCGAAAATATTGTGATTTCGTTATTTTTACACTTGTTAACCCTCAGACCGCCGAGCAAAAGGTCAAAAATGTAATGTTGTTTTCCCTGTAACCTTTTTTTAAATTCTAAAAGATGATTTTTCCATCTTAATATAAAAAAACTTAATTATCTATGTTTAATCCTTGAAAGTAATTATCCTTACTAAACGTTTTAAAAACGCAGTATATTTGTAGAATTACATTAATTTAAAAAATGTTTCTATTGCAGTGAAACCTACAGCTTAGTGAACGGATATATCAGTCCACGGCACTGAGAAGGTTTTAAAAGCAGTGTTTAAGATTTTAGTTCAAATCCAGGAACGGTTTCTATAAGTATTCTAATACTAAATAGAACTAATATAAATGTAAACAGTCTTTATGCAATTAAAGAATTGCTTCAAGAAAAGGGTGTTACTTTGTGAGCAATGATTTTTGTTTCTCCTCATCTAGCAAATCATGTGAAATCCATAAAGTGTAGCCCTACAAATTTATTGCTTTAAAAATAATTTTTTTTTCAATCAATTGTGAGATATCAAATTTTTTTTAAATAAATATACGACAGTGATTCAAATGGAAATTCTTTTTATGTATTACGGGGCAAATGAGGATGTACAGGAACTTAACAAGTATTTGATCTTTCGATGCAGTTTCCATGACGTACAATATATGTAATACAGCGTTTATGAAATTTGTGGATACCTGGTGAGACGAAATGATCTGGTTTTGTTTGTAGCCATTCTATATTGCGGTTTTCACTTTTTCAATGCTTCGGAAATGTTTTTTTTTTTTTTTTTTAATTTTCTCTTTGAGCCGGTTTAAAATATTAAACTTTATGAGTACGAGATCTAGGCTAAAAGTATATACATCAGATGTGAACTTAATACGCAGGGATTCCACGTTTCCTACTTTGAGCACCACTAATTCTAAATAGTAATCTTCGGCTTATTTAATAGCATGGTTTCTTTCATTAAATTAGAGGAAGATTACTATTCAGAAACAGGAGGAACGTGCGTGTCCTGCACGTATATTCCACCTCTAATATCTATGGCATTCAAATTTCTTAACTTGGATTATTGCAATATGTTAGGGGAACCGTCGGTAGCATAATTAATTTTCTATCTTAATAAATTGTTATATCAGTCTTCATATTTTAATTTGCATTTTCATCTTTTGATAATGGTAAAAGAATATTGTTTCGGCTTACCTGAGATTTTCCTTTAGCGCACAGAATATCCACAGTAATCCAAATATATTTATTCCTTTGAATATTCATCGTCGTATCACTGTATTTGAATAGTAAGAAATAGTATTAGTAGAAAATAACATTGTGTGAAATAAGAAGTAGATCCATTTTCCTTTGAATATAATATTATAATTCTTGGCTAGATATGTACATTTTTATCGCGTTTTGGAGAGTGCATATAGGTGCTCCAATTTTACATTATATTTGAGATATATTTACATCAAGAGCGTCTTAACTGCTTGGATACATTTTGGAAACTGAGGGAGAATTGTTATTAAGTTCAGTGCACGCGCGCGGGATATCATCTGTAGGTTGAAGTAGGGAGGTCTGCAGAATTTCACAGTTAATTGGTTTCGACAGTCTCTGGTTTTATTCGCTAGGTTTTGCATCTGCGGTTATCACTTAAAGTACTTATAGTTAATTGGGGTCTGGTTTTTAACATGTTCTTTCGATCGTTCACTGCACGTGGAGATTATTAACTGCATAAAAAAGGTTTCTCCGTCACAATAGTTAATCGGTTCACAGATTACTGCACTAATGTGAAGCTTGTGGATTATGGAACGGTTATCTTTGTACTGAAGCTGTACCCCTTTTCCGTGTTGTCATTCATTATCAGTCATTACATCACAAAGAAATCTTCTGCGAATTTCTAAATCAATCATGTAACTTTTCGCAAACTTTCTCACATTTTTACTCTCTTCTATCTATAATAGAAAAAAGTATTGTAATAAAAAAAAATTTCGACTTCCGGTTTTCGACGCATTTACACGTTTTAAGGGTCAGAGATTCCGAAAAACATATTTTTGGCTGACATTTTCAAACAAGACAGCAGTATTCATCCATAAACGTTTAGCTTATGAGTTTTAGTTAACATGGTTTCGGCAAATTTTCTTTCATTGTTGTAACAATTAACCCTATTATATGCTTATCACTATATATTTATATTCGCCAACGTCAAATTCTCGCCAAACTTGGCGACAGTTGGCGAAATATCGCCAAATTTGGCGACCACAAAAGATTGTCATAAATGAAGCCAACTTGGGTGTAGAGGACTAATTTGGCGATATTCTCATTCAAATTCAGTGTTGACGAGCACCGGGATTGAATCTTCTTTAATTAGGTTCCACGCATTTTACCTTCGTGTTATCCAGTAAAATTAGCTAAAATCGTAAAACCCAGGAATAGGGAGGCTATCTGTTCCTGTCGGTTCAGACCAGAAGGACTTTTCGTAGTTTAGTATGCATCAGTTGATCGCATCCCGGTAACCCGCGATTCGCAAGCAGTTGACGTACAACAGAATAACGAAAAGTATTGATTTTATTGGCGATGTGATAACGAAATCAGAAGTATTAACATGACTGAGATAGAAGAAAGTTTTGGGATTGGCACATCCGACTAGTTCAGCTTTTAATTTTAATCGCCCTTGTATTTATATCGAATACTTTTAGTCTCCTGATGAAATAGCTCGTATTATCTTACAATGCGAATAGTGAAATCAGTAAAAAGTATAATAATAAACCTCTAGAAAAATATTTGAAAAATATGCTTTAAATAAATAACCCTTAAAATTACTTTCCTCCAACGATTAATTTTATTTGAAATATTGGCAATATTATTTAAATTATTTTTGAACTTAATGTTTCGAGAGAGAGCCTTTATATTAATGACTCATAAGTTATGTAAGCTGCATTCAAAATAGGTAATTGTCTGATAAAAAGTTATTCCGACTATTCACTTGAAATCACCCTCATTATTTCAGATGCAGAAATATTACTTTAATATAAGTAAGTAGAAAAGTTTAGCAGTAATGTCCTTTAATCATGTATTCAAAAGTATCGGGAAAACAGGGAAACAGATAACATTTTGGAAAAATCAATGTCGTTTTCCCTTTCGCAATTTTAAGTTGCCTAATGAGGAATTTAATGCTTCAATATGCTTTATTACCGATAATTTTAATCGAGTGTACGCTTTTCCAAACAAGTTATGTATTTTAAATTAAATTAATATAGAAATGTAGTTTTGAATTTAAAACTTTTATGACTTTAGAAATACTTTGGTAATCTGCGGTAAAAATTGTTGTTGCGAACTGCATAAAACATAATTTTTTTTTACTAAATGTACTTATTTAATTCATTAATAGTATTTGTCACTCAGATCAAAGCTTTGTAACAGATTGTGAAATTATTTCCTGATATGCTGTCGAGTTCAATTTTCTCCTCATAAACTAACAATTATTATTTAGAATATTATTAATTGTTAACGTGTGACAATTAAGAGTTATTTGACTACTTAATCCTTAGACTCCCAGTGGGACACTATGTCCCAGTGCAACTTCAAAAATTACCGCTGGACACATCAGTCCCTGATACGCTTGAAAAAACCTGTCTGCTTATCCCACTGGTCTCTCACGTTCATTTGGGATCGTAGTTGACCGTTTGCTCGGTAGATGGTAGCCCAAGGCGGGGCTTGGCGTGTTAGCGTAGCAAAAAAAAAATGATAGTCAAGGAGTTAAAACTATTCTAATAATGAAAACAAACATCCTATTTGTGTCTCAGAAAGACGAAATACAATATTTTAAATAGTTGACGTCCTGCGATTAAAATTTTGATAACAAATGTTTTCAAGATCTAAAATTAGGAAATCATGATAGGAGTAATAATCTTTGCATTATTTATTTGCATTACGAAATCGAAATGCATTTTCAAAAGCATAAACCATAAATTTAAGAACACATTGCAAATTTCCTGATTTAATCTTTTTTTTATAAATTTGTTCTATAAGAATTTAAACATGATGCAATTCATATTATTTATTGTTAGCTGTAGATACTTAAGAAGTATTTGACCACTGAAAACTATTCACATGATAATTATAAACAAGTTCTATTTATCTCGGAATGACCAAAATACAATATTTGAAATAGTTGAAGTTCAGCGACTAAAATTTTGATAACAAATGTTCTCTACATAAGGAATGTGGAATTCATGACATAAGGGTGTTAAACTTTGTATCATTTATTACTGCATTACGAAATCGAATTGCATTCTCAAAATTATAGACAATTCTTTTTAAACATAAGCTGTAAATTTAATAATTTTAACTATTTTTCTATGCATTTGTTCTATAAGAATTTAAACTCGAGTTAATTAGTATTATTTATTGTTATCTTCAGACACTCCAGATGTATTTGACCATTGAAAACTATTCACATGATAAATATAAACATGCACTATTTATCTCAGAAGGACCAAAATGCAATATTTCAAATAGTTGTCGTCCAGCGATTAAAAGTTTGATAACAAATGTTTTCAAGATCAGAAATTTGGAATTCGTGACATATGGATGTTTGTCTTTGCATTATGCGCTAGACAAACAAGGAATCATTTATGTACAACTCCAATAGGCGTTGTGCGACATTTCTGGATTAGGAAAATAAAGGTAGAGTTCCATTAAACATGTTGGTTACTACGAAAGCATAATTTATATCGGAAAAGTTGTTTTAATATTCAGAAAATAATGATTTAGTAGAATAGCAAATGTGGAAATAGAAACATATGTGAAGCTTATTTGAGCTTATAATAAGATGATATTTTTCTTTGAAGCTTAAAGCATCATTGATTTTTTGTTTAGCAACTGATCTATGTCGAATTTTCTGGATTAACTTATATCAGGTAAAAACAGTGATAACTTTATATTTAATGTTAATGCACAGAATGTTACATGCCAATCCATCAAAAAATCGCATATCCCCCATAAAGATTTCTTTATATAGGATCTCCTCTTTTATAGTTATACACTCGCAAATTCTTTAACTGTTAATTTTACAGGCACGGTCCAGTTGCAAAAAACTTTCTTCATCAAAATACTTTTATGTCAAGATAGTTATTTTTTTTAATTTACGAAATTCATATATTTAAATGATTCCTGGATTCTATAATTTATATTTAGAAATACCCTTTCGTTACTCTAAGAAGTAAAACAGTGAAATTTCCATTCTTCTATGATTTACACGGAGTTATAATGTTTTGAATTTTATAAATTTGCAAGTTTCCTGGCACTAAAAATGGAAAAACCTGTTTTAAAAAGTATTTTTTCTTCACAACTTTCAGACATGTATTGCATGCAAAAAAAATCTACAAAATATATGCAATTATATTACCATGATTCTTTGAAAATAAGAACAAGTTTAATAATGTTTTCTTCAAAGGATGTATTAGGGCTTATTTCCAAGAGTTTTGTTTAAGGCACAACATTTTACATGTATTCATTTAGAATAATTTACATACATTTGCATATTCGTGTAAAGATAATTACATTAATTCAAATACAGCCGTGTAACATTTTTCTACAACATTCTAATAAAGTTCAAAAACCGTGAATTCCTGACTAATTTTCACGCAACTCTATTGCTTGTAACCGTATTGACTCTAATCGTTCATCTTGAGCAACAATACAGTTCTTAAATAAACAATTTCTCAGAAAGAAGATTTCTCGTAGTGCATTAGAACATACATGTTTGTGATTTAATCGAACGAATTTTTCCGCTAATATTCAGATTGAGGCAATCTTAGAAGGGAGAAATGCTGCTATCCTTAAAAACCAGCTCATAGGAAGCGTTTTCGAAAAGTAAAGATACACCTCAGACAGCAGGAAATAAAAAGTTTTAATGACCGCATTGCCAACACATGCCGTAACATTGAACATTTGAAGTTTCCCTCGCAGTCGTTCATTATTTGTACGGTGAGTCTGTTTCGTGTAGCATGTGTTTATAATGGCTGCGTCAATTCAGAATCCCGCCAAATGTGAAGTATATACCGTCATACATTTTCTTCATGCAAAAGGTGAGCGTCCATCGAATATTCACAATGAAATTGTTTCTGTCTATGCAAAAATTATAAATTGACAAAATGTAACGAAATGGTGTTGTGTTTTCTTTGGATGTAGGACCATTGTTCATGAAGAACCCAGAACAGATAGGCCATCTGTGACTCTGATGCCCCCAGCGACCTAGCACCCAGCGACTACCACTTATTTCTTTACCCGAAGAAACATCTTGTAGGGCAAAATTTCATGACGACGATGAGACTCAAAATCGAATTTGAAATGTGGTTTCGACAACAGGCGGTAATCTTCTGTGGTTGTAGGATAAAAAAGCTTGTACCCATACTTAAGAAATGCTTGGAAAATGATGGCAACTATGTCAAAAAATAAGGTATATACCAGTAATTAATTTGTAATTGTCATTTTATCAATTAAAAGTTTTTTGAATGAGTATGCGGCATTGTATCTTTACTTTTCGTACACTTCTCGTACGTAATCAAGATGAGCATTTTCATTCACAAAAAATAAACAAAAATAAGGGCGTAACGGTAAAATATTTTTTTTTCACATTTATTAATGTTATTTGTTGAGCGAAGTTTTAAAAAATGCTTTAAAATCACTAAGTTATATATGTATTGTGTTTACGTACCTCTTCAGGATTGATTGAATTTGAAAAGTTAAGAGGATATCTTAGAAGCTGGCCTATTTCAACACAGAAAGGGGGACTTCTTTTTTATCTTAACGAGGCAACCTGAAAAATTATGCTAGACCTTATTTCCTATGAAACATTCTTTTCGGAATAACACAGTATTTACACAGGTATAAGAAAAAATACTTGAACAGTCTGATATTTACTACATTCATGTGAAGCACAATATTCTCGATTATAAGCAGCAACGACAAAAATACAGCGATTATATCCGAACTAGCAAGCTACGCCCGCCACGCTTGTCAATTTCTCTTAACGTACCTTTAATCAAGTTAAATATTGACTTTGAATTTGACCTTGTATTTTAAAATCCTATGGATGGATGTTTATTTGGAATGTCCTTCTGCATTTCTGAAAAAGATACGAACGCTACAGCGTTATAACATTTTTAATGCGTCAAACAAAATTTGGGCTGTTAAGGATAAATTAGCCCAATTCTCTGTAGACTAGTATGGAATAGCTCAGCATAAAAAAATGAATAATTGTGTTAAATTATGGTGTCTATAGGGTTTACATTATGGTGTCTATGGGGAAAAATCATTTCCGTTGGATTCAAATTGGATTTCAATGAAGTTACAATTTACGATGCTTCAAATATAATGAAACTGATATGCCTCACTGAGGGGGACAAAAATATGCTATTTGTCGAGAATTAAATAAAAATCATGCACTCGCGACATCATAATTCACTTTTATATTTTAACAAAATAACAAGGTTACTATAATTTCTGACTCGTGCTATAGTCAGTATATATTCGTCAGGACACATTGCCGTTATCATTATCTTTTTATGCGTGAAGATTTCGCTATGGTACTCCATTCTAAAATATGATAATTTTTGAAATTCAATATTTAAAAAACGTCATAATCATTAGATTTGAAATTTATATCAAGAAAAATACATTTTTTTACCTTTCTAAAGCAGTTCGTCAAACAATTTTCTGACAAATACTTTTCGAGCTATTAATTTTTTCAGTAACTTCAAATTTTTCATTTTCCGAGAATAATCTGTGGCAATGATTAGCGAAAATTCCAGTCATCAGCAACACATAGCTTTTTATCAAAGAATGGTGGCTATGGGGTTTACATTATGGTGTCTATGAGGAAAAATCATTTCCGTTGGATTCAAATTGGATTTCAATGAAGTTACAATTTACAATACTTCAAATATAATGAAATTGATATGCCTCACTGAGGTGGACAAAAATATGCTACTCGTCGAGAATTAAATAAAAATCATGCACTCGCGACATCATAATTCACTTTTATATTTTAACAGAATAACAAGGTTACTATAATTTATGACTCGTGCTATAGTCCGTATATATACGTCAGGACACATTGCCGTTATAATTATCTTTTTATGCGTGGAGATTTCGCTATGGTACTCCATTGTAAAATTTGGTAATTTTTGAAATTCAATATTTGAAAAACGGCATAATCATTAGATTTGAAATTTATATCAAGAAAAATTTATTTTTTTACCTTTCTAAAGCAGTTTGTCTAACAATTTTCTGACAAATACTTTTCGAGCTATTACTTTTTTCAGTAACTTCAAATGTTTCATTTTCCGAGAATAATCTGTGGCAATGATTAGCGAAAAACCCAGTCGTCAACAACACATAGCTTTTTATTAAAGAGGATAAGAAATAAAAGTTTTTTTTCTTAACACTTTAGATTTTTCCTTTGAAAAAATCAGTAAATAAATCAATTAAATCGATTTATTCTCGCATATTTATTCTTAAACATCAAATTTGAGAGCTCATCCTTTATTTCAATAGGTGGAAATATGTTATAATGTTATTTATGAACCTTTCCGCTTGCAAGAAACCTATTTAGACAAAATAATACAAAATATAAGGTCATTCTAATTATTCTATACATTAAGAGAGATATTTATGTCATTTGTTAGACAACAAGTCTTTATGTATACAGAACTTTTGAAGCTTTAACCGCATATTAAATACACCTTTTAAGATAAAACTATTAATTACTGATTACCTTTGGGTGAAATAATATGACAGTTTTGAAGAATCTGCTCTTTAAATGAGAATACAAATGGACAATTCTTTAAACATGCTTTTGAATTTCAAAATAAAGCACAGGGGTATTCTATTCGCCAACATCATACAAGAAAAAATTCAGCTGAGGAACGAATAAAAAGAATGTAAGCCTTAACCACTAGACAATTAATATTCATTTATATAAATTAAAAACATTAATGACTTTCAACCAAAGCCTCATTCCCAAAAGGGGATTACAGCGTGTAACAATCAAGAACAGAAGAATCATTCATAATAAAATGTAATTGTTCCCTCTGGATCAGTGATTTGAAAAATAATGTTTTTCATTTGTTAGTATGATTCTCTTTTTACAACATTTAAGCCTTTCATAAGCTACTTAAATGACTTCGTTTTGTTAGAAAAGATGTCCTGTCATTGTACTGGCTTATCAGTATTATTCAAAGATAAATTTATGAGTGGTTGGGGTATAAAGTAATACAGTAATTTACAAATCTCCTTTTTAATTGTCTTCTTACAATTTTGCAAGAAAAAAAATGAAAGAAGATTTTCTTAACAAAAAATAAGCTTTATTTTTTTAACTCAACATTTCTGATTAATCAGCACTTTTTACCGACTTCAAGCAAACACGTTTTTACAAGTTTATACTTTTATATACTTTGTTCTTTTTCTAATGTATTTTCACATATGACTTTTGAAAAGATACTACAATTTCGATAAATTTTTTTGGTTGGTAAGGACCTCATTTTGCTGTTGGACTCAGGATCTAAAGATACATTTTGTAGTCAATTTTAAATTGTATTAAATGAAGCAGAAATAATTACGCAAGAAATTATTTCATCTTCTCATTCTCTTCCTGAACCAAACATGTTCATGTATTATATGGGGATATGATAATTTTTAAAACATTGGAGTTTAAAACATACATTGAACAGCATTATTGACACATTAATCTAGCACAATTTATGATTCCCCATTCTCAAATTGTATCAGAATCAAACTAAAAATTAAACAAAGAATCCATAAAAATTTTGTAATTATTGAAATCTACTTTTTCAGTGCTTTTCAAGGTGGAAGTTGTGGGTATAAAAGTGTGTTTCTCATATTCTAATATACAAGGTTCTGCTGTTTGTGGGTTGTGCAAACGCGTTTATCGGTTGTTTTATCTGTGGCTATCCAAAATACTACTACTTCTACTGTCTCGTTTAATCATATCAATGACTTCCTTATACAATGTTTCAACATAATGTCTTCAGATAAACAATTTATTGATTATAATATAATTGACACAATTATAAAGTTTTAAATATTGGCGTTATTCAGTTTGTTAAATGGTATGTCTTTTATGAACATTGCTTTACAGAATTATAATAAGCATTCAAACAACGGCCAGAAGACTCCCCTTTAGTGCTTGTTCACAGTTTTTCTAATTTCTAACGATACGATAAACTTAGGTTACGATATTAATTAAATTGTGAACGTTGTTAGTATCGTAAATAAAAAGTCCGTACTGTTATAATATTACGGTTTCTCTAACTATCTCAAAGTTACATTTAGGCAGTGTTTATTTGTGTTTTCAAAACTAATAATCCATAAAAAAATAAATATTCAAAATTTTATTATGTTTCCAGCTATAATTTCCCGGTATGTACTTCAGTTCTATTTAAATTAAAAAAAGAATAAAACATATACTTTTTTTATTTGAGGTACATTTATCAGTCAGTCTATATAAAAGACCATTAGGTAAAGACATCTTCTTGGTAGAATCCTTTACCCGTCCGCTCAGAGCGGCCACGTATCTTGCAGACACCCTCTACTAACTTTGCCCCAAATCATCGTATAAAAATATTTCTAGTACCTATCGAATAGTATTAACGTCTACTATGTAATACTATACTAAAAGATTGTTTAGGGGATCGTCTATATATAGAAACTGTGTCAAACATTACAATTTTTCAAAACAAAAATCTAATGTTGAGATAATTTTTTAATTTTTTGGTAAACTTTACCTTAGGATACCAAATGGGAAGTCATTCGGTCACGTAGTTCAGGAATTATGCAGGTTTATAGTTTGAAATTCCTAATGATAAATTCGCACTTAATAGTTGCAAATCATATTGCAATGCGGGTAGCTTTTTAAGCATAACTGAAAACTACAGGGAGCAATTAGCTGTAATTATGGGTTTTCATATTTAAAGTTGCTAGAAACCGATTTCTTTTAAAAAAATTACAGATTGAAATTCATGTTTGTTTTCGAAAAATAATTAAAATATATATATATAATATTTCACACTTTATTTTCGAAAAAGATATGAGTAGTAATCTATAATAATAATAATAATGATAATAATAAAACAGAAATCGATTTCTAGAAGCTTCAAAAAAGCGAATCCAAAATTACATCTAATTCTACCGTGTAGTGTTTGAATTATGCTTTAAAAACTATCCGCATTGTAATCTGTTTTCCAACAATTAAAATTGAATATATCATTAGAAGTTTCAAACTGTAAACCTTCATAATCCATTTTACCAATTAAAAAAGAATTTATTATAAGAAGTTCCAAACTGTAAACCTTCATAATCCATTTTGCCAATTAAAAATGAATTTATTATAAGAAGTTCCAAACTGTAAACCTTCATAATTTGTTTTGCCACAATTAAAAATGAATATATCATTAGGAGTTCCAAACTGTAAACCTGCATAATCTGTTTCGCTACAACTAAAAATGAATTTATCATTAGGAGTTCTAAACTGTAAACTTTCATAATTCCTAAACTGCTTAACGAATGACTTGATGTTTGGTATCATAAGGTAAATTTCAACGAAGAATTCAAATACGATGTCAAAGTTACATTTTAGAATTGAAAATTATCAAGTTTGGTACAATTTGTACATGTATTTGGCTTCCTAAGCAAAAGTTAATTAAAGCGCTTATTAGTACATGTTATTACTATAATAGATTGGTACATCGTATATTTTTATACGATGATTTGCGGCAGGGTTTGTCGGGAATTATCATATTTTTCTTCCAGGGTTGTATATTTTACTATAACATATAGCAAATTCATTTTTACATCTATTACAGAATGTTAAAAAAATATTCCGTTGCCTCTAAATTTGAATACACATTCAATTTCATAATTACACATGCTTTCACTAATATCGCTTGTCAGTTGCAGATGTCTTACTAATTGACAAGAAAAAAATTACTACGAATATTTTTAAATAATCTTTTAGCGGCACAATATATATATTGTTTGACTTTACAAATACTACTGAGCATTCTCTCTCGAATAATCGGATTTTAATCTAATACACCATTACCCTTTCAGCCTCATTAGCATAACGCAAATTCCAAAGTTTCCCAGTTTATTCCCAAAGCGACATTGCTATTTGCAACATGTTTGTTGCGTGATTACTTATTATGTATTCCAGTTCCTCAAACGCAGGATCTAGAAAACAGATGTGCATTTACAGTCATACATTTGAAAGGGTGCGTGGCATTTAAGCTGTAACGTGGATGACTGTTACGATTTAAGTTCTGCACTTTGCAATTTACCATTGTCTTCATGTTTGTACATCAATGGATTGGGAAGTTCTGTTTTCCATGTAGTTAATTAGTAACTAGTATTTAAATGAGATTTAAAAGTAATGTAGTTTTAATCGTCAAACAATATATTATTATATACTTTTCAGTATTTTAAAATACTACAAAAAGTGATTAGACTCATAAAAAAAACTAAACATATTTATATATTTTATCGATTTGTAGAATTAGATTATATATATGAGGGAATTAATAATTTATAAGCAAAAAAATAATAATACATTCCTTAATTATACTTCCTTGGAAAAACAATTGAATTTCTATTTGACGATTTTTTTTAAGTCGTCAGAAAAAATAAAGAAAAGTTCTCTGGAACCTTGTATTGGAACAAAAGTAACACACGAAAAAAACCCCTCTAAATAACGAAAATGAATTTATTTTTAATAAATGTTTTTCTGACCAAAATTTTAAAATTGTAATCGTTTTCAACCTACCAAGAAACCTATTTACGAAACATTTTTTTTTTCGTTCTAATTTATCATAATACACCATTGTCAGTTTCTACTTATGGATATTTCTGAATCCGTTATACAAAAGAAGATACGTGTTTAATTGAATTAAAGTGGAAAGAGTTAAAAAATAAAACACAGCCCAAAGAAAGATACACAATTATCGAATTTCTTGAAACTGATTTTGTTATTTTTTTCTAAATATCCATCACATAATAAAAACGCACAAAGTGTGAATGAAACTAGCACTTAAGAATATTTAAGTTATTAAAAAGATGTAAAGAAGCTCCCGAAAATACATTTCAAAGAGATATTATTAAAGTTTTAGGAAGAATATATCATGTTGGTTGCAGTTTTTAAAAGGTGTTCACAAAAATATGTTACAAGAACTTCATAATTGGGAAACGTTTTACGAATGAAAAGTTAAAACTTAATAAATACAGAAACCATAAAAATATTACTTTAAAGTATATTTGATGAAATAGAACTAAGAACGATGGGTAATTATTATTATTATTGTTATTATTATTATTGAAAAAAATATCTCTCTGAATTTCCTTTTAACGAAGTATATTATATACGGATTATATATTTTACAGATTTATATTATATTACAATATTTTTTTTATTAGAGCCATGTAATCCGTTATAGAAGTTCAACTTGATATAAGAAGTAATGAAAAATATTGGTCACAATAATTCTCGTGAATGAATCATAATTTTGTAATTAATCCACAAATATTTCATTACATATAAAGCCTATAAGTGATTAATATTATCTGATATATTAGCACTGATGTTATAACAGAATCAACTGAATTTTTTTCTGATTAATTATTCTAACAAACCCGTTCCCTTTTTACTTACCCACCATACGTTGTATAAGGTAAGTCTTGTAATCGTTTTAAAAATCAAAAAACGTTTTTGACAGATTTACATGTTTCAGACACTGGAGATTCCGAAAAACATATTTTTAGAAAAAAAAATGCCGTCTGTCTGTCTGTGTATCAGTAAACGCTCTATCTCCCGAACAAATTGAGATAGAGACTTGAAATTTGGTATGTACTTAATATGTAATAATTATAAAAAGCCTATTGAATTTCAGTAATCTCGATATTCCGGAACTATTTTTTTCGGACTCTCAAAATATTCTTTCTGAGAAAAGCTTTATAATAATTTTCGAAATTGTTTATTTTAAGAAGGGAATGTAAAAGACAATAAAAAAAACATAAATTTTACATAAAGAATGAAGCCGATCAGATAATTAGTTGCCGATATATTTGTAATCTTATTTCCACACTCTTCGATTTTTCATGACACTGTATTTCATTCAAATTTCAATTCAAAGATATATTTTAATTGGAAATGAGACGCATAATCCGACGCAGTAAACTGTTAGTTAATATGATTATCATTTTTGGAATTATAAGGTTTCTTTTACGCAATTCAGTAATAGAGCATTTAAAGTTTTCGACGTCATCAAGCCAGGATTTTATTGGAATTGCAATACGTTTTATAAATAGTTTACACATGTTCTATTTTCATGTTTTATATTATGCATATCCATGATGGGTAAGTATTACGGTGGCCCCCGACGACTAGCTATTACTCTTCATAATGAATAGCCCCACGAGTTACATTTTTCCTTCATCCTGCTTATGATCATGTGGTGATTACATGTGCTTCAGCTTTCCTGCACGTGAAAAAGAAAGATTAAATATATCTAAACACTGTATATTGCATGTTTTTAAAAGAATTTTAGAGAGTTTTATCGTTCATTAACACGACAGTAGTCGCTTTTTGTGGTCCATATCAATTGTCTTCTCCTAACCCATCTCCCCTTATAAATACAATGGGGAAATTCCATGTATCTTACCGTAAATGTTTCTCCATAGTCATAGATAAGTAACAAGACGTCTTTGTTTTCTTTTTCAGGTAGAGGAACCTCAGGCATTATGAAATACTATTTACAGTTGGGGCAATACAACATCCCGATATCGTTTAAAACCCAAAAACCAAATGCAGTTACAAACTTCAACTATCGGCTTCAACTAATAATGATAATACGAGTAGTAATTTTTCCAACTGGACGAAAAATGTCCGGGCCAGGATTCGAACCTGGGATCGCTTGGCTGAAGCCGCCACGCTCCACCACTGAGCTATCCCGGTCGAATCTGGAGGGCATAATTCATCCAGTTAACCTTATTGATCAGAGAATCTGGTCTGATATTTTAAGCGATCCCAGGTTCGAATCCTGGCCCGGACATTTTTCGTTCAGTTGGAAAAATTACTACTCGTATGATTTATTTACCAATTTGAAATAATTGTGTTAAAATTAATCTAGTGTAATAATGATAAACTTATTTTGAAGGTATTGTGAGACTGTATCGAGAAATATGGAATAGGTGATTAAAAATTAAGAAGACGACGAACAAAATTGGTCAAAAAACAGATTTAATGGTATCAAGAGGGCATGATCAAAATATATAGTGTCTAGGTAGTTAGGCAATATACCTCAATTCATACTTCAGATTTGCACAAATCACAAATATATGGATCTGTCTGCGCCACCATAATCACGGAGTATTATGAGATATTGGTATTGGTATGAGATATCAGTAAAAACGAGTATTACATAATAAACTGTTAGTATTTCGATGTACATTATGCCTAATTTCGATGTAAAAAATTACTTCTAATAATGAATAAAAACATATTGAAAAATTATCTCCTTAAACATTCTAAACACGAAAAACCAACATTCATTCAAACAACGCGCCTTGACGCCGACCCACCAAACACGCGTTCTGGAGGGCATTTTGGAAACGTTCTAAAGTAGTTTATATTATTGCCGCTTGGTGGCAGCACTTTACAACATTTAAAAAAAATTGATATTCCATAATACCCGAGTATTACATAATACTCGAAGTTCCCCTACATTTTCACAAGAAAAGCAGAAATTCGTGAAAAATTCTGCGAAACGATCACTAGTACCAATTCGTTTTTACCTTTTCTCCAAAGCTCGCGAAAAAAATGTATACTTTAAGTAAATTGCAAATTTATAACTTCTTTGAAATGCAATATTCGAATATTAAATGGAAATTGTTTCTTGTTTTCCCATTTCTGTACGCGGAGTCTGGCGGCAAAATGTCTGAAAGCGACAAATCGCTTTTCTGAAAAAAGACATAACTACTTTCTGGTTAAATCTTGTATAATGTTTCAATTGGACATTTTCATGGCAAATATCATAAATCTTGCATTTTATAACAATGCGTGGTTAGAAATCATTTGAAACAAAAATAATGTTTTTAAGGTATTGTAGCATTTGAAAAATAACAAGCATTTTCTCTCGAACAATGCAATTTTCATCTATTCATCATTACCCTTGTAGCCTCATTAGCATAATGCAAATTCCAAAATTTTCTAGTTTATTCCCAAAGCGATAGTGCTATTTGCAACATGTTTGTAGAATTTAAAAGTCATACAGCCAGTTGAAATTACAGATGAACATTCACAGTCATACATTTGAAAGAAGTGTGTGACATTTAAACTGTAACACCAACGACTATTATTATGTGTCTAGTCATAACGTACTGGCTGATGTAATAATTTCAAAAACATTTATAAGAGAAATTGAAGTTAAACATTAGTTCCTTCCACATTTTAGTATTTTTCGTCCGCTTGATATGATACATTTCCTAACATTTTTGTTTAAGAATAGATTTAAGCATTAACGCAGTTTTATTTTCTTTAAATGCGACCTCGAACAATGTTTCCCCCTCAAAATTAGCCCAAGGAGTTAAAAGATTGGACACTCATGTTTTACAGCTTAAAAAAACTAGTTTTTTAGACGTTTAAATAAATTGGTTAGTTTTGCATTATATACAGATATAAAAAAACATACGTAACATTTTAACAAACATTGTTCAGCTATATTAAGAATATTATGGTTATTCAGAAATAACGCAGACAAATCCCAATGTAGTAATTAAATTTTAGTCAAAACATCCTTAACCTCATTAGGTCATTAGTATAATGTAAATTCCAAAGTTTGCAAATTTATTCCGATAGCGGCATTTCTGTTCACGATAAGTTCGTAGTAAGATTATGTACTGTATAGTATATATACTAGTCCATCAAACACGGGACTCAGAAAACATGTGAATCTATTCAAGTTACATTTAGTTTAGTTACATTGTGAGTCTAATACAATTGATTAATATTATTTAAGTTCTGCGAAATACAATTTGTCAATGTTTTCATAAAAGAACTCATTGCGCATTGTAAATCTCTATTTCCATTAAGTGAAAAGGTCGAATTAAATTTATCAATTAAGTATTTAATAACTATATTAATGAATGTATTACATATTTGATTTGTAACTAGTATCAGGATCATACGCAAAAATAAGCAAAAATAGATTTATAAAAATACGAAGTACATTCATAGCAAAATTATTCGTAAATCCCTATGCACCTTAAAAGTTTTTTTTTAATAATAACGATTTGAATTATAAAGCGGTCAAAAAATATCCATTTTATTAAATGATCTATAAAATAAAGTGTAATTTATATACTAATACAAAATGTACTTGATATTCATGAAGCATTTCAGAATTTTCCATTAATCTATTATAAAGCATTATTTTTTATAAAATATCACGTACAAATATCTAAGTGTTACATACTTAAAAAATGACAAAGCAATTTTTCAAACTGATAGGTCTACTTTAGTAACATTTTTTAGATTTAAATTGTATAGAAAAAACATGCACACAAAATTTAAATCGAAATACGTCTGGCAGATAATGTCACAACCCAAAATATTCATAATAACAGAAATTTTTCTGTAGTATAATAGTAACTTCAAATAATATTTGTAAACGTTATTCTTAATAGCACATAAATTGGCCAATAAATGTAATATAAAGAATATGGACTGGCTTTTTTATTAATTAGTTCTTAAATTTAAATATTTATAGTTCATTATTAGAAACTTTAGAAATGGAAGATGTAAATATTAATTTAAAAATTTGTACATAATATTATTTAGACAGTCTGGATTATAATTATTAAAAATTTTAATGTATATGTAAACACGATGAAATGAAAAAGAAGTGCGCGTTGTTCCACGAAAATTTTATATCACACAAATAACAAAAATTGTCTTTATCTTTTATAGGATAATTATCCATTTGTATTTAATTTGTTTATGGCGTGTATTAAAAGAAGCATTTGGATGCTTATTATGGGAAATTAGTAATTTAAGTTTACAAAGAAACAATGCGACCGGTATATTTTTCTTAGAACAGAAAACGATTCTGTGTAAATTTAATGGTATTTATTTAAAGAAATAATTATATTTTATTCTGTTTATAGCATACATTCCTGAGAATCTGATTCTACCTTACTGCTTATTAGCACATTACATTCCGATGTTTTTTTCCGATGATTATTAGCGAGTATGTAACGGACGTTTTTGCAAATCTAGTTATTTTACTAATTGGATTATCTAAGCAACATGTTTTATTATTATTATTATTATCAAACTTTTATTTACGGAAAGTCCAAATTAAAATTCCCGTTTTCACATTCCATCCTCAAGAGGTTTATTAGTATATTGTATAAAAATATAACAAAATAGAGTAATAAATATAAATATTGCAATAACTCTCCAATATATGGTTCTTTTTCTGTGTTTTGCATTATTATTATTATTATTATTATTATTAATATTATTATTAATATAAATAATAATAAAAATAATGAATAATAACCTTAAGGCCCGTGGTCAATCAGATCTCCTATTTTCCTCTCCATTGTCAAACGTATGGGAGTGGAATGAATTTGTATTTTTTAAATTTATCATTAGAAAATTAATATTTTTGACTTTCTTTTTCTGTATGTTTAGTGATACTGAGGTGAGCCAAAGGTGGCCAGTGTTCCTAAGGTAACCCACCCCCCAAAAATAGAATAAATTTTAATCACAAGATGGCGCTACTGCATCGTAAATCATGTATCTGCTGTGCAAGTGGCTAAATTTGAAGATAACATCTTGATCGTCCGCCATTGTATGCAGTGATTTCACTTTTCAGGAGTAGTCGTTGTATTTTACATGGAAGAATTTATTTTAATATACATGTGTTTAAATTCTTAAAACTTTGAGTTATGATACGTTTTCTGAAACTTTATTTCTTTCTGTTTTGCCTCATTTACTTCAATACTAATAAATTTATCACATTAATAGTTTTACGACGTGTAAATGGCGATCATATGCATGTTCCCACGGTGGACTGCATGTCGAGCCACCATATGAAACAAGCATGTCGAATAGTGATTATTCTTCACAAGATTCTGATAAATCCGGCAATCCCAGTTTTAGAGATTCTGAGACTTCTCCAACAATTTCCACGCTATTGAGAACACCAGAGATCCCATAAAGGAAGTTAGTACCTCCCAAAAGAAAATACCTTAACTACCGTGCACAAAAAGTGGTTCAAAGTCTTTTCGTGTCACAAAATAAGAAGATTAAGAAAAAAAATCTCGAACAATATCAAAAGAAAGAAAGAATCATCAGAGCATAATAGTAAGCATATATGCGCCACCTTTGGAACACTTTGCGCCAAAAGTGGTCCACAAGCTACAATTTTGAAACTACAATCATCGAAATTGTATTATATATATATATATATATATATATATATATATATATATATATATATATATATATATATATATATATATATATATATATATATATTACAAAGGAAATTATTCTTGATATGTGTTAGGGATTAAAATTTTAATAAAATAATAATAATAATAATAATAATAATAATAATAATAATAATAATTCAGCCACACACACTTAAACAGAAAATAATAAAAATTCCTCAAACTTAACTATGGCCACCTTTAGCTTACCTATCTTATTCTTTTTTAAAAGATGTGTTTTACTGTTTTATTTGACAAAATGTTTCTAAAATATGTACGTGATTTTATTTAAAGTGTTAAATCTTAATCAGAGCTAATCAGCTTTGTTAATATTTCAACACATAAAATATAAAATTAAGCATAAATTTAAGAAATATTTTGTCGAACAAACCAGTAAGAGACGTCCTTTAAAAAATAATTTACGTAAAAAAAAGACGTCAATAATATTTATTCTCTAATGAAAAATATGAAAGGTACGAATGCATTCCACGCCTATAGGTTTGAAATTCGAGAGTGAACTTTGGGATGTGACTGACCACGAGCTTAAAGCAATACAATTATGTTATTCCTTTATTTAAAAAAACTGCAATTTTCGGATAAGATACGATTTTGGAAGGATATACAGTGTGATTCATAAATATCGAAACAATAGGCTATCTCCTTAAATATTGCCCCTAGGCACATACTTCCAATTGCAAAGTTTCATAAAACAAGGTGCAAAATTTGATGCCATAAGTTGCAACTCCATGGGGGTCTATTTGGGAAAATACAAAAATTAAATTTTTATACGGCCCCCGTAGGATAAACTTTCTAGTTAGAAAAATTTTCATTGTCCATTTCTGAATTAAACAAAAAAAAAATTATCTTGATATCTGCAAAATTTACAGAGATATTAAAATCCAAAATTCGTGACTTACACCACTTAAGCATACCTCTGAGCGACGCGATATCAGTTCATTTGAAATGCAAGTTAGGGATCGACCATAAATTTACACATTATTAAAAGTCGATCTTAGACAATGCCTTAACTTTTAGATAGAAAATAACAGCTTGTAGATTTTTGCGTTAAACTTGCTTGAGAAATACGCTAGAGGTCTCTGCATGAAGCCGATCTTGGCGCCAGGCCCGTAACAAGCACGGCCCGCTGGCCGGAGCGTGCCGGCTTGTATCTTCATTGTTCTTAGTACGTGCCAGGCAGGCAATAAGTTTTGTAAAAATAGTAATAGTGATAATGAAACTTCTGTTACCGGAATTATTGGAAATATATTTTAATAAATTACACAGAAATATTTTCAAAAATCTACTTTATGTTACACAGCTTCATAAGTTATGATGTTTTTAAACCTATTTTTTATTTATTCCAAACGACATTGTTTTTTAAAAATAAATCTTTATTCGAATGTAATAGTCTAAGAATATAAAAAATCATTAAAGCTGCTATTGCGTTTTTTTAAATAGATGCCAAGTTCCCACTAATCTTCCGTTATAAGTGTGTTTATTTGACTCCAGGTTTAATACGCTCGAACCATAAACGCTTTTAAGCAATTCAATTGAATAAATTCGACTTAAATCATTTAAATTAAATAAGTCAAGGAAATAAGTCAAATAAATTTTCTGGTTTTAAAGTGGTTAACTGGTTCAAATTAATCTACATATTACGGAGGATTAGTGGGAGGTTTGGTAGCTATGTTTTTGTCACGCGAACACATAGTAATCTAAAATATACTGTAAAATTGTCTTATAAATATGTATGTAGTATTCTTTAAAATAACCTTAATTGTATCCTAAGAAAAATGGGAATTTTTTGTACAAATTTCGGCTTGTGCAGAAATCTAAAATATGCACAGATACTGTCTAGATAATGAATTAAATAAAATTAAGATCATCGCCCATGAAATTGGTTTTCTTTCGCATAATATCAATAAACCCTTCTGACCTGAAACATAAAGTGCATAAATACGAAGTGCCTGAAACATAAAGTGCATAAAGAAACTTATATCTCTAATAAACTTAAATTTTGTAACTTTGGCTGTATACCAGATTTGTATGAGAGACTAGAGTATGCGTTAAATAAATTTTATATCTGTTCCCGAGATCCAAACTATCGAAATTGAAGCTACAGGAAGGAGTTACTTACTCACCTAGACGCTTTTAAAAATCATTTAAATGTTTTATTAGGAGGCAATCTTTGTTTAAAACTTTAAATGCATTTTCCTGCAGCATAGGTTTTAACAGCCTTTCAAATCTTTAAATTGATATAAGTCAATAACCGTTAAAGATAAATGGTTCAAACTTGAAATATATCTTTTTGAAATATTTTACTTAAATTTTAATTCGGCAAATTAAAAAATATATATATTCACTTTTGAAAATATGATTTGTTTAAAATAAGTTGCATCTTTTTTTTTTTTTTTTTTTTTTTTTTTTTTTATTGCTATTCTAAATATTTTAAATTAATATTTTTTTAAATGCTGAATCAAAATTAAAACTTATATATTTCTGTTTAATTAAAAGAAAAAAATTCAATTCGACGTATAATATTTTGAGTTATAACAATTTTAAATTACTCTGAATTTTTTGAAAAAAAAATTAATTTTGTAAGAAGTCTTATGATATGATTCTGTTTACAAATTATATGGTTAACCATCACAAAAAAATTCAAACTTCCAACTCCATAATTAAATAAATATAAAATAAAATGTTTCTCGGACACCTTATAGTAACATTGTTTCTTGAATTACACGTATATCATTTTGTGTCTGATCCCTTAAAACCTCACGAATTATTAAAACGGACATATCTCTCTGAGTTTTGCAAATATCAAGATGGAATTTTTTTTGTTTAATTCAGGAATGGATAAAAAAAATTCTCCTAATTGGAATTTTTATCCTACGGGGGCCGTATAAAAATTTAATTTTTGTATTTTCTCAAATAGACCCCCCATGGAGTTGAAAATTATCTCATCAAATTTTGCACCTTTTTTTATGAAACTTTGCAATTGGAAGTATGTGCCTAGGGGCAATATTTAAGGAGATAGCCTATTGTTTCGATATTTATGAATCACACTGTATAAAGGATGAACTTGTAAGTTAACCTATTTTCTAATTTTTCAATGCCCTCTGTTATATCGTTTTTTTTTTTATAGTCTCCCAACAAGCGTTATAATACAATATAACGAATAGCTATTTTATTGCTTACGTTCCATGTGAAAACTTGAGTCCTATATTTCTATTTAAAATGTACTAAAAATGGAATGCACTTTGTGCACCTTTAAGGTACCCTGTGCTGTCTCCAAGTGTACACTGCAAAAACAAACAGTAAAATAAGCAGTAATACGCTACCGCGCATGCGCGGCAACGTATTACTGCTTATTTTACTGTTTCTTACTGTTAATTTTACGGTATGATACTGGCAGCTGGGATACCAGTATTATACTGTAAAATAAACACATTCATTGCAGTGTACAGGATTAATTTTTGCAATCCTCTTATTTTAGTTCTATTTTAATTTATCAGGCAATCAGAGTTATTCAGAGAGAATTTTCAAAATAACCTAGTGATTACTTTCTTCTAATTTCTTTCATAAAGTTTTACATAAATTGCCTTCAAGTTTCTAATATTAAATGAAAAAAAAAGAATGGAGAAATAAAACTGCTTAATGAGCCCAGGAAATTTGTTAAAAAACAATGCATAAAATATGTTGCTACGCTACTTCTTTTATGTGCAGGTAATAATTCATAAGTGAAGCATCAAACTTCAATAAAAGGTACCAGACTTTTTGAATATTATTAAAGAGTTTTAATCATGGTTAAAGCAGAATACTATATTTTTTAGCATTTATTATTAGAAATTTAGACAATCACTAACGACTTAAATTTTATGACTACTAAATTTATATTTTTCGTCAAAGAAAATAACCATGCAAATGAATCTGTATTTTTAATGAAGATACGAACAATATTAAGCTCTATGCTGTCTAAGAAATGAGGAATTAGAAGCTAATTATATACTCCCGCTTATTATTATTATTTTTTTTTACAAACTAATTAGTAGAAAAGTCTTATTTTTACAAAATATTTCGTTTGGAAGGTTAATGAGTAAGTAGGAAAATAGCGCACGTTATTTAAAAATCAATAGTGAATATTTATTAGTTTAACATACACGTTTCCGTAAATTTTTCATACATAGCTCGAATAAATGAACCTTTGCTATTTTTATTTTCAAGAAAGAGAAGAGAAGAAATTTTCTGTTGTACTTCGTTATTAATAACTTACTCTTAAGTGCTTACTTGAGCCATGCGACAACACTCGTAAACTAATGTTGAACAATGGCAGCGTTCTTTTCAAATTTCTCGTTTGCTTTCCATGTTTTTAAATGATATTTTTTTTGGTATAGGATATCGGAAGTCGATGTCTAAATGAGTATCTTCGTACTTTTCGATTTTGCTTACAGTTTTATTTATTTATTTATTATTTTAAAGATACTTTCACTTTCGGAACTAGTTCCGAAACTGAAAGTATCTTCATAAAAAAAAACAAGAAAGAAAAATCATGCATTGGTGGCATTCAGAATACTGTAAAAAGTTTAATAATGGGAAATATTATATTTAAGTAAGCAATTTAGAAAATGCAAAACAAATTTCAGAACCCAATTTCGAAAATTACCATCTATAGTCAGAAAACAACACAAATCATTTTGTGAATCCCTGTATATGGTCTATATATTTGTATATATATACTTCATATTATTCTGAAATGTAGTTCAGATACGAAACCCATAACATATTTGAAAATTCACTTTCAGCAATTTCCGTCAATAAACGAAATGCACTCTAGTTTTTCTGTGCAGCCCTGTATAGAATATACATAATTTATAGACACCAAACAATATTCCAAAATTAGTTACATTTAAAAACACATACCACAACTGAAAACGTACTTCCAACATCGCTCATAGACAGCACAGCAACTGAATTTATATGTTTGTCTCTGTAAATGAACGATAAATGCTATGCTCATCATATTCTAGAGTCAGCACTCTGTGATGCACCTCAGAAATGTACACCAATTTCAATATCCTTGATATAATGTATGATCATTAAAATAAACTGCAGCATACACCATAACGTACTCGAATTTTTTTAGCGTCCTTATCAACGAACTATGCATGCTACACATTTCATTTCCAATACCAAACAGGTCACAGTAAACCTCTGTGACACATATAAACTACACGGCAACCCGAGTATATTTACACGACTGAGTGCGGGAGCAGAGAGATGACCAGACAACCAAATTCATGTGACTGCACAGACCAAATTCATAATCACTTTCAACTATGTTGAAAAATGTTAAAAAAGAACTATAACCAATATTGGAAGAATACGAAGACACCCGGTTAGACATCGATCTCAGATATCCTATGCTGAAAAAAGAAAAGTGCCCAGTTAAGCTGATGGCATTGAGCTCAGAGGCTATTCACACTAATTGTATATTATACTCTTAATTGAAAGAATAATGCCCCTCGAAAAATAAAGAAATCGTTAATAAACATGTAGACCAAATTTGAAGCAAATCGGATAATTCTGTATGAAAAACTTATTTATTTAAATTAAGGAAGGATTAGTCTCCGCCTTTTATACTTAACCAATGAACCCTCAAAACTAATCAGGGAAGTGCCTTATCAGAATGAACGTATATTCAAGATGTGAATCAAATCAGATATTTCTATCAAGAGTTATCGCGTTACGTACCTAACATACGTAAATACAGAACCTGCGGGCACATTAGCTCTCAGGCTTTGATAGTCTGTGAGCTAAACACGTTTAAAAATATTAAATGCAAACGCAAAATTTGAAAAGATGTCTGCTACAGTTTGACATTAGCTAGTGTTGTCGCGTGTCTGAAGCAGGCTCTGTTTAACTAATGACAGTTAACGTATTGTGACTATAGCTTATCAATTTAAAAAGGAATAAAAAAAAAATATTACAATAATATAGAGGAACATTTCAAAGCTAAGGACTTCAAATTATGGTTACAGCGAAATTCTGTGATTTTAGAAATTATCATTAGAAACTTTCAAGAATCTATAACGTCTTTATTTTATGTACTCTACATATATATTTCCTTCGATGAAATTAACCATAACTATGGCAGAAGAAAGTGACTTTTAACGACAAGTTGATAATTACTAACATCCATACTGTCTAAGTAATGAGAAATTAGCTAATTATATGCTCCACGCATATTTTTTGTACAAAGTAATTAGGCTGTGAAATGAAATCTTATTTCAAGTGAAAGGTTATTAGTAGATACAAAAATAGCGCTCATGATTTAAAATTCAATACTGAATTTTTATTAGTTTAATATATCAGTGTTTATAATTTTTTCACAAATAACTATCTTTTGCAGTAATTCGGCATTCATATTTCATTTTTAACGTATCTCACAAAATATTTTTAGAAAATTATAAAGAAACATTGCAAAATTGCACAAGGTTTTTGCAATTTATGGAAAATGATCTTGTAAAGCAAAAAAAAAAAAAAAAAAAAAAAAAAAAAAAACTAGCGCTTTTTTTAGAGTGATTATTTAAAAACTGCAATTATGCATATTACCTTATTAGTCTTTTTTGTTAAAAATTAAGCTGGGATATTTAAATTTCTTCCTTACTTTGATTTACCCATTAACGCTGTTGATGTGTCTAAAAAAATTCCGAATTTCCTGCTCCATAGAAAAAAAAAATGCTTTCAGGTACCAAGACAAAATAAAAATGTCATGCGTCTGCAATGTAACGCCTTCCAACGGACTTTGGCTGAGAAAACTTTGCACACCTCCTTGTTGTCCAGACCTCGCTGGAACTGATTTTACTTTTTAGGTGCGTTCGTAATTATATAAATACGTAGCACCTGTAGTAGTCGTCTGGTCTGACCGTCCGTCTGTCCGCACATAACAGCGCTAAAACTACACGACCGAATGATTTGAAATTTAATATATATAATCGTTGCAGAATTTTGTCGAGACATTTCAAATATTATGAAAACCGAATCAAAACTTAAAAAGATATTAATACAAGTTTTCTTTATTCTATTAACTTCTATCATACGTAATCTATGTAATAAAAGCGCACGTCATGTAACTGGAGGAAAACAAATACGGGCTGACCATTTCTTTTTTCATATGTCAGGCGGTCATTTTTACTCAAAATTCATTTTCGAATAAAATTGCATAAAAGTTACATTTTTAGAAAAATCGTTCAAAAAAAAATTGTTTGTTTGAGAGAAGAGTTATACCTTAAAAAATGTCTTATAGATTCTGAGATAACTTCAGTTAAAATTAGGTTAACAGCTCAATATCCATTAAAGAGATTTGATCATCGTAAATCACAGAAATATTAAACCATGGAGGTAATCATTTGCCAAGCAAGATCTACATGGTACATTTTGCAGCGCTATCTGGTGTCGAAAAGAAAATTCGTATCTGTAAACGTGGCGTACGTAACAAGAGAAAAGAAAGGTATGCTCATTTCGCTCATAACAGACGATATAATTCATTTCACTGAAATAATAACGAAGATTTTTTTTTTTTTACATTCAAAAACTAGTTCCAGTAAGAACGCACCTCGTTTGTCACGTTTAACGTACATTTTCCAACTTTTATCTGAAAAACCACTATTTATATCTAAACTGCCGATATCAATTCATAATTTATAAATAATAAAGAGAAAACTGCCCAGTGAAACTGAGGAAATTGAGCTCACAGGCTATTCACACTAAGTGTATATTAAACTTTTGAAGCACCTTATTACAATGAACATATATACAAAATTTGAAGCAAATCGCATAATTCAGCATGAAAAACTCACTTATGTAAATAAAGGGGGGGTGGGTTAGACCCCCTTTCCCCGTTTATACTTAACCAATGAACCCTCAAAACTAATCAGGAAAGCACCTTATCACAATGAACCTATATACAAAATTTGAAGAAATTCGGATAATTCTGCATGAAAAACCCATTTATCTAAATTAAGGGGGGTATTAGCCCTCCTTTCACCCTTTATACTTAACCAATGAACCCCCAATACTAATCAGGGAAGTGCCTTATCACAATGAACCTATATACAAAATTTGAAGAAATTCGGATAATTCTGCATGAAAAACCCATTTATCTAAATTAAGGGGGGTATTAGCCCTCCTTTCACCCTTTATACCTAACCAATGAACCCCCAATACTAATCAGGGAAGTGCCTTATCACAATGAACCTATATACAAAATTTGAAGAAAATCGGATAATTCTGCATGAAAAACCCATTTATCTAAATTAAGGGGTATTAGCTCTCCCGTACTCCCCTTTATACTTAACCAATGAACCTCCAAAACTAATCAGGGAAGTGCCTTATCTCAAGGAGCCTATAAACAAAATTTATAACAAAACGGTTAGTTCTATCAAGAGTTATCGCGTTACGTACATACATACAGAACGGGCGGGCACATTAACTCGCAGGCTTTGATAGCCTGTGAGCTAATAAAAAAGAAGCTAAACTTATCTACCCTGCCCTAAATCCTCAATCCCCTCCTACTGATAACCAAACATTTACGATATTTGTTCAGATACAGATTAAGAATACGGAAAAAATATATATATAAAATAGAAAAACTTAAAATTCAAGAAAATGTTTTACCTATGGTTTTAATTTATTTCATAATTTTCATTTTTATTACAGCCTGAACTCCTATCACTGCACGTGAATTACATATTTTTGAATTAAGCGTAATTAGCCAGTTATGAGGAAGCTTCAGCCAATTATTATCATTCCCTGACCACTTACGATGAAATTCTAATCGATAACTATGCACGTGTGTCAGAATGTTAGCTGCAAATTCATTTAATAAGCTTTCAGAAGCAAACATCTCTTAAGCAGTAAAATAAATCTCATTGCTTTTTTAATAACTTTTAATCTAATTATAGTGTGTTTATCGCAACAAGTATTCAGATAATTTTATTTAATAAGGTAATATTTAAAGACATCAGATTTCTTTAGTTTCGAAATATCAGTAAATTTGTTACATTTAGAAATGAAATATTAAGGTATCCACTATCGTAGAAATACTCTAAATTAGTAGTTCCCGAAATTTTATTTATACGACACATCTGAAATTTAAAAGTTTTTTGCAACTTACCTAATATGTAAGTATACATAGGCCTTTACATATATATATATATATATATATATAATATTTTTTTTGTTTTTAATTTTCTTTTGCTGTAAGAGTTGGTCCTATAAAAAACTTGTCAGTATAAAAGTTGTAGATAATATTAATACAATTTATAATAAATTTAAGCGAATTTGATATCTTGTGAATTGACGAAGTTATGAATTTTTTTCTTCTTAAACCCCTATCCCCCCCCTCCCTTGAGGCTATTTTTAATGATATCAAATATCTGTCATGCATAAATTTTCGGCCCTTTTCCTAGAACAAATAATAACTTTAAACGAATTCGATATCATAATTAGGACATTATGGGATTTTTTTTTTATGTTTTCACAAAAAGCCTCCCCATTTCCCCCCCTTTGCCCGATTTTGCCTCTTAACGAACTTGACCGAGATTTTATGCCCCTTGATTTTATATATCAGTTTGGAAGAGATTTGTACAGAATTATGGAAGTTATCGTGTCCATAAAAAAGTGATATAGATAGATAGATAGATAGATAGATAAAGTTTTGAACTGTGGGAGGGGGGGGGGGTGAGTTCTAGGAGTCATGATCAGCGTAGATCTGCAAATTTTTTTCAGAAATTCCAACATAAGGGAGAATGTAATAGATAGTATTTCTTACGAAATCTGCCTAAAACTGATCACTAGGATTTTTAACATTGTTTTGCGCCAATGAAATTGTCTTCATAAAGGTTGAAACAAATACACAACGTAAATACATTGATGTCATAATTTAATCGTTATTAAAATGGGTGCAAATACAATATCAAAGTTTTAAAACATTAAAATCATTTAGATGTTAACAAAAACAGATGCCAAAAACATCCTGAGCGCTTTCAGCTAAACATTAGCCATCATCAGAGGAGTTAAAATAACACTTAGGCAGGCCGCACACTGACAAGACAGAGCGACGTGTAGCGCAAGACACGAGACAAATTCTGATATTCAAATTTTGGTATTTCTTTGTTAAAAGGGTGAAAATGTCTCATTACTTGCGCTACATGTCACTCTGTCTCGTCAGTGTGCGGCCTGCCTTAGAGCTACAGTTTTCGTCTCATTTCTCTGATGACGGCTAGTGTTTAGCAAAAAGCGCTCAAGATGTTTTTGGCATAAGTGTTTTTTTCTTAACCATCTAAGTGATTTTAATGTTTTAAAACTTTGATATTGTATTTGCACCTATTTTAGTAACGATTAAATTATGACATTATGTATTTACGTTGTGTATTTTAACTTATTAAGATTTAATAGGACGTTCAATATATAGAATTTTCTATATGAAACTTTTTAATTTTATAGCCCTTGTGGTGTAAATTGTTAAGTTTTTCTGATGGGAGTTGTCGATAAAGGATGTGCCGATTCCTTTTTTAATTTTAATATTTGCCATTTTGTTTTAATTTAAATTTTTGAGTACCGAAGTCTCGCTGAACTGCGATTCCTTAATATAATAATTTAACTATGATAAGTTCAGTGATTAAAAATAGTGGCCAAGAGAAAAGCTTTCTTTTCTTCAGTTTTAATTGATGAATAAAGAACTTTATTTTAATTTCAACATAGTGTTCTTCCTGTGTCATCATCAACATGCTTCAATTTGGTGATATCGTTTTCTATTTTCCCCTTTTTTAGTGACCATTAAAGAACAACTTAAATAATTTATTTAAGGGGTTATATGCCTCTCTAATTCAGAAAATTTGAATAGGTTATTTTTACATAACAGCAATGATACTTTCTACGTTTGATCTTACAAATAATATAATTTCAACCACCTCCAAAAATTATATCACAGCCTCATGTTACTCTCAACACAAAGTTTAACAAAGCATTGCACTTCACGAATTTCTTTACCTACATTAATTACTTCATGATTCTTTTCTCTAAAGCAGTAAATTATTGCATTCATTATATTATTTCAAAGCAGATACAATTAATAATTTTTGAAGAGCTGATAGATTATCCCGCGATCTATCGTTTGGGAATACCTGCTTTAAATAAAAAAATCGTATTCTTATACGTGTAATATTAGGAAACTAAAGTATAACTCAAGTTTTAGAATCACAGACAAACTTGATGGATATTATCCTATATATTAAAGCGACAAACTAAAAATGTTAATGCAAATTCGATGTTTTTGCGCATGCGTGAGATTAAATCTGAAACCTGTTTAGTTTTAAGGTACACTTGAACGCGATCATCGTAGCCGAGTTGTATAAGGCGGTAGTTAAAGGTCTGGCTCTCTGCAAAGAAAGTGGTTTCGAATTCCGCTTCCGACAGAATGATTTCTGATATTCATTTCAACTATTATCACATTTTCAAGAAAAGAAGTTACGTATATAATTTTTCTATCATTATTATTCGAATGCTTTTGAATTAATTAAAATTTAACACCCAACAATATTTTTACAATTTAAATTTGTATCAAATATAACATAAATAAAAAATATTTGTATTAAAAATATTTAAATAAAAAAAACATTCCTTCATTATCTATAACTTTAAATAATAGACCAGAAAAAACTTATAGTTTATATTTTATGAAACATTAAAATAAAATGTAAAAATAGTGAAAATCAATATTTGAAACTGAAAGGAGAGCGAAATTTGAAATAGGCCTTCTGATTGAATCGGTAGTGCTGCCATCTATTGCCTAATACTAAAGGTATCCAAATGTACGTGAAAAAAAATGTCTTCTTACTAGCACTTTTACCACTAAATATCAATATTTTTCATGAATGTTTCATTAAAAAAATATAAATTCATACAAAATCGGGTTAAAGATATAAAATAATACAAATTTGTGGCTTATTTAAAGTAATTATCACGGGACCGGGCAACACCAGGCGGGTCAACAAGTTTTAAATTAACTCAAAGCTTATAAATATTCATACGTGCACTCATACAGTATTGAACACACGTGCAAAACATTAGTGCTTAAGAGCATGCTTTGCATGAATTTATTCAAAACAAAAAGTTTTTAGCTTTTGATTTTTTTTAATGCTCGAATATAAATTTAATGTGTACTGTGAATTGATATATAAAGTATTCTTATATGAATGAATATTCGCGTTGAAATTAGGCCCGAGATGGTCAATAGGGGCAGAAGGGGGGGGGATCGCCCTGCGCTTTGTGTCTGAGACGCCCTTAGCCTAGCAATGGCATACGAATTAGTGTGAAAGCGCCCTCATCACCTTCTGTCCACTTCTCTGTTTTCTACCAGCAGGGGCCTAAGTTTAAATTGTAGTCCAATAACTACGTAAATGCATATTCGTTTTCATATTTTGGCTATAATTTCAACAAACGTATGCATTCGTTCAATTTCTTAAAAGTTAAAAAAAACTATCATTTACGTTTGACTAAGTGAATAGAAATATTACAAATAAAAAAGTAAGTTTGTATCTAAAATTTATTCTTTCTAAAAGAGATTTTCCTTAATAAAAAGATTTACCTATGATTTAATTTATTTCATAATTTTCAGTTTTACTACAACCTGAATTTTTATAAAAGTGTTTTGATCATATATTTTTCTTTAAGTTCCTACTTTATAAATTTTTTTAATTAGCCAGTTATGAGGAGGCATAAACCAATTATTATCATTCCCTGATCACTTACGATGAAAATGTAATCGATAACTATGCTTGTGAGTTAGAATGTGGTAGCTGGAAATTCATTTAACAAGCTTTCAGAAGCAAATCTCTCTTAATGATTAAGATAAATCTTATTGCCTTTTTGAATACATTTAAATCTAATTATTGCGTGTTTACCGTAACAACTATTTATATAATGCTATTCAATAAGCTAATATTTAAAGACATCAGATTACTTCACCTTCTAATTATTTGTAAATATATTTTATTTAGAAATGATAAGGTAAAATAATAAGGTTTAAAGTCTTATCGACCCTAAGACTTTTACAGTTGCATAGAAAATCGATTGATGGTAATTTCAGATTATTGCCATGCTTTTAAATAGCTCTAGTATTTGCTGCCATATACACGCATACAAAATTACATATATGGAGCAATTTTTAGGCAATTAATCAATCTATGCACAAATTTATGCCAAATGTAAGCATTACTTTCTTTTAATTTTGAATAACATTTTAACCCTTTCAGGGGCAAGTAATTCAGTGTTACCAGATAGTCAAATGTAAATTTCCCTAAAAATTCTCAAAAATTTTCCACAAATTAGTGTTTTTCTCCGAAAAGTTCCCAACTCAGTTTTTACTCAAAAAAGTAGATTTTAAATTTCAAATTTATCACTACAAGAAATTTTTAGCTAATTTAAGCTAAAAAAATTCTAAAACTCGGGCCTTTTTTTTTTTTTTTTTTTTTTTTTTAAATTCCTATTTACAAAAATAAAATTTAATAAAATAAAATTTAATTTAATTTAGAAAGAAAGAAAAAAAATACTCTCATATTTAACTGATTACCGAAAAATCTTCCATCAGCGCAACCTACTGTTTCGGAATCTTAAGCAACTCAGGACTGGAAAGTCGTTATAATGTATCCTGTTTATTTATTTACTAGATCTTTTTAGACCGATTTCAACATTAAATATCTCTTAAAATATTTTTTCAATTTAACCCATTTTCGGACAATGCGCACCATTTCAATAAATATATTTTTATTAACACTGTGACGTATATTTTTCACTAATTTTATTTTTCTGCTATTTTTAAGGGTTCTGGAGACATCTATAAAATATTAGCAATTCAATTGAAGTAATCACTTTTTGTTGAGAAATTTTTAAAATACGCTAGTTTTTTACTTGAACAGTTTTTATTGACAAATTAGACTTTTTGAAAATGTATAATTATTCCACTTGAGATTAATCATATGTTTTTATAATGGAGTAAAGTTGCAAGTTCTGTAAATAAAATAAAAATAAAACAAATGCCATAAGAAAACTTACAATTTTTTATTTAAATTTAATGGTAAATTATTAATGGTAAATTAATAATGGTAACGTCAAATTAAATAAAATATTATTTTTCATGCACAAAACTTTTTTGGTGTCTGAATGAATGTAATTTAAGCAAATTTCAATGCAAATAATACCACATTTTATAAAATTTCTATGCTTGGCCTAAAATGGGTTAAAAAATGTCTGCTTCTGCATATTTATCGCACACTTCTCTATAAAATTATCAATTTTCATATTTTTATATACAACAATAGTTTTCATAATATTAGCTGAGAAAGACCTCCGGGCACAAAAAAAATCATTTACAGAGGTGACAAGGGTGGTTACTTTTTTTTTGTTACATATAACAGAGAGAAAATTTTGTACTTAAGTATAGACAACTATAAAAAATAGTAGAAATAAGGAAAGTTTTCATTTAATCAAAATAAACCATAAATTACACAAGCAGACTTAAGTCTTTAATTTTCAGCTA